>JAFEMH010000089.1:342500-942500 GCA_022495995.1 Adenophora triphylla var. japonica
TAATATGTATGAGCATCAACTTGTACAATCAGCTATCTATATCCCAACTGATCAACCATAGCTCAGTCGAGAAAAATCTGGAGATCGCACTCGCATGGCAGTTTGGCGTCTTGGAATTCCAATCTCACAAGCATTCACTCTTGCAGCAAACCGTAGAGAACAAAGGGATTCGTTAATAGAAGACTGGTCAGGAGAAACATTGACTACCATCAAAGTCTTCGAGTCACCTCCTAGGCAAGGCTGGTAAATGAAGAAACTTTATTAACAATGACTACAAATTCAAGATTGGATTTGTTTATTTTTTATGCCCTCCGTCCCTCCTAAATGAATGTCCAAATTTCATTTTAAGGGACTCTCCGAAAATGTGTGTTTTTTATACATTTTAATGGCAAAGATGCATAAAGTGAATAGCCAAAAAAAAATGTTTAGGGACAGTTTTTTACAAAAAAAAAAAAGACGTTCATTTTGTGTCAAAAATTTCTTGAATTTGGACATTCAATTAGGGACAGAGTGAGTATTATTTTCTTTTTATTTTTGGTCCAGTAAGATATTTACCTGGAGAAGGTAGGTAAGTTTTGAGTTCCTGAAAGGGACATGCTCTTCTTTCTTTCCCAAGGCAAAAATAACATCACTCAAGGATGATAAACTCTTGTTGATGGCCTGATTATATTAAAATGATTAATAATAGAAACACACAGTAATGCGCCTGATTATATTAAAATGATTAATAATAGAAACACACAGTAATGCGCATGATTCGTGTGTGTGCTCTTTATGTACCTGAGTTTCTTTTAACCGGTCTCCGGTGGAGCCACTCTTGGAGAGACGCTCACTACCGGCAAGATCAATAAGGTTTAGAACACCTTGTACTTGTTGCTCGGTGCTCTTTAAAAATAAATAGTCACAAGTGAGAAAAATCGACAAAATTAAAGAGGGAGAGGGAGAGGGTACTGCAGCCAATAATATGTGAAGTAGTTGCATCAATCTTTTACCTCGTTAACACCGGATATCCGTAGAGTGAATACAAAATGACTTCTTGACGACTGCTCATTCATCTGGGTCTTGCCAACGGATCTACAAAGGAATGTGCTCAATCATTTTACTACTATAGGCATAGTAAATTAAAATAAATACTCTTTCAATCTCATAAAAGATGTTCCCATTTGGCTATTTTGCTTGTCCCAAAAAGATAGTCTCATTTTCAATATTGTTAGGCTTAAAATTATTGAACTGCCAACCAAGGAAGAAGAGGGAGGGAGAGAGGAGAGGATGAGAACGAACCTAGGAAGAATAGGGAGTAATGTAGCACTCCTTAATAAGTAAACCTCATTGAGGTTAGTGATGGGAATGCAAATAGGTAGTTAAAATGTTTGATTAGTTAAATGGGACGGAGGGAGTAACTTGTACCAACAACAACAAAGCCTTGGTCCCAAAATAATTTGGGATCAGCTAAGTAACTTGTACCAAACAAGTGAAAATAACTACTCCCTCTGTCCCAAAATGAATGTCAAAAAACATTCAGTTTTACTCTTGATTAAGAATAAATTTGAAAATTTGGACATCCATTTTGGGACGGAGGGAGTAAAACTTTATTTCAATTGGAAGGATGATTTGCATTGTGAGTGGAATATTGATACACCTTCGGAGTAAACTTTTTTTTTACAAGAACAACAAAAAGTTTTATTTGAGGTGTTTACAAGAAGATATGGATGAATTTATACACAATGGGTAGCTTGTCTAATGTTATTCATGATAAAATGCATTATATGAGGGATTGTGTGAACTTACTTTTCAACACCATAAGTTTACCGAAATTAAATCCTTTTAAAAAGTATAAGGTTGGGGGAGGGGTCGGATGACTGTAGAAGTGTGCTTAATACCTGCTTTGTGCAGCCCTATTTAAAAGAAACGACACCTCCTTGCTACTATGAACATCCACAACGGTCAGATCAGATACATGTGTGTTACCATCTACATCATGTTTAATCACATATTGCTTTCCAGATGCATCAACACTTGAACGATTTGATGATAATAAATCCCGTATCGTCTCATTATATATTTCCAACATGGACACCTGCACATGTTCGTATATTAATAACGTGCGAAAAAACATGATACTTATGCAAGTTAATACATTTAAATAATGAGAGGGACAAAGGTTTCCATTCTCACCTGCATTTCATATTTCCATCCTTGTAATTTAAGTAGTTGCCTAGTCTCAAATATTTGTTCCAATGAGCGTGGTATCAGTCCTTTCTGGTCAACGTTTCCTGGTCTGCCCATCATTGTATACGTTTTCCCAGAACCAGTTTGACCATAGGCAAATATGCAAACCTACAAACATAAAAAGGCATGGTCTATGAGATATTGCTCAAAGGAAAATTGCTACTCATACTAATTCTCCCTCTATTTCACTCACAAAGGACTGCCTTCATACTGCGGCGCTTCATAAAGTCTAGTTTGGAAAATGAAGGTACTACTCCCTCCGTCCCATAAAGATGTTTCCATTTGACTTTTCAAAAAATTTAACAATATATTTTTCTTCCCATTACTACCCCCTGATGAACATAAGAATCACACAAAGAATCACTAATCTTAGCCCATCATCCACGTCCATTTCACTCAAATTTAGGAAATTTACTTATTTTAACTATTCAAATTTAGAAATGGGACTTTCTTTTTGGGACAACAGAATAGAAAGTGGGAACGTCTTTGTGGGACAGGAGTATATTTTATGAGTTTCAGAACTTATCTTCATTACATTAGTCTCCAAACAAATTAAAAAACTAACGTACTTTAGTTCTAAAATAAGATACCCATGGAAAATTATTTATAATATATCTATTTGCCTTTCAGATAAACAACACTAAGTTAAACAGAAAAACTTGGAGTCCGTTGGGCAATACATCACCTTGTATCCATCTAGAGCACTCTGAACAAGCTGTGAAATTTCCTCAAACACGCTTTCTTGTGCAGCATCAGGCATGAATACTTTGTCGAATGAGAAAGAGTGCTTTTGCCCTTGTTATGAAAAAAAGAAAAAAACAATATTGTAAGAGCCAACGACAAAGCATAAATAACATAAGTGTGTATAGTACTCCCTCCTCGTAATAAATGTTGCACTTTCCATTTTAGTCTGTCCCAAAATAAATGTCGTATTTCTAAATAAGGAAATTGTCTTGGTGCGATTTTGCTATTATACAAGCAATGCAAAAGCAAGTAAAGCACATCTCTAAAAAAGCCGACAAGTCAAATGTGGCATTTCTTATGGGACGGAGGGAGTACAGGTTAATTTATTACTTTTTAACAGTTTTTAGAAGAGTATACCATGTTGCAGCAATTCAATGCCCCGACCACAGGCTTCAGCTGTCGTGGGAAAAGAAATTGTTTTCATTTCCATGGTAACATTGTCATCAGATATTAAAGGTCGCACTCTACAGAAAACCCTTATGTTTCCTTTTAACTCCTGCAATGATAGAATCAGTTCATTGGTAAGACATTGGAGAGTCCGAGGAAAAGTTCGAAATAAATGAAACGTTACCAATATCGTGTTATGTAATTTTTTTCGCATGACTTCTCCCTCGATCATTTTAAATTCTGCCTCAGCAAGACGATTTTGTAGCTCAAAGTTAATTCTCTTCTGTTCTTCGTATCCTGTTCTTGTCTCCAACGCCGATAAATCAGATATCTGGCATGTAGGAAATCAGAAATCAGTAAAGTATCCATCTAATAGGAACTAAGAATATGCTACAAACTTTAAACTTAAAGGCTAAATAAAATACCTCCAACTTCTCCTCTGCAATAGCAAGTCTCTCTTGCAAACTCTTAACTAAGTCCTCTTGAGCTGAACAGGTTACCTGAAAAGAGAAAGCTTTTATTTAATGAAACTATTGAAGCTGAGACAAAAGGAGATAGAGAGAGGTATGAACCTCAAGCTCATTCGACTTTAGTGTCATGGTTTCCAACTCTGCAGCTGACTTCCCGCTAAACGCTTTGTATTTTGATACTTCAGCTGATAATTCCTGGACTTGCAAAAGTTGGTGATCGCGATCTTCTCTCACTTGTTGCAAATCTGCCTTCAAGCTACCAGCTTCATTTGCTAGAGCTTCTTTTGTTCTTATTGTTTCATCTTGAATATTCTACAATTACAAAGCAATGAAGAAGCCACTGTTGTGAGAAACTTCTGGAGAGAAATTGCAGCAAAGAAAATTTAACAAACAATACCCACTCTTCATCTCCACTCTTCAACCAGACACACTAGTCAAATTGAATTAGTAGTCCTAAAATGTGAGAGATATCGTGGAAGGAGTAGGCAAAGCAATTTTTTGACAGGCACACACATTAGGAATCACAGAGATTTTCTAATTAAATGTCATAACTTATTAAACTTTAGTAAGACAGTGGTATTGCCCTACTGGTAAGACAGAATTTACATGCTACCCTTTATCCAATTTTCTTTTTAGGCCATTTCCCTCGATGAGTCGTGTTTGAACTTTGAAACATTACAATAGATTGACATTTTAGGAGTTTACAGTTTTCCCCATATAGATTTAAGAGAGATAAAGATTAGGGTATTTACGGAAATCTGGTTCTAAGAATGGAATGAAAAGAGTACCATCATGGTGGTTGGGGAATAGCAGTATGCCCTGATGGTAACCCCAAGTTGTCAATCACATTGTCCTTGATGTGGTTGTTAGATACATGTACTACTCCCTTCATCCCATAAAGATGTTCCTATTCGCCATTTTTGTTTGTCCCAAAAAGATAGTTTCATTTCCATAATTGTTATATTTAAACCATTGAACATCCTAAATTCTCAACCAAGGAAGAGGAGAGGATTAGAGCCAACCAAGGAAGAAGAGGGAGTAATAAGTAAACCTCATTAAGGTTAGTGATAGAAATGAAAATAGGTTGTTAAAATGTTTGAATATTCAAATGGGACTAACACTATGGGATGAAGGGAGCATTAATTATCTCCCCAGTTATCAATCCTTTATAATCACTATGAGATGAGATTTTTAAAAGGACACTACGTATTGCTTAACTTACTTCTCCATCGCACCTACGATTGTGCAAGAATTAGATCAGCTTGCAGATGACTCCGGAAGTTAGAGGGAATGCCGTTTATAATAGCAAATCAAAATTACCAAGAGCGAAAAGGAGAGTTACCTTTATACCTCATAGACATCGGACATAGTATACATACAAAAGTACAGATAGACTCACCCTAATAGAAGTAAACTGTTCCCGCAAAGAAGTGTACTGGCCTCTTAAGGTGCTTAGATTCTCCACAACAACAGCTTTTTCTCTCTCAACATTCTTAAGGGTGTCGTTGGTTGAATTGAGCTCCAACTGAAGTTTACTGTTATACTGCTGCAAGCTTGTATTGTACTCTTGCAATCGCTTGTACATGTCATTGAGCGAGGTTATCTGAGAATTCATCATGCTCAAATGAAAATTGTCAAATTACTGAAATTAAAAATGAAAAATCTTATCGAAACCCAAAATGTAGATCTTTGTATGATACCTTCAGATTAGCCCCAGAACTCTCTCTTTGAACTCTTCCAAGCTCTTCTGAAAGAGAAGCTTGCGATCTCTCTGCAATTATTCTGGCCTCTTTTTCTCTCGCTAAGGATTCAGTTGCAACCTGAAATTACTTTTAAGGTCATTACTCTGCCAAATAAACGGTTCAAGAAATACATAACAAAGGCTCAATTAGATGTTATGTTCAATATGACAACATACCACTCTATCTGATTCCTCCTTTGCGAACTTCTCTTGTACTGCAGCGTAATTTGTTCTCAGCTCCATGATAATTGAATTCAATTGTTCTTCCTTTGCCTTCATTAGCATTTCTAAATCCAAGGAAAATGAGTCTTATTTCTACACATTCCAAATTCACAAATAGTAGTAGTAATAGAGAGAGAGAAGGGGGGAATGCAACTGTACCCAGATCAGTGCATCTTTTTTCTGCTAGTTCCAACATTTTTTTAAGCTGCTCATGCTCTAAATAATAATTTCCTTCGAGCTCTTGGAACCACCTAATACAAACCCTAAGTTTCTTTATATACTCCTGCATTTGATCACATTTCTCCTAGCATAACAACACAAATTCAGAAATCATTAACCAATTCCATGTAAATTTCCATGCAAGAAGATCTAAGGGGAAAAATTAAATAAATAAAATACTCAAAAAGTCAAAACTAACCTTGAGATTGTATTTACTCTTAGTTTTCATTTTCTCATTTAACAATGCCTCAACATCCTCTCTTGTAAACTCCACTCCACATTCAGAACCACCGCCATTACTAACCGGACCGGCGTCACTTCCCGGATCTTGACCACCATTGCCAACAGAAAACACCTGCCATGTTCTGCTACCATTAGTCGCACCCACCATTGTTGGCACTCGGATCTTTCAGCCTCTCCTTTACCGAAATCTCATCAACAAAAAAAACTGGTTCTTGCCGAAAAACAAGAAATAAAACCCCGAATTTTATTCAACAAATTAACAATTTTTAGGGCTCTGATCGAGAAACTACGGAAACCCCAGATGAAAAATTGATGAAATTAAAACTGGGTATTGAAACAAATGAAAATTAAAATCAAAATATGAAGAATCAGGAGGGGAAAGAGCCCGTTCTGGTCAGAGGTCACGTGAAGAGAGAGAGAAGCGTAGTGTATACTGTACTCCCTCCGTCCCGACCGACTTAGGATTTTTTGAAATGACACGGGAATTAAGGAAAAAATAAATATTGTGAGTGTAATTTAAAAATAGG
The DNA here is from genome assembly GCA_022495995.1 of Adenophora triphylla var. japonica. NCBI lineage: Eukaryota > Viridiplantae > Streptophyta > Magnoliopsida > Asterales > Campanulaceae > Adenophora > Adenophora triphylla. The sequence continues at coordinate 349,283 of JAFEMH010000089.1, forward strand.
AGAGAGAATGAGTGGAAGGAATAGTAAATTATAATGGTGTTGTGAGTATTAAAATAATGTAGGCGAGAGAATAGTGATTTAATGTTTTCATTTTGGGCCGTTCTAAGTCGGATGAAACGCCCAAAATGGCAAAAAATCCTAAATCGGTCGGACGGAGAGAGTATAGTATAGGAATAGGAGTGAGGTGGGGAGGGCGAGTTTTTGGTGGGGCCATTGATTGTAAACAAAGCTACGGTGATTGTAAAATCATGGCCGTTGCTTCGATTTGCAGGAAGGAACTCAAACAATGTAAGTCCAAATCAGCTCCGACAGTGAAATTATGTGTAATTTTTCTGAGGGGTAGGGACAAAGTTGGTAAATGGTCAAATGCGGAGGGGAAAGGAACGCTTTTTGAAATATTATCGGCGGTATTAAGGACGTGATTAGTTCAAATCTTATCATGACCATTTTGCCCCTCATTTAAGTATCACGCATTACTGCATTAGACTACCCACAATGATTAATATCCCCTTCCCCATTTTATCTAACACTTTTTATATTTTTTCTCATTCACCTAATATTTCATTTATCCATTTCATTTATCCCCACTCCAACTCCAATGGTTAATTTAAATTAAATTTCAACTCTCTCCAACTCATCATTCTATACCCCACCACTTTGAGTGTTTTTTTTTTTGTGTTCAAATCAAATGAAACTTATATCAATTTGTAGGGGAAAAAATGATGGATTTTGGTGAAAAAAAAAATTAAAAAATTAATTTATTAGGTGATAATTAAGCTTAAATTGAAAAATGAGTGTTTTTTTTTTGTCCAAATCAAATGAAACTTATATCAATTTGTAGGGGAAAAAATGATGAATTATGGTGAAAAAAAAAATTAAAAAAATTAATTTACTAGGTGATAATTCAGCTCAAAGATTTGGGATAAATTTTTTTTTTCGAAAATCCAACTGGCCAATAAGAAACTGACACATGTTGGATATAAAAAAAAAAAAATGTTTCAGCTAGATGAAAAATTTCATCTAGCCAAGCCGACCCAACCCTTTTAATACCCCCATTGCAGTGCCTAGGCTGAATGAAATGGGATTTCATCCCCATTTCATACTACCATTGTGGGTAGTCTTACACCTAATAATTTGGACTTCTTAGGGTGAGTTTGGCATTGCTTCTGATTCTCTGAAAGTGGTTTTTCAAAATTGATTTTAGAAAAATCGATTATTTATAATAAATACTAAAATTTATAATTATGTTTTTGGATAGTATAGGTTCAAAACTGAATATTGAAGATAAATATCAAAAATGACCTTTATAATATGTATCTCGATATAATAAATGTATAAAAAAAATAGATGTTATTATTGTAAAACCAACACAAATAACAGCTTCTAAGAATCACTTTTAGCAAAAGCTGGGTCATAGATGCTTCTACGAAAACACAATTTTTTGCGTTTTAACAGCTTAAAATCATAATCAGTATTGTTATCCAAACGCTATTAATAGTGATTTTGAGCTTCAAAAGTGATTATAAGCCACAAAAAAGCACTCCCAAACTCACCCTTAGTAACAAACTAGTTTTACCCGTTAAACGCACTTATAAATAAGTTTAACAAATAAACTAAGAAAATTTTAATAATTTTACTAAATGTAATTTTGAAGGAGTTGGTCTTACAAAAAACGCATTTTTTCTGACACTTAGGAAAAACGTATTTTGTTTTCTCCGTTTGTGCCAGTGCCAGTTTAACAAAGTGTCAGTGTGACAAAGTGTCAGTGCATGTGTAACAAAGTGTCAGTGTAAAAAAGTGACAGTACCAGTTTAACAAAGTGTCAGTGTAAACAAAGTGCCAGTGCATGTGTAACAAAGTGCCAGTGTAAAAAGTGTCAGTGTCAGTTTAACAAAGTGTCAGTACACTAACACTGGCACTTTGTTAAACTGACACTGACACTTTTTATACGGGCACTTTTATATACATGAATTGGCACTCTTCACACTGACACTCTGTTACACTAATACTAGCACTTTGTTACACTAACACTGGTACTTTGTAAAACTAACACTGGCACTTGTTTTACACTAGCACCGGTATTTTGTTAGACGTGCACTGGCATTTTTTTACTCTGACACTGACACTTTTTTAGATGTTTCCTGACATTTTTTTAGATGTCCACTGGCACTATTTTATCCATAAACTTAATTAAAAAAAAAACTAATGATCTCGATAATGAACCAAATTGATGGTTTAATTCAATTGCAAAAATTATAAGCCCTAGCACAACTCAACCAGGAACTCTTGCACTTTTCTCAAGTGCCAGTGTTAATGTTAAAAATTGCCAGTGAGTACACTGCACTTTTTTACATTGATACTGGCAGTTATTATAACTGCCAGTGGTAGTGTTAATAATTGTCAGCCATTACACTGACACTTTTTAACATTGATACTGGCACTTATAAAAGTGCCCGTTGTAGTATCAATAAGTGTCAGTGTACATGTGCTGGCACTTTTTTACACTATCACTGACACTTTTTAAACCTAACACTGCTGACAATTTTTTTAACTTAACACTCGTTGTACTTTACAACCAATGCTGCAATGCAGAATACATTAAAGTTGGATGTATACATTTAGATGATCATGTTCTCTGTTGAGCAAGCATTGACTATGAAAAGAATCCTCTGAGATTTCCAAATCCCCGCTAGATCCCTCACTGTCTTCATTGCGGCTGCCATTATATATTAGGAATGACAACTCTTACACTTTTAGTCCCAAGTCAAAATTACTTCAAAAATATGTCCCAATTTCAAATCCTTTTGTTACTTTTGCTCAATGTGGTTAGGGTTCTTACCTGGATTGGAAATTCGGATAAATTGAGCATGAGATCCACTCTTTATTGTCGTTGCCAGAGAAAGAAAAATAGGAGGACGATCGGAGCTTGGGATGGCCGGAGAAGACGATGGAGCTTGGAATGGCCGGATTTCAGATGGGAACTGGTCGGCGACTCGGCGGTGCAAGAAGAAGGCACAGTCGCGCAAAGAAAGGGGCAGAGCGCGACGGGTTTTACGGTAATTTTAAAATCCGTTTTTTCATAAGCTTATGAAAAAACGTACTTTTTACAAGATTTTGGCATTTTGAAGATGTTTATTTCAACAAAAATTTATCATTGTATTAATTTAATAATATTACACACATTACTAACAAATTGAATTGTACATTTTGAAATATTTATTTAAAAATAAAATTATTAGTGAAATATTCACCTTTATTTTCAAGAGGCTTTGACCAATTAGTCCCCCAGCCAAATAAAAACTATCTTTAATGATTAACATTATCAAAACTCGCCAAAAAGTTCCTTAATTTTTTTGGACCAGACTGCCCCTCACACCTCTCGCGCATGTGTACAGACTAACGCTGAGAGTCTGAGACCATGGGCTTTTTTTCTTATCTACTTTCTTTCTCTCTCCTATTCTCTCTCTTATTTTTTTTTCTCTTGAATTTTTAAAATGCAATATCTCAAAATCTAAAAGTCGAAAAAATTATCCGAAATCACTGTTTTAATCGCATCGCCAAGACGAATCAAACAAGTTTACTCATCGTATATTTCAAATTTTATAAATAAAATTATTTTTCACTTGTAAAAATTTAAGAAAATCATTTAGCATTTGTTCACACATGAGTAAACTGATAATTCTATTTCACATTTATATAAAAATGTGAAATTGTTTTGACATGTATATGAGAGAGACTCGAGAGAAGCAGAGAACGGAAACGTAGAAACCATATGGATACGTCGCCGCCCTCGTCGCCATTTTCATCGTCGTCGGTTCACTTCATCTCGACCACTAGTTTGTTGCCATTACTTTCTTCGATCCACACACATTTATCTCTCTCTCTCTCTCTCTCTCTCTCTCTCTCTCTCTCTCTCTCTCTCTCTCTCTCTCTCTCTCTCTCTCTCTCTCTCTCTCTCTCTCTCTCTCTCTCTCTCTCTCTCTCCATTCGTATTGATATGAATCTTTATTTTGGGATCATATTTTACATGTCTTTGTTTATAGCAATTTGTGTATTTACTTTTCTTGTTTACTTCATAATTAATTTATATTGATATGAATATTTGTTTGTGTTTGTTTGACTATAATCGGTGACCCTCAAGGGAGGGTCAACAGAAACGACAAAACCCAAAACCAAAAAAAAAAAAATTAGAAAGTCACGTATTTTGCTTGCCCCGGGCAATTGGCCGACCCAAGAGTTGGGTCAGGTTGTTTCTTCTTTTTGCCACATGTCACCCAATAATTGGGTGGCATGTTTTTATATAAATATATTTTTAAAATTAATATATTTTATATAATTATATAAAAAATAAAATAAAAAATATATCAAAATTCATAAATTTTTTTATCAAATAAATTATGAATTTATAATTGTATGGATAATTATTTTTAATAATTGTACGGATAATTTTAGAAATATTATTACTAATACATTATTTAAAAAAAATAAAATGATAAGTATTTTAGATAAGTTGGAGTAAAGAGAAATAAATATCTTATTAAAAGGTTGGGTTGGGGTTGGGTCACTGATGGAAGTATAAATTATATAAGGTTGGGGTTGTGTATATGAAAATGAGAGAAATTAATATTTTATTTGAGGTTGGGTTGGGTCAGGGTCACTGATGGGGATAGTCTTATGATTTTTGTTTTCTTTTGAGATATTGTTGTGTTTGGCAGTTTATGTTTGTTTGACTATTATGTTTTTTATTTTTTTGATATCAGTTATGCACAATTTCAAGCCCAGGTTTAATTTATTTGATTGGCCCGCATGGCACACCAACCCAAGGTGGAATGGGTTGGAATGACGTATTTTCAGCCCGCCATAAATTTGGGTCAGTCCGCCCCGCCCCGTTTAATGGTATGTTGAGTCCACCCTGCGCCGCCAGCCCGTATTGACAGTCGATGTGCTGCACATGACTATTTAACGGGAAAAAAGTGATGCAGATAGTTATAGTGACTATGAATGTGTTGTTTGTAACGAAAATGAATTTAATGATAAAATCCAAAAATATACTTCCTCCATCCCACAAAACATTACCCCTTTATTGTTGAGAACGGAAAATAAGGAATAATATTATTAAAGTAGGTGTTGTGAGTGGGAGGAGAGAGAATGAGTGGAGAGAATAGTAAATTTGAAAAATGTTGTGAGTATGACAAGTGGGTCCCATGAATAAAGAAGTATTAAAAAATTTCCTTTTTAGGAAAGTGTGACTTTAAAGTGGGACGCCCAAAATAGTAAAATGGGTAATGTTTTATGGGACGGAGGGAGTATATATATAATTAAGTGATTTTTAATATACTTTTTCATATAAAACACATAGGGCATTGGTTGATATTTCTATTCGATTCTTGTTGCTTTTCTTTGAACCTCTTCGGGAGGAGGCTTCTTTAATAATCACCTCCAATCCATATATCTCTCTCTACCTTTATTTTATTTTTATATACTAAACGTGTACTACCGCCCTTCTCATTATTCTATTCCAAAGCTCTTGATGTTCAATTTATTGCTTGCCTTTTTATATTGTTGCAAATTATATATTCATTTCAAAATATATTTGAATTTTTGTAAATTAAAAAGAAATTTTTATATAAAGGATAAAGGGTAATGTAATACTTAATATTGCTTCCTCTCGTTTTTGCTTTTCTGACTTTTTCATACAAACGTAAATGAAAATCAAAATGTAATCTATATATTGCAATACTTCATGGCAGGTAATATAATTACCCCTCAAGATATGAGTTGATTTTATAAAAAATGTTTTTTTTTTTTTAAGTTTAAGAAAAAGAGTGCGTCTGCTGAGAAACGCGTTTCTCCATAACTATGGAGAAACGTGTTTTTCATAGCCAGAAGCTTTACATTTGATAACCAGAAAAAAAAAACCCAAGGCCAAGACCAAAAGCTTGGATATCCGAAGCTTTGCATTTGATAGCCGTAAGCTTTGCGGTTGATATCCGAAGCTTTGTATTTGATAGCCGAAGGATGTGAAATGTATATCCGAAACCGTTAGGTGCATATCCGTAAAGCATTAGGTGCATATCCGGAAATGTGTTAGGGCATATCCGCAAATTGCTATTGAAGGTTTACGGATATCGAAACCTTCAAATGTATATCCAGAAACATTTTGAAGATTTCTGGATATTCATTTGAAGGTTTCTGGATATCACTTTCATAGGTTTCTGGCTATCTAGCTCATTGTCGCGCGACATGTCGGGGCCCGTTTCTCCATAACTTATGGAGAAACGCGTTTCTCCCTAGATTTTGTGTAAGAAAAAATCATTTTTACACTGACACTTAATAATACATGCATTGACACTCTTCACACTAGCACTTTTTTATACTAACACTGACATTTTTTTATCCTACACTGACACTCTTTTATATTGACATTTGTTAAAGCTAACACTTGTATTTTTTAACACTAACACTGACACTTTAATTCTTATACTGATACTTAATAATACATGTATTGATACTATTTACACTGGCCTGACACTATTTACATTGACACTTTGTTACACTAATATTGACATTTTTTACACTAACACTGTCACTTAATAATACATGCACTGACAATTTTTACACTGACACTTTGTTACACTAACGCTAACACTTTTTTACATTGACACTTAATAATACATGTACTGAAACTCTTTACGATGTCATTTTATTACTCTAACACTGGCACTATATAGCGGGGAAATCAAAAAACATTTTTTCTAAATTTAAGAAAAAACGCGTTTTTTTAAGATTTTGACCCTCGTAATATCCTAAAATAAATAATGTTAAAAAATTTAATTCACATTTGATAAAAAAAAAAAAAAAAAAAAAAAATTGGCCATTCGTTTTGAGACGAACGACAAATGTATAGTAAATAACTAATATGAGTAATATATCTAAGAAATTAGTTATTACTTTACAATCCTTAAATGTCGTTAAGGAACATTTATAGTTAGGTATGGAAACATTAAATACATATGCCATGAAATAATCTAGTTTGGTAACATTGATAAAACCTAGCTATCTGTCCATTTAATTTTAGGTGTTGTGGGTGTATTTAATAGTCAAACTTTAACAAGTAAAAAAATAACCAATTTCGTATCAATCATTTATTATTTGTACCCAATTATAATTGTAAACGTACGTAAAGTACTTGAAACTCAGTTCAGTTATTCTTTTTAGCATTTTTATAATAGTGCTTCCATATAATTATTTAAATATTTTAACTACATTTTATTATTTTCATTAATAACTTGTTTTATTATTTTCATTAATAACTTATGACAAAATCTTACAAAAAATGCGTTTTTTCTTAATCTTATAAAATGTTTTGATTCTCAGCTAGTGTCAGTGTTAGAGTAACAAAGTGTGTATAAAGATGTCAGTGCATGTATTATTAAGTGCAAGTGTAAAAAAGTGTGAGCGTTAGTGTAACAAAGTGCAATTTTAAAGAGTGTCATTGCATGTATTATTAAATGTCAGTGTTAGTGTAAAAAAGTGTCAGTGTTAATGTAACAAAGTGACAGTTTAAAGAGTGTCAGGCCAGTGTAAAGAGTGTCAGTGCATGTATTATTAAATGTCAGTGTAAAAAAGTGTCAGTGTTAGTGTTAAAAAGTGTCAGTGTGAATAGTGTCAGTGCATGTATTATTAAGTGCCAGTATAAAAGAGTGCCAGTGTGGGGTAAAAAAATGTCAGTGTTAGTATAAAAAAGTGTCAGTACAGTGCATGCATTATTAAGTGTCAGTGTAAAAATGATTTTTCATTAAAATTAAAAAAAAATGCGTTTTTTATAATACTAAATCCTAACTTTAATGTTATTTAATTATGAACAGATTAGGGAGTGTTTATTTGTATTTTTAATGGCGAGAATTGATGTATGTGCCCAAAAGATAATCTCATTTTTCGTAACGTTACAACTCTATTTTATTGTATTTTCTTCAACATACACTAAATAATTATTCTCTCATTGAAATAAGATTATTTTCTTGAAGTGCAAGAAATTCTATTATCTCTTTTAATTGGAGTAGAGGGAGTATAGATTTGGTAATATTGGATAATGAGAGCCGGATTGAATTGGTTTGTTGACCTGAAGAACTGGCTTTTAAATGTTTATGATATAACTGGAGAAGTTGAGAGAGGGTGTGAGGCCTGCAACTATTTTTTTTTTTTTTTTTTTTTTTTGTGAAATGGTTTTTTTTAATTATTAATGATAGATCAAATCTCATTGGGCTACATTAAATGGAATATAAATCAGGTAACACATGTTTTTAACATGATTCGAATTCACTATCTTTATTAAAAAATGTTTTTAATATGATTCGAATTCACTACCTTTATTAGGAAGTTAATACCGAATACCATAGAAAAAACTAGAACTAAAGTTGTTTTGGTACATGCAACTAAAAATAATGAAATATGAATATACAAAAATTTACAAGGTCCATTTACCACCACTTGGAGTCGCATGCATGCACTCTGTTTATGGCTATATTTGTTTATAATAATATGTGTATTAAAGTATATATGTTGCAAGATCAAGGAGGTTTTTAGAATTAATCCTTGGATTCTTATCCAATCAACCACTAGATTCTTATATTAATAGATTCTTATATTAATATAAGGCTACATAAATTGGATTAGATGTGCATGCACATGGCATGGCATGCAGGCCCGGCCCTAGTGCAAGGGAAGTGAGACCATTGCCTAGAGCCACCAAAATTACTACTTATATTAAGGTCCTTGAAATTTATATATGTTCCAAAGTGGCCAAGTAGTTTAGGAGACAGTCAAGAAGTGAATTGATCATGTTCAATTCCTGGTATCAGCTTTTCTTACATTTTTGCATTCTTTTTTTAGCACTCTTCTAAAATACTAAATGATGCATATTGTCAAATTTTTTAGTACTCTTCTAGAATATTAAATTATTTACAATTTTCTCTATCTTCAATTATCATCTTAATATTATCCTAGTAGTTATTTGAATACTTTGTGATTATCATTATAATTTTATTACAATATTTCTTTAAATTACTCAGAATTATTTCAAATAAAAAATGTTAACTCAACCTAATTATCAATCTTCACTAGTCAAGAATCTCAATCATTTTATTAACAAAATCTAAAATCTAGGGAATGATGAAAAGAGAGACCTTGAAGAAAAGAATGCTAAAATTTAAGAAAAAACATAAAAAAAAGCCTCGGACAAAAAGAACAGTGTGGCAAAAAGAAGGGGCGGAGAATAGAGATTTTAGAACGTCATCGCCCATTTACCATTGGAAATAAAAAAAAATGAGGTCCTGAACCGACTACTTAGTCTAGGGTCCCATTTATCACAGGACCGGCCCTGATGGCATGGCATGGCGTTGAAAAAGGAAAGATGTGCATGCACATGGCATGGCAGCCAGTCTAAGGTGCTGTTTGATCTGATTCATGTTAATGTTTTGTGGGAAAAAGACAAAAAAATAAATCTTTGTTAATTTTGGATGTGCCATACTTTATGTAGTTCTAGCTAGCATGGCCAACCAGAAAAAATTAGTAAAAAAGTCCGACCTGCCGGATTCGATCCAGCGACCTAAGGATGGCTGAGGATAATGTCCCACTACAGTCCTCCGCTCTACCAACTGAGCTAAGGTCGGGTCTTGTTATCTCTTTTCAATATTATTTATATCTAATTAATAATTCTTCTATTTTTCCAACCTAAGAAATATGGCCCTCCACATTGAGAGTATAATAGTTTTTTTGTTTGTTTGTTTTTTCTTTTAGATTCCATTCAAAGTCTAATGTTTGTATACTCCCAAAAATGAAGGTTCATTATTAAGTTTGAGGAAAATTAAAACTTAACACTTTTAATATCATAAATACGTAAAAAAAAAAATATTTATCAGTTGTTTATACTGATAAATTCATTTATCAGCTTTTAAAGTGTATTTATGCTTAATATTTGGTTAAACAACTGATAAATCGATTATTTAATTGATAAATGCATTTATCAGTTATAAATATGAAATTTTTGCCCATTCAAGTTTTTTTTAATAAAAACTAGTTTTCAGTAATTTTTAGTATACAAGTTTTTACGCAGTTATAATTTATATAATGTTTAATAGATAATTGTGATAGAATAGATTAAAACATTTTAATTTATGTGAGCAGCTATGGGCAATATATTGATTTAGTTATACACACACATATATATTCGAATTATATATGTGGACATATCTTATTAAATAATAAATAAGATTAATCAATTAAATATGGAAAAGTTGAAAATTCACATTTTATTAATGCATGATTTTATCATGTCAGTTCAATCCCGTTGGTTCCCACAATAAAAGAATTAAAACAATGAACCTTTGAAACAAAAATTCCGTTTAGGTCCTTTCAAATTCTTACTAATAGAGCTTTGTCAAACATTAAAAGCTGATATGAATTTAAATTGATTGGATCTAAAACATTTCTCGCAAAACCTTCTCTACTATCACAAATGTCGAGATTACCCTTTCATTTTCCCTTATTTGATACTACAATAGTTCAAATTCTAGTCTAAATTCATAGTCTTGCAATAATACTAAAATTAATACTCAATGGTTCTAGAATAATCATCATTTTTTGCGAAAAGTCAACTAATTTTCACAAAAAACATCAAAGTCAATCTCTATTCCGTTTTTATATATAGTAGATTTTCATTGACAATTTTTTACATTACAGTTGATAGTCCTAAATACTGAAACTCTTTAATATTACCACTTGTATTTTTTAACATTAAAATTGTCATTCTTTAACACATGCATTATCAGTCTTTAAACACATGTATTGACAGTCATTAACATTGTTGACACTAACAAAACATATGTCCTAACACCCAATCACATGTACTGACAATTTTCACCACTAACATCAAAAGCGACAATGTTAGTATTTTTAAATGCCATTAATAGTGTTTTAAGTGTCAGTGAAATGGAAGAGTTTGTTGAGAGCAGTGATAGTATTTTTGTGTGATGGTGATAGTGTCAAAACATAATATTGGCTGATGACTCCACACATTTTGGGGTCTCACTAATGAAGGAATAACTGGCTATGGATGAACTTTGTACCTATATCACAATACAAACAATGAGCACCGTTAGAGATCAAATCGAGGTTGATTCCAGCTCATATCCTCGGATGTAAGAGTTAGATCTCTGAGGATATATGAACTGAGAATAAGACTTGAAATGTCTTAGTGTGTTTATGTGCTAGGGTTTAGAAAATGACATACCTTGTTCAAGAGGACAAGTGAGGACATTTATAGTAGAGAGAGATCAGTTAGATAAGATCTCAGCTCTTGGAGATATTTTTCTTGATCTAGGACACATGTTAAGCCCTGATTGAGAAGTAAAATTAATGGCACTTCACTATAGAAAATGACTCTAATTGAACGAGGGAAAGAGGGACGGGCGATAGTTGGTGCGACGCCTCAAATCGCGTGATGGGCGACTAAACCTCCATTTAATGCGACATGAACACTTGCCGGTTGGTGTCAGAGCTCGTATGGAATTGTGCTCTACAAGCTTGCTAGGAACCGGGAGTCTGGATGAGACCACGGTCAACGCGAACCGATCTACAAGCTTGCTAGGAACCGGGAGTCTGGATGAGACCGCGGTCAACGCGAACCGAGGGTGACTCAGTCTAGAAGTGTCACATCATTTAGTTCGATTTAGGCTCCGTTTGTTTCTCCGTAAAATGTTTTCCGTAAAATGATTTCCGGAAAATGTTTTCCGGAAAATGGAAACGTTTTTCGGAAAATGACAAACTTGTTTGGTAAATCTGAAAATGTTTTCCGAAAAATATTTTCCGGTGTTTGGTAAACATGAAAGTGGGAAAGTCAAGTTCCATGCTATAATATACGATGGTCCGAAAATACAGGATATTGAAGTTGAATAAAACTCAATTACCTCAAATAGAGATCTGATTTCATTACTATCAGAAGAATCAATGATATTCTACAACCAGTTTTTACAACAGTAAAGACAAAAGATATCAAAAAAAACCTCACTAGTTTAACATCAATGCAGCATCATACACGATTCTACGGTGTTACCAAGCACGAAGGAAAAGAGCTCATGAACTGGAGAGTATTTGACCAATCCAATGTCCGTTGCATACCCATTAACAGGCAACTTCAAGTCCCTCAAAACAGTGAATGCCTCGGCCATTCGAGTTTTTGGTACTTCCTCGGCCACTGGACAGTATGGAATCCACAGCTGCCAACAGACATTTCATTACACAAGGAACATAAGCATTGTCTCAAAATACAGAGACAGAAAACCATGAAATCTTCCTCTATGCTGAATGGGCTTAATATCAAACTCTGTTCATGAATTAACAGTGGAATCCCCCTGAAATCATAAGAGAAACAAAAACCAATTCAGTCCACAATTCAAAGCCCATAAAAACTGCGGTGTAACAAAGAATTCACTCAAAAAGAGCAGCATGAATAAACATGGGAAAACGTCCATCAAAGGATCCTACCCAATTGTCATGATAATGTAAATAGATACAAAAGCAGCCTTGGATTTAACCACTATAACAATAACAGAACTATTTGTTGAATCCAACTTATATTCATTGAGCTAATAGAAAATATAAGCTTTATTATCCTATTGAGATACTTCCACTGGACCTTATAGGAACTGGATCCAGAACTGCTTAATTAGAAAAGAGGGTATAAGAAGGGTTAAGAATGACATTCATCTAATCATGTAAGCACTTGAATGCTGAAGCATTACAAAATTTAGCAGCAACAAAAAATCTACTTCACTAAAGGAAAAAAAGTAAATTCGTTCATAAATGTAAAGTTCATTTCAAGACAATCAAAAAATGAAAAATGAAGATTACCAAAACTTTTAGACAAATTAAATATTATCCCTAAAGAAAGTCAACATTTTTATTCTCAAAATCTTGAAATTTACAGGTAAAAATACCAAATTGAAAGCTGCAGCAGCATATAATGTAACCTGATCATATAACAGTGCTCACTCAACATAATATCTTCCAATATTCAAAATCGTAAATTCTCACAAAAATAAAGACCTGTGACAAAATCCTAAACAACAACCTTTACTAAAATTGAACAAATTTTAACCTCACATAATCAGCCAACATTTAAAAAACAAAAAGGGAATTCGCAAGCAAACAAACGTAAAAACATCTAGCACAAATTAACACTTTAAACGAAAAATCAACATCATTAAAAAAAACACACACACACACACACTGAGCTTACAGTGAATTGGGTGTTTGAAATCTCCGAGAATTTTGCATCAAGATAGAACATCCAGGCTCCAGCTGATCTTTATCAACAATTCCAGTCCAATTCGGCCGCAATTCGATAGGTTCAGGTTTGGGCCTCTTCGATGGCGGCGGTTGCAGTGTTAGGGCAAGAAAAGCAGAGGGTAGAAGAGAAATGGAGAGGAAGAAGAAGAAGATATTATAGTTGGGGAAGAGAAAGGAGAAGAAGGGGAAAGAAAATGGCGCTGGAGAGAGAAACGGGAGAGAACCACAAGCCACGGAAAATGTTTTACTGACCTCGAGGTCGGTAAGTCGTTTCACGCCTTAAAACAAGTTATTTTCCGTTGACCGGAAAATGTTTTCCGTTGACTTCTTTTATCTTTTATTTTCAGTTGACAAACACCGTAAAACGAGTTATTTTACGGAAATTATTTTCCAAAAAACATTTTACGGTGAAACAAATGGAGCCTTCGATCAAAGCAATCTTGGGCCAGGTTCGAAGGGTACGGGCTCATAAGTGACAGTGATTGATGAGGTTAATTCGTGATAATATGTTTTGAATGTTAATGATATTTAAGTGTGTTTTTTAAAAATAAGTTTCAATTGTTTAGGACAATGTTACGATGCATTTGAAAAAAATAAGTTGCAATTATATATGAAATACGATAGTGTTACTACATATATTTTTTTTAACTAACTTTCTCTATGCCTTAGTTTTTTATTAAAGAGACCAACTTTATTTAGAGAACAACAATATTTTGGATTGGAGGACTATGATGATGGAAACAGAAAGTTGATGGATGTACTTTTTACATCCAAATTATGTCCCTAAAATTCTATTTATTGTGAAATCCCGAGTAAAAAGTGCTTTTAATTTGTATTTGTTAGTGTTTGTGTTTGTGTTAGGGAAATGGGTGAGTTTTGGCAATTTTAATTGAAGAAAAGGGTAGAAAAAGTGGAGCGAAAAAGTTGGAAGGACTTAGAGGGAATATCTCAGCAAAGGGGCTTGAAGGGAATTAAAGAAAGAGGAAAGATCTCAGGGCGAACGCCCTTCTGACCCTGTGGTCGCCCATGGCTCAGCGCCCTTAGCATGGCAGAGGTCCAACGGCGGTCGCCCTTAGCCATTGGCAGCCGCCCTTCCGCCACGGCCTTCCCCGAATTTGACTGATTTTTGCCCATTTTCTATTTTTGTGTTTGGGCCTAAATTGTTTTAAAGCCCAATTGAACTCAAAAACCAAAACCCTAGCCCCTTGGTATAAATAGAAATGTGTTTAGATTTTAGGGTTATCTTGAAAGTATCCAATTTTTAGCGTAGTCTTTTTAGAGAGAGAAAGTGGGGCTTCTCTTGTATTTCGGGGATTTTCACATTCCAACAAAAGATAAGTAATTTAATGTTTTGTTATTTAATTTGTTTTACTTTTTATTGTGATGTCTAGCTAATTTTCTAAATTTCATGGGTTGGATGTAAGCACCACCATTTAATCTATGCCATAATTACTTTACCCAATTGATTTCATTCTAGCTCATCTTTGCATCTTCTTAAATTAGGGTTTAAAAGGTTGCATTTTTGATCTAGTCTTAAATTACCTTTTTAATCATTTGGATTTTGAATTCTTCCATTGATTTGGGAATTTCTCTATTTTGACCAATGCTTTGATGAGAAACCCATTGTGACAACTTGATTGGAATCAAAGTGGGTTTTGTTCATGCATTCCTTAAAGTGTAATGCTTTTCTAAATTAATTTTATAAACTTGATTTGTGAAGTAAAATTGGTTGAAAAAAATAAGATTGCAATCCGGCCGTCTCACCGTCCCAATCTTTACCCAAGTGAATGAATTCTAGATTGGAATTTTTTATCAAAATTGACATAGATTAGTGGTGTGTTAAGTCCAATTAGTGGTGTGTTAAGTCCAATCCATGGAATCCCGTTTATATTGTCTGAATCCTTAGTGTTAATTTTTCTTGCCTTTGTTATTTTGTTATTCGCTTTCTTGCTAGTAATTGTAGTGTTAGTTTAAAAATCCTAACCCCTCCCCTTTTTAAGTGTTTTATTATTTTCGTCTTACATTTCTCAAATCGACTTATCACTCAACAATTTTTCGTGGATCGACCCCTTGTGTACTCTATCACAACTGACACTCGTACACTTGCGAGGTGTTTTCATTACAAGTGGGAGTTTTAACCCATCAAAAGTCCATTTTATCGTTGGCTGCTTTTGAAGAACGAAAGAAATAATATGAAAATTTAGTTCTTCATTCGAATTTTCCTGGTCAACTCATCGCGCCTTCGCTGTTTGATTTTACAAGGTCTTCCTTATTTAACATTGCTCACGCTCCGTCAGCTGGATCTGGATTTATTTTTGAGCAAATTCTTCTTTTGATTCAAGGAATTTGCGTTTTCTTGGGCAATCAGATTCCTGGGTGGAGAGAGAATCATTTCGATTCCTGTGTTTGAATTTATTGCAAAATGTTGGATTGAGGGTCAACAATAATATTGTGTTTAACTTTTAAGCCTCTATAATTAGGACTTTTGGAGGGCTTTCTTCGAATAATAGAATTTTGAATTAGGGTTCCTTTGTCATCAATGGCTTCCTGGGGTGTGTGCTCCAATTAGGGTTTTAGGGTTTGGATGAAATGAACATAGTTTTATGTAATTGAAGAATAAATGGATGTGAAAGGAGTGGTATGTTTGGCTGCGTTTGCTCTTGTACTTGTTGCTTCAGAAGTTGTATGTTCAGATAGCAAGAAGAATTCAGCTGGAAGTTTGATTGATTTTGAAGAGATAAATGAGTACCCGGTACTAGTCTGCTAATCTTACTTTGAGCTTAGTTTACTTTATTGTTAGTATATAAAAATTGTTCTTTGAATTGATCATTTGGGGATATTTGATTTGCTTATCTGCTGGTAAAATGTCAGGAACATACTGGCTCTCTTCGAAAGTTAAGCTAGCAAAAGGGTACACTAAATCTAGCTAAGCTTACAAAATAATTGTGGTCCCAAGAACTAGGGTTAATGCACAGGTAATTGAATAACGCAATAGAACCAGCCTTCTGGTTTCAAGGTAAGGCTGCATTATTATACGATTCCGAGTTCCATTGGTGAAAATGGTTCATCCTTTGAGAATAGGTCAGCTGAATATTTGAGTTAAATGAATAGATGTGTCCTTACTTATTGATACACATTATCGCGATCTTCTCTCACTTGTTGCAAATCTGCCTTCAAGCTACCAGCTTCATTTGCTAGAGCTTTTGTTCTTATTGTTTCATCTTGAGTATCCTACAATTACAAAGCAATGAAGAAGCCACTGTTGTGAGAACTTCTGGAGAGAAATTGCAGAAAAGAAAATTTAACAAACAATACCCACTCACTCTTCATCTCCACTCTTCAATTAGACACACCCAGTAATCAAATTGAATTAGTAGTCCTAAAATGTGAGAGAGATCGTGGAAGGAGCAGGCAAACCAATTTTTTGACAGGCACAACCATTAGGAATCACAGAGATTTTCTAGTTAAATGTCATAACTTATTAAACTTTAGTAGGACAGTGGTATTGCCCTACTGGTAAGACAGAATTTACATGCTACCCTTTATCCATTTTTCTTTTTAGGCCATTTCGAGTCGTGTTTGAACTTTGAAACATTATAATAGATTGACATTTTAGGAGTTTACAGTTTTCCCCATATAGATTTAAGAGAGATAAAGATTAGGGTATTTACGGAAATATGGTTCTAAGAATGGAATGAAAAGATAGTCTCATTTCCATAATTGTTATATTAAAACCATTGAACTTCCTAAATTCTCAACCAAGGAAGAGGAGAGGATTAGAGCAAAAAGATAGACTCATTTCCATAATTGTTATATTAAAACCATTGAACTTCCTAAATTCTCAACCAAGGAAGAGGAGAGGATTAGAACTAATCAGGAAAGAAGAGGGAGAAATAAGTAAACCTTATTAAGGTTAGTGATGAAAATGAAAATAGGTTGTTAAAATGTTTGAATATTCAAATGGGACTATCACTATGGGAAGAAGGGAGTATTAATTATCTCCCCAGTTATCAATCCGTTATAATCACTATGAGATGAGATTTTTAAAAGGACACTACGTATTGCTTAACTTACTTCTCCATCGCACCTACGATGGTGCAAGAGTTAGATCAGCTTGCAGATGACTTCGGGAGGGAATGCCGTTTATAATAGCAAATCAAAATTACCAAGAGCAAAAAGGAGAGTTACCTTTTATACCTCATAGACATCGGACATAGTATACATACAAAAGTACAGATAGACTCACCCGCAAAGAAGTGTACTGGCCTCTTAAGGTGCTTAGATTCTCCACAACAACAACTTTTTCTCTCTCAACATTCTTAAGGGTGTCTTTGGTTGATTTGAGCTCCAACTGAAGTTTACTGTTATACTGCTGCAAGCTTCTATCGTACCCTTGCAATCGCTTGTTCATGTCATTGAGCGAGGTTATCTCTGAGAATCCATCATGCTCAAATGAAAATTGTCAAATTACTGAAATTAAAAATCTTATCGAAACCCAAAATGTAGATCTTTGTATGATACCTTCAGATTAGCCCCAGAACTCTCTCTTTGAACTCTTCCAAGCTCTTCTGAAAGAGAAGCTTGCGACCTCTCTGCAATTATTCTGGCCTCTTTTTCTCTCGCTAAGGATTCAATTGCAACCTGAAATTACTTTTAAGGTCATTACTCTGCCAAATAAACAGTTCAAGAAATACATAACAAAGGCTCAATTAGATGTTATGTTCAATTTGACAACATAGCACTCTATCTGATTCCTCCTTTGCGAACTTCTCTTGTACTACAGAGTAATTTGTTCTCAGCTCCATGATAATTGAATTTAATTGTTCTTCCTTTGCATTCATTAGCATTTCTAAATCCAAGGAAAATGAGCCTTATTTCTACACATTTCAAATTCACAAATAGTAGTAGTAGTAGAGAGAGAGAGAGAGAAGGGGGGAATGCAACTGTACCCAGATCAGTGCATCTTTTTTCTGCTAGTTCCAACATTTTTTTAAGCTGCTCATGCTCTAAATAATAATTTCCTTCGAGCTCTTGGAACCACCTAATTATATACTCCTGCATTTGATCACATTTCTCCTAGCATACCAACACAAATTCAGAAATCATTAACCAATTCCATGTAAATCTCCATGCAAGAAGATCTAAGGGGAAAAATTAAATAAATAAAATACTCAAAAAGTCAAAACTAACCTTGAGATTGTATTTACTCTTAGTTTTCATCTTTCTCATTCAACAATGCCTCAACATCCTCTCTTGTAAACTCAATCACTCCACATTCAGAACCACCGCCATTACTAGCCGGACCGCCGTCACTTCCTGGATCTTGACCACCACTGCCAACCGAAAACATCCGTCATGTTCTGCTACCATTAGTCGCACCCACCATTGGTAGCAGAACATGGCAGCCTGGCAGGTGTTTTCGGTTGGCAGTGGTGGTCAAGATCCGGGAAGTGACGGCGGTCCGGCTAGTAATGGCGGTGGTTCTGAATGTGGAGTGATTGAGTTTACAAGAGAGGATGTTGAGGCATTGTTGAATGAGAAGATGAAAACTAAGAGTAAATACAATCTCAAGGTTAGTTTTGACTTTTTGAGTATTTTATTTATTTAATTTTTCCCCTTAGGTCTTCTTGCATGGAGATTTACATGGAATTGGTTAATGATTTCTGAATTTGTGTTGGTATGCTAGGAGAAATGTGATCAAATGCAGGAGTATATAATTAGGTGGTTCCAAGAGCTCGAAGGAAATTATTATTTAGAGCATGAGCGGCTTAAAAAAATGCTGGAACTAGCGTAAAAGATGCACCGATCCGGTACAGCTTGCATTCCCCTCTCTCTCTCTCTCTCTACTACTACTACTATTTGTGAATTTGGAATGTGTGGAAATAAGGCTCATTTTCCTTGGATTTAGAAATGCTAATGACGGCAAAGGAAGAACAATTGAATTCAATTATCATGGAGCTGAGAACAAATTACGCTGTAGTACAAGAGAAGTTCGCAAAGGAGGAATCAGATAGAGTGGTATGTTGTCATATTGATCATAACATCTAATAGAGCCTTTGTTATGTATTTCTTGAACTGTTTATTTGGCAGTGTAATGACCTTAAAAGTAATTTTAGGTTGCAATTGAATCCTTAGCGAGAGATAAAGAGGCCAGAATAATTGCAGAGAGATCGCAAGCTTCTCTTTCAGAAGAGCTTGGAAGAGTTCAAAGAGAGAGTTCTGGGGCTAATCTAAAGGTATCATACAAAGATCTACATTTTGGGTTTCGATAAGATTTTTCATTTTTAATTTCAGTAATTTGACAATTTTCATTTGAGCATGATGGATTCTCAGATAACCTCGCTCAATGACAATACAAGCGATTGCAAGAGTACAATACAAGCTTGCAGCAGTATAACAGTAAACTTCAGTTGGAGCTCAATTCAACCAACGATACCCTTAAGAATGTTGAGAGAGAAAAAGCTGCTGTTGTGGAGAATTTAAGCACCTTAAGAGGCTAGTACACTTCTTTGCGGGAGCAGTTTACTTCTATTAGGGTGAGTCTATCTGTACTTTTGTATGTATACTATGTCCGATGTCTATGAGGTATAAATGTAACTCTCCTTTTCGCTCTTGGTAATTTTGATTTGCTATTATAAACGGCATTCCCTCTGACTTCCGGAGTCATCTGCAAGCTGATCTAACTCTTGCACCAACGTAGGTGCGATGTAGAAGTAAGTTAAGCAATACGTAGTGTCCTTTTAAATAGAACCAGATTTCCGTAAATACTAAATACCCTAATCTTTATCTCTCTTAAATCTATATGGGGAAAACTGTAAACTCCTAAAATGTCTATCTATTGTAATGTTTCAAAGTTCAAACACGACTCATGGGAAATGGCCTAAAAAGAAAATTGGATAAAGGGTAGCATGTAAATTCTGTCTTACCAGTAGGCAGTAGGGCAATACCACTGTCCTACTAAAGTTTAATAAGTTATGACATTTAACTAGAAAATCTAACAGGCAACCATATCAAAATCCTAATTTTATAGATCTAGGAAAACAATTCAAATTGATGCTGTAAAAATATGCTCACAAAATGCCTTCACAAAAGATAGAAGCCAAACTATTCAACATCAGATCATCCGATAATTACTGAGGCTATTAAACTATGCTACTAACTCTTTTGCAAAATTCTTCAATAAGAAATTATGAAACTCTACATAAGGAAAGTCAATGTATAATCCACTTATTGTCAGTTATCAAACGAATCGGACAGACTGACAATTAACAAAGTAAGCATAGATCAAAAGAGACCGTAGACAAATCAAATCAACGAACGAGATACATTAACATTATCAAAACAAAGTCGGCCAATCTGCGAGTCAAATACAAGATACAATTCAGTTTGAACAGATCAAATCGAATACAAAACAAGAAATAAAAAATGCAGCGTGAATAGATCGAGAAAAGCAGCTTACTGAAGCCATCTTCGAGGAGGTAGTTGAAGGTATGGCCGTCGCAGTTGTAGGTAAACTTATTATTGTTAGTAGGAAGTTTCTGGAGACATTGAGAAGCAATGGTGGTGAAATTACCGGTGAATTCTGTGTATTCGGAGAGGGTGAGGGCGAATCACTCGAACAAGTTAAGTTGAGAACAAAGAAATCGAATCACTCGAACAGTGTGTCGTCGGCGAGGGTGAGGGCGGCGGATGAAATTGAAATGGAACTGAATCTGAAACAGTGATTAGAAACCTAGAAAATGAAACGGGGTAAAGGGCGACGACGTTTTTTGAGTGGCGCTGAAAAAAAAAAGTTGGGTTGGCCCGCCCCGTCCCAAACCCGTTTGGCTCGCACCCGTTTGGGCCAGCCCGAATTGGCCCACCTTTATTTGGGTTAATATATTTAAAACTCAACCCACCCCCTATTACATGGCGAGACGGACAGGTCCGACAGGCTCAACCCAAATTAACGGCTCTAATCCTCACTCACAAGTCACAAATCTACACTATACTAAAAACACATGACATCCCAAATAAGGCAAAATCCCGCCCAAATCTGTCACCATCAACTGTTACTATTATTGGAAACTTCAGACTACATCGTTTCATATTCACTTCAATTAAAAAAAATGAGTTACTCGTGTATCTTCAATATCTTTTATCAGGTTTTGTCCTTTCCAATTCTCCACTTTAATCATCATTGAGCTACACCTTTTTTCCAGCCATGACGTCAAGGAAGAGAGAAAATAAAACAAGCATGCTTACAAAAGGTATGTTAACATGTATATCAATATTTTATCTTTTGCATTTCTCCATGTCACCCATAATAGAACAAAAAACCCAATAGGGTTGACAGATGTAATGATTTACATTGTTGCATGCCATGTGTGATCAATTTTTGAACTGTTTTGTTTTTTGAAAGTAGATGATAGTGACTCTTTGTTTTTCGTGTACCAATTTACATGTCATATGTATATATGTTTATGTAAAAATATAATTTGTACTCTTTATGTTTTAGATTAAATATCTTTAAAAAAATTATTTTCGAAAAATAAAAAATGTTATTGCAGTACCTAAATTTATTAAAAAGAAAATTATAATTCAGAGTACCATATAATTACCCATTTATATGTAGGGATAATAATTTGTACTCTTTATGTTTTAGATTAAATATCTTTAAACATGATATTTTCTCAATTATCATGTTTCTTTTGTTTGTAATAAGAACACATTTAAATTTAGTAGAACTGTAAATTTATTCAAAAAAAAAAAAAATTCCTACCTAATTAGCATTACCCAATAAACACAATGCAAGTATCAAGTTTGGTTTGCCAAATGTAAAAAAAAAAAGAAGAAGATATTCAACAATCCCTTGGGCATCGTGTCTACATATATAACAAACTATACCTTTTCTTACAGTATTCCCAAGAAGAAAAAATGATTGAAATTGGCTCTTTGAAAACCAAAATGCAAACAGCCTTTTATTCTGGGGATTTGAAATTAAGTCCTAAAAATGTCCTATAAATATGACCATATTTTCTCATTATTGCCACACTTCTAAAAAAAATCCAGAGAATCAACATAATGCCTCCTTTAGGTCCTATGATCCAAGAACGCAATCGTGAAGACATTGTTTATGGTTTGGAATTTGTTATTCATGACGATGTGGTATTCCTTTCAGTCAACTTCAATTATTCTTCATTTCTTTTATGTTTATTTAATTTCCTTTATGTTTAATCTTTACGACACAGGGTTCTCGCATCCACGTTACTGTTCCTGTGAAGCTTATTCAAAAGTTTGCTGCACTTCTTGAAGAAGATCCTCTCTATGTCATACAAAATTTCATAATAACAAGCAATGATAGTTCTTTCAAAACGTGCACGCATAACTATAAGGTGCTGCTTTACCATAAAACAGAGGTTGTTCAAGTGTGGGATAACAATTTCCCCAGGAATATTTTTGACTTCAAAGAGTTTGCCTATCTATCAAGCCCTAATGTTGACAACTCTATTTTAGTTGGTTAGTTTTAATTTGTTAGCATACTTTAAGCTAATATCAGATATTACATTTACATAACAACTACCTAATTTATCTCCATTTTCCAAATGCAGATGTTATCCGGAGGATTTCCGCATGTGGTACTCCGGTTTATAAAGATGTCAAGGGGAAGGAGACAAAGATTATTAACTTCACACTTGAAAATATTGAGCAAGTTTTACGTGTACTCAGTTGAGATGTTTGAACTTAAGGTTATTGTTACTTCTTTTTCCCCTTTATTAACCGTCATACATTTCACAAACAGGGGTGCCACACTTCCATGTACTCTATTTGGAAGTGCAAGTGACGAACTGGAGCGGGTTTTGGAACAGAGTAATGTTAGCGTCATTGTTATCATGCAATTCGGTCGGCTTAATACATATAACAATGAGGTTAAGGTTACTAACACTTACAATGTTTCAAGAGTTTTGGTCAACGCCAACATACCAGAAATGAGTGTATTTCGTGAAAGGTAAAATTATGTCGTGCATATAATCCAACATAAAACAAAACATGAAGCGATTGTTATTAATTTAGGTTAACCTGCGTCGCATTTACTTTCTTGCGTTATGTTTACGAGAAATATGAAATGACATTTCATGTGGAAAAAAACTAAACTTTCCGAAATATGCTTTTGATTATTATCATCAATACATTTCAGAATGCAATCTGAGGGACGTATTTCAATACCTATTATTCCAATGTCTCTCCCATCTGTTGCTAGCGTCGAGCAAGATCTAGAATTTTCGCGTGATAAGTTTCAAACCTTGATGCAGTTGTGTGAAATGGATGAGGTATATTATATTTCATTCTCCTCTGCATGAAACAATTTTTTTTATTTCTTGACTCGAGGAGTGTTAATTTTAATTTTTTTGAACTTCAATTTCTGTTTTGATAACAGGCTGGTGATTTCTGGGTATTCGGACATGTTTCCGCTCTTGAATCACCGGGTGATTGGTGTTTCGTTTCGTGCACAAAAATGTTTCAAAAAGATGATGCCAGTTGATGAAACATTTATTTGTTGCTCTTGTGGTCATGAGGACAGGATTCCTATTTGGAGGTTTAAAGTAAGAGTGAGGTTTTTTGATGGTACTGGAAATGCTGCTCTTCTTTTGTGGGATAAAGAAGTCCAAAACATTATTGGATTATCCGCAGCTCAAATGGTTAGGAAGCATGGAGTCAAGGTAGTGTTCATATTTTTAATTACGAATTCTTTATAAAAAAAAATATTCTGAAGATTACCTCTTTGTTTTTTCTATTTTGTTAATAGTCTATGCCAGGTGAAATTTCCAATATGGTTGGTCTCGAGGCTGTTTTCAAAGTTAAAATCAAATCCAGAGAGGTTGGAGGTTCTGTAATTGCTTTCCCCGTCAGTAAGATGTCGAGTGATGTTAAGGTCATTGATAAATTTTTCAAGATTGAAAAAAACGACAAGGTTGACATCAGTGAGGGTGAAATTGTAACTCCAATCCTTCCACCAAAGCTGAAAACTGTTGTACCCTCTTCACTGTTAAGTGTTAAAAGGTGCTTGACTGGTGAATTTTCGAATGAGGTTCCGGTGAAAAAGATTCAGAAAATGTATGACGAAGAGAAGAAGTAAATCCAAGTTATGATGTTCGTATCAGCAAATAGTTAAATCTCTTTGTGGATGGTTTACGCTTTGGTCTATGGTTGTGTTTAGCTTATGTGTTCTCCGGCTTTGTTCTCTTATCATCGGAACTTATTTGTAATTTGTGAAAAGGTCTGTTCTCTTAGTTACTGTGTGTCTACTTAAGTACCTACATATTATTGTGTTGGAATTAAAAGGATCACATAAACCTTTAGTGACTCCTATCTAGGCTCTAATGTGTAATGTTTAATGTGGCCAATCTATTTGGTCATATATAATGTCGTTTATATATTATTGTGAATTTGTGATATCGTTTGTCTGTTTATCTTTACCTTTAAATACATACTGCTGAAAGTACCTTACGCTACGATTTATTTTAAATATCCTTAAAATGTTATTTACATGTACTTTATATATTAACCACAAGCGTAACCCAAAAACTATAATTCATATAGAAGGGAACAACGGAAGGAAACATTTATCGTAGTTTATTGATGGACGAGTTTAAGGTTAATAAGTCAGCTTTTCAGATAATTATATTACTATTCAAAATGACAAGAAGGTTTTCGTATCAACAATAACAGTGTACTACAGTTTATGTTACACAACTGCATAAATAAATTTAACACTCATCTATGTTAAATTTTGTCCCTATTTACATCTGGCGGTTTTGGTGGTGCGGTTTTGGGCACAATGCGGTTTTGGGTTCAATGCGGTTTGGTCTCAATGCGGTTTGGGCTCCTTGCGGTGCGGTTTTGGGCTCAATGCGGTTTCACCTCTTTACGGTTTGTGATCCTAGCGGTTTGGGCTCCTGGCGGTTTGGCCTCCTAGCGGTTTGGTCAAACTGCGGTTTTGCTTAGCGCGGTTTGGATCAGGGTGTTTTTCACGAATGCAGTTTTTTGGGTGATGATTGTCTCCAGCGGTTTGACCCCTGCAGTTTGTGAAGTTTGGTTTTTTTATTGCGGTTTTGGCGTATTTGGTTTGTATCAGTCGATTTGGCAAGGATGCGGTTTGGGATGCAGTTTGTCACAGGCGGTTTTGATCCAAGGTTTGTAACAAGTGACAATTTGGTCAAGTGAGGTTTGCCTTCGGTGTGGTTTTTGCTGGATTGCGGTTTGGCTCAGGATTTTTTGATACAAGGTTTCGGACAAGTGAGGTTTGTGTCAAGTTAGGTTTGCCTACGATGCGGTTTTGAGCCAAATGGCATCTTCGGTTGTTTAAAGGTGGTTTGAACCCTCGAGTTGAGTCTGGTTTGGTGATTGTTTGGCCAGTTGTGAACTTCATTTCGGTTAGGATAGCATGAGTCTTTCTTGGACTAAGTTTTTGGTATTTCGGCTTTAGAGATGTGATCCATTCACTCTCAAATGGTGTTTCTATAGAAAAAAAAAAATTCTATATTTCAGATTTCGTATATATTATGAATAGTTATCAATTTATTTAATTTCTAAATGGTTGCCCAGATGTGTGATTTGCAACAACACATTCAAACGTATATTTGTAGGAATATATAGTATACATTAGTTATTGTTGTATTTTTTTTGGCCAAACTCATAATTGTTAACAACCTTAAGACATTAAACATTTACACAATCTCATTTCCTGCCAGTTGATTTATTTATGTGCTCTTAGTGGTTCAATACTGTTTTTTTTTGGTACAGTAATTATTATTTTGTAAAATTTTTGAAACCACCTTTCCATATATTGTATTCTATTATTTACATTTTTTTGTTTCCTGTATTTCAAAACTTTACAGATTCATTCCTCTTCTTTTATAACAACTCTCTCCCTCCAATAAATTTTGCATCAGAATTCATACTTTTACGACATTAAGATGTAGCGTACGTCCAAAAAAATTTGTGCCGAACTCCCACACTGATTACTTATGAGCAAATATTTTTACTAAATTATAATCACATTAAGCTGGACACAAAGTAACTTTAATCTGACACGTGAGTCCATCTTTTTCCCCAAATGTGACATCTGTATGTACATTAGAACCAAATTTGCATGAAGGATTTTCCTTTTCTCTATGTTGTCAGCCAGAATTAAAGCATTTCTACCATTGGGCTTTTTTTGTTTTGGATTTAGATAACCGTGACCTTGGGAATTGATCAATACACAGACTCCAAAGCTGTATTCCCCTTTATATACTTTTGTGTTTTCTACAACTTCAAATTTTACACACTCATTCAACTGATTTACCCAGACATTCATCTTCTCTTTGGAGGAATTAAATTTAATTACTTACATATTCAAGATCTTGATGAGTAAATAAAGATGAAGATCACCAAATCTACTATAATCGGTAGGAAGAGAAATATTCATCAAGCATCTGAGGATGAAGGTATGTAAGTTATTTGTATTTCACTTTAAATATATTTATATTCCATTCAATTTAGAGATACTATCAGTTAGGCATGTATTCACTCTGTTCTTCTTCAAAAGGAACGTCTTTTTTAATATTAGACTACATTTACTGTCCAAGTTGTTTTGATATATAAAAAAAGCATTAAACAAATAAGAGGTATGTAGATTGTACAGTCCATATATATTTTTTATGTTTACCTTAGAATGCAGATTTTTTCCCATATGTTTTTCTGTTGGTCCATATGTTTTCCCAGTCATGTGCACATAAAATAATATATATTAGAGTCGTGAATATAATGAATATAATGACTAACTTTTTTGTGCATGTTGTTTTGATATGTATGAAAATGCACTACACAATTAAGTGTTACATAGATTATGCATACCATATATAAACTCATCGTTCACCTTAGTATGCAGTTCTTTTTCCCATATGTTCTTCTAATGGTCATTGTGTTTTCCCATACCTGTAAACTTAAAACAAGATATATTAGAGTATTGAATATACTTGCAACTCTAATGCTGACTCCTATTCCACTATATTCAATAATCTGTTCATCTTTTTTGGTTCGTAGGCAATTATACTACCATATTCTTATACCACATATAAAATATTTTAATTGCATGTTACTACCCACATCTGCAAAAATTGAAAACAGATTCAAATTTGTACAGACAAATATGTTGATACCTTATCTTTGTGATTCTGTCTTTAATGATTCCCTTTGAACATCCTTGATTTTTTCTTTTTTGGTGTATATCCTACATTTAATTAAGGTGCACATGTACGAGTTATAAATTATATGTAATGTCAGGTGAGCAAATATTCTTACTACCATCATCAGGATCCAACATATTCAAAAGACCTACCTAAATTATTTCACTAGAAACAGATATGTAAATTTCATCTTTTCTTTACAAGTGTAGTGAATATTGTAAATGTAAGTAGGTGTATTTGATAACTTTTTTAGTTGACTATTGTATATAGATGACTTAATTTACTGTGTCTATTATTTGTTTGTATTTACTAAATTTCTTCGAAAGAAACTACTTATTACCATATACTTGCTCATTTCAAATAATGTCTTCTCAATTTGTTTAATTTAGTTTTAATTTATATTTTCAAAAAAATTGTCGTTGTTGTTGTTGTTGTTGTTGTTGTTTCAAAAAAATTGTCGGCAACAGACTACAATATCGTGTACACTATACTCTTTCTAAGAAATTATATTTACTGAAAGCATTGATATCAAATAAAAAGTCAAAATTAATTTCAAAGGTAAGCAAACAATGACTTCAATATTTACCAGATCTGAGTAAATAGGAGCAGATCTGACTTCCTCAAGTGTATCTGAACATTGCTCTCACTTAGATCCGAGTTCTTCAGCAACTTAAACAACCGATTTCATCGCCGAACCGCAACCTCTGTTTTTACCCCGAATTGATTTCTGTGACTTGAGATTGAGGTTATTTTGATGCGGATATGATGTTTTCTCATATCAACCATGTTGGTTCCGGATGATAGGAGAAGATCGAAAGATTTTTATGCCAGATCTAGCTTCATTTGGGTTAGGAAGAGTTGTGGGTAATCTCCAGATCCAGATAGATTGACGTATGTGGGTAGAATGAAATAATGAGGGAGGCTGCCTGAAGTTATAAGAGAGAAGCTTAGAGCATCCACAATGGGAAATTTTTTGGAGCTCTTTGTTTTTATGAAAAAGCTATTTAAAATTTTTTGTCATTGTGGAGCAAGTTGAAAAGACTTTGCTAACTACTTGGAAGCGCTCGCTTCTACAGAAAGAGTTACTCACAGTCTTCAATTAATTTTGACCATTTTTCTATATTGATCATTAAATATTATAGAAAAATGTTAGAAAAAAAATTAATGTTGTTGGATTTGGGGAAACAAAAAAGTTGATAAAAAGTCCTACCATTGTGAAAAAAACTTGGAGATTTTTATTATTGAGTTGTAAATAATGTGACATTTTGAAATTATAAAAAAACTAGAGAAAAAGCTCTTATCATTGTGAATGCTCTTATTTGGTTGACTAAATTAAATTTGTGGGTTGGGGTAGGGTTTGAGGTGGGATTTTAATAGTCTAGCCCGTAATGTTTTTTTACTAATTTTTTTTTCTTCTGCTAATTTACGTTACATTTATGTTGAAATATTTAATTTTCTATTTTTTCATATTATTTTTTATATAATTTCCGTATAATTTGAAATTTTATATATATAGACATTTTTTTTAACGTATAAATTGTGAGTCATTTAATTTAACCTTACCCAACTTTACGGTTTCTTTTCCTTGCTTCATTGAATTTAAATTTATTACTCACTTTAACTATATTATGCAAATACATTTTAAGTGTACTAAACTTACGTTCTTATTGATTCCTGTTGCAGTTAATGACGGTCAATACCAGCGTTCCCCATTATCTTCATCGCGCATGCGACTATCAGACATCACAAATTGTACATTTACATTATATATATTTGATGCATTTATTTTTCAGATCGCGTAAAGTAAATATTATTAACTTATGGTAATATATATTACGAATATAGTTCCTGAAGGAAAATACCATAACTACAGGAAACAACTCAGCTCAATCTCGAATTTCGTCTTCAACATTATATCCACTTAATGCTCTTAACATAATGCTCTTAACAATGTTATGCATATATGTTACATACTCAATTTTACATATTATATTTACATTAAATTTATTGAGTTATTTATTT
Organism: Adenophora triphylla var. japonica; assembly: GCA_022495995.1. Classification (NCBI taxonomy): domain Eukaryota; kingdom Viridiplantae; phylum Streptophyta; class Magnoliopsida; order Asterales; family Campanulaceae; genus Adenophora; species Adenophora triphylla. The sequence continues at coordinate 378,862 of JAFEMH010000089.1, forward strand.
AATTTTTTACGTACGTATATTATCGATATGAAACGGAAATTCCCTCAAATTTGTATTATATGTTACTTTAACTTGCATTTCCATCTATAATCTATAAATGCAGTAATTTTTATTACTATTTTGAGGCATTGGATGATGAAAATACGGGAACTTTATTTTAGCCCGATTAAAGTATATAATAATTTTTCATATGACGGTAACAATTATCATTTATAACTTTCTAACATTATAACATTTATGGTATAGGCGAAAGTAGTAGCATTTTATTTCCTTCATGCTCAACGTCCATTGCATACTCTCAGCAATCACGACATTCAGCTGGTATCTGGACGTACCTAATACCTATCTTTAATTTTCTCTTCTTTTTGTATTTTGTAAACTTCATTCCTACTATTAAATTACTTAATTGGTTGAAATTTACAGTCGAGAATGTTACTGACGAGACTCCAATTAGGGATTCCACTGCTATACCATCTTCGTTATCATTTGATAACCTATTTACGAGTATGATTATCAACATATATTTAACGTTTTCAATTTATGATTATTTTTCATATAAGTCATTTCTAATTGATTGTTACTATTGATATTATTTGTATTTGTATTGGAAGGTATTAAAAATACTATCGGAAATTCGTCCATACTCAGATTAACCAACTCAACTAAATCATGTGGCGTCAGTGTTTTCCATTTCAATTCTCCTGGTTTACATAATGCTGACAGTAACAATACTACAAGGATAAATTTATCGAATAGTGGTGCAGGTATATCCACAACTCACCATGCAACTGACTACCATTATCCTTAAATTTGGTTTTAGTCAATGCGTAAATTTCTATGTAGATGGAATAACTTATATCTTCATATAGGTTATTATGACATGGGTGACCCAGTATGTAAATGCCGACATTGTGGATCCTATTTCTGGTACGCCGAACGACTGATTCCAGGAAGAAATACACATAATCCTAAGTATAGCCTCTGCTGCAATCAGGGTAAAATAAAGTTGCCTTTTCTTCGACCGGCTCCGAAGCTTCTCCAAAGTCTATTGTTTGGGGATTCTGATAGAAGTAAACATTATCGGAAAAACATTCGTTCTTATAACAATATGTTTTCCTTCACATCTATGGGAGGAAAATTGACAACTGGTTGAATCGAGGAAAATCTCCGCCAGTGTTCAAGCTGCATGGTCAGAATTATCATTTAATGGGGAGTTTATTGCCGACTGATGGTGCGCCTCCAAAGTTTGCTTAATTATACATATACGACACTGAATATGAAGTTTCAAATCGGAAATATTATGTGAGGTAATATAATCACATTCTATAGTTACTACACATTTTTTAACCAATCTTATTATTATTGTTGTTTTCAATAGTAAATATTGATCCTTACTTTTATTTATCGATGTAGGCAAGATTCCTGTTCCGATGACCTTCACGACTCCATTATCTTTGACTTGAAAAGAATGCTAGACGAAAATAATGGATTGGTCAAGTCTTTTCAAATGGCTAAAGACAGGATACTTTCTGAGGGACGTACTACTGTTAAATTGAAGTTGATTGGTCGACGTGGTGGCGATGGAAGGACATATAATTTACCTTCGGCTAATGAAGTAGCTGTTCTGATTGTTAAGGATATTGATGATTGTCAGGGTGAAAAAGATATTTTAATTGAAACCCAAACAGGGCGATTACAACGAATTAATCAGTTGAATCCTGCTTACTTAGGATTGCAATATCCGCTTTTATTTCCCTTTGGAGAAGATGGTTATAGAAAAGATATTCCCCTATCTAGTACAAATAATAATGGTCGAGGTCGCAAGAATATTAGTATGCATGAATTCTATGCATTCAGGTTGCATGAAAGAGAGAGTGAAGTAAAAACAATATTGTACTCTGGGCGTTTGACACAACAGTTTGCAGTAGATGTGTACACAATGATTGAATCTTCAAGGTTGACATATATACGTCTCAATCAAAAACGGCTTCGCTGTGAAATGTATCGCGGGTTACAAGATGCATTACTACGCGGGGATAGAGATGCTTCGATCCAGGGAAAACGTATCATTCTACCCTCCACATTTACTGGTGGTGCGAGATATATGATACAGAATTATCAGGATGCTATGGCGATATGTCGATGGGTTGGATATCCTGATCTGTTTCTACGCTAACATGTAATCCTAAATGGCTAGAAATCGTTCGCTTCCTAGACGAAGTGGGACTAAAGTCTGAAGACAGGCCTGATATCATTTGCAGGATTTTCAAAGTAAAAATTGAAGCATTAATAAAGGATCTTAGAAAGAACAAGGTCTTTGGAGAAATCAAAGGAGGTAATACATATATATAGATAAATATATATAATTTTTGTTATTTTTGTTAATAGTTTTTCCAATTTATTTTTTTAATTTCGTAGCATATCTTCCAAATTTCTCCTGCTTACAACAACATTTTATACTGTAACTTACACTTACATTTATGTAGTTCCTCCTATCCAGATTTATATTTAATTAATATTTTTTTATCTATTTTTCGTAGTTGTATACACAATAGAGTTTCAGAAAAGGGGCCTCCCGCACGGTCATATTTTGTTGTTTCTGTCACGTGATTTCAAATGTCGGAGTCCTGAAGAAATCGACAGTATTATTTCGGCAGAGATTCTCGATGAGAATGAAGATCCGGAATATTACGCTTCCGTAAGAGATATGATGATTCATGGTCCCTGTGGTGCTTATAGAAAAGAATCTCCTTGCATGATTAACGGTCATTGTTCGAAATATTTTCCAAAGAAATTTTGCAATACCACTACGATTGACGAAGATGGATATGCCGTGTATCGGAGAAGAGATAATGGGAGAACAGTTTCGAAGAACGGAGTTTTATTGGACAATAGATACTCGTGCCTCACAATCGATACTTACTCCTCACTTATGGCGCTCATCTGAATGTTGAGTGGTGTAATCAATCTTGTGCAATCAAGTACTTATTTAAGTATGTCAGTAAGGGAAATGATCGTGTTACAGCTACGTTCTATCAAATTAATACAGATGACGGATTGGAGGCAAATATCGATGAGGTGAATTTGTACTATGTTTGTCGATATATTTCACCATGTGAAGCGGTTTGGAGAATTTTTGATTTTGAAATTCAGTATAAGGACCCACCTGTTGAACGATTGAGTTTTCATCTCCCGGAAGAACAAAATGTTGTTTTCTCTGACACGGATGATATCCAGTCGTGATGAATAGAGAAACTGTTCACCAAAGCATGTTCCTTGGCTAGATGGATGCTAATAAAAAATATCCCGAAGGCAGAGATTTGACGTACAGTGAATATCCTACGAGATTTGTTTGGAAAACAGTCAGTCGAGAATGGATGCCGAGGAAAAAAGGATTTTCTATCGGAAGACTATTTTACGTTCCTCCAGGCAGTGGTGATCTTTACTACTTGCGGTGTCTTCTTAATATTGTTCGCGGTGCCACCAGCTACGCGGATTTGCGTACATTGAATGGGACACAGTATGGAACATATCGTGACGCCTGTTACGCGTTAGGTTTACTAAATGATGACAAGGAGTATATTGACGGGATCACTGAAGCAAGCCACTTCGCAAGTGGGAAATCCTTGAGATCTTTGTTTGTCAATCTCCTGGTCTCTTCTTCAATTAGTCGTCCGGAGGTTGTTTGGAATTCATGCTGGAAACTTCTTTCCGAAAATATCCTATACAAACAACGAATCTATCTAAATCACCCAGGTAATTACTTTCTCTTTACTCCCGTGTACAATACCTTTTTTTTTAGTTTTTATTACTTTTACTGCTTACTTTAATTTCCAACTGTATGTCCATAATTTCAGCCTTGGTTCTGACTGAAGAGCAAATAAAGGGTTTCCCTTTGGCAGAAATTGAGCATGTATTGCGGACACATGGAAGAAGTTTAAAGGAATTTAACACGTTGACATTTCCTTCGCAAGAATTCTTTCAAGCCTCAAGTAATAAACTTATTTTCGACGAACTGAATTACGACCGTGAACTTTTAGGTAAAGAACATGATGAGTTACTTTCGAAATTAAATTTGGAGCAAAGAAACGCATACGATAAGATACTTGAATCTTCTTTATCCGACATTGGAAATATTTTCTTCATTTATGGGAATGGTGGAACAGGAAAGACTTATGTGTGGCGTACCATTTCAGTTGCTCTTAGATCTAAGGGACATATAGTATTGAACGTTGCGTCGAGCGGTATTGCATCCCTGTTGTTACCTGGTGGCCGGACAGCTCACTCTAGATTTTCAATACCTTTTAAGATTGATGAAAATTCTGTGTGTAATATAAAGCAAGGAAGTCCGCTTGCGGAATTGATTTTGAAATGCAAGCTTATAATTTGGGATGAAGCTCCCATGATGCATAGACATTGTTTTAAAGCTTTGGACAGAAGTATGAGAGATATCTTGAAGCGTACTGATTTGAGCAGGAGTGACATACCTTTCGGTGGAAAAACGGTCGTATTCGGTGGAGATTTCCGTCAAATCTTACATGTTATCCTGAAAGGCAGTAGGCAAGATATTGTACATGCGACTATCAACTCCTCCCATTTGTGGTCTGATTGCATCGTTATACATTTGACAACAAATATGCATCTCAAATCTTCATCTTCGATGTCAGACTCTTCTTTATTGCGCGAGTACGCAGAATGGATTGCTAACATAGGCGACGAAAAGGTGAATGAACCGAACGACGGTGTCGTGTCAATTGATATTCCAGATAAGTTTCTAATCGATGGAGGTAATGATCCTATTGCAGCAATGGTTCGTGTGATATACCCTCATCTTCATAGTCATGCCTTCGACAAGTCATACTATGAGGGAAGGGCTATTTTGGCTCCGACGTTGGATGTTGTTCAGTTGGTAAATAATTACATGGTTTCACTCTCTACCAATGAAGGGAGGACTTATTTCAGCTCAGATACCAGTAGTCGTTCAGATCACGGTAACGGTTTTATGAATGATGTTCACATTACAGAGTTCTTGAATAGCATCTTCGCATCTGGACTTCCTAATCATATATTGTCTTTGTAAGTTGGTGTTCCCGTGATGTTGCTGCGAAATATCGATCTGAATATCGAACTCTGCAACGGAACCAGGTTGCTTATTACTCGATTAGGGAATCATGTGTTGGAGTGTAAGATTTTATCATCCAGCTCATCCAACGGGAAAAAAGTCTTAATTCCTCGAATGTCACTCACTCCATCAGACTCTAGGATTTCTTTCAAATTTGAGTGACGCCAATTCCCTTTGATGGTTTTTTATGCCATGTCCATAAACAAAAGTCAGGGGCAATCTCTATCTACTGTTGGTATTATTTTGAAGAAACTCGTTTTCAGTCATGGTCAGTTGTATGTTGATTTATCTAGAGTCACCCATCCAAATGGTCTTCATATTTGGATATCTGATCCGACAGAAGATTGCTCATCCAGTAGAAGTACTACCAACGTTGTATTTAAGGAGGTTTTCCAAAACATTTAATATGTTTGACTTCCCAATTCGAATGGTTACTGTTCAATACATGTTTCATTATTATTATAGTTGTTCCACTGCATAAAATTATGTCTGCCCGTGCATCGCACGGGTGCTGCACTAGTTTAATATACTAAACGCGTACTGTGGCGCCCCCAAAAATATGTGTGCCTGATATATTTGATATGATTTGATTAGTGCTACTCATATCACCAAGATGCATCTTCTTTTCGGAAGCTCATCCTATAAGGACTCCAAGGTTAAGCGTGCTTGACACAGGGAAATGTCTAGGATGGGTGACCCATTGGGAAGTTTCTCGGTGAGCACGTAAGTGAGGACAACACGTCTTTGGAAAGACTTGTGGTGGTTTGTGGGGATAGTCCGTCAAATGCGATAGCGTTAGGCCGGTCTTCGGGCTCGGGGCGTTACAATGGTATCGAGAGCGGGACCGGCCGAAAGTGTGGAGCAAAGTCTTTGTGCGGAACAAAGTGCACACCGAGAGTCGGTGGGAGTCACCTCTTGGATCCCCGAGTATGAGCCCCTCTTGGATCCACATGTTGCCCGGGGTTTCAGTAGGCCTTGCAGGACGGCGAGGATCTGAGTGGGGGAGATTGTGGCGCCCCAAAAAATGTGTGTGCTGATATGTTTGATATGATTTGATTAGTGCTACTCATATCACCAAGATGCATCTTCTTTTCGGAAGCTCATCCTATAAGGACTCCGAGTTAAGCGTGCTTGACACAGGAAAATTCTAGGATGGGTGACCCGGCTGGGAAGTTTCTCGGTGAGCACGTAAGTGAGGACAACACGTCTTTGGAAAGACTTGTGGTGGTTTGTGGGGATAGTCCGTCAAATCGATAGCGTTCCGACCCGGTCTTCGGGCTCGGGCGTTACAAATGGTATCGGGCGGGACCGGCCGGAAGTGTGGAGCAAAGTGCTGTGCGGAACAAAGTGCGCGCCGCGGAGTCGGTGGGAGTCACCTCTTGAATCCGTGCGAGCCCCTCTTGGATCCACACGCCGGGGTTTCAGTAGGCCTTCTTGGGGACGAAGGATCCTAAGTGGGGGAGATTGTGGCGCCCCCAAAAATGTGTGTGCCTGATATATTTGATATGATTTGATTAGTGCTACTCATATCACCAAGATGCATCTTCTTTTCGGAAGCTCATCCTATAAGGACTCCAAGGTTAAGCGTGCTTGACCTGGGGAAATTCTAGGATGGGTGACCCACTGGGAAGTTTCTCAGTGAGCACGTAAGTGAGGACAACACGTGCTGGAAAGACTTGTGGTGGTTTGTGGGGATAGTCCGTCAAATCTGATAGCGTTCCGACCCGGTCTTCGGGCTCGGGGCGTTACACGTACTATCGCCCTTCTCATTATTCTATTCCAAAGCTCTTGACGTTATGTTCATTGCTTGCCTTTTTATATTGTTGCATTTATATATTCATTTCAAAATATATATGCATTTAATTTTAGGTGTTGTGGGTGTATTTAATAGTCAAAATTTAACAAGTAAAAAAATAACCAATTCCGTATCAATCATCTATAGTATAAATAAGACCTCCACTATCTACAGTTGAATGAACAGTACCAAGCGACGAATTTCCCATTTTGCCCTCCTACATTTGTCCTTTCCCATTTTGCCCTTTAATTTATTTATTTTTTTTAATAAAAAAAAAAAATACATGTCCTTGAACACGGGCATGTACTAGTTTATAATATAAGAATCTAGTGGTTGATTAGATAAGAATCCAAGGGATTAATTCTAAAACCTCCTTGATCTTGCAACATATATACTTTAATACACATATTATTATAAACAAATATAGCCATACACAGAGTGCATCATGCATGCATGTGACTCCAAGTGGTGGTAAATGGACCTTGTGAAATTTTTGTATATTCATATTTTATTATATTTTTAGTTGCATGTACCAAAAACAATTTTAGTTCTAGTTTTTTTCGATGGTATTCAGTATTAACTTTTATAATAAAGGTAGTGAGTTCGAATCCTATTAAAAACATGTGTTACCTGATTTATAGGCCATTTAATGTAGTCCATTGAGATTTGATCTGTCATTAATAATAAAAAAAAACATTTCAAAAAAATAAAAATAAAAATAGTTGCAGGCCTCACACCCTCTCTCAACTTCTTCAGTTATCATAAACATTTAAAAGTCAGTTCTTCAGGTCAACAAACCAATCCAATCCAACCCAACCCGGCTCTCATTATCCAATATTACCAAGGGAGAATTACCAATGGATCCTTCAAAACCAAGTCAAATGATCAATTAGGACACACATCATGGAAATCAACCAGCTAGTCCAATGTCCTAAATCAAATATTACCATGAGATCCAACAATCATTTAGTACTTGATAAATACACAAACATACACTCATTTTGAAAATCTGCAGCCACCTACTTTCTCTCTCTACCTTACCCACCTCCGGCTACCTCTCCCCTCCCACCTTCGGCGACCTCTCCCCTCCCACCTTCGGTGACTATCTCCACCTACTCCGGTGACCGCATCCCCTGCTCCGGCGACCGTCTCCCCTACTCCGGTGACCATCTCTCTCTCATTCTCCGGCCACCACTCCCTACATTCATCTCCCTCAACCAGCTCTCCCCCAAACCACACTACTGCCCTATGTACGCCACTTCTTTCGCTCCCCATGTCCGCCCCTCCTCTTCAACAACTTTTTCATTTGGCTTGAATTTGCCCATACATCTACTGCCGCATCCATCCCCCTACAAAGTTGTTTGAATTCGGGTTTTCTCCTGCTCCGACAAGATCTACTTAGATCTGTTATTTTGATTATTTATTTTTTAAAATCATTGATTTTGGGGAGAAAGGATTTTGATCTGTGATTTGTTGGTGATTCGGGAACAAACTATTTGAATCTTTTTCCAGATTTTGGTGGTGGTTGTCGGATTTCTTTGGGACCAACTTTAAATTGACGTTCAGCCAAGGATACATCTTACACAATACTGGATGGTTCAGCCACACCTCTTCCTAACATTTGCATTGGTTGTCACCAATTCCTCTCTCAGCTTTCCCAAAACAATTCAAACACAATAACAAGCTTTTCAGCTACTTATACAAATTAAGATCCTATGTTGTCTCATTTTCAATCTCTTAACAAACTAGTATACAAAACAACCCAAGGATACATTACATACTGCCTGTTATTGCCCAATACATAGGGCAGTAGTGTCCTAAAAATTGATTTTTAGGACGGAAGTCTTATGAGTTGAATATATATTTTCAATTTTGAATCATTATTCGAGATTTTCATAAAAAAGCAAAAATAGAGCCATAAAAGACTAAAAATAACAGTAAACTTAACTAAAACAACTGTGAACTTAACAAAAAACAACAGTGAACTTAACAAATAGGTCAAATAATCTTATAAAATTGCAAAAATAAAGGCTATAAAATTCTAAAAACAAATGTGAACTTAACTAAAACAGATGTGAACTTAATTAAAAACAACTGTGAACTTAACAAAAATGTCAAATAATCTCATAAAATTGCAAAAATAGAGGCCATAAAGGACTAACACAACTATGAACTTAAAAAAAAAACAACAATGAACTTAACAAATAGGTCAAATATTAAAATTGCAAAAATAGAGGACATAAAGGACTAACACAACTGTGAACTTAAAAAACAACAACAATGAACTTAACAAATAGGTCAAATAATCTCATAAAATTGCAAAAATAAAGGCTATAAAATTCTAAAAACAACTGTGAACTTAACTAAAACAACTGTGAACTTAATTAAAAACAACTGTGAACTTAACAAATATGTCAAATAATCTCATAAAATTGCAAAAAGAGAGTCATAAAAGATAAAAAACGACTGTGAATTAACAAATGTGAACGTAACAACTGTGAACTTAACTAGAACAACTGTGAACTTAACAAATATATTAAATAATCTCATATTAATCTAAAATATATGTTGATGCTGCTAGTTTTATTCGTTTTGACGATACGAATAATACAATGGTCTCGATTTTTTTTTTGAGCTCTAGATCTTAAGATATTTAATTTTAAAGTTTTGGGAGGAGAAAAAAAAAAACGAAAATAGAGAGGGAGAAAGGGACAGCGACAACTGTCCCTTTTATGTTGCATGGGTGCCTATATAAAAAAGGGGATGTCATTATAAATCGTGGACCTGATAAAATTTCTTTAAAATGTGTGTCCTTATTAATTGTTTTCATTAGAATGAGGAACTATTTGATAATTGCCCCTATTACCAAATATATATTGCCTCGACTCCAATTAAAAGAAATAATAGAATTTCTTGCACTTCAAGAAAATAATCTTATTTCAATGAGATAATAATTATTTAGTGTATGTTGAAGAGAATACAATGAAATAGAGTTATAACGTTGTGGGAAAATGAAATTATCTTTTGGGCACATACATCGATCCTCGCCATTAAAAATACAAATAAACACTCCCTGATTCGTTCATAATTAAATAACATTAAAGTTATTAACGAAAATAATAAAACGTAGTTAAATCAAATATTTAAATAATTATATGGAAGTAGTATCTATAGTATAAATGGCAACACTGTCATGAACAGTTGAATGAACAGTACCACATGTTAAATTTTCCATTTTGTCCTTACTAAGTTGTTCATTTCCCATTTTGCCCTTTAAATTTTTTTTTTAAATTAAAAAAAAAAAAGGACACGGGCTTTTACTAGTTATAAATACTCCCTCCGTCCCACAACAAGTGACACACTTTGCTATTTTGGGCGTCCCACTGATAAGTCATACTTCCTAAAATGGCAAAGAATCTTTACTATTTCTTCCACTCATTCTCTCCTACATTATTTTAATACTCACAACACCATTATAATTTACTATTCTCTCCACTCATTCTCTATTCTACTCAACTATCTACACTTACAACACATCAATCTTTTTACTTTTTTCTTAATTCCCGTACGAAACAGTAACTGTGTCGCTTGTTGTTATGGAAAGAAGGGAGTATGCTAAAAAGAATAACTGAACTGAGTTTCAAGTACTTTACGTACGTTTATAATTATAATTGGGTACAAATAAGATAAGGCTACATAAATTGGATATAGATGTGCATGCACATGGCATGGCATGGAAAAAGGAAAGATGTGCATGCACATGGCATGGCAGCCAGTATAAGGTGCTGTTTGATCTGATTCATGTTAATGTTTTGTGGGAAAAAGACAAAAAAATAAATCTTTGTTAATTTTGGATGTGCCATACTTTATGTAGTTCTAGCTAGCATGGCCCATCCACTAATACTTTAGTAATACAGTCCAACCTGCCGGATTCGAACCAGCGACCTAAGACTACCCACAGTGGTTTCATCCCACTCCCCCATTTCATCTAACACTTTTTACACTTTTTCTCATCCACCTACAGTCCTCCGCTCTGCCAACTGAGCTAAGGTCGGATCTTATAATCTCTTTTCAATGTTACTTATTTCTAATTCTCTAACCTAAGAAATAGAGCCGCGTAAACCCGCCCATCGGTCCGTGAAGCCCGCAAGGCCCGTGCCCGCAAGGTTTTCAACCCTTCTGGGCTTGACTGCTCGAAGGCCCGCGGGGGTTGGGCTGAGATCGTGCTTTATAATTCTTCGACCCGTTAGGCCCAGCCCGACCCGCATCCTTCGAAAGACTCAAAAACCCATTTACAAAACACACGTCGTTCCTCTCTGTCTCTCTCCATCTCTCGTCCTCGTCCAGATCGATCGACGATCATCGTTCCTCTTGCTCTCGCTCTTGTCGTTCCTCTCTCCGTCTCTCTCCTTCTCTCGCCGTTCCTCTACCACACAACGCCATAACCTCACTGCTCCGACCTTTGAGTTCGATCGATCCCTAATTCGATAAAGAGAGTAAATTCAAGGTACCCCCTCTCTTTCTCTCATCTTCTTAATGTAATAGATCTGTTAGTTTACTTAGTTTTTCTTTCATTTTCAGAATATATCATGCCCAATTCACTTGTGTATTGTAATAGTCTAATAGATTTGTTAGTTTTTCTTCCATTTTAGTATTTTAGTCCGAACTAATTAAGAATGTTGCTTGGTGTGTTTTGTCTTTAAATGATTTATTTGTGTTTTGTCTTATTTCTTGCTGGCGGATTCTTACAACCGGGAAATCATAGTTTATTTACATGATATAGTTGAAATTCATATTAGATCTGTAGTGATGTTTGCTCCACTAATAAATAACCAGCCATTCTCTATTGTTTGTTGACATGCAGGCAAAGATGGGACGGAGTTGGAGTTGGATTTATTTCTTTTGAACAAAATATTGTAATGTTAAATTGTTAACTTTATGGATTTATTGCTTTTGAAGTTGAAATTTGTAATTTTAAATTTGTGACTGCTTCAAATATTGTAATGTTAAATTGTTAACTTTATGGCAATTCTTTTGATTTTGAAGTTGAAATTTGTAATTTTATATTTGGGCCCGTCAAGCCCGAGCCTGCTCAATGCCCGTATAAAGCCCATTAATTTGAGCGCGCATGAAGCCCGCTATGTTGAACTCTTGAAATTGAAGCCCGCAACTAAATGGGCCCATATCGAACTTTGCCAAAGCCTGACTTTAGGTCGCGCACACCCCTACTAAGAAATATGGCAATCCACATTGAGAGTTGATGAGCCCGGATCTACTGGACCGGGCCCGCGCTCGGTCTGGTCCAAGGAACCAGTGACGTGGCAGTTCCTAGACCGTTGGGGGGAAAGACCGCGGACAGATAGGCCCTTGAGGTCAAGACCGCGTCCCTCCCCGCATTAAACCTATCAAAGACCGAAGGGATCCTGATCGCTATATTCGTGCCCGCATGATCTATGACCGCTGGGTCCGTGCCCGCAGAATGTATGGCCGCGGGACCCATGCCCGCCGGAGGTATGACCGCTCCATCTGTGCCGCGTCAAATACCTTTGGCCGCGGCCACGATGTTGGCTAACGAGCTCTATGCGCCTCCCGGTTATCTCTCTGCCTTAGGTTAATGTCAAGCCTTACTGAGCAAGTTAGCTTGCTCTCGACATGCAAGTTGTCGGCTCCCATCACGCATTTAATGCGGCTCGGTCGGCGCCTACTATTTCATTTAATGCGCCAAGCCGACCACACGGCTCATGTCCCTTTCGGCCCACCGTACCCCTGCGGCGATCAATGTTCCCTCCTGACAGAGCCGATTAGGCTGCGGACACGTGTAGTGATGCGAAATTGTCGATGGCTTCACCGGAAAGAGATGTTACTGCGTAGATGTTACCAACACTTTGGTTAACACAGACGGACAAAGACACACACACCAAAATAAATAGTTTATAAAAACTTTGTGCAGCGGAAAAAAAATAACACAAGATATAATTTTCTCAAGTTATATAAATATATAACTTGAGTGTGCCTAGATGGCGAAGACTTTATAATCAATATAGCAAAATTACAAAGCCGAAAGTTCCCTATTGCTAATACAATGATAATGCTCTATGGAACTAAATGAGACAAAGAACGAATCCTATCCTTAGCCAACACTCTCTTAAACACTCAGTATTTAAGCTAGAATCACAAGGGAGGAATGATATGCGAACCAAAGAACTTTGTCTCTCTTGTGCTATGGTGTGTGTGTTTGATATTTGGCCTACTTCAAATGAAACACACCTAGCCTATTTATAGCCTTCCAATGCCTTGGAGGCTACTCCAAAATAACAGCCTTGGACCTTCAGATCGTGTGTGAGGAGTGGAGAGATTTCTTGGCTTGAATTCCTCTTCATGCGTTAACTTCCCTAAAAAGTAGCAACCGAATTCTTGAAGCCCAAGTCCTTGCTTCATCACCTTGTACTCTCTTGCTTTCTTTGTATTGTACACTTCAAATAATCAGCAACAACTCCATGACTTGGTCTTCCCACGTTTTTCTTCTTCATCAACAAATATGGACCAAGCAAAAGTTACTCGTAAATCTTCTATTTACGTGTAACTCCTTCACCAACTTCTTCCTTGATTTTAGCATTTAATCCAGCCATGTATTAACACTGAAATATGGACCAAAAACACATATATCTTGCAAATAATATTAGACATTAGGATATAAATTAATATGGAAAGAATTATTAAATTACAACTCATTCCAGTTCGGGTAACACCCAACTCAAGCAATGATAGCACCTGCGGTAACACCCACATCTGCATTAACAATCTCCCCATAATTTATAATTTCTTTCCAAACTTCTACAGTCTTTGATCCCTGCAAGATATTGTTAGCCATACCCAGTAACTTCCATAGTTATCAACTCCTCCATAATCAAGGAATTAACAACCACAATGATTTATCACAAAAATACTAGTTATTAAAACATAATTTCCAAAATAAGTTTTCCAAATAACTAGCAACCTATAGTACCAAAGATAAACCAAAGTTACTAAGCTACTTCAAGTTCAAACAACCCTAAAAGTTTAAAAACCAAAAGCAAATAAAACAAACCACCAAAGTATTTAAAACATGTTCCAAATAAAAACATAAAAGTAAATTGTTTTTCAACCACCAAAAAATATCATCACCATAAGAGCGACAACATCAACCTTCAGGCGATGTATTGTACTCACTCTTCTCGTTCATCATCAGCTTTATCTTCCTCCTGATCATCCCCTTCTTCATCTCCAGCATCTAAGTCAGCACCATCAGTAACATCTGCAGCAGCACCACTGGCATCTCCAACACCACCACCACTTGGACCAGCTCCATCAGCACTATCAACTCCCCCAGTTTGGGAAGAAACCTGCTTGGATGAATTCATCAAGAATCTCCTTGAGCTTTGTCCAACCTTGCACAATCTCGGAAATGGTAGAAGTTTGTTTGTGGAGAAACGCCAAAGCTGTGGTCTTTGGTATTGTTGGTGAAGCATTCCCAAACAAATTGTATACATTAGCAGAACATGAAAGCTGCATGTGCACGAAAAACTTGGAGATTTCGGAGTAACATTTGGGATAACAGATTGAGTAACACCCTTAGCGTAAAACCGCATCACTTGACCCAAATTCGTTTATCTTTTGACCAAGGAAGATCACCTGTGTATCTCACGCTCTTGGTATTCTTCTTAGTCATTGGGAATCTATAGCGTAGAGATCAAGGCGGGTGTATACTCATCCGACTCTTGATGGGCAATTTTTGAGATTTCAAAATTTGGAAGATTAAAGAAGGGTAAGGAAACATAGTAATGTCTTTTCTTCTACCCCACGAAGCCAAATGTTTGAAGATCAATCTACCCAAGTTCACTCTTCGATTCTTTCCTAACTTATACAAGATTTCGACTTGTTGCAATGTCACATATTGCTCATTAGAAGTAGGAACCCAATTAAATATGCAAAGCTTGTGAAGCACGGCAAAGAGTGAAGTGAGACGGGAAGCAAGAAAATGAACTTTGGTTTTGGGATTAGGGTTGGAGGGCCATTCATGCACGACATCATGAGAGATAAACCTAGCAATTTCATCCTTATGAACAATAGGACCATCATCATCCAAATTTGGGAGTCCTAAAGTCTTGTTGATCAAAGAAGGAGTAATAGAAAAAATTATGTTCCTTAAAAACACCTTTCCAAATTGATCGGACTTATCATTATCTAGGTTGGCATGAAGATTGGCATAGAAATTTTTGACAATAGCTTCAACAAATTTCGAAGGATGCAAGTTAGCTTTCAAAAAATTTCTATCCTCCAAGAACTGAAAAACACCATGCTTTTTGAAATCAACCTCGTCAATGTGCTTTTCCTTGAGAATTTTCGTGTCACTATGCCTTAACCAAAACTCCATATTTTCTTTTCGATAAAACTCCAATGAGAAGTAAGGTTTTGGAAAAGCAAGTATTCACATCATCAAACTCTTTCTCAAGGAAATCGAGAGGATTCGAGAATATGCAAACTCACTAATCGAAGACTTTGAAGCTTTAGAAAACGAAGGATGTTACCTTGGGTGTTGCGGCTTTACGGGTAACATCTTTGGCCAGATCCACTTGCTTTTGCCTTTAATGTTTCTTTTCTTAACTTCATACAAGGGCTCTTCTTCCTCAATCTCCCAATCTTCAAAAGTCTCAACAGAGTGGCTCTTTTCCGCATCAGCATGAAAGTCTTCATCCGAAACATGAGCCGAGGAGAGACCAAGAGAAGATTCTTCAGAAACTTCAACAGGATCGGAGGATGTGTTGGATTTCGAGGTCCCTTTATGCCTCATTGCAGAGAGCCTACTTGAGCTCCTCTTTTTGACAGGTTGTGCCGAGGGTTTGTGAGCAATGGCTTTTCTTTTTGGCTTTTTGGTTGATGGAATGGGTGGAAGAGGTGGTAAGGTCACAATGGACAAGGGTTGCGCCATTGTTGTCACCAATGGAGGATCATCCACCGACATTGTCATTGCCGGAGACACATTGAGAGGGGTGGTCGAAGTGTCCATGAGACTAGGACCACTTGAACCAACACCCGGAGATACCTCCAAAGGGGCGGATTGCTTTTTGGTAGGGGTTGCCATGGTTAGGGTTTAGGAAGGGTTAGGAATTTTGGAGGATTTGAGAAGGAGAGTGACGGTGACGGAGGGAGTATATACCGCCTAGAAAGAGAAGGGGGAGGAGGCGTTGGCTTAGAGAGATATAGGGAGAAAAATGGGAATTTAAATTAGGATAGGATTTTAAATTGATTAGACTTATCCACCTATTTTTACTCACCTAATTAACCTCCTCCTATTTTCCTAGCCACACAAAATAATTACAATTAAAATTTACTCCCCCTATTTTCTAGGCCACAAGAAAAAATCAAATACAAAAACCCTCACAAAAAGATTAACATCCGGCCATTATTTTGAAAAATATATATATATTTTTTTTTATTTTATTTTTTTTTAATTTTCAGATTTTTTAATTTTTAATTTTTAAATATATAAAACGAAAATAAAACTAAAAATAATAAACAAATACAAATATACCAAGTCCATATGGTTTTTGAAAATCAAATCCCTAGATTTTAGGACTTAGTTATTTGAGTTGTTTATCAAAGATAAATTGGTTAGTTAAAGACTTTTTCAAACTTTTAAAACTCTTAAACAATAAAAAGACTTTCAAAGTTTAAAAACTTAAATAACTAAATCGAAAATAAAGAGAAAAAAAATAATATAGCACATACAAATATGTTAATGGCAATGATGGTAACATCTATGATAACACATATGATAAAAATCCCTTGATAAATATATTCAGTTTCAAACATTTGAGGCATAACAAGCTTAGCCATTTTTAAACACTTTAGGCATAACAAGCTTGTTAGACCACGAGGCATAGCAATTTATAAAATTCTTTTACACTTCTTTAAACAAGAAAGCATCGTAGTAACGAGCTTCGTGCCCCGAGTTTTATTTCAAGTGTAAAGTTTCATTGATTTATGCCGTTCAAGTAGAGATTTTCTTGTAGTAAGCGAACTCCATGTCCCTAATACTTAGCATAAATCACCTCATACATTCTCATTGGCAAGAGTGCATCGTCGCCGCGAACAGATGCCCAGGATCGAGAGATAGTATGGTAAGAATTGCCTCTTTGCCTTTTATTTATCACATATCAACATTAGTGACTTTGTCACTTTGAGCACAAAAGGGAGTTTTATTAAGTGTGTTATACAGGGTGTTATCCTACCACAACAAAAAGGTCAGCATGTGTAGCCGTGAGAACTCTCATAGCTCACAGAAATATGGGAACCCTTACAGCAGAGAGAATAAAACCAAACAAGCAAAAAATATGTACTAGTATACATGTGTTACCCCAGGTGTTATCAGCACCCATGGTAACACCTAACAACAGAGGACATTTTTTAGAGAATGCAAAGACCAAGAGACCTCTTTAGACTAGAGAATCTATCATGGTCTAAGGGTTTGGTGAAAATATCAGCAAGTTGATACTTTGTATCAATATGCTCTATATTTATTATCTTTTTATCTATCATATCTCTTAAAAAATGATGACGGATGTCAATATGTTTGGTACGGGAGTGTTGTACGGGATTTTTGAAAATATTAATAGCACTCAAATTATCACGGTATAAAGGTCAAAATATTACTATCAAGACCATAATCATCAAGCATGTGTTTTAACCAAATTAGTTGTGAACAACAACTACCGAGCTGCAACATATTCGATTGTTTGTGGATAATGAAACACAATTTTGTTTTCTACTATACCATGATGCTAAATTATTTCCCAAGTAAAAACACCCCCAGCTAGTACTTTTCCTATCATCCATATCCCTGCCCAATCCAGTCACTAAAGCCTACTAAATTAGTATTAGTATCTTTACTATACCAAATCCCTAAATCACTAGTTCCAGATACATATTTAATGATCTTTTCACGGAATTTAGGTGAGACACTTTAGGATTGGATTGATATCTAGCACATACACACACACCGTACATCAAATCGGGGCGACTAGAATTAAGGTAAAGGAGACTACCTATCATGGAACGATATAGGGTTGGATCAACATCTTCTCCCACTTGATCTTTTCCAATTTTGAGAGAAGTGCCCATAGGAATTTTTGAGCTCTTCGAACCTTCCAACCCAAAATTCTTCACCGGGTTCCTTGCATATTTGCTTTGGGAGATGAAAATCCCTTCACTTGATTGCTTAACGTGCATGCCTAGAAAGAAGTTAAGTTCCCCCATCATGCTCATTTCAAATGTTGATGTCATAGCCTCTACAAAATCATTTAAACAAGTTTTTGATGTAGAGCCATATACTATGTCATCAACATAGATTTGAACCACGACAAGTTCTTTTCCATGTTTAAGAATGAATAAAGTCCTATCTGCTTCTCCTCTAGTAAAACCATATTCTAGTAAAAAACTAGTTAACCTACCATACCATGCACGTGGAGCTTGTTTCAACCCATAAAGAGCTTTATCAAGTCTATACACATGGTGCGGTTGAAATGGATCTTCAAATCCTTTTGGTTGTTCAACAAAAACTTCCTCATCTAAGTATCCATTTAAAAAGGCTGCTTTGACGTCCATTTGAAACAATGTGATTTTAAGAAAACAAGCAATGATGCCAATAAAAGTCTTATTGACTCAATTCTAGCCACGGGTGCAAAGGTCTCGTCATAGTCAATACCTTCCACTTGTGTATAGCCTTGAGCCACAAGACGAGCCTTGTTCCTAACAATGTTTCCATACTCATCGGTCTTATTTTTGAAAATCCATTTTGTCCCAATAGCATTAGTGTTTGAGGACGGGGTACTAAAGACCAAACATTGTTACGAGCAAATTGATCAAGTTCATCTTGCATTGCTTGAATCCAAAAATTATCTTTTAAAGCTTCAATCACATTTTTAGGTTCTACGGATGAAGTAAAACAAGAGTATGTTACCTTTGAGTATGTGGTGGACATGCGCACATACCTTACCATGTCACGGTCACTAATGGAATTCATACGTCTTGTTTGTACACCCTCATTCACCTCCCCAATTACTTGGGTTGTAGGATGATTCCCTGCGATTCTAGGTGGAGGATCTCTTCTCACATTCTCGTGAACCTCTGTTTCAACTCCTTCTTGATCTTCATTTGCTGGTGGAATCGAGATGCTATACGAGGTGTTATCTCATCAATGGTAACACCACTGCTCGGTTTGTGTTACTATCGGTGTTAGCACTCGTGGTAACACACAGTGGTAACACCTTACAGGATCGACTTCTTCCAACGGCTCAAGGGTGTCTCTTGAACATTTTCTCTGCAATACTTGAGTGATCATCAAAAACAATATTCATGGATTCTTGGATGGTTTTTAGCCTTAGATTAAATACCCTATATGCACGACTATTTGAAGCATAACCAAGAAAAATGGCCTTATCACTCTTAGAGTCCAATTTTGCTAAGTAGTCCCGATCATTGAGAATGTAACACACACAACCAAAGACATGAAAATAATGAACTTTTGGTTTTCTACCATTCAAAATTTCGTATGGAGTCATGGTTGTGCCGGGTCTTAGAAAAACTCTATTGGCTGTGTGACAAGCCGTGTTTAGTGCCTCTGCCCAAAATCTTTTCGAAATTCTTTTTGAAAATAACATCACACGAGTCATTTCAAGTAAAGTCCTATTCTTTCTTTCAGCTACCCCATTTTGTTGAGGTATTTTTGGAGCTGAAAATTCATGGTGAATACCTTTTCTTTCACAAAAATTTGAAAAAGAAACATTCTCAAATTCCCTCCCATGATCGGACCTAATTCGAAAAATTGAAGCACAAAACATGTTTTTGATCTTAGAGTGCAAGATTTTGAACTTTTCAAAAGTCTCAGATTTTTCCCTTAAAAAATAAACCCATGTAAATCGTGAAAAATCATCAACAATGACATAAGTATATTTCTTGCCCCCAAAACTTTCTATCTCAAGTGGACCCATTAGATCCATATGCAAGAGTTGAAAACAATGTGTAGTACCAGTGTGTTGCTCATTGTGTTGGGCAGCACCATGGGTAACACGAGTTTGTTTCCCTTTGAGACAATCCTCACAAACAATTTTTTGTTTTAAGATCAAGACTAGGAATGCCTTGGGCCGGCATCTAGATTAACAATCTTTTCTATGTTCACGAAAGTGAACATGTCCCGACTTTTGATGCCACAATGTAGTGTTATCAAGTTTTTGCAAATGGCATACTTGCTTGTCTTGACAAGATAACAATTATCACTAGATCTTGTACTGTCATTACACAATTGTTAATCTTGTCATAAACTTCACAAGTATCTTTATTAAATTTCACCTCTAAGTTGTCATCACAAAGTTGACTAATACTAATTAAATTAGTTACAAGTCCATCAACATGTAAGACATTCTTTAAGGTTGGAAATCCGAGACACATTTAGTGTCCCTCTCCCAAATGATATTACTCTTTGCTCCCACCACCATAAGTTACACTACCCCCATGAATTGTTTCATAGTCTTTTAAAAACAATTTTGTTCTGTCAATATATAGCGTGAACACCCACTATCATCAAAGTACCAAGAACCTTCAATATTTGTTTTTAAAGCGTGTACACAACATCACATTTCGAGATTAGCTTTTGGTTTCCACACCTTTTGAATTTTTACCATTCATGGGTGTGTTATCACGTGTCTTTGGGTAACACCAAGGTGATGAGTTTTCGAAACAATATGGCATTTATTTTTAAAATGTCCGTGTGTGTGACAAGATTGACACACCTTCCCTTTGTCGCATGGTTCTTTTGAAGAAGGATCTTTGTCAAAAAACCGCTCCTTAACAAAACAATTCTCATTATCATTCAGCCAGAGCAAAGTAGAAAGAATACTATTAAAGATTCTTGAAAACCAATACCTCTTCTGAGAGGTGTACTCAAGTTCAAGATCTCATCCAATTTGGTAGATCCAGTGTTGAGCTTCTTCAAGGTGGTTTCGGCTAGAGTCAAATTGCCCTTGACTCTTTCAAGCTCGATTTCTCTCTTTGTTGCTTGAACCTCCATATGAGTCACATAGGCACGGAGTCCTTCATTCTTCTTGGTTAAGGACTTAACCAAATTGTTCTCTTTCTTCCATTCCACGAGCAATGCCTCGTAAAGGTCTTTTAATCGGAAATGAGATCATCTTTGCTCTGCTCATCCTCTTGTGTACTTCTTCTGCATCGGGGTTAGAAGAGCTAACAAAACAAAACGGCATTATTATCACATAATTCATCATACACTGTCGGGTGTGATCACGGATGTTATCTCGGCTGGATAACACCTTGGGTAACACTGTCCTTTTCCGTGTTACTTCTTGTGACAAACATGGTTGTTTGATCGAGATTCTACCTCTGAGATGGTCCTTCATCCTCATCATCACCGAGAGAAACCCATAGGTTCTTTCCTCTCTTCCTTTAGAGTATTTGCACACTCATTGGAATAGTGACCCCAACCCGAGCAAGCATGACATTGAATGGATTCAATGTGCTTTGGATCAGACCTTAAGCGATACGATGATGCTCTTCTTGGGTTCAACTTTGGGTTAGATGGGAAAGTCCTATTTGGCATCGAATCATAGACCTTGGTTTGCTTCTCCTTTGCTTTCACCTGCATTTTTTCATTGTTATACTTTCTAACCATAGAATTGTATTTTCTAGCAAGTAAAGCAACACTAGCATTCTCATCAATTTCTTCAAAACCTCATCTTCGTTTTCATCCAAAGAACTCGAGGCTTGAGTTTTCAAAACAACATTTTTCCCTTTAGATGCTTCACTTTGATCTAAGAGATTTAACTCAAAGTTTTTCAAAATACTCATTAAAGAATTGATATCCATAGTTGCAAGATTGTGAGCCTCTTGATAGATGAAACTTTCATATTAAAACGCTCGGGAAGGGTTCTAATTGCTTTTGAGACAAGTTGTTTGTTGGTAAAGGTTCACCCAACAATTGACACTCATTAGCAATATCAAATAATTTTCAAAATAAGAAGGAATAGTTTCATTTTCACCCATCCTTAATCTTTCAAATCGCTAGTAAGACCCTAAGCTTAGTTTCACGCACACTGCCATCACCTTCACAAAAACGTTGTAAAATATCCCATGCTTCTTTTGCAGTGGAACTGTTTTGAATAAGTTTGAAAATATGCATATCAACCCACTCAAAAATGGCATTAAGTGCCTTTTCATTGAAACTAGCTTGGTTGATCTCTTCCATGTTCCATTCTGATTCAGGTTTGACTTGTACGTCACCATCTTCATCAGCAGGTAACATTGGTAAGGAGTAACCATTTGTTATAGATCGCCATGCTCGAAGATCAATTGATTTGATATGCGAGCGTAGACGGATCTTCCAATAACAATAATTCGAGCCATCTAACACAGGAAGACGCTTATTATTAGGATTAGCCGGATCATAAGCCATGACACCTAGACCAAGCACTTAGTATCGTCAAGTGACCTGCTCTGATACCAATTGAAATTGTCAATGGCTTCACTGGAAAGAGATGTTACCGTAGATGTTACCCAACACTTTGGTTAACACACTGACGGACAGCACACACACACCAAAATAAATAGTTTATAAAAACTTTGTGCAGCGGAAAAAAAATAACACAAGATATAATTTTCTCAAGTTATATAAATATATAACTTGAGTGTGCCTAGATGGCGAAGACTTTATAATCAATATAGCAAAATTACAAAGCCGAAAGTTCCCTATTGCTAATACAATGATAATGCTCTATGGAACTAAATGAGACAAAGAACGAATCCTATCCTTAGCCAACACTCTCTTAAACACTCAGTGTTTAAGCTAGAATCACAAGGGAGGAAGGATATGCGAACCAAAGAACTTTGTCTCTCTTGTGCTATGGTGTGTGTGTTTGATATTTGGCCTACTTCAAATGAAACACACCTAGCCTATTTATAGCCTTCCAATGCCTTGGAGGCTACTCCAAAATAACAGCCTTGGACCTTCAGATCGTGTGTGAGGAGTGGAGAGATTTCTTGGCTTGAATTCCTCTTCATGTGTTAACTTCCCTAAAAAGTAGCAACCGAATTCTTGAAGCCCAAGTCCTTGCTTCATCACCTTGTACTCTCTTGCTTTCTTTGTATTGTACACTTCAAATAATCAGCAACAACTCCATGACTTGGTCTTCCCACGTTTTTCTTCTTCATCAACAAATATGGACCAAGCAAAAGTTACTCGTAAATCTTCTATTTACGTGTAACTCCTTCACCAACTTCTTCCTTGATTTTAGCATTTAATCCAGCCATGTATTAACCTGAAATATGGACCAAAAAACACATATATCTTGCAAATAATATTAGACATTAGGATATAAATTAATATGGAAAGAATTATTAAATTACAACTCATTCCAGTTCGGGTAACACCCAACTGCCAGTGATAGCACCTGTGGTAACACCCACAGTCTGCATTAACATGGTCAAATACCAAAGTGCCCCATAGGGCTGATCTCATTGCTTACATCAACAAGCACCACTACATTGCCTATAAATAGAAGACCTTTGTCCCCTTGGGCAAGGTAAATTCCAAATATATTGAGTAAGCCATATTACTCTTAAACCCTAAACACACACACACTCCAAGGTATTCCAAGCCTTATTATCTCAGTATTCTTACTCTCACACGCGAGGGCCTGAGTTGGAGTAACATCCAACTTTGACCTTAACGGTGCTTATTTGTGTTGTGATCTAGGTACAAACAAACCACTAAATATATCAAGCCAGATATCCTTGAACCGCTCCTGAACCTGAAAAGCTTGGCGTCATCAGTGGTTCCATTGCCGGGAATCCGACTTTCATTAGTTTTTCCCGTTTAAAATCTTTGTTTCCAGATACACCTTGTACTCTAAACAAGCGGCGCCAGCTCTCCTTTTCGGTCATTTTTCCTTCTCTTCCAAACATGTCTAGAATATTGGAAAACGCGGGTCATTTGACCACTGGGGAGGACAACCAGGCCTCACCTTCTAATGTCAATAAGGGTAAGGCTACGACCTCTGTTTTTAACCGTATGGGGGCACGTTCTCAGCCATCACACAGTCTTTCCCCAGCCCAGAGAGCTATACACAAACTGACAGACGAGGCCCGAGCTGAAAAAGCCCAAGCCCTCCTAAATAATAGCCCAAAACCCCCCAAGCTCCTCTGAAAAACACCGCCTTAAACACTCCACTCTCCCGGAGCAAATCACGATAAGGACGAAATTCTAGCCTCGAATCCAAGGCGGTCGCGGAGGCCGTAGCCATCGCCGACGCTCGGTGGAGATGTTTGAGATAGAGGCCGACGGAGGGCTCCGGTTCCCTCGGGGGTCACAAAGGTTCTCCCAGCGAGCTCCCCACTAAATCGCTTGCTAGTCGAGCTAGGGGGCAAGCCGGGTTGAACTTGACCCTTGAGCGCGGACGGCCGGCCGGGCGCGGCGTGGTGCATGTGGAAGATAGCGAGGAGGTTGGAGAAGAGGCCCAATCCAATCTACGTGCGAAGTCAAGCCGGACCACTTGGCTCAGGCCAAGGAGAAGGCGTGATTCCACGCGAGCGAAAGCGAAGGTTGATAGTCGAACCACGAGTTTGCGGATTTCATGCGAAGATGTGGGAAACCCGTGAAGGCCGCCCAGAAATGTGGCCGCACCATGGACGCCTTCAGCGATAAGATTGCGCGGGCACCTATACAGAGGGGCAAACCCCCCCCCCCCCAGATGGACACCTATGATGGCCCCAAGAATGCCAAAAGCCATATGGGACGATTTGAGGTCAAATGGCTCTATTCTCCTCGAGATGAATCCGTAATGTGCAAAGCCTTAGGCTGCGACCTTCACGAGCGAGGCCACATCTGGATCTTTGGCTCTCAAACCTCGGTCCATCCAATCATTCAACCGGTTCGGGAGCATCTTTCTTAATGCCTTTCTGGTCTTTGGTGTGCCCGTAGACCAAACGGACCTTATCAGGTGTCAGCGAGCCCCGGGCGAAGCAACAAAAGATTACATCTCTCGGTTCAGAAAGGTGAGCGAGGAGATTGTTGATCTAGAGGAGGGAGATATCAGACTCTGCTTTGAGGGCGGCATCAGTTCCTCCTTCCTGAAAATGAACTTTGCCTCTAGCCGGCCTAAATCTGTGGAGGAAATGTATGAAAGAGCCTCGGCCATAGCATCCGCCGAAGAGCCAAACGTGCCCGCTCCCCGAGCCTCAGCAAAGGAGAGAATAAGCCAAGTCCAGGAGACCACCGGAGCTGCCCGCCCCAATAATCAGGGCAAAAACAGAGGCCGTGGGTCAGACAAACTCCGGAAGGCAGTAGATAGTACACCTTTCACCGAGCTCACTGAGCCAAGAGTGGTAATAATGAGAGCCTCAGAATTTCCTCCTCCTCCCCCAATGCTCAGAAAACCAAATGAGAGGAGTAGGGCTAAGTTACGTGAGTATCACAACGACCGCGGGCACGATGCGAAGATTGCTTCCAACCGAAGAGAATAATCCAATGAGAAAATCAATAACGGGAGTTGACCCAGTGGGTTAAAGGGAACAACAATAATGCCCCCAACAATAATAACCAGCAGCGGGCACGAAATACACGTGGTCCCGAAAGGAATGAGAGAGATAACTATGATGATGATTTGGAGGATTATGACATTCATTTCATTGGCGAGGAGCCTCCCTCCAATAAACAACTCTCCCTTCAAATCCGCACTTTGGAAAAAGTTTTTGATTCCCCCGTGACTCCGGAAGAAGAAGCGGGAAATAGGGTTGAAGAGTGAACTTGCCTCCTCCCTATTTCACTCTACTCGGCCCATTACCATCCCAATGAAAATAAGCCGGGCCAACATACAGGAGTCCTAATGGATACGGGTGCGGCCAGAGACATCCTCTACTACCGCACGTTGGTTAGCATGAGGATGGCCAGAGGCTAACGACTCCTTATGCGGGCATGTTGGAAGGCTTCACAAATCACGCGGTTGGGGTAAAGGGGACGATTGTGTTTGAAGTAACTATTGGGGAAAAACCCATGCGAAGACGGCCAAAATCACTTTCATGGTGGTCGATCTTCCTTCCCAATACAATGCTATTCTCGGCATAACTACTCAGGCCGAATTAGGAATAGTTGCTTCCATTCCCCACCGAGAGGGTGAAATTTAATACCAGGGCGGGGTTGCTACCATCAAGAACCGGCCGGAAGATTCCTCCGAGCACTCGAGGAGAAGAGAAAGCGAGATAAAGACCGGACATCTGCCGCGAGATAGAGGGCGAGGACAAAATGAAGAAAGGGAAGGCCACAGCACTTGTGCGCCGCCCATTACAATTGGCATGCTTTCTTTCCATTCCACTAAGGTGGAGCTCAAGGCAGCGAGAAAATCCAAACGGTTGGCCCCTATCGAGGAGGATACATTGATCGAGGAATTGAGGGTGAAATTGACCGCGATGCCCATGCTTGCATGGCAGACTCGAGTCGACCCCGACTATTATCATTGAATCCTTGCACAATCGTGAAATCGGCGACCTTCAACCTAACGACGAGCTCGAGGAGGTGGTCATCAACCCCCACTTCCCGAGCAAGCGTAAAGGTTGGGCTGGAAATTCACTGCGAGGAGAGAAGGATACTCATCGAGTTCCTTAGAGCAAATTGTGATGTGTTCGCTTGGAGGGTGGAGGATATGCAAGGAATCAGCGAGGACGTTATCCTCCATAAAATCAATGATGACCCATCCTTCAAGAACATTCATCAAAAATCAAGGTACATCTCTCCGGAAAAAGAAATGGCGATCAAGGAAGAGGTGGAAAAATTACTCAAAGCGGGGATAATAAAGGAGATTTCCTACCCCAAATGGCTAGCCAATGTGGTCATGGTTAAAAAATCCAACGATAAGTGGAGGATGTGTGTTGATTTCACCGATCTCAACAAGGCATGCCCCAAGGACTGCTTCCCTCTTCCTCCCATAGACAGATTGGTAGACTCTATAGCCGGGCACAGAGTATTGAGCTTCATTGACGCATACTCCGGCTACTATCAGATCCAAATGGCTCCTGAAGATGTCCGCTCTGTAGCTTTCATCGCTGCGGGCAAGACTTATTGTTACACGATGATGCCCTTTGGGCTAAAAAACGCAGGAGCCACCTATCAGCGCATGGTCAACCTGGTCTTCAAAAACCAACTAGGCAGAAATCTTGAGGCCTACATTGACGATATGGTTATAAAAACTAAGGAAAACTCCCACGAGCTCGACGTGGAGGAAACCTTCAAAAACTTGCGCCGCAATAACATGAAGCTAAATCCCCTTAAGTGCGCTTTTGGGGTCAAGGCGGGCAAGTTCCTCGGATTCATGGTCAATCGAAAGAGGGATAGAGGCTAATCCAGAAAAAAATTCAAGCCCTATTGGACATGAAACCTCCTTTGCGTGAAGGATGTACAAAAGCTCAATGGTCGCATCACCGCACTTGGCCGCTTCATCTCGCAGTCAGCAGAGAGATGCCTCCCCTTCTTCAAAACTCTAAAAGGGGGGAAGAAGCCAGATGAATTTACATGGGGCACTGACTGCCATTTAGCTTTTGAAGAAGTCAAGACGTACCTCGGGCAGCCACCTCTACTCGGCGGCCGGTGCACAGGAAGAACTCTTTTTATATTTAGCGATTCTTGATACGCGATGGCTGCTTTGTTCTTGTAAGGGAGGAGGATAACTCCCAAAAACCAGTTTATTATGTATCTAAGGCATTGTCCGCCGTAGAAGGGCGTTATCTTAATATAGAAAAGTTAGCTTATGCCTTGCTTGTATCTGCTCGAAAATTAAGAGATTACTTTTACGCACACCCTATAAGCTGTCTTGGCGAGGCCCGGCTTAGAAAGGTTTTACACAAATCGAGTCCTCGGGGAGAATGCTAGCTTGGTCTATCGAGCTCGGCTGAGTTCCGGATCACCTACTCCCAGGAAAGACAATCAAAGCGCAGGCCTTAGTAGATTTTGTGGTAGAATCATCATTCGGAATGGCGGACGGCGACACAGGAAAAAGAAAGCGGGCGAGAATGCGAAGAAGTCCCAAATAGCCCGAGCACGAAATTATACGACCAAGGAGCTTCCGGAGGAGGTATGGATTTTATACGTGGACTGGCTCTGCGAGCAAGCTAATTAGTGGCGCGGGCATACTTGATCGCACCTGCGGGAGAAATTTAAGAGGGCCTTAAGGTTCAAGTTCGAGGTATCTAACAATCGAGCGAGTATGAAGCGATTATAGCGGGCATGGAATTGGCAAGAGACTTGGGAGTTCGAATATAGAGATCAATAGTGACTCTCGGCTCATAGTTAATCAAATTAGGGGGAGTATGATACTATCGACCCGGTGCTAACTTCCCGATGCTGCGGCCTTGCAAAAACCCTTATCAAAAATTTCACCTACTATGAGTGAACCAAGTCATGAGAGAGGATAATGTGGAAGGCGGACCTCCTCTCCCGAGAATAACCGATCAAGAAATTGAGGAATTAGAAAGCAGTTGCTAGATTGAGTTCACGGAGAGACTGCTATAGATCGGATTCGGATAAACAATATTGAGGATCAAGTAAGGGGCCAGGTAGATGAGATCAAGGATTACATCGAGAAACAGACCCTCCCAGGATCCAGTAAAGGCTAGAGCCATCGAACGGTGTCCATGAAATACCTCGTCCTCGATGGGGTACTTTTCGACGATCATTCACCAAGCCTTTGCTCGAGATGTGTCAAAACTCACATGGTCACCAACTTACTCTATGAGGTTCATGAAGAAGTTTGTGGCGGACATCCAGTGCTCGCGCCTCTCGAATAAGATTAAATTCCAAAGGATTCTTTTGGCCTACAATGAGAAGGGATGCGCGGGAATATGTAAGAAAAGTGTGATAAGTGCCGAGAGATTTGCGGACATCCCAGACTACCATCAACGAGCAAACTTTGGTTGTACCATCGTGGCCGTTTGATACGTGGGGGATTGATCTCATTGGACCATTCCCAAGCTTGCTCGAGGAAACATCAAGTATCTTTGTGGTGGCGAGTGGATTACTTTACCAAGTGGACAGAAGCCAAGGGTTTAGCCACTATCTCCGAGGAGAATACCATCAATTTTGTCCACGACCACATCTATTGTTGATTTGGGGTCCCCCGAGCAATAATTTCGGACAATGGCACTCAGTTCTCCACAAAATTCACTGCCGAATGCGTGAGAATGAAGGTGCAACACCGTAAATCTGCGATTGCTTACCCCCGAGGAAATGGCCAAGGCGAGGCGCGAACAAGCTAGTCTGACCGCCACTAAAGAAAAATTTGGAAGGGCGAGGAGGACGATGGTTGGGCGAACTCCGGATCGCATTATGGGTTGTCCGCACCACTATAAGAAATTCTACAGGAGAAACTCCTTTCTCGCTCACGTATGGGTCAGAGGCAATGGCTCCAGTTGAGGTTGCCCTACCCTCGTACAGAGTCACATACTTCGACGAGTCTCAAAACGAGGCAAACAGAAGGTGTGACCTGGACGATCTCGAAGGAAAGAGAATGCGGGCATATGAAAAAATGGTGAACTATAAGAAGAAAGCGAAGAAGCACCACGATAAAAGAGTGAATAGGAGGAGTTTTTCAGTTGGAGATTGGGTACTCAGAAATGTGGAGGTCCAAGGGACCCAACCTGGTTTCAATAAACTGTCCCCGAAATGGGAGGGACCATATGAGGTTACCAAAATAGTCAAGGAGGGTACCTACATATTGCGACCAAAAGAAGGAGAAGAGCTTAAGCACGCTTGGAATAGCGATCACCTTAAAAGATACTTCTTCTGAAATCTTTGTAATTTTTGGAGGGAGTATAGACCCCTATATATATATAAGTGAGAAGTTATCATCATATTTTGATGCAAAAACCTATTCCGCGGCCTCAGCTAGAGTGGATGCCCGCGACGGATGCCGGTAGGTTAAAGAGCCAACATATGAGCTCCTACCTGCGATGCGCAAAGATCCTTTAAGATCCGCATGGCTATATGTGTACAAATGGCCATTACGTCCGTACTAGATCGCGGGGGATACTCCAGATCTGCCGCGTGACACCACCAAAAATAAGTGAATATAGATGCCGGCGAGGACATAGACCGAAAGTCCGCCCGCTCGGTGCGCGAAAGGTCCTCGTTAGGGCCGTTACTCGTATCTTTGTATGTGACAAAGGCCTACATATAAGCCCGTTCACTTTGATCGCCCACAAGACCCTCACAAAAAACCTCGAGGGGTTTTGAATAAAGGGTCAGCGTGAACCTCCAATAAGGGGATACGATTCTTAGGTAGGTTAAAGGGCCTCTATGCTAAGTATGCTCCTACCTGCGACGCGTAGACAATAGCCTCACGGCCACCTTCTACATGGCACATGAAAGTAGCTTGCCTTGGTTATTTTTGACTTACGCCCACGGCTCGCGAGAAATTTGGGAATAAGTGTAAATGAATGGGAGTGATCAAAAGAGCTTAACAAAGCCAAATAGACAAGCGGGGTCAAGACCCTAAATTTGCCACAAGGCTAAACAAACGCGGTCACGAGAAAAATAGGGCGACTCTCACTAAAAACCTCGAGGGTTTTGAATAAAGAGTTAGGAAAACTTCAAAAAATGCGGGCGAGAGGGCCTATTAAGCTTTTGACCGCAAAGGAGAAGTATAAAAGTTAATTGTTAGTCAAAAACGCTGGAAAAAGTAAGAAGCAAGAAGGCAAGTACTAAGGTGCCGAAAGTTGTCAAATACTCAAAATAGCCTACAAGACGAGCAATTAAGATAAACAATGCGGGGAGCGAGGAAGAAAAATGCTCCTATTAATGAGGAAAAATAATTACAAGGTCTAATCTATTACAAAAAAGAAACAAAAAGACCTATACTAAGGGAGCTTGGCTCTTGGGATCCTCGGTGACCATATTTGTGGCCGCACCTTACATGCCCATACAGAAACGAGTTTGATCCTTGGGGGCCTCAAGGTGGACTCGTGGCCGCACCTTACGTGCCCGCCTACGAAGCCGGAGTGGGAGAGGAAGGCTAGTCACGAGCACCTCCGTAATAGGATCGAGAGGAGGGCTCGGTAGAGGCCGGAGCGAGGGGCGCCCGCGGGGGAAGAGATCACCTATGGCGAGGCCCGTTGGGAAGAACACGAGCCGGGGCATCCCCAGTGATATCGGGTTCTCCCCAAATCGCGGCTCATCCGGCTCGCCGATCGAGGCTAAGGCGATTACTTACGCCACGCGGGAGGTAAGGAGGCGCACGGCGGACGGCTCGAGCCCTTAACCTCATCCTCGGACGAGAGGAACTAACGCATGCCGGGCGGGCATTCGGCATCAGTAGCAACAAGCGAGCCAATCACGGCCAACTCACTGCACGGAAAACTTGCCGTGGCCGCAAAGTTCCGAATCGTGTCAGGACCCCGGCCTCATCTTGAGCCGAGATTCTTAGAGATGAGCCGGTTCTTAAAAGCTTCGGAGTTCTTATACTCCTCAGCTGCCTCCTTGCGGACATCATCCCGGAGCGGACTTCCCCTCCGCCTCCAACCGTTTGTATGGAAGCGGTGCTCGGACGGCTCATCCACCTTTTTCTCCAAAATCTCCACAGTCACCTTCATGGCCTCCGGCAGCCACGAGCTCTTTGTTCCTAGGCTCCCACTCACTCGGCCTTATGCCGCGGAACTCATCCCGTGACTCTTCGCCTTTTGAGTCTCTTCTCCAACTCAGTCACCCTCTCTTGGAAACCGCTTCAAATCGGCCTCCTTGGTGGCAAAGGCCTTATCCTTGGCGTCGTGAGGGAGTTC
The DNA here is from genome assembly GCA_022495995.1 of Adenophora triphylla var. japonica. Taxonomy (NCBI): domain Eukaryota; kingdom Viridiplantae; phylum Streptophyta; class Magnoliopsida; order Asterales; family Campanulaceae; genus Adenophora; species Adenophora triphylla. The sequence goes on from JAFEMH010000089.1 coordinate 410,643, forward strand.
AAGGTCCCGACCCTCTCTTGAGCTGCTCCGGCTCACGGAGTTTGGCCGCCAAAATGGAATTATTATTCTCCACGTCGGCGGACAAGCTATCGCGGCTCTCCGCGGCCGCAACACTTTGTGCTCACCTACGGGAAGGAGAGTAAGAGTTAGACAAAGATCGAGAGGGGGAAAGGGTGAAGGCAAAGAGAAAAGCGATTATCTACCTCGGTCGAGCAAGGCCTATATCCCCACCGGGCGAGAGGCATTCTCCTCGACAACCACGTTTTTGTAGAAGTCAGGGAGTAGAGACGATTCACCGGCCGATCCCATTTGAGGCATTCTTTGGAATTCCGGGTGTAAATGTCCACCCCGATTACGGCGGGCACATCGGATAACTTCTTTCGACGGCGAGAGTCTCCTCGCGGGTGGTCGGAGCGACCACCGGGTAGCGGCAGAAGCGGTGTCCCCCGATGGGGGAGAAGTGGATGAGACGGCAAGCTGGAGCGGTGGTAGTCGGGGAGGAGCATCCCCGGTTTTACGAAGCTTCTTGTGTCCTTGCCACTGCCTCCCCATCCCTTTCATTCCTCTTGGGAATCCGCTTGATGGCGGAAGAAATTGTGCTTGGCTGGAGAGGTGGCGCGGAGCGTTAGGCTGGAGGAGGATCCACAGGGGGTGGAGCGAGATTCCCGTGGTAGGGATGACCTTGGAAGCAGAGAGAGGCTCCCCGCTTTTCCTACTAACTACAGGAATAGTTTTATCCCTGGTTGGGGCTCCCCCGTCTCATTTTGCCTCTTGAGCGGCTTCCTGTTGGCCTTCATATTTTGGCCTTCAGGCGAGCGGCATTTAGGGGGCCGTCGAAGTTATACTCTTACGGATCTACTACGGAGGAAAAGAAGAAATGGTTAGAAGACAGTTCGAAAAAACCAAAGGCAAAATAAATTTGCAACAATTTCTAAAGAATCAGAGACCGATGAGTTCTGGAGGATCGCATTTAGCGCCCAGCATACAGGTCCTACAGTCGGCCTCAAATTGATAGTGCTCGTGCACCCTCCAATCGGGAGTCGCGGGGCGAGGGCTCTATTTCTACTGCAGGGGGCATATGGGCGCCCTCCTGCGAGGAGCCGCCCCAGAGTAGATCGAAGTGGCTCGAGATTCAACTATGGCGCCCACGTCATATACGGGCTCCTCCCCGCTGTCTAGATAAGGGGTCAGATGTCTCTCTATGGCACAGCGCATGGCATCGGCAGAGGCGGGGTCTGGATAACTATTAGCGGCCACCTTCATCGGGACTGGACTTGAGGGTTTAGAGAAGGGCCAACCAAACCTAGACTCGATGACCAGAATATCCCTCTGGTTCCATTGGTCAAATTTGTTTGATGGGGGGAGAGAAGGTCCTGGTAGAGTAGTTCCTAGCCTTCAAGCTCAGGATGCCCCGGCTGATCTGGTTCTGATAATAAGCGTAAAGCCCGGTCAGGGTAGGTTCATGACCTAGGAATCTGCAAACCGTTATGAAGGAGACGAGGGCCCTGATGGCATTGGGGGTCAGGTGCATTGGGAGACAACAGTTGAATTCGAGGAAGAAATAAAAGAAAGGGTCCAGAGGCAGCCTCAGGCCATTCTCAAACTGGGCCCCATAGAAGACGCAGGCTCTGTAATCCTCGCGGACATCCGCTATGGTCTCTTGCCTCAGTTTGTCCTTCCCTTTTATCTGTACATGACCAAGGGTGCGTACACGGAAGGCATTGCGGTCTACGTTATAGATCTCATAGATATCCTCCTCCCAGTCAATAGTAGCCACCTCCTTGGCTTTCTTACCACGGCCACGGCTAGGATTCACCCCATCAGCTGGCCGCTTGCCTTTATTCCGGGCAGGGGCCACAGCTACCTCCTCCTCGGAGTCAGAGTCCTCAAAGGCATCCACAATCTCCGTGGTCTCATTAGCCTTCTTGGAGGTCCCCGCAGCCCTCCTATCCTCAATATCGCGGTCATCCTCCTCGGTCTCCGAGCTCGTTGAGCCAAAGAGACCGGTGGCATCACCGCGGGCAGAGGTTACTTCAGCCTCATTCTCTCCGCCTCCAGTCGCCTCAAAATTCGAGGCTCCGGCTCCTCGGCGCTACTCGGTTCGTTTGGGTTATTAGGGGCGCGGGCACATTGGGAAATATGGTCTCGGGGCGAGAACATCTAAAGGGTCATTCGGGTTCGTGCCGGTGCCCGCGCATCATTGGTTTGTTCAAGATCCATCGGTTCACACTTTTCCCGATCCAAATTACTTCGGGGACGCGAATCGCTCTCCTCACTAATTCAACGGCGTTCGGGCCAGAGCCTCTCGCGGGAAACACTGCACAAAACCCCCATTACAAAATTTCTCGGCCTACTTGGTATCCCCAACACGAAAACATCACCGTTCCTTTTTACCACTTTTATCCTTGGCCTCCCACTTGTGGGGTGGGACAAAGGCCCCATTGGGATTTTCACGAAGTATTGGAAGCACTCGAGGATAACCTAAGCCACCCCGTGGCCTACCTTCCTAAATATCCCCGGTCAGTTTACAAAGCGGCAAACATATCTGGAGTGCTCCCGTCTCCTAACTCTATGGGACGGCGGGGTCCAAATTCGCGAGTGGTCATTGTTGAAAACCCGAGAAAAGGAAAATAGAAAGAGATGAAGAAGAAACACCCCAAAATTACTTACGAGGGTAAAATCTTGAGAGTTGGATTCAAAGGGCCTTGAGACACAAATTGGAAGCGATTAATTTTCTCTCTCTAGCTCTTTGAAGGTTTGAAGACGGTAAAAGGGTTTGAGGTTTAAGGGTTTGGTATTTATAAGGCCCACCTATACGGGTTAACCGTTTAACCCGTATTAATTAGCCCCCTGGAAACCATGCCTTGAACCACTGAACCGTCTCCAACATTTGAAATATTCGAAAATTCCGCCGGTTAAGCATTTATTACCCCTCGGGTGGCCCGACACGTACCCCTGTACGTACCACGCCCCGTCTTTTCATACGCCGGGGGCCGCTTGATTAATCGGGAGGCACGGCATACGAGGGCCACGTGTCTCTCCTGGTGCCTCCCGAACGTTCCCGTATGCCCGTGAGGCAAAGCAACAACCAATAAAAACGCTAACATGGTGCTCGCAGCGGCGGTCTAATCCAGCCGAAGCTTCTAGTACCTCCTCGCTCGGACCATAAATAATCACACTCGGGTGGGGCCATTGATGAGCACTGGATCTCGGGCCGGGCCGCGCTCGGTGCAGTCCCAGGAACCCGGTGACGTGGCAGGTTCCTAGGCCGTTGGGGGAGAAGATCGCGGACGAGATAGGCCGCGAGGTCGAGGCAGCGTCCACTCCCGCATTAAACCTATCAAAGGCCAGAAGGGATCTGGCCAGCTATATTCGTGCCGGATGATCTATGGCCGTGGTCCGTGCCGCCAGAATGTATGGGCTGCGGGACCCGTGCCGCCGGAGGTATGACCGCTCCATCGGTGCCGCGTCAAATACCTTTGACCGCGGCCACGATGTTGACCGCATGAGCTCATGTATGCGCCTCCCGGTTATCTCTCACGCCTCCCGGTTAATGTCAAGCCTTCTTGAACAAGTTAGCTTCTTGAAATTACCGGATCAGAAAGCTGGCCTGTCAGCGCGCCGGCATCAGCATTTCCCAGTTTTGCGGCGTTTTCAATTGGAGGTGTCTCATTTGTGTTTTGCTTTGTAGAGTCGCCACGCCGTTTTTATTATTAAGCCCAAAACATTGAAAAAGGGCATCAGTTTAAAAATAATAATAAACTGTTTTTGTGTGATGAGATTTTGAGTTCGGAGGTCAGGTGACTCCTCGGGAAGAAAATATTAGAATCTTAGAGCTCACCCGAGTCGCCTCGTAAAAATGAGTCTTTCGGTACCCCTTATATTCTTTAACTGTTGTGTGTGTGTGTGTGTGTGTTCTTTTAAAAATGCATCTTTGTATCGGATGTCTACATTGTACACTGATTTATTGAAATGTATTGAAATAGTGTAGGAAGGAAGCCTTACCAATGTTGGTTCGTGTCTGTCTTCCGCTGGGAAATAGTGCTTAAGGATGGAATAGTGCTCCGGGACGGACCGGAATTGCTTCGGAAGGAGCCGGTTGTCTGCGGACAGAGCTTCGGCGTGCCTCGGGATTGTCAAGTGTGCACTCGGGCAGAGTTTCGGCGTGGGTTGGAATCATCGGTTGGATTCGGGCAGAGGTTTTGCGTGCGTTGGAATCGTCGGTTGGATTCGGGCAGAGGTTCGACGTGGGTTGGAATCGTCGGTTGGATTCGGGCAGAGGTTCGGCGTGGGCCGGGATCGTCGGTTTGACTCGAAAAGAGCCGGGACGCTTCGGGAAAGACCAGGCAAAGCCTCGGAGTACCACGAGGGGCCTCAGAGTACCTCGGGGCAGCGCGGGAGCGTCGCGGGAGCGCTCGGAGAGGCTTCGGAGCACCACAAGGGAGCTCGGAAGGCCTCGGAAGGATCCGAAAGGGGCCGAGATTGCCCCGAAGGGTCTTAGAGGGGAGCCTGAAGGCTGGGGGGAGAGGAGAGAAGAGGGAAATGTATGTAAATGAGGGAGGGGGAACCCTCTATTTATAGTGCCAGAAAACTGCAAGAAGGTCCGTACGGACCTTCTAGGTAATCTAGATTTTTGGTTTTCCTCGATTTCAGGGAATGATGAGGATTTCTGAGATGATTATGTCCCCTATGCAAAGAGGTCCGTACGGACCACCTCATCATGCAAAGAGGTCCGTACGGACCAACCATGCATGAGGGTAATCATTTCTCCGGGATTTGAGGGAATCTCGTGGACTTTAAGCGGATTTTGCAATTATGATGCAAAGAGGTCCGTACGGACTTCCATGCTTTTCCACATTTTATAATTGTGATAGCCAGCTAGTTCTCGTCGAGAGCTTTCCAACCATATATGGCACGTCTCAATCGGAGTTCGTATGAAGGAGTTATGACCTTCGGAAGTTTGCTTGGATGGAGAAGCGATCCAGTTGGGGTACTTACGAAGCCCTCGGCGACGTCACTTATGAAAGAAGTGGGGTCGTCGATAAGATAAGGGTCCTGATGCTGGATCGCGTCTTTGAGAGAGAAGGTGACCAGGTTGGTCGGACGGCTGGACCCTTTGATAGGATTCCTACGTATCCACGAGTGGGAATCGAAGCCAATCGTAGTTCGCGTGTGGGGTGAGTGTTGTGTACTAGGGACGTGAGCTGTCCTCTAGCGAGACTACGTGTGTGGATGTGATGGTATCCTGTGGGTGACCGCATAGGTTGGTGGTAAGGGCGTGGAGGCATCCCGGGGGTGACGTGGAGCGTCGGGGGTGACCGCATCGGTCGGTGGTAAGGGCGTGGAGGCGTCACGGGTGGCCGCATGGAGTCGGTGGTGGGACGTGGAGCGTCTGGGTGGCCGTATAGGTCGATGGTAAGGACGTGGAGCGTCTGGGTGGCCGTATAGGTCGATGGGCTGGACCACGTGACAGGATTCCTACGTATCCCTAGCGGGAATCAAGCCTGGTCGTAGTTCAGAGGTCGTGAAATTGTGAATGTATGCGGGCGTGGTGGTGCCCTGAAGTGTTGTGTGACCGCCGAGGTCAGTGGTAAGGACGTGGTGGTGTCCTAAGATGTGATGACCGCCGAGGTCAATTGTGAGGACGTGATGGTGTCCTGGGATGGAAATTTTACGATTTTCCCAATCGGGTGGTTTAAGGCGCCTTAGGGCGGTGATAGTGATGTGGGAGGTTTATACGGTCTTAGAACCGAGTGATTTAAAGCCTTCAGATGAAGATAGTAGTTTGGCATTTATACGGTCTCCGGCCCGAGTGGTTTAAAGCCTTCGAGTGGAGGTAGTAGTTTGGGCGATTTATACGATCTCCGGTGAGTGGTTTAAAGCCTTAGGGTTGGAGGTAGTAGTTTGGGTGATTTATACGGTCTCCGATTTGAGTGGTTTAAAGCCTTCCGGGTGAAGATAGTGTGAGGACTTGAATCGTCTCTGCGGTTGCCGTGCGTGAGGACTTTGAATCGTCTTTTGGTAGCGGTTTGCCATGCGTGAGGACTTTGAATCGTCTTAGGCTGCGGTTTGCCATGCGTGAGGACTTTGAATCGTCTTAAGGCTGCGGTTTGCCATGCGTGAGGACTTTGAATCGTCTTACGGCTGCGGTTTGCCATGCGTGAGGACTTTAAATCGTCTTACATTTTGCGGTTTGCCATGCGTGAGGACTTTGAATCGTCTTACGGTGCGGTTTGCCATGCGTGAGGACTTTGAATCGTCTTACATTTGCGGTTTGCCATGCGTGAGGACTTTGAATCGTCTTACGGCTGCGGTTTGCCATGCGTGAGGACTTTGAATCGTCTTACGGCGAGGTTTGCCATGCGTGAGGACTTTAAATCGTCTTACAGTGCGGTTTGCCATGCGTGAGGACTTTGAATCGTCTTCTGGCTGCGGTTTGCCATGCGTGAGGACTTTGAATCGTCTTGGCTGCGGTTTGCCATGCGTGAGGACTTTGAATCGTTTTACAGGCTGCGGTTTGCCATGCGTGAGGACTTTGAATCGTCTTACATTTGCGGTTGTGGAGGCGTAGGCTGCCTTGTGCTTTGATTGCGAGAGGTGTAGATGCCTCGTGCTTTGTTCGCTGGGGAGAAAGTTGGACTTACGATGGCTGCCGGTGTTCATCCGTTGGGGATTTATCGTGGCCTTGTAGGAGCCTTCATGCTGAGAGGGTGACTTCGGGCCTACTTTGATGGCCGGTGTTTGAGTTGCCGTTGAGCGGAGCAAGGATGATGCCGGTGATTGCTTCACTATTTGGCGTTTTGGAGCGTTTCGTGCCTTGGGATTTGTCTTTGGGAGAGTCTTTGGCTCCTTCTTGCGCTTGTTTTTCCGTTGAGTGGGCGAAGTCCGGGCTTATGCTGACGGTCGGTGCTTGGACTTCCATTTGACATTTTGGAGGCGTCTTGTGCCTTAGGATCTGTGCTTGGAGGCATTGGCTCCTCTTGCGCTTGCTTTGCCGTTGAGTGGGCGAGGTCCGGGCTTACACTGACGGCCGGTGCTTGAGTCGCCGTTGGACCGGTTTAGCCGGGGTGTTGCCAGTTCTTTGGCCTGTTTTGACTTTGCTCTGGAGGTATGAGTTTATTGCTGTTTTTGATTTAGCAACTTGTCGCTTCTCCACTTTCTTTTCTTGAGCCTTTTACGCTTTTGTCACGCGGTGTGGTTCTACGAGATCTTCCAGTGCTTCCCGTGGGATAGAGATCCTAGGGCCGTAGCGGCCTATCCTGCGATGCTAGGCTGGGCTCGTACGGCGAGGAAGAGGAGGACCAGCAGGGGGAAGCTCACCATCGCTTACGGGGATGTGCAGGAGCGTTTGGAGAGGTAGCCGGAGGGGTTTGTTTTGTTCCCGTGGGCTCGGTATGAGGCGATGATTTCGAGGGTGCTCCACTGGTGACGATGTAGCGAAAGATCTTTGCGGGGCCTGACTTGCGGCGTCATGTATGCAGGAGAGAGGGTCTTACAGCGGCATGGCCGGGTATGCTCCCCAGCTCCGGGACCCACCTTTCGGGATGATGGATTTACGTGATATGGATGTCTTGGAGTTTGAGCGGTATGCGGGCGGCGTGAGTGCGAGGAGTTTGTCTTGTGCTAGAGAGGAGTATGGAGCCTTCGTGAGGAGGAAGTTGAGAACGCCGCGGGTGTTGGCGAGGGAGAGGAAAGGCGGTCCGCGGGGTCCCACAGGGTTCGGTTCTGGGCCGGATTTCACGTATGTTCGCGGGGACTCGTAGGAGGAGTGTGTGCATGCCGTTCTGGCGAGGCTCAGTTGCTACCGAGTGGATCTGATATGCGGTGAGTGTGTTGATTCTTTTCCGTCTTGGCATCTTTTACGTATTTATTTTCTCTTTTGTCGAGTATGCCTGTATCTATTTTGCTGAGCGTTTCTTTGGTTGTTTGCTTGTGCAGACCTCGGGAAGATCCTTTTACACGTTGACCCGCCGTTATGTGGCGATGAGGCCTTTTTGCAAGGAAGTTCGCGGGGAAGCTGTCTTGCGGGTCTTTGCGGCACGCGGCGGCGTTCGAGCCAGTGCCTTTGAGGAGGTCTGTGGATACTCCTTATTCGAGGCGAGCCGGGGCCACGGCCGGAGGTGCCGGTTCGAGCAGCCACGGCTTTGATGTGGGGGCGTCTTCGGGGCTCGGAGGCCGCAGACCCTTCATCGGTTCTTTCCTCCATTTGGAGGCGCGGGGGTGAGGTTCATCCTTGTATCCCTTCTTTGATCCTTTCACGGGTTTTGACCCTTCAAAGTACTTTGAGTACCCGCGCGAGGAGGGTCTTTGTATCACTGATGACGAGGATGTGGCTCGAGTTTTCGAGATGCCGATTTCTCATTTGTGGAGGATGATGATGATGAGTCGGATTAGGGCTCTTTTGCTTTCCCTCTTTCCGTTGTGTTTTTTTTTTTTTTTTTTTTTTTTTTTGTAGAGCAACGAGACATTTTGTACTGTAATAAAACACTTGTATTTGCACAACAAAGTATTTTATTTTAAGATGTAATGACGTATTTGTGATTCCGGGATTGACCTATGAATTGTTGCTAGCTTATTATTATTTTTGTGCATGTCGCATGAAATTTGGGAATGCATTTGTGGTTAGTGGAGGGCGAAGGCGGCTTTGGCAAGTTTTACGGCGGTTGGGGGTGAAGCGGCTTTGGCAGTTTCATGAGCGGTGGCGGGAGTGATGTCTCTGGGACGCGTTCGCTTTGTGCTTGATAGCCACTCCTTTCGGGGTTGGCTACCTCAGAATATGTGACGGGGCTCTGTTGGATGTGGCAGGCCATTGTCGGGCGGGCGAGGATATCATTCCTTTGGTTTCGGGGGAAACCTTCCACGGTGTGGATCGTTTGGTGATGAGAACCGATTCATGCGGAAACCCCTTATTTGCTTGCATTATGGTCGCGAGAGAGGCTTGAGCCATACACGAGTCTCAGGCGTCTCTTAGTCCGTGGACGTTTGCTTAGCGACCTCTTGTCTTGGACATGGATCAATGCGCAGGAGAGATGGATGGCACGTCTTGGTACGCATCGGCTTATTTGGTGGGTTCCACATTGGGGATTGAGACTAGGAGGGCCTTTCGGGGAAGGTTCCTATGTTGTCGAGTTCCGTGTTTGCCTTGGTCCTCTTTCTATGTTCCGTTGCTTGTTTCCGGCGGTTCGGGATGAGGCGAGCCTTTGCTAGGCTGGGATGACATTGCCAATGTGGAGGTAGCTTCTTTACGCATGACAGAGCCATATGCCTTCTACGTATTTTACGGGGGTATGGAAGTATTCTGCTTTCCCTCATGTGGTGCTCCTTCGACGTCGGGAGAGTGTTGTGTTGACCACCGAATACATAGATGAAGCGGCATGTCGGGCCGACCCAATTGGTTTTGGGGAGCGGCGCAAGCGGTTACGGGGCAAGATTGCCATTTCGGTGCGACCTTAGGAGTGCAGAAGCTTGGGTTAACCCTCAGGGTGTCACGGGAGACGCTTTATTTGGCTACGGGACTCGAGTTGACAAACTGGCGGGGAGAGGTCCCCTTTTGTAGACTCGTAGGGAGGAGATCCGAGCCGAGGCACGGGTGAACGATGCTCTGAGAGCGGCGGTTCGTTTGACACGACTAGGAGGACTCCTGATCTCGGAATGAGGGAGACAGAACTCGCTCATGTGGAATGAAAGAAGACTTGTTGGGGACGAGGGAAGAAAGGAAAGAGTGATGAAGGGCCAAATGTGAGTAGCATGGAATGACCTTCTGAAACACTGAGTATTCATTCATCGTCATTGCAGACACATTGATTGTTAAATGTTTTAAGTTGTCTTTTAGCATGTTGTGAATCGAGAGTAGACCGTGCTTGAACTCATCAAAAAGTGTTTTAACTGTGATGATTTGTGATTTACTTTTAAAGCTTTGTCGAGACACAAAATCTCTTGTTTGCTTCTTTTCTGAGCCTTGGTGGCGTCAATTTTTGGAATTTTGTGTATTCCTTAGACCGAACCAATGAAGGCTGCCTACGTTCCCCTCGGACTGAGAGGCTCAGGTCTGCGTAGTTCAACTCTCTTTTGTGGGAGAAATGACTCGTAATGTACACTCGCAAGGGCGTATTTATTTTTGAAAAGGTGGGAACGGGTCCCCTTTTGTGTGAATGCCTTATTTGATGTAGGCAGAAAAGATATGCCTTTGGGTTTGACTCTTTTGAGAGAGTATGAGTACTGAAAAGCTTGTAAAAGTGTATGGAAGCCCTTGCTGACAGAAAATCAATGTTTAGCTCTATTTTCCTATTTTTGTAGAAAAAGAAGACTTGTCGAGACATTTGAAAACTTGATTTGTTCACAATGATCACTTGTTTGCTTAAAACCCTTTGTTGATGTTCAGGTTATTCAACAATTAAACCTGATATGCTTTGATTAATCACGAGGAGAAAGTCAATCGGTATCAAGGATCGAGTTGGTCTGGTGTGAAAGAAGGTTTGTGTATAGGAGAGGTCATTGATTAGACCGGGTTTGTGGATTTGTATGTGTTTATGACCGGACCATTTCTGGTTGCCTACGTTCTCCTTGAGACAAGGAGCTCAGGTCGACGTAGTTCGGGGTTGAACCGTGTTTGGCTTTGGGGCCAGGGCATAAATATTTGTGCGGCCTTTGACGAAAAAGGCTCGGAAAGCTGAATGATGAGGCACGGGCCTTGAGGTTATTTCTTGACAAGTCGTATTTGACGGTCTTTTCAGTGACTCCCTTGCTTCTTGATCATTGGCTCTGGGTCTTTGACCTCATTTATTTTTGTGAAGCTTCTACTTGAGCTCTTTTTTTTTTTTTTGTAGCTTCTGCTTGAGCTTTTTTTTTGTAGCTTCTGCTTGAGCTTTTTTTTTTTTTTTTTTTTTTGTAGCTTCGCTTGAGCTTTTTTGTAGCTTCTGCTTGAGCTTCTTTTTTTTTTTTTGAAACATTTGAGGGCGAAGGCAAGCCCCTGCTTGAATTTTCTTGATGCGCACGAGGGCGAAGGCAAGCCCCTAGATTGTTGTCGACATGGGGTCACTCTTTTGATGGTGAGTGACCTTTTGTTGTCCTTTGATGTTCCTGCCGTCGTTGACTTGGTCAAGGTGATGGTGGGGATATGTTTTGGAAAGTGTATGGCTTGATGGAGGCCTTTGTGTGGGGTATGGTAAGGTGTATGGGGAGCTATCGATTGACTTTCTCACACCACTTAATCAAAGCATTAAACATTTGTGGAATTACTTGTTGAGCAATGCAAGTGATCACATAGAACAAAACCATTTCATTAAATGTAATGTGGGGTGCAAAATAATGTCTCAAGTCTAGAAAGAAAAGAAAGAAAACTTTCGTATGGAAAATTGAAGACTTAATTACAATGTCCGAGGAGGACTTGATTGAATGAGAACAGTACTAGAACCTACGAGGTTTGACTGTATGATTTTATTTTTTTTATTTTTTTTGCGTCTCTTTGGGCTCTTCAGCAGTTCCCAAATTCATTTTGGTTAGAACCTTCTCGGCAGCTTGGGCCAGATTTTCCTCTCGTTTGACAACATGCTTAAAGATTTGTTTAATGCATTGTTCATTAATGTATCTGCGTCTTTATCAAGTGAATCATTATTAACTGTTTGGGTTAGTTAATTTATCATTTGTTAAAGTGGCAATGAGGGGATACTCAGAAAGGTCGATCTTTCATTCGAAGCATAAGGAAGCGCGATTTTTGTTACAAACGCATAATCTTCAGGCGTAAGGCCGTCAGACGACTCGAGAGACTCAAACTTAAATACGACAGACTCGGTGTCTTTTATTTTCAAAGCTAGACTCTAGGAGACTAGGGTTAGACCAAGCTTCCGGACCATTTCCTCTTTGCTGGCTGTGGGTCCGCGTTTTTGAAGGTTACGCCGTTTTTTACGCTGCTACTTGGTCGGCCTGTCTCGAGCTGCGCCTTATCTGCAGGGAAGGCTCGATCCATCCCTTAGTGTGCCCGATGCTTTGGAAAGGATTGTTGGGGAATAACCATTCTTGGGTTTTCTTTCCTGAATTTTTCGTTGCGGAAGCCCCATGTATTGCCTTCACGTCCCTGATCATCACGGGAATTTGCCGAGGACTTATCCACCATGCTTACCCCGTCATTTCTAGGGAAAGGGTTTCCGACCGTGTTGGGACCGCAGGGGCATTCCCACTTTCCCTCTTCGATCAAGCCTTGGACCGCTTGTTTTAGTATGATGCAATTGTCTGTAATGTGGCCGGGGTAGTTGTGAAAAGCACACCATTTGCTCATGTCCATGTTCGGGTTAGGATTCCTCGGTTGATAATTCTCAAGAGGCTTGAGCATGTTCTGGTTTACCAATGACTCGAACACTTGGCTTAGAGGCATTCCGAAGTTGTCGAAGTGCTGAACACGATGCGACCGGGGAGGATTGTTATTTCTCGGGGGCGCTTGATCACGGCTTTCTTGGACTCCATTTTGGATGTAGTGGACTGCTCTGGCGACTTCCTTTCCTTTTCCTGGAGGTGGATCGGTTGACGGGATTTGAGGCCATGAAGCAGCTCGAGCGAATGTAAATTTGTCAGAAGATATGGGTCGGAAAAGTTATGTGGAAACTGGTGAATTACGGGCATATTAAGAGAAGGAAGTGAACACGGGAACATTTTGAATGTTATTTGGATTTGTTTAAGATGGTCCAGTGACTGCGGCGATGATATTGAGCTTGCCACGCAGGTCCCAGGGAAATTTGTTGTCTTTGCGGTTGACGGATCGGGCCCGCTTGGCCCGAGGCACGAGTGGTGCTTTGAGCGGGAGTTGCTTTGCATTCTTGAGTTCCCGTAGCTTTGTGAAGGAGTGACACCGATTGCTTTGGGAAATCGGTGGAACAGGCACTTCTTCGTCTTCTATGAGGACGAGGTTCCCTCGGGTTGGGGAGCAGGACGACTCGTGACGGCGCATGGCGTATTCAATCCTAACTGCTTGTTCTTCTTGGCGTTTTTCGAGAGCCTTGAAAGCTTTCCAAACTTCTTCCATCGTTTGGAAATTTCCGAGGAGCGGGGTTTCGTTTCCCTCAGTTATATGTTGATCCCGCCATGGGGGAATAGCGGAGTGTTCGGCCGGCTGACACCGGAAGAGGCTGTCGGACCTTGTGACCTTGAAAGCGAAAAGGCGGCTCACTGGGTACTCTCGGCCACTCTCGGTTATTTGGAGGGTGACGAGCAAGGTTTAGACACAAGAATGGCCTCTCGGGATAAAAGGGGAAAGCTCACGTGACCTGCGGTTTCCGCTTTTTATTTATGATTTTTTTTTTGTTGTTTTAATTTACTTAAAACAGTGTTTTCTCAGAATCCTAGGTAGTTTGGAAAAAATTGCTCTTCTTTTTCGCAACTATGCTAGATCTGGGTCGTGGAGACCATACGTGCGGCTATAAGCCCCTCGTTTTGCACACTGTATTTCGACATCCCGGGGGTGGGCGGCCCGGGCGAGGTCACATAGGGCAAGCGGTTTCCACCGGACTAAAAGAAAAATCGAACCTAAGGACCGAGCCTGTCATGTTCGTTTTGATGCGTTAGCCATGTGAATAGTGAACCGAGCCGGCCACTGAGTCAAGATCGGGTCGAGAGTTTGGCATGACCTCTCTTTACCTTGCTTGCGCAAGGGATGCGCGACGTTAGGCGTTAGGTGGGTCATATCGTCATGGCTGACATATCAAAGTCGTGATGACATGGTGTCATGTGAGCATGGATGTATATCCGGGACGGAACATCGTCTGGGTATAGCTTCGGAAATCAAGATCAGGTCAAGATTTTAACATGACCTTTCATCGCTTTGCTTGCGCAAGGGATCTTGAGTTCCGAGCCTTGACTCAGAAAATGGCCGGCATGGTATATGTATCTAGGCTGTATGACACGGACGGGGTAAAAACCAGCGAGTGCGGACAGAGTGTGACTCAAGACTCAAACGTGCAGGGTTGACGCTTGGCTAGGATGGGATGTTTGGAATGATCCCGTGCGCATCTGAGAGGCCTAGGAAGACCAAACGGACTGCAACTGAGACCACTCCGGATTAAGGGTCGTAGTGTGCGGTGTAACCGAGGCAGCAGTGCGAGTAGTGTGCGGTCTCTAAAATTCTTTTTCTGAGTAAAATAGAAGTTTTTTCGAAGAATTTTAAATGTATGCACAGATGTATATTGATGCATTTTTATTTATTTATTTATTTATTTTTTTGTAAAATAAAAACGAAGCACGTATACACACACACAACAGTTAAAGAAAGGGGTAAAATGAAAGTTTGACCCTCATCATCGTTTTAAAAATCTTTTGCTTTGTTTAAAAAGATTTTAAAACAAAAAGTCCCCAGCAGAGTCGCCAACTGAAATTACCCGGATCCGAGAGGCAGCGCAATCGCGCCCCGGCATCTGGCATTTCCCCGCTTTGCAGCGTTTTCGGTTGGAGGTGTCTCGCTGTGTTTTGCTTTGTAGAGTCGCCACGCCGTTTTTATTATTAAGCCCAAAACATTGAAAAAGGGCATCAGTTTAAAAATAATAATAAACTGTTTTTGTGTGATGAAATTTTGAGTTCGGAGGTTAGGTGACTCCTCGGGAAGAAAATATTAGAATCTTAGAGCTCACCCGAGTCGCCTCGTAAAAATGAGTCTTTCGGTACCCCTTATATTCTTTAACTGTTGTGTGTGTGTGTGTGTGTTCTTTTAAAAATGCATGCTGTATCGGATGTCTACATTGTACACTGCTTTATTGAAATGTATTGAAATAGTGTAGGAAGGAAGCCTTACCAATGTTGGTTCGTGTCTGTCTTCCGCTGGGAAATAGTGCTTAAGGATGGAATAGTGCTCCGGGACGGACCGGGATTGCTTCGGAAGGAGCCGGTTGTCTGCGGACAGAGCTTCGGCGTGCCTCGGGATTGTCAAGTGTGCACTCGGGCAGAGTTTCGGCGTGGGTTGGAATCATCGGTTGGATTCGGGCAGAGGTTTGGCGTGCGTTGGAATCGTCGGTTGGATTCGGGCAGAGGTTCGACGTGGGTTGGAATCGTCGGTTGGATTCGGGCAGAGGTTCGGCGTGGGCCGGGATCGTCGGTTTGACTCGAAAAGAGCCGGGACGCTTCGGGAAAGACCAGGCAAAGCCTCGGAGTACCACGAGGGGCCTCAGAGTACCTCGAGAGTGCCTCGGGGCAGCGCGGGAGCGTCGCGGGAGCGCTCGGAGAGGCTTCGAAGCACCACAAGGGAGCTCGGAAGGCCTCGGAAGGATCCGAAAGGGGCCGGGATTGCCCCGAAGGGTCTTAGAGGGGAGCCTGAAGGCTGGGAGGAGAGGAGAGAAGAGGGAAATGTATGTAAATGAGGGAGGGGGAACCCTCTATTTATAGTGCCAGAAAACTGCAAGAAGGTCCGTACGGACCTTCTAGGTAATCTAGATTTTTGGTTTTCCTCGATTTCAGGGAATGATGAGGATTTCTGAGATGATTATGTCCCCTATGCAAAGAGGTCCGTACGGACCACCTCAGCATGCAAAGAGGTCCGTACGGACCAACCATGCATGAGGGTAATCATTTCTCCGGGATTTGAGGGAATCTCGTGGACTTTAAGCGGATTTTGCAATTATGATGCAAAGAGGTCCGTACGGACTTCCATGCTTTTCCACATTTTATAATTGTGATGGCTAGCTAGTTCTCGTCGAGAGCTTTCCAACCATATATGACACGTCTCAATCGGAGTTCGTATGAAGGAGTTATGACCTCCGGAAGTTTGCTTGGATGGAGAGCGATCCAGATTGGGGTACTTACACTTACTGACTCTGACATGCAAGTTGCTGGCTCCCCCATCACGCATTTAATGCGGCTCAGTCAGACGCCTACTATTTCATTTAATGCGCCAAGCCAGCCACACGGCTCATGTCCCTTTCAGTCATGCCCCTGCCGGCGATCGATGTTCCCTCCCGACAGGCCAATTAGGCTGCGGACACGTGTAGGCAGTCAAATATCAAAGTGCCCCATAGGGCTGATCTCATTGCTTACATCAACAAGCACCACTACATTGCCTATAAATAGAAGACCTTTGTCCCCTTGGGCAAGGTAAGTTCCAAATATATTGAGTAAGCCATATTACTCTTAAACCCTAAACACACACACACACTCCAAGGTATTCCAAGCCTTATTATCTCAGTATTCTTACTCTCACACCTGAGGCTTCCCGAGTCGGGAGTAACATCCAACTTTGACCTTAACGGTGCTTATTTGTGTTGTGATCTAGGTACAAACAAACCACTAAATATATCAAGTCAGATATCATTGAATCGCTCCTGACCCTAAAAAGCTTGGCGTCATCAAGAGTATAATAGTTTTTTGTTTGTCTAATGTTTGTATACTCCAAAAAATGAATGTTCACTATTAAGTTTGAGGAAAATTAAAACTTAAAACACTTTTAATCTCACAAATACGTAAAAAAAACATTAATGATAATACCATATTATATTGTTAGTGTTATTGTGAAGTATAACTAATTAGTTTAGGATGGATGGTTTAGTAATTTATCCAAATTTTGACATTTATTTTGGATTTTTTTTTTTTAAATGAGCATTCATTTAGAACAAAAATAGTAGCATTTGAGAGTCTTAATGTATTAGTTTTACATTAAAACCCATAAAGAAAATAAGAGAGTTTGGACTGTAAATTACTAGCCTAGTTTGGCGAAGGACATTTGCCAAAAACTACTTTGAAAAATGGATATTACAAAAAAAAAATAAAAAAAAATACATAAGTTGGATAGTACAAAAAGCTTTTTAAATACTACAGAAAACTCCTTTTATTTTTTTTTAAATGACATTTATCAGTTATTTATACTGATAAATTCATTTATCAGCTTTTAAAGAGTAATTGTGCTTAATATTTGGTTACACAACTGATAAATCAGTTATTTAACTGATAAATGCATTTATCAGTTATAAATATGAAATTTTTGCCCATTCAAGTTTTTTTTAATAAAAACTAGTTTCCAATAATTTTTAGTATACATGTTTTTACGCAGTTATAATTTATATAATGTTTAATTGCAATGAATTTTTTGAAGGCTTATTTAACAATTATCTCATTATTTTACTTGTTATAAATTAAATATATCATACGATAAAACTATACTAATATTTTACTTTTGTCAAAATCTAAAAAAAAATAAAAAATTCTAACACTTAATTAAAACAATCTTTCGAAAACATATAATGATATTTTTTTGTATAACCGAAACTTCTTTAATCAAAACTTACTAAAATACCCATACACTATACACTGACTTGTTGCACATCGAGTAATAAAACACAGACCTTAACCCTGACACTTTTTTAGCAGTATCATGTTATTCTTTAAGTATTGCACCTGTGCATTGCACAGTGATCAACAACAACAACAACAACAACAACAATACCAGCAAAGC
This sequence comes from Adenophora triphylla var. japonica, assembly GCA_022495995.1. NCBI lineage: Eukaryota > Viridiplantae > Streptophyta > Magnoliopsida > Asterales > Campanulaceae > Adenophora > Adenophora triphylla. Next base: position 428,062 of record JAFEMH010000089.1, read on the forward strand.
CTTAATCCCAAAATAATTTGGGGTCGGCTAACATGAATCCTCATATGTCATCGTGAAAAAAAAATTAAAAAAATAAAATAAAAATAAATAAATAAATAAATAATAATAATAAAAAGTAAAAATAAAAAATAAATAAATAAACATACAAAAAATAAATAAATAAATAAATAAATAAATAAATAAATAAATAAATAAATAAAAATAAAAAAATAAAAAAATAAAAATAAAAATCAAGAAAAAAAAATCAACCCCCCACATGGATTTTTGCCCTCCACTCCAGCCTCTTCAACACCATACTTTCATCCACTCCAAGTAAACTCATATCCTTTTCAATTACTCTAATCCAAGTTTGTTTGGGTCTTTCCCTACCCCTCGCCATTTTATCATTTTTCCACTGTTCCGGCCTCCTAACCGGTGCATCACTCGGTCTCCTTCTCTGTGAGGACCCCGATCCGGAACCTACACGCTTTCCGAGCTGGAGCGTCCTCAAACTAACCCCAAATATCCTAAACTTTTTTTTTAAAAAAACTTTAATTTAACTTTCAAACACTACACCATTAACATACCCATTTCAAAATAACTCTACTCCTTTCTACTATGGAGGAAGAGTTGACCAACTCCGAAAGTAATAAATGATTTTAGTTACAAAAAGATGTCGAATATAAAATGGAATCAAAGTTTATGAATACAACCCTTTAAAAGAATTATGCCAAAAATACACATTCTACACCAACCTATACATAACCCGACAATTCCCAAAATACCACTTCTAAACTCCTTTCCGCCCTTACTTGGTCGGTCCACCTGTCTCGGAATCTAAAACAGTAAAGGGAGAGGGGTGAGAATAAATCTCAATGAGCTATTATGAATGCAGCAAGATGCCAAACAAGATGCAACACATAGCATGGTAGCACATAACACATTATGAAAGCGGTAAACACATTACGTTACCTCATTTTACCTTTTCCCGTCTGAACAATAAGTCGTACAACATGGGAGTAAAACTCCACTCTTTGGTGAATTGCCTCCAGCACATTCACCTCTTATAGGACTCATACCCCAGAGATCCATATAAGAAAGGATACCTATATTAGAATATCCAACAATAATAACTTCCCTCCTTACAACAATCGTAACAGGTCTGTAAAGGCTTCTTCATGCTCAATACAGTCGTTAGCACAGCCCCACTCCGTGGCCACAGAGGGGGAAGGGTCACCGGTATGATGAACTTTCGATCAATTATAGAAAAAAATCAATAATTGATTGATTTCCATCATACCCACCCGAACATTCAAGCACATACCAGATACTTGAATTATAATCCACAAAAGGGATAAACATATAGTAACATGGTAAAATATACTCACGTTACAACCATACTATAGTGCAACAGTTCATGTAATACACTATGCATAATACCATTAACGAATTTAAATTCAAGTAAGGTATCCATATAACCACATAATCCACACCGGGATACAATATAACAATACCAAATAATCCACAAAAGGGGATAACCATACAACCACATAGTAAACATATCCACACATTAGGAATCATAACAACGTATCAAATATTCCACACTTGGGAAGCCACATAACACTTGCCAAATAATCCACAAGGGAATAATTAACATAACAACAAGTCACATACGATTCATACGAAGTCATCACACAACCTCGGAAAAACTTAATAATAGTTCATGACCTACTTCACAAGTTCTAACCACATTGGTGAAGTACGCAACAATCTTAATACACAATTTCCGGACAATGTTATGTATTACAAGGTCTCTATAAGAATTCCTGTTAAATTTATCAAGTGGAATTACATTTATTTAAGTGGTCAGAGGCTCCACTTTAATCTAGGTTGAAAGGAATTGATTCACATTCGAATTGGATTAGGTTCTATTAACTTGTAATGGTTAGGAATCATTCCCCGAGGTTTTTAGTAAAAATCAGCAAAAGAGGAGAAACTGGGGAAGGACTGGTGACATGGGAGACCGCCCATGTCACTTCGGCGACCGCCCATGTCACTTGGGCGACCGCCCAAAGAAGTTTACAAAGGGAGCCAGTTTCTGCCGCCTTGGGCGGCCGCTCAGCCCCCATGGGCGACCGCCCATGGCCCTTATTCAGCATTTTCGAATTTCCAATCCTTCTTACATAGTTTATTCCTTCTTTAATTTTCCTTAATCTCATGAACACTAAAAGGATTGTTTAACCTTACATACTTCAACTTAAATCATCCAAATTCAAGATCATATAGATTTAGATTATTTACCACCTAAATCTCACCCATTCCATTTTCTCAATTCAAGTTAACATCTTCTAACCTAACTTCACCCATTTCATAAATCAATTCAAGCTAATATCTCCTAATCTATCTTCACCCATTCCATTCAATCCAAATCAATTCCTAAGAACAAGAGTATCCTTCTTTGCCATTTACCAATCTCCCAACTTCGAATAGGCTTCCAAAACATTTACAAAATTATCATCACAACAAGAACAACAAATAGAGTTCATGAACATTCATAAGAAGGGAAATCATAACAACTCACTTTAGGGTTTCAATATGGAAGGTTGATCTTTCTCACTTGATGGACTCTCCTAGATGATCCATCTTCAAAACTACCCTTGAACTTGAAAATGGTGGAAGAATAGCTTGGCTTCAAAGCTTGGGTTGAGAGCTTCCACTAGGGTTCTCCCATGGAGAATGATAAGAAAGAAAGATGAAGAAGAGTGAGGGAGGAGGTAAGAGGGAGTAGGGAAAAGTGAGGAGAATGATTGAGGGGGCGGATGGAGGGAGTATGGGGGAGAGGAGAGGGGACACTTGGGGAAAATTGGAATGAAGAGGGAATTGGCCCCCCTCTTCTAAAGGCTTCCAACAATTAAATTAACCTTTACCCAAATAATTCATCCTACTCAATTAACCTCCTTGCACTATTTATCTTATTTCCATTTTTATTATTTCTTCAAGGTTCTTAATTAATGTCTAATAAATTCATAAAAGATTCTAAATTTATTTCTCACCCAAGTTATCTTAAATTAAGAATTTAAAGACATAATTGAACACATAAAATAAATATAAATATTAAAAGCATTTAATATAATATTAAAAATTGATGCCTAGGGTTGGGGTCGTTACACTCACTCCCCCTTAAAGAAAATTCGTCCCGAATTTGATTGTCACTTACCCTAAGGTTCAAACTAGCAAAGGTTACCTTTCATACATTCTAACTTAATATTTTTAATTAGATTTCTCAATGGCATGATTCTACTATACACTTTCACGACTCGAATACTCTAAGACTTCCATTCTCAATTAGTCTCATCAATGCTATGATTCTTTCCAAGATTCTAATTTCATTAATAATGTGATATTACAACTTAATATTCCGAGAATACCATACCATCATCACTAACCCGAATTTCACGACCTCAAAGAAAGTATATTTAAATGAAAAGTATTACATCTTATGTTACCCAATACATTACGATATTACCTTTAAAACTTCAATTACTCTATAAAATTTGCTCCCGGCCGTCTATGAGTCACATCACCAACCTTTTCTAAGACTCCACATGATTTACCACTTTGGCGCCAATCTACCTTAGGCCTTGCTTCTCTAACCTCACACCAACAATTTAGAGATCGGTATTTCTTCCCGAACAACGCCTTATACGGTTTTATCTCAACGCTAGAATGATAACTGCTATTATACGCACCCAACCATTGGTAACCATACGACCTATCGACTACTGAAATCCATTGTACATGCCCGTAGCATATTTTCAACAATAAGTAATGATTTCTCAATTTTTCACGAAGTTAAACTTAATAGTATTCCTACCTTCCAAAAGGATCTTCCAAATGATGTCTATCCAATCCCTCTAATACTATGGGGTTTATACAACCAAATTATCTCCTAACATATATGAGGACTTTATCAATAAATATCTCATGATATAAACATTAAATAACTGCCCATGAAATAATAAATATGAACATGCTAATAAGATCATGATTTCTATAAACGGGACACTGGTCGACTATATAACACAATTCAATGTTCCACTTATTTTCAGGTCCAGAGACAGATCAATATTCAAATCAAATGGTTGGCCGCCCACAACGGAGCCGTTCCAACTTCAAAACAAAAACCGAGTCTATTGCGACCGACACAATAACAACCCCACATTTATCAAATCATTTCTCTGATCAAAACTTGAATACAGTTAATCATTCTAGGGAAACTATGTTGCCTTTCCACTAGCTTCTGCACAATTTACATCTTTAGGATACCAAGTCTTTCTGAAATTTACAACATCTTTCAAAATTCCAAAGGATAGATAAAAAGAGATCCAGTGAGACTCGAATGGTTTATTTATTTAAAACTGTCCCATACCAGTTTTAATTAACTAAACCACTCAAAATCTTTAAGAAATCTTTAAAATTTTGATACGTTAACAAAATAACTCGAGTGATCTAATTATCTACAACCGTCCCATACCAGTGGTAGATAACTAAATTACTCACAGATTTTAATGCACACCAAAGACTGTTCATTGACCTTATTAAATCATACTATCCCCGAAGGGCACAAATACTCACACAGATGTCCAATATAAAATCCCAAGTTCTAAAACACATTAAATTTTTTTTTTTTAACATGATATTCTTGTTCGACCTCTATTTATAGTATATCCACCACTCATAATATTTATACTTAGTTAAATTCTTTATAAGAAAACAAAATCTTGCAATACTAATACTATCCCGATAAATAACACTAAAACAATCATTAAGATTATAAACTAGGTAAATCATCCTCAAATTGCAATTACACCTTAATAGTACTGTAACTAACTTACCTCTCGATAACCATCAACAACTCAAAATTCACATAACGCCCATACCTACCAAACATCACACTAATTCCTCATATGAGTCACGCAACTAAGTCGACCTATAGGGTGAAATCATCCTAAAGTATTCTTCCTCCCAATAAGATTCATCCTCATTTTATTTCCTCAACTAATGATAATCGTCTCTCAAAACAACCCAGATACATATATTATCAATTTCTGAAGTTGATCCTATAAGTCACCGATACTACATCTATTATACTTCTTCACATTTACCCTATTTACTTCTCCATAACCAATACACAACCCCAGACCAAAACGGTCATACTAGATACAAATGTTGTCTTAAGTATATCCTTACAACAAATATTCACCGCAATTGTAACACTAAAAAAAAATTCAACTAATAACCATTTGGCATCCTACAAATTTCTACAACCAGTCATGCAAATTATCAACAAGTGATAACGAATACTTATTGCTTACAGTTACCAATTTGATATCTCTATAATCTATAATTAACCACCAAGTATCATCTTTTCTAAATACAGTAACAATTTATCCTTACTGAGAATCGCTAAGCTAGTTATCTTCTTTATCAATTAATTTCTCAAGTTGAATCATCAATTCCATCATCCCAATTTGTATACTCTATCTAGGGATCCGAATACCAAAATAGTGACTTATATCTACTCAGCTTCAATATCCTGATATGATACACGATGAAAACCCATTTTGAAACTCACTTGAAAGACACCACTTAGTCAACTTATAGGGTGATATTACTTACAAAAATATCTCGATTTCCTATTCAATTTAGTAGCAAGAATTCAATCAATCTCTCCTTAGAGAATACTTATAGCACCTAAGGCAAAGATATATTAGTTCCATAAGATCTCTTACTCGCGATATTTTGTAACTCATATAATCTCACTTAGACTATCACTTTCAATACTAGTCTCATATATCTAGTCTCCACCACGAGACACCAATGTATAAATACTCACGCAAATTATGCAACCATAAACCGCTCTTAATTAGGCCATAGACCAACTCTAAACTAAGAGTTCACCAATTCATTTACCACCGTACATGAGATAACTCAAGGTTCTTTTAAATCAAAGATAACACACAACTCAAATAACCTTCACATTCCTTAGGCCATACTTTCGACATTTATGCATATATGATATAATAGCAAGTAATGACTCATCCGCCTCGACTACACACGGAGGCAAATCAAACATCGATAAGGAGACTCGCTTCTTGCGACAGTCCTCCCAAATCACAATCACCATGATAAACAATAATGATTCAAGGTACTCTCCGTAGGAATAGAACCTCCAACACATAAGGCAACTTTTAGGCCAATTATGCAAATAAAAGATGAAATGTAATGCCACATGAGAACGAATGAATGAAGATTTATGAAAGTATGAATCCTAACTCCTGAGACAGGTAAAATACCTCAAATGATGGTGGGGAAATCTATCTTTCCAAAACTCACCTTTCCTTGATTCCTTGGTTGGTCAATATCATTTTCTGTCTTTGAACAAATTCTGCATTAAACTCTCGGCGTCGGTTATCACACACTCTCGCTCAGCCTAGACTCTGCAGAGAACTCTAACCGAGCTCTGATACCAACTGTGAGGACCCCGACCCGGAACCTACACGCTTTCCGAGCTGGAGCGTCCTCAAACTAACCCCAAATATCCTAAACTTTTTTTTTAAAAAAAACTTTAATTTAACTTTCAAACACTACACCATTAACATACCCATTTCAAAATAACTCTACTCCTTTCTACTATGGAGGAAGAGTTGACCAACTCCGAAAGTAATAAATGATTTTAGTTACAAAAAGATGTCGAATATAAAATGGAATCAAAGTTTATGAATACAACCCTTTAAAAGAATTATGCCAAAAATACACATTCTACACCAACCTATACATAACCCGACAATTCCCAAAATACCACTTCTAAACTCCTTTCCGCCCTTACTTGGTCGGCCCACCTGTCTCGGAATCTAAAACAGTAAAGGGAGAGGGGTGAGAATAAATCTCAATGAGCTATTATGAATGCAGCAAGATGCCAAACAAGATGCAACACATAGCATGGTAGCACATAACACATTATGAAAGCGGTAAACACATTACGTTACCTCATTTTACCTTTTCCCGTCTGAACAATAAGTCGTACAACGTGGGAGTAAAACTCCACTCTTTGGTGAATTGCCTCCAGCACATTCACCTCTTATAGGACTCATACCCCAGAGATCCATATAAGAAAGGATACCTATATTAGAATATCCAACAATAATAACTTCCCTCCTTACAACAATCGCAGCAGTGCAGCAAAGGCTTCTTCATGCTCAATACGGTCGTTAGCACGGCCCCGCTCCGTGGCCGAGAGGGGAAGGGTCACGGTATGATGAACTTTCGATCAATTATAGAACAAATCAATAATTGATTGATTTCCATCATACCCACCCGAACATTCAAGCACATACCGTATACTTGAATTATAATCCACAAAAGGGATAAACATATAGTAACATGGTAAAATATACTCACGTTACAACCATACTATAGTGCAACAGTTCATGTAATACACTATGCATAATACCATTAACGAATTTAAATTCAAGTAAGGTATCCATATAACCACATAATCCACACCGGGATACAATATAACAATACCAAATAATCCACAAAAGGGGATAACCATACAACCACATAGTAAACATATCCACACATTAGGAATCATAACAACGTATCAAATATTCCACACTTGGGAAGCCACATAACACTTGCCAAATAATCCACAAGGGAATAATTAACATAACAACAAGTCACATACGATTCATACGAAGTCATCACACAACCTCGGAAAAACTTAATAATAGTTCATGACCTACTTCACAAGTTCTAACCACATTGGTGAAGTACGTAACAATCTTAATACACAATTTCCGGACAATGTTATGTATTACAAGGTCTCTATAAGAATTCCTGTTAAATTTATCAAGTGGAATTACATTTATTTAAGTGGTCAGAGGCTCCACTTTAATCTAGGTTGAAAGGAATTGATTCACATCCGAATTGGATTAGGTTCTATTAACTTGTAATGGTTAGGAATCATTCCCCGAGGTTTTTAGTAAAAATCGGCAAAGAGGAGAAACTGGGAAAGGACTGGTGACATGGGCGACCGCCCATGTCACTTGGGCGACCGCCCAAAGAAGTTTACAAAGGGAGCCAGTTTCTGCCGCCTTGGGCGGCCTCTCAGCCCCCATGGGCGACCGCCCATGGCCCTTATTCAGCATTTTCGAATTTCCAATCCTTCTTACATAGTTTATTCCTTCTTTAATTTTCCTTAATCTCATGAACACTAAAAGGATTGTTTAACCTTACATACTTCAACTTAAATCATCCAAATTCAAGATCATATAGATTTAGATTATTTACCACCTAAATCTCACCCATTCCATTTTCTCAATTCAAGTTAACATCTTCTAACCTAACTTCACCCATTTCATAAATCAATTCAAGCTAATATCTCCTAATCTATCTTCACCCATTCCATTCAATCCAAATCAATTCCTAAGAACAAGAGTATCCTTCTTTGCCATTTATCAATCTCCCAACTTCGAATAGGCTTCCAAAACATTTACAAAATTATCATCACAACAAGAACAACAAATAGAGTTCATGAACATTCATAAGAAGGGAAATCATAACAACTCACTTTAGGGTTTCAATATGAAAGGTTGATCTTTCTCACTTGATGGACTCTCCTAGATGATCCATCTTCAAAACTACCCTTGGACTTGAAAATGGTGGAAGAATAGCTTGGCTTCAAAGCTTGGGTTGAGAGCTTCCACTAGGGTTCTCCCATGGAGAATGATAAGAAAGAAAGATGAAGAAGAGTGAGGGAGGAGGTAAGAGGGAGTAGGGGAAAAGTGAGGAGAATGATTGAGGGGGGGGGGGCGGATGGAGGGAGTATGGGGGAGAGGAGAGGGGACACTTGGGGAAAATTTGAATGAAGAGGGAATTGGCCCCCCTCTTCTAAAGGCTTCCAACAATTAAATTAACCTTTACCCAAATAATTCATCCTACTCAATTAACCTCCTTGCACTATTTATCTTATTTCCATTTTTATTATTTCTTCAAGGTTCTTAATTAATGTCTAATAAATTCATAAAAGATTCTAAATTTATTTCTCACCCAAGTTATCTTAAATTAAGAATTTAAAGACATAATTGAACACATAAAATAAATATAAATATTAAAAGCATTTAATATAATATTAAAAATTGATGCCTAGGGTTGGGGTCGTTACATTCTCACATGTCCAAACCACCTTAGACGATTTTCCCTCATTTTATTCTCAATGGGCGCAACTCCTACTTTACCTCTGATCACCTCATTCCCCAATCGCTCTTGTATGACCGCACATCCATCGCAGCATACGCATCTCCGCCACATTCATCTTATGCACGTGACACTGTTTCACTGGCCAACATTCGGTGCCGTAAAGCAATGCCGGCCTAATTGTCGTGCGGTAGAATTTTCCCTTTAATCTATTGGGCATGCCGCGATCACATAGAAACCCTGTAGCACTCTTCCACTTCAACCAACCTGCTTTAATCCTATGAGCCACATCTCCATCTAATTCTCCTTCCTTTTGGATAATGGATCCAAGATAGCGAAAAAACTCAGAAGCTTGGATAATATTTCCATCAAATGTGACTGCCCCTGCCTCCCTACTTCCAACTCTGCTAAACTTACACTCCAAATATTCAGTCTTGCTTCTGCTTAATCGAAAACCTCGAGATTCCAAAGTGTGTCTCCACAACTCTAATTTACTTTCAACACCCTCTCTTGTCTCATCAATCAGCACAATATCATTTGCGAACAACATACACTTTGGTATATCATCTTGGACTGACCTCGTCAATTCGTCCATTATCAAAGCAAAAGAAAGGGGCTAAGTGCGGAACCTTGATGCACTCCAATCTTTATAGGAAACTCTTCAGTCTTCCCAACACTAGTCTTTACACAAGTACTAACTCCATTATATATGTCCTTGATAATATCAATATCTTTCTTTGAAATACCCTTCTTTGCTAATGCCCACCAAAGTACCTCTCTTGACACTTTATCATACGCCTTCTCCAAATCAATGAAAATCATATGCAAATCTTTCTTTTGATCCCGATATTTCTCCATGGTTTGTCTCATAAGATATATTGCCTCCATAGTCGATCTTCCTGGCATAAACCTAAATTGGTTATCCAAAATATCTACAATTTTTCTCAGCCTGTGTGCAATCACTCTTTCCCAAAGTTTCATAGTATGGCTCATTAGTTTGATCCCCCGATAGTTGGCACAATCTTGGACATCACCTTTATTCTTATACAAAGGGATCAAAGTACTCTTCCGCCACTCCAATGGCATTGTGTTAACTCTCCATATCTTGTTAAATAGCGTTGTTAACCAATCTACTCCCCTCTCCCCGAAACATCTCCAAACCTCAATTGGTATACCATCCGGTCCAACGACTTTCTTCAATCTCATCTTTTTCATTGCCATTTCCACTTCACTCTTTCGAATTCTCCGCATAAAATCTCGATTAACCATACTCGAAGAGATATTTAAATCTCCAACATCCTGCTCTTGATCGCCATTGAACAAGTTATCAAAGTACGAACTCCATCTATCTTTTATCTCTTTATCCCCGACTAAAACTCTTTGGTCTACATCCTTCACAGTTCACACATTTAACCGTCCCAATATCTCGTGTCCTCTTATCCCTCATACGAGCGAGTCTGTAGATGTCCTTTTCCCCTTCTTTTGTTTCCAACTTATCATAAAGTTTCTGATTCACCTTTGCTCTTGCGTCTCTTACTGCTTTCTTAGCATCTCTTCTAGCTTCCTTATACTTCTCATAGTTCTCGTCGCTCCTACATTTCCCCAATAATTTGTAGCATTCTCGCTTGCCCTTTATTCCTTGTTTTACTTCCTCGTTCCACCATGATGTGTCCTTACTTGGTGGCCCATTTTCTCTAGATTCTCCAAGGACTTCTTTCGCCACCTCCTTTATGGTATGTACCATCTTAGTCCAAGTCGAATCTATATCCATATCCTCCGTATTATCCGATCAAATACCGGTATCGACCATCTTAGCTACAAATTTCGGTTGATTCTCCCCTTGAAGTCTCCACCACATGATTCTAGGGTCTACCTGTGATTTTCTCTTCCTCAAAATTCTCTTACTTCGAAAATCAAGTACCACCAGTCTATGTTGAGTTGCTGTGCTCTCACCCGGAACAACCTTGCAATCTGTATAACTCTTTCTACAAGTATTTCTTACTAAAAATGAATGTCCAAAAAAAATTATTAAATTTGCTCTTGATAAAAAATGATTTAATTTTTTTTTTGAACATTCATTTTGAAGGAAGTAGCTCTTGATAAAAAATGATTTAATTTTTTTTTTGAACATTCATTTTGAAGGAAGTAGCAACTAATAACAACCTAATGAATTTTATAAATTTCAATTTTTTGTATATACATCATTGATCATTGCCCATTGGTTGTTTACGATTACTATAACTTTTAAGTAAATTGTGCTTCCGTATCAAATAAATAGATATGCAGTTGTAAATTTGAGTGAAAAATAAGAGTGAAGTATTGTTAGTAATTAAAATTTAAAATGCTTTGAGAAAATTTGTTAGAATTGCGAGTCACTTTATGTTATCTAAGATAATTGAAAACTCTCGTACAATCATTATTTTCAACCACAAATTCTGTTGCGGTATATTTAAGATCTCTATAGAAATAACAAAATTATGTTGCAATATCTCTTTTCCCCTGACAACGTTGAAATCTCTAAAATATATTCATTCTTGTTAATATATGAAAATATCTTTACAAATGTATGATTAATTTAATTTAAATATTTAACCAATTGAAGCATACATTTAATTTTTTTTTGAATAACATGACACTTTTTCTGCAATAGACATATCTTTAGGTTACGAAATACATATTTCATGTGAATTTTAGGATTTTTATTTTTTTTTTAGGAAAATAAAAGGATATGCTATGTTACCTCGTATATCTAGTGGTCTCTCGGTGGAATTGCAATGATCGATAAAAGTGATGGAAGGGTGTTTTATTGTATGCTAAGCTTTTGCCATTTTTATTTGAGGATTGTGGGAGAAAGTAACTCTTTGTATTTATACTTGTATTAATGGATAATTTTGATAGAATAGATTAAAACATTTAAATTTATGTGATCAGCTATGGGCAATATTTTGATTCAGTTATGCACACACGTATATATTCGAATTATGTATGTGGATAAATCTTATTAAATACTTCCTCCATTCCGATCGAAATGTCTCAAAATGGATCATGCACGGGAATTAAGGAATGAATATATATAATGTAAAATATAGATAGTGAAATAAATGTTGTGAATATGAAAAGTGATGTAGAAAAGAGAAAGTGGGGTAGGGAATAGTTAGTGAATATTTATTGTGAGTATGACAAGTGGGTCCCACAAATAGAAAAGTAATAAAAAACTTTTCTTTTTTGGGTTGGGACATTTTAAATGGGACACCCAAAAAGAAAAGTTGAGACATTTCGAGGGGGACGAAGGGAGTAATAAATAAGATTAATCAATTAAATATGGAAAAGTTGAAAATTCACATTTTATTAATGCATGATTTTATCATGTCAGTTCAATCCAGTTGGTGCCCACAATAAAAGACCTAAAACAATGAACCTTTGAAACAAAAATTTCGTTTAGGTCCTTTCAAATTCTTACTAATAGAGCTTTGTCAAACATTAAAAGCTGATATGAATTTAAATTGATTGAATCTAAAACATTTCTCGCAAAGCCTTCTCTACAATCACAAATGTCGAGGTTACCCTTTCATTTTCCCTTATTTGATACTACAATAATTCAAATTATAGTCTAAATTCATAGTCTTACACTCTTACAAGTTACAATAATACTAAAATTAATACTCAATGGTTCAGAATAATCATCATTTTTTGCGGAAAGTCAACTAATTTTCGCAAAAAACATCAAAGTCAATCACTATTTCATTTTTATATATAGTAGATTTTCATTGACACTTTTTAATATTACAGTTGATAGTCCTAAATACTGAAACTCTTTAATGTTATCAATTGTATTTTTTTAACATTAAAACTGTCATTGTTTAACACATGCATTGTTAGTCTTTAAACACATTTATTGACGGTCATTAACATTGTTGACACTAACAAAACATATGTACTGACACCCAATCACATGTACTGACAATTTTCATCACTCACATCGAAAGCGACAATGTTAGTATTTTTAAATGCCATTGATAGTGTTTTAATTGTCAATGGAAGAGTTTGTTGAGAGCAGTGATAGTATTTTTGGTGATAGTGATAGTGTCAAAACATAATAGTGACCGATGACAACACACATTTTGGGGTCTCACTAATGAAGGAATAACTGGTTTTGAATGAACTTTGTGCCTAGATAACAAAACAAACAATGAGCACCGTTAAAGATCAAATCGGGGTTGATTCCGGCTCATATCCTCGGGTGTGAGAGTAAGATCTCTGAGGATATATATATGAACTGAGAATAAAACTTGGAATGTCTTAGTATGTTTGTGTGCTAGGGTTTAGAAAATATGACATACCTTGCCCAAGAGTACAAGTGATGGCATTTATAGTAGAGAGATCAGTTAGATAAGATCTCAGCTCTTGGAGATATTTTTCTTGATGTATGACATATGTTAAGCCCTGGTTGAGAATAGGGATGGCAATTTGACCGAACTCGATCCGTACAGAAGGCGATTCGATTCGAAAAATTTGGATATGGTTTAAATTTTTTATGACCCGATCGGGTTCGGATCGGGTTCGATACCACTGTTGATCCAACAGAGGCCTGACCCGACCCGATGTATATAACTAAAATTTAGGGTTCTATATGTATGTATATATATATATTGTAGGCGCCTCTCTTTCTCTCTCTATCCGCTCAACTCCCTCTCAGCTCTTTCTCTCTCTATCCGCTCTCTCTCTGCTCTTTCTCTCTCTATCATCTCATCCTCTCTCTCTCCGCTCGTCGTCTCTCTCTCCTCTCGTCTCTTTCTTCGGAACCAGATCTGAAAGCCAGCTCATCGGAACCAGCTGCAGAGATCTTCGAGGACGATGACGACGGAGCTGAAACGATCGGCGCGTAAACAAAGGGAGAGTCTCCGGCGCCTTGAGCTCCATCTCCCCTATCTCTCTCTTATGAGCCATATTGATGAGAGAGAAACAACGTTTGTGTGTAGATTAGAAATGAAATTGAGGTAAATTTTTGGTGTATAATTTTAGAGAGAGAAAGTTATGTAGATCGACTTATATACGTTGTTATACAAAACCTGATTGTGTTTTGCTTCGTTTTTGTTTAAAGTGGGGAATTTGTTTGAGTGGTGCTGTGGTGGTGTAGCGTTGTGAGAAGAATTTTATCTTTTTGAGTCGCCACCTATATTATTCGTTTGGAAAACATAGAAAAACCATTTTTGAAAGAGATTTGGGTTCGGGGTTTAGGTTATGGAATGGGTAGGTCAAGGAGCATCCATTCCACCCAATCCGGAGATTGATCTTGCTAAAGAAAAGAGAGGTTTTCAAAAAGAAGAAGAAGATTTTAAATAATACAAATAAAAGATCCATTTAACGTGGTTAAACGGAATGTAGGATCGATTGCTTCGAGACCGTCTCCATGTCTTGGAGAGGCTCTAGGCCGATCCTAGATTCTATGGACTTATACCACTCTAAATAATCAATTAGAAAGGGGATTTAGGGAGTTGCCTTGCGTGAGGTGATTTGGGCAGAGTTTCGACTCAAGTTTAGAATCGAATCTTGATACGGACAGAGCTTTGCCTCATTCCTTGACTTGGATCTTGATGTTTGTTTATCAACAAGGTTGACAAACAAACTTTGAGGTGATTTTTAGGGTGATTTTGTAGGATTCTTTCAAGGAGAGAAACCAACAAAATGTGTGTGTTGTGAAATTGTGGACCCCTTGAACCTTGGAAGTCACCAAGTATTTATAGGGGTTGGGGAAGTGTTGAAGATGAGATCAAACACTTCAAGATGGTTCCAGACTCCAAATTCTATTGGTTGGCCGGATGGATGAAGTTTTATCCCGAAAAGAGGTTGAAATCGACGAGGAAACTGTCTTCTGCATGCTGCAGAGGGAGGATGTCTCGCGCGAGACACGCCATCTCGCGGCGAGATATTACTTCTGTGGACACTTCCGTCCTTTCCTCGTTATCTCGTATGCAGTTTAGTCCCAAACTAACGATGGTTAGTCAAAACTTAACGAAACATGACGAAATGGGGGATTTCTACTTCTTGACTCAAAGCAAAACTTAGAGTGGTATAAATATGATCCGATGTGTTCAGAATGGGGTGTCTACAGAGCCCCTCGTCGACAAGTCTTATGGAAGAAGTCATGTCGACGATAGAAAAGACATCATTCTGAACATCGGGATGGTCGGACCGCACGGCTTCCTACGTATCTCTATCGGAGAATCAGACCATGACGTAGTTCGACTCCAAAACACGAAAAGGCTGCTTTAGGTATTTTGAAAATTATTTTGAAAATCGAAGAGATTTTGTTTTTTGAAAAAGGTAAATTCATACTGAGGAATCAAATCAAGACCCAATTCAGAATATACCTGTTTGTCTGAAGATTCGCCTGTCTGGGCTCCGAACCTGCGGGAATATGTTAGAAAACAAAGGCTTACCTTTCCGGTCCTTTGAGTCCTGTCGGTTTTGTGACGATTTGCCTTTCTGGGCTCCGAATCGGGCTTTTGTTGTTGAGGATGACGATTCACCTGTTTGGGCGTTGAATCGGGCTTTTGGTTCGACGATCCACCTGTCTGGGCGTTGGACCGAGCTTTTTTTGTTGATGACGATCCACCTGTTTGGGCGTTGAATCGGGCTTTTGGTTCGACGATCCACCTGTCTGGGCATTGGACCGAGCTTTTTTGTTGATGACGATCCACCTGTTTGGGCGTTGAATCGAGCTTTTTGATGATGATGATCCACATATTTGGGCGTTGGACCGAGCTTTTGGTTCGACGATCCACCTGTTTGGGCGTTGGACCGAGCTTTTTGATGATGACGATCCAACTGTTTGGGCGTTGGACCGGACTTTTAATTTTGATGATTCACCTTTCTGGGCTCTGAATCATGTGGATTGAGTTGATCTTTGGACCACTCGGTTTTCGGGCGACTGGTGCCGTACCGGGCGATCGTGCGTATGTCACGTTTGGCTCGTTCCGTGACTTGCGGTGCCGATTTTTCCACGTTTCCTTGCTAGTTTATCATTTCCAAGGGTAAATGTGTCAAAATTTTGAATTTTGACGTTGCGTAGACGCTTATTGTCGAGAACAATTTCGTAAAATTCCAGAAGGTATATCTCGCGCGAGATATGATGTATCGTGCGGGACTTCTACTGTCGGGCAATATAACAGCAGCTCTTGCTTAATTTGAAAACATCCTTTTCAAAGCCCCCCCTAGCTCAAGCCAAGGTTGTTTTCTCTGTGATTTTTTCCTGGATTGCTTAGTGTTTCTTCCTTCCAATCAATTCTCAATCCCTCCTCCCTCCATAATCAATGGCTCAAGAACAAAGGAATCCTATTTTGGGGAGTTATTTGCTAGGGAAGAATTATCCCCGTGATGAACTCACCTTTGATAGGCACGCGCACATCTCTACCATCATTCGGGAGGGCTTGGTAAGAGTTTCTTTCTCAACTCTTGATTCTTGTATTGCATTGAGCTTGAACCCTTTTGAATCCCAAACTTCATCAATGGCTTTTCTTTTCTTGTTCTTGTCTATGCTTAGAACTAGGTTCTTTCTTGCATGCTCTGATTTTGTGCATTTTGTTGGATGATTGTTGTTGCATTGTGTGCGTATGAGCCACCTACACATCATGGATTGTAGGAGAGGTTGATTCGGATCATTCATAGCATCCTTGGGCAAGCTTTTCTTGTACGCACGCCAAGTGTTCGATGAAATGCCCCAATGAAAATTTTCTTCTATTTCATTGATTTTCTGACATGGAATGATTTCTAATGTTGCCCTTTTTGTTTTTCCTCTGTTTTGCAGTCATATAGGCCAACGAAGAATTGTCGAGGGAGCCCAAAAATGGCTAGAGCGGTGTGGGACAAGATCAAGGATCTTGATGGTGTTCGGGATAGGGTGGCCCAAACGGGGTTATTGACCTTTGTTGATAACCTTCAGGGGATGAGGCGGACTCCCCAAGTTCTCCAGGCAATCCGGGAGAGGTGGTGGGATACTACCCACACCGTGCATTTGCTCTTCGGGGAAGCGACTATGACTCCGACTGATTTCCTTGCTATCACGGGCCTAGAGTTCATTGGCGATCCCCTGCCGAAGATTTCGGGTTATAAGCCTGCGGGTCCAGCTGCGTGGAGGCAGTTGATCGGTTTCTTCCCTAACAAGGTTAAGGGGTTTGCTGCAGAGTTGACACCCCTCCGGCGCCAGATTGAGGATTATGCGGAGAAGCCGAACGCAGTCACTAATCGGTTGGTGAGGGGTGCCCTCTGGTACATTCTTTCTGAGACCATTTTCGCGAACCACTCTTCTACGGCTCGTCTTTCTCTGTTACGTTTGTTGGTGAATCTGGATGAGGTGAGCGGATATGATTGGGGCTCAGCGGGGCTGGCCTTCTGCTACCACGCCATGGACGAGGCGTGTAGGCATACCAAGGATTCCCTGTCAGGGTATTCTTATGCCTGGGAGGTATGCTCTTTGATTTTGTCTCTGTCCTTTGCTTGTATGCTTTGTCTGTATTTCCTACTGAATCCGATCTGCTTTCTTGTGCAGATATGGGGCTATACTGTCCTTGGATTGTACAGGTTTGAGCTGGAGAGCCGGACCCCTTTGTTCTCGGATATCAGGAGGTGGAGCCACCCCAAATCGGAGTGTTGATGAGGAGGAGAACCAGGAGTGGACCCTGACGGTCGCAGATGCGCGGGCCATGCTGGACACTTTTGAGTATGAGAGGCTAGGCCTTTATCCCTGGACCCTGTTGGAGCGGGAGGTGCATCGCGCTTGGGATGCTACTGGGATGCAGAGGATGCTGGCATCTTTGGAGGGAGATACTATGTATCTTGGTGAGCGGGTCTTCCCTCAGCATGGCCGGGGTAGATTGCCATATAGTGTGCCGGCGGATCCGCCTAGAGCGATGTATCCCACCCACTCTATTCCAGATGACGATTATGCTAGTCTTCTGGTGGGTGATGCGGCGACGGCTTGTGTGATTCCCGGGGCCTCTTATGCGGAGTTCCTTCCTCGCTTGATGGGTCCCCTCCTGGTGGGTGATAGGCGATCGCACGCTCGTGGCTCCGCCTCTGCCTCTGCCTCAGGTTCATCAGCCCCTAGCACTTCTTCCCAGTCTGCTGGTTCTCTGCCTTTCGCCCCGAATTTCGGTCCTCTGAGCTATACTTATATGATGGGGAGTATGCCAATGATGGGCCACATCCCGACTCTGGATCATATTCCTGAGGGTTACCGCCTCCCGCCGGATGTCTCCTCGGTATGTTTCTGTTGGTATTTCACGTATTCGTCCATATAAATGTATATGTCCGACTTCATCTGAGCACTTCCTTTCTTTTCTTTGTCAGGTCACTATGTCGCGGCCGATTACACCGTGGAGCGACCAAGATGGCGGGGCCCGATGGCCACAGTGTCGGACCTGTCCGAGAGGCTGTTCCATAAGGCTTCTTTGGCGGCCTCGACAGTGGCCTCGGCGGTGACCCCTACTTGCGGAACTAAGAGGTCGAGGAGGGATGGTAGCCCCGTGGTGGTGGTGGTGGAGGTGTCGGCAGCTCGGGCGACTTGATGGCGTGATCCCCTCCTTTTCTCTTTATCTGATTTCTGATGATCTGTATATATTGGCCGTGTGGGCCCAGACAATTTTTCTTTTTCTTCGGTACCTGTTAGAAACAAGTAGGTAGCACAAAGACACGTTTTCTTAATCCCTAATCCTAGGTCTAATTAGTTAGTTAATTGACTTTCTCGACTTTCCATGTTTTTGGAAATGGAATGGCTGTTAGGCCACAATTTTGAGCTTGATCTTGGTGTCGCACTGCGTATTATGAACCGTATGCGCAGGTTTTTCGAGACTTGCTTCGTCAAGTCGGGGCTAGATTGCTGTTTGAGCAGAACTGTTGCTGTTTTGCCGTAGGGATATCTCGCGCGGGACAAGGTGTCTCGCACGAGACACGCTACCCAGGCAGAGCTCTCTTCCTTTTTCGAACAGGATTTTGTCAGTTTTCCCTATAAAATCACCCCGTAGTCCGGCCAGATGACTCATTCTAGCCTTTTCAAACTCTAGAGATATTACGGTAGGGTGAAACTCTTGCCTTCTTTTCCAACCCTACGATCCATGGCTTCCCGAGGAGATTGCCCCAGCGTCCATGATTGTCGATGATTTTTCCCTATCGTCCGAAGTGATTGATTCTTTCAAGCAAGCATCAAGAGACTTTGTGAGGTCGTTTCGCAACCGATCTCGCAATAGGTTTATTGCAGAATTTGGATTCAGAATCCTTTTCACTTTGAAGAACCTCAAACCGGATTGGAATCTGTTGCAGGGTGCTGTTAGATTTTGGGATCCCTCTGTCCATCTTTTCAATTTTTCTTTGAATGAGATGGTGCCTACTGTTGAAGAATTTGCCATTATCTTGGACATGCCTTTGACTGGCGAGATTGTTGTTCCCAAATACCATAGGAATCATTCGGAGGCCTTGAATGAGTTGTTAGGGATCCCCCTTGATACTTGCTATGAGTTGGTTCGTCGCAAATGGGTTGATTGCTCTTCTTTTCCAGAACGCTTCAGTGGAGATTCAGAGGATGACGCCTTTCATGTCTACAAACGGAACTTTCTAGCCCTTTCTCTTTTCGGAGATGTTCTGTTTACATGCAGGGACGGCTTGGTTGACTCCCAACTGGTGGAAATTGTTCTGCAGACTAGAAAACGTTCTAGGAACATTATTCCGCTAATCTTGGGTGAAACCCTGCATGATCTTGATGAGCTGCATAAGATCGGTGCTATGACTCAAGGGAGTCCTCTTCTGTTGACTATTTGGCTTAGGGAGCATCTCAAGTTGGTAGGTCTCCCATTGGAATATTCCCCTTTCACCTATCATACGCGAAAGTTATTGATCAAGGATCTTTCAGCGGATGAATGGGCTGAGTTGATTGCGAAGACCGAGACTGCTGACATTCTTTGGTGTCCACCTTATTGGAGGTTGAACAAGTATGTTGCCAATACCAAGGGTTTTGACAGGGTTTTTCTTCCGGGTTTGCGAGATTCTTCCTTTTATTTTCCCAAGCGGGTGCTCAGTCGGCTTGGTCGGCGGAGACACTTATCTTTTCGAAGGAGCTTCTCGTGAAGTGTCTTACATTGGTGTAGAGTTTGCGCAGGCGCTAGCTCAAGCATGGGGTGAAGGAACTAGTGGGAACCGCTGGTCGAACCTTCGGACTTTTAATGCAAGCATCTTCTTGTCTGACAAGTATTTGGATTGGTTCCTTCATACCGGTCACCCTAGTGTGGAGAAGATTGATGATCTGCGGCTTTCAATGCTAGGGGATTCTTTTGTAGCTAGCTGTATTTTGCGAAGGAGCGAGGCTCGGTGCGATCACGCTAATGTGCGGCCGATCCAACTCAGGATTTTCTCGACGGGGATTGGTACGAGAGGCGAGGCAAAGGGATGCCTGGAAAAACGCAAGCTTTAGATAGGCCCAATGTCTTTAAGAGGCTTTCGGAGTCTGTCTTTGATCGTCTCGAGGGATGCTCTGCTTTGAGGGGCTCAAAGCGCAGGAAGGATCGCGAAGACGGTGGTGACCATGTCCGCCGGCCTACCAAGTCAATGAAAGGCTAGATCTTAAGGAGTACCAAGAGATTGCTTTGATAGATCAATTGTTTTGCTTTACTAGTATTTTTTTCAAGATTGTTAGCTTAGCGAATTAGCCGTTGTGGTTAGGATTTCCCTTTTGTCATTAATAAAATGCATTCGATTAATAAAGGACAAAATTAGATTTATTTATTTGATTAGACCGAACCCGAAGGCTGCCTACGTTTCTCTTTTACATCAATTAAATAAGAGGCTCAGGTCTAACGTAGTTCATTTTTGAGAGAAAAAAGGACAAAATACGCTCCATGCCGAGGGGTAATCTCGCGCGAGATAAGGCCCTTTTTTTTTTTATGCACACCCTTTCTTCTGCTTAGACCGCCCCTTCGGGTTTTCAATCTAGCGGGCTTCTTTTCTTGTGCGAGCTCTAATTTTTGCCTAGGACATCCTTTTAGGAATTTTCAACCTAGCGAGCGATTTCTTTTTAGGAGGCCAAGTCACGCGAAGTACTTCTTGAGCTTGTCCATGTTGACCGGCTTCGGTAGTTGATCTCCGTCTAAGTCCACCAGCTGAAGCGATCCACTAGAGAATATCTTCTTCACAATGTAGGGTCCTATCCATCTTGGTCCCCACTTGCCTAGCGGGTTGAAAGGTCCAGGACGGTGCTCACGGAGAACCAGGTCACCTACTCTGATGTTCCTTGTCTTGACCTTTTTGTTGAAAGCTCTCGCCATTCTTCTTTGGTAAGCTTGAGTGTGTTCGGCTGCTTTCAACCTTCTTTCGTCCAACAGGGCCAACTCTTCGTATCTGCTTCCTAGCCAGTCGACCTCGTTCACTTGGTTTTCTAGGAGAACCCTAAGTGATGGTATTTCCAATTCTATTGGTAAGACAACCTCCATTTCGAATGTGAGGGCGTAGGGAGTCTCTCCTGTAGCTGTTCGGACTGAAGTGCGGTATCCCCATAGTGCAAAAGGTAACTTGGTGGGCCAGTCTTTTCCAGTGACTGCCATTTTTCTGTTGATAGTCTCGATTGTTTTGTTCGCTGCTTCAACTGCTCCGTTCGTTTGAGGCCTGTAAGGAGACGACTTGTGTCTTGTGATTTTGTACTCAGTGAGGAGACGATCGGTTTCCTTCTCGAAGTGTGACCCATTATCGGATATCATCTCTTGCGGAATCCCATATCGGCAGATGATGTTGTGCTTGATGAATTCTGCAACCTTTCTGGCATTCAGAACTTTGTAGGAGGCGGCCTCAACCCATTTAGTGAAATAGTTGATGGCTACTAGGACGAAGCAGTGTCCGTTAGCTCCTATGGGTGTGACCTTTCCAATCACGTCTATTCCCCATGTCGAGAACGACCAAGGAGAAGTCATAGGGTACAGCAAGGAAGGCGGTGCATGTTGAAGGTTGGCGTGTATCTGACACTTGTGGCACTTCTTGACCCTTCTAGTACAGTCGGCTTCCATGGTTAGCCAAAAGTACCCTTGTCTGAAGATCTTTTTGGCAAGCATGTGTTCCGCTCATGTGGGTTCCACATATGCCTTGATGAACATGATCCATTATTTCTTGGGCCTCTTCCTCGGTGGCACAAAGGAGGTTTCCTTGGGAATGTATCTTGAATAGACGGCCCGCAGTGATGACGTAATTGGCGGCCAACCTCTTAAGGGCGATCTGAGTCTTTTGGTCCATCTCAGGTGGGATGGTTCCATCTAGGATGAAATGTCAAATGTCATAGTACCATGGTTTCTCTTCGGAGTTCCCAACAATGGCACATTCGGATAACCATTTGTCCTTGCAGTCATGGAGATCTATAACGGCGCAGTAGGCAGGAGTTACACGCCGTGTTATTTTGAAGGGTTTGACTGCTTTTCCTTTAGGGATTTCGACCAAAGAAGCAAGTGTGGCTAATGCGTCCGCAAACCGATTTTTGTCTTTGGGGAGGTAGTGGAATGAGACATCTTGAAATTGTTGCGCCAACTCTTGGAGGTGGGAAATGTATCTTTGAAGGGTTGGATCTTGGACCTTCCACTTCTTCAATGTATGATTGATGATTAATTGGGAATCCCCGAATACCTCGAGTTCAGTCACGTTGCGTTCTAGGGCTGCCTCAAGCCCCGCTATGCAAGCTTCGTATTCTGCGGTGTTGTTGGTGGTGTCAAAGTCAAGACGTACTGCCAGTGGAGTATAGATGTCGTTAGGGTCTACCAACAACATTTCGATGCCGAACCCTCTCTTGTTGGCTGCGCCATCGAAAAATAATTGCCACTTATTTTCTTCTTCTATACTCATGATGTCCTCATCAGGGAATCGCGGGTCTTCCCCCTTCACTTCGTCACAAGGAAATTCGGCCAATTGATATGCGAATACGCTCCCCCTGACGAATTTCTGAGTGACGTAAGTGATATCATACCCCGCGAGCATGAAGTACCATTTGGCTAATCTCGAAGACAAATTTGATTTGTCTAGGATATATTTCAGTGGATCCATTTTTGCAATGAGACGAACTGGGAAGGCTTCCATATAGTGCTTTAGCCTTTGTGATACCCAAACAAGAGCAGCGCAAGACTTGTCGAGTGGAGAGTAGTTGATTTCGCTGCCTTGGAATCTGCGGCTGACGAAATAGATGGCATTCTCTGTGTGCGAGGCAGGCTGTTCTTGAGCGAGCATAGCCCCTAATGCATTGTCAGTAACCGTGAGGTACAACTTCAAGGGCTTCTCCTTGTGTGGTGGAACCAGGATGGGTGGGGAAGTTAAGTAGTGCTTAACTTCTTCGAATGCTTCTTGACATTCTTCGGTCCACTCTTGAGGTGCGTTTTTCTTAAGTAGCTTGAAGATGGGGTCGCACATTGTAGTCAGTTGATTGATGAATCGACTTATATATTGGAGTCTGCCCATGAATCCCTTTACTTCTTTCTGTGTTCTGGGTGGAGGCATGTCTATGATGGCTTTTATCTTGGCGGAGTTTGCTTCTATGCCACGCTCTGTGACCATGTACCCTAAGACTTTCCCTTTGACCACTCCGAATGAGCATTTGGCAGGGTTGAGCCTCATCTTGTGCTGTCTCAGTCGATTGAAGAATTTTCTGAGATCTCTGAAGTGCTGACCATCTGTCCCCTTTGAGTGAATAATCACGTCGTCCACGTATACCTCTATTTTCTTGTGGATCATGTCGTGGAATAGTGTCGTCACTGCCCTTTGGTAAGTAGCCCCTGCGTTCTTGAGACCAAATGGCATGACCGTGTAGCAGAACGTTCCCCAAGGCGTGGTGAATGCTGTTTTGTGCTGGTCCTCCTCTGCCATGAGGATTTGGTTATACCCTGCGAAACCGTCGACGAATGAGCGGACCTCGTATGCGACTGTGGCGTCGACCAACATGTCTATGTTTGGTAGCGGGAAGTCATCTTTAGGGGATGCCTTATTCAAGTCTCTGAAATCGACACAGACTCGTATTTTCCCGTTCGACTTGGCTACCTGTACCGTGTTTGCTAGCCATTCTGGATATTCGATCACTTTGATAAACCCTACCTTCAAAAGTTTCATGATTTCCTCTTTCACTTTCATTGACCATTCCGGCTTGATTCTGCGTAGTTTCTGTTTGACTGGCTTGGCGTTGGGTAGCAGCGGTATCTTGTGTTCTACAACTGACTGATTCAACCCAGGCATATCTTTGTAGGACCAAGGGAAGACGTCGACATATTCTCTGAGGAGATGCGTTAAGGTTTCTATGTCTTCCCCCTTGAAGAAGCTGCCGATCTTTGTTTCTCTGGGGTCTTCCGTTGTCCCAAGATTAATCGTTTGCATTTTCTCGTCGTCAACAGGGCCATTCTTTCCACAACGACCTACTTGCTTAGCTAATTCTTTTAAGATTTGTTCGTTTTCTTGATCTATCTCATCGTATGATTCATTATTAACGTGTTCGTTATATTGATTATTATTAGTTAATTCATCATTCACGATGTTAGCAATCTCAGGGTACTCGGAAAGATCAAAGCTTTCATTAAGGAAGTAAGGGAATACATGTTCGGCCACCGCCTCGATTTCCTCTTGAGTGAGTTCATCGGAGGTGGAGCCTGCTTCTAATGTGAAAGTTACAGGGCCTATCATCCTGCGGGGATGGGGAGTGCAACCAAGCTCTTTGATCATGAAGTCTTTCATCAACAACTGGTCCTCCGGTGACGTGCCAGTTTAGAATTGGCTCATCACATTTCTGTATCAGTCTTGTGTAATCAGTAGTTGGAGCGTCCCCCATGGAGATTGCATGGATCTGGCTGTCTTCTAACCGGCACAGGTCTTGAAACTGTCGCAGCATGTCTTCTCCCAACACAAAGTCCCATTCACTCGTCATTTCTGACTTCGTGCCCCACAAATCATTAGGGATTAGTGGGACAGGTTCTGTTTCATCTAGAGAAGCATCGCAGTCGCTGAAGATTTCAAAGCCCGGTTGGCGCTTTCCTTTATCATCAGTCCATGGTTCTGAAAAGATAAAGTAGGGAGTACTTTCCCCTTCCCGGACGAAGTAGCCATTGAGTGTCTTTCGATATGGCTCGAGGTTTTAATTCTTGGCCTTTGGGTCTTTGTGGCCTTTGTATGCGGTTCCTTCCCACTTGATTTGAGTGAAGTCCCACTCTTCTTCGTCATCCCCATCGTGGATGGAAATGATGTATCCTAGGCCATGCTTTGTGTGAGGTGGGGGAACCGGTGGTGGTTCCGTTATCCCTTGTAAGTGCTTTCCAAGCCCCAATCCAGGGAAGTATCCTTTTGCTATCATCATTCTCCAGACAGGAAGGCTTCCAGAAAACCAAAGTGCCTTGGAGTAGTCATTTTCGTTGCAAGTTTCTATGACATTCACAGTGCTTTCTTTCTCGATCTCAAAGAATTAATCAGAATTGAAAAGGGAAATACTGACTAACTATTATTGAAAAGCAAACTTGATACTCTCGCCCACAAATGAGGATTTTAGGCAAGTAGTACCCGACTAAGCTAAACTAGACTACTAACTGTTTCTTTTGCAACTAAAAGTAAATAACTGAAAAAGGAAAAGGAAACCCTCATTTCTTAATCCAACCAAGGGCACCACCGCTAGGAGCAAGTTTGATGGTGTCGTTGTCGACTAAGTCTTGGACTGCATTCTTCAGGTTGAAACAATCATTGGTGTGATGGCCATGGCATTGATGGTAGTAGCAATAGAGGTGTGGAGATCGGCCTTCCCTCTTAGGTTGGTAGCCCTCCATCGGTTTCATCACTCCATCCTTGTGAAGACTTCTGAAGATATGTCCGAGAGCGATCCCTCCAAAGTCGGTGAAAATCCTTCCCTTCCTTCGCTTGGCCATTTGATTGTGAAGGTCTCGGATATGGTTCTCGTAGTGTTGCACAAAGACGAGGTGGCGAGACTGGTATTCTTCTTCCATTTGTTCTTTGAGGTCACGGTAGAGAGTATTGAGGAAATACTTGACCCTCTCATCAATGTCATCTTCAATGTGGGCTTCAAGGTTGATACACTTTTGGGTCATGGTCTCGAGTTCGCTCTTGACTTCCTCGAGCTCTTCAATCAGTATCTTTGTCTTTTCAGCTTGGATGGATTCTTCCATGTGATGCCACGAGTCATTGTCGTTAATTTGCTGCAGGGCTTTGGCAAGTTGAGTTTTGATGTCACTTAGCTCCTCTTGTACAGATGATCGTCCACTGTCGGAGTCACTTTCCATCTTTCGGAAATTCCTAGCAATGCGGGTGGAAGGCAAATCAAAGGCTTCCCTCCAACCTTCAACATGCTCCATTTCAGCGACAAGGGACTTTGTCATCTTTCGCAAATCTTCCTCTTCGAGATCTCTCTTAGTGACGAAGTACTTTTCCGTAGACATTGTGTTGGGAGTCTTGAAGTTGAGTAGCTTCGGAAAACTTGCGGAAGGGATGCAGAGACGATATCAGGATCAAATCTAGCCCCAACAAGTCGGAAGCAGGCTTAAATGGCTCAGGCTCAGTTTCAGCAAACATAGGCATCATCCCGCGCGAGATATGTAGTCCCGCGCGAGATAATCACACGGAAAGTCGATTTTTATTAGGCCTAAATTTTGGTCGGAACGGAAAATCCGTTTTGAGGGGTTTCTAAGGCCTTTACCAGAACCTAACGACTAAGCAATCAATCCGATTTGTAAAACAAAGCCATGCAAGATTGTTTTTTTGAAGGATTATATGTATATGTATTTTTTCAAAGGGACATCCGAAAGGGTCATTCCGAAGGGACATTTTTTCCGAAGGGACTTTTCCGAGTCCTTCTTTATTGTCAATTTTACATGGCTTTGTTTTGGTCAAAAACAAGAAAAGATCACCGAGTCAAAACCGACCGGTCACGGAGTGATCCTAAAAAGACAATCTACATGAGAATGTGGCGATGCAGGGCTGGAAGGCTAGGCTCCCCGCGATATGACAATCTAAGTGGATTGAATACGCGGAGTGGGATGATCCAACTTCGGAGAGACCGGCGACTAGGTGGTTACCGTCATCCGTCCTTAGTGTGGGTCCCGGGTTTATAGAGGGTATGCAGTGCAATGGGAGATATATCATGAGTGCGCGTGTGTGATAGTCAATCTAGGTGATAGATAAAATAGAAATTTTTTTTTGAAAACTAAAAAGGAAACAGATAGTGGCCGCACCAAATGGTTGCCTACGTTTCTCCCAATTTAGGGAAACTCAGGCCGTCGTAGTTCCACATAAAGAGCGAGAAAGAGAGATAAATAATTTAATTTACAACTCCCGAATCCCCAATGAACCGGACTTTAATTAAATAAAACCCAATCGCACGCAGTTTATAAATAATAATCGATTATTTAAATGAAATAAGGATTCAAGTTCTACATCTTAAGGGAGGCCTTAAGATGCGGAAACTCTGCAGATAATGAATTCTGGGATCTCCCTTGCGTGTTCGGCTCTCGTCTTGGACTATGAGATGAACGGGAGAAACCAGAAAACAATCAGATTGCCAAAGCGATATCTCGCGCGAGATAGGATATCTCGTGCGAGATATGCCTCATCTGAGAGCAGAAAATCGAATTTACAATTTTTTTTGAAAACCTATCTTTTAATTTTGACGCAAGTTTAAGCCTCTTAATTTTAAGTCCCCAGCGGAGTCGCCACTGTAGCGTTGTGAGAAGAATTTTATCTTTTTGAGTCGCCACCTATATTATTCGCTTGGAAAACATAGAAAAATCATTTTTGAAAGAGATTTGGGTTCGGGGCTTAGGTTATGGAATGGGTAGGTCAAGGAGCATCCATTCCACCCAATTCGGAGATTGGTCTTGCTAAAGAAAAGAGAGGTTTTCAAAAAGAAGAAGAAGATTTTAAATAATATAAATAAAAGATCCATTTAACGTGGTTAAACGGAATGTAGGATCGATTGCTTCGAGACCGTCTCCATGTCTTGGAGAGGCTCTAGGCCGATCCTAGATTCTATGGACTTATACCACTCTAATAATCAATTAGAAAGGGGATTTAGGGAGTTACCTTGCGTGAGGTGATTTGGCCAGAGTTTCGACTCAAGTTTAGAATCGAATCTTGATACGGACAGAGCTTTGCCTCAGTCCTTGACTTGGATCTTGATGTTTGTTTATCAACAAGGTTGACAAACAAACTTTGAGGTGATTTTTAGGGTGATTTTGTAGGATTCTTTCAAGGAGAGAAACCAACAAAATGTGTGTGTTGTGAAATTGTGGACCCCTTGAACCTTGGAAGTCACCAAGTATTTATAGGGGTTGGGAAAGTGTTGAACATGAGATCAAACACTTCAAGATGGTTCCAGACTCCAAATTCTATTGGTTGGCCGGATGGATGAAGTTTTATCCCGAAAAGAGGTCGAAATCGACGAAGAAACTGCCTTCTGCATGCTGCAGAGGGAGGATATCTCTCGCGAGACACGCCATCTCGCGGCGAGATATTGCTTCTGTGGACAATTCCGTCCTTTCCTCGTTATCTCGTATGCAGTTTAGTTCCAAACTAACGATGGTTAGTCAAAAGTTAACGAAACATGACGAAATGGGGGATTTCTACTTCTTGACTCAAAGTGAAACTTAGAGTGGTATAAATATGATCCGATGTGTTCAGAATGGGGTGTCTACAGGTGGTGATTTGAACGGTTTGAGTTTTGTGGCTTAAAAAAAAAAGATGACAGCTTCGGATCGGACCAGGGCTCAAATCGGACAGCTTCAGATCGGATCGGGTTCGGTAAATGGTTTAAAGTGTTAGGATCGGGTTCGGATCAAGCTTGATTCGATCCGAACCCGACCCGTCGTCATCCCTAGTTGAGAAGTAAAATAAAGGGCACTTCACTATAAAGAATGTCTCTGATTGGACGAGGGAAAGAGGGACGAGCGATATTTGGTGCAGTGTCTCAACGCACGTGTGATGAGCGCCTAAGCCTCCATTTAATGCAACAAAAACACTTGCCGGCTGGTGTCAGAGCTCGTACGAAATTGTGTTCTACATGCTTGCTAGGAATCGGGAGTCTGGATGATATCGTGGTCAACGCGAATCGAGGGTGACTCAGTCTAGAAGTGGCACATCATTTAGTTCGATATAAAACAGAGTGATCTTGGGCCAGGTTCAAAGGGTCCGGGCTCATAAGTGGCCGTGATTGATGAGGTTAATTCGTGATAATAAGTTTTGAATGTTAATGATATTTAATTGTGTTTTTTAAAAATAAGTTTCAATTGTAAAGGACAATGTTACGATGCATTTGAAAAAAATAAGTTGCAATTATTTACGATTATGATAGTATTACTACTTACTCCCTCCGTTTCGATCGACTTAGGACTTTTTGTCATTTTGGACGTCCCACCCGACTTAGGACGACCCAAAATGGAAACCTTAAATCACTATTCTTTCCACTCATTCTCTCTCCTACATTATTTTAATACTCACAACACCATTATAATTTACTATTCCCTTCACTCATCCTCTCTCCTATTTTTAAATTACACTCACAACATTTACCTTTTCCTTAATTTCCGTGCCATTTCAAAAAATTCTAAGTCGACCGGGACGGAGGGAGTATATTTTTTAAACAAAATTTTCTCTATGCCTTAGTTTTTTTTTTTTTAAAGAGACCAACTTTATTTAGAGTACAACAATATTTTGGATTGGAGGACTATGATGATGGAAACAGAAAGTTCATTTTATCGTTGGCTGCTTTTGAAGAACGAAAGAAATAATATGAAAATTTAGTTCTTCATTCGAATTTTCCTGGTCAACTCAACGCGCCTTCGCTGTTTGATTTTACAAGGTCTTCCTTATTAACATTGCTCACGCTCCGTCAGCTGGATCTGGATTTATTTTTGAGCAAATTCGAATGAAGATTCAAGGAATTGGCGTTTTCTTGGGCAATCAGATTCCTGGGTGGAGAGAGAGAATCATTTCGATTCCTGTGTTTGAATTTATTGCAAAATGTTGGATTGAGGGTCAACAATAATATTGTGTTTAAGCCTCTATAATTACGACTTTTGGAGGGCTTTCTTCGAATAAGAGAATTTTGAATTAGGGTTCCTTTGTCATCAATGGCTTCCTGGGGTGTGTGAGTGCTCCAATTTGGGTTTTAGGGTTTGGATGAAATGAACATAGTTTTATGTGATTGAAGAATAAATGGATGTGAAAGGAGTGGTATGTTTGGCTGCGTTTGCTCTTGTACTTGTTGCTTCAGAAGTTGTATGTTCAGATAGCAAGAAGAATTCAGCTGGAAGTTTGATTGATTTTGAAGAGATTAATGACTACCCGGTACTAGTCTGTTAATCTTACTTTGAGCTTAGTTTACTTTATTGTTAGTATATACAAATTGTTCTGTGAATTGATCATTTGGGGATATTTGATTTGCTTATCTGCTGGTAAAATGTCAAGAACATACTGTCTCTCTTCGAAATTTAAGCTAGCAAAAGGGTACACTAAATCTAGCTAAGCTTACAAAATAATTGTGGTCCCAAGAACTAGGGTTAATGCACAGGTAATTGGATAACGCAATAGAACCAGCCTTCCGGTTTCAAGGTAAAGCTGCATTATTATACGATTCCGAGTTCCATTGGTGAAAACGGTTCATCCTTTGAGAATAGGTCAGCTGAATAGATGAGTCCTTACTTATTGACACACATTATTCAAATTGACTACAATTTATAGCCTAGGAGCTCAATTATATTATTAACAATGTGATCATTGCAACAAAAGCTATTTGGTTTGTTCTCTTTATACTCTGTGTGTTATAGAAGCTGCTCGCTGGTGTTGCCAATTTCCTCTTACATGTTTACCTGCAAGATTATATCTTATTCATTTTCTTTTTTTTTTTCTTAATCCAGAAAAGAGAACTCTCAAACACTGATCCAAGTCCTGATTCTGCTAATGTGACGTCTGAAAAGATAAACGACAACAACAGAACAATTGTTATTGCTGTTATTGTAACTGCAACTGTGACATTTTTTATTGTTGCACTGCTGTTTTTATGCTACAACAGGATGTGCGGGAGTGGTCATGTAGGACAATATGATGAAAAGCCTCTTCTCAGCTTAAACTTAAGTGACTATTCTAGTGGTATGCATGTAGTACCCTGAGGCTGAAGCTATTGGGTTTTATGTTACTACCTCCGTCCCAAAATGAATGTCCAAAAAAAAATTCAAATTTCTTTTGATCAAAAGAAAATTTGAAATTTTTTGGTCATTCATTTTGGGACGGAGGGAGTATTTCTGTCTTACTTTTTTGATGTGTCAAGTCACATTTGATCTTTCAGGTGGTTCACAGAGGCCATATGCTTCAGAAAAATCACTTGACAAAGGAAAGCTTGACCACCAGTCATCCTATGCCTCATCTTTGGATGCAAGTTTGTCATTAAAGTCAGATTCATCAAAAATTGGAAATCCACTAGAAGCGCCACCTGGAAGGTTGAGCACTTCTGGACTACCTCCTTTAAAGCCTCCCCCTGGAAGGATGGAACCCCCACTACCACCTCCCCCTGGAAAGGTTGAGACCTCATTACCACCGCCTCCTTCTGCAAATAGTGTTCCTCTCCCGCCTCCTGTTGCCGTTGGAGCTCCTCTCCCTCCTACAGGGCCGCCACCACCACCACCATCCTCCTCTCTGAGACCTCCTACTGGAGGGCCTCCACGGCCTCCCCCTGCAGGTCCCCCACCACCACCTGTACCTTTTGGAATGAAAACTGGTGGTCCTCGTCCACCACCACCTCCAGGTGGTGCTCCTCGTCCACCACCACCTCCAGGTGGTGCTCCTCGACCACCTGTTATAGGCTTCAGGCCGCCCCGACCAAATGCACCTCCTGCACCCAACCGGCCACTAGATGAATTTGATAGTTCTAAAGCTAAGTTGAAGCCGTTCTTCTGGGACAAAGTCTTAGCTAATCCAGATCAGACAATGGTTTGGCATCAGATTAAATCAGGGTCATTCCAGTAAGTTCCTTCTTTTTTTTTCTGGTTCTTCAGATTTTCAAATTAAATTTATCAAGCTTCAAAAAATACAATAAAGTATGTTTAATGGGCAGGTTTAATGAAGAAATGATAGAAAGTCTGTTTGGCTTTTCAGCTACTGAGAATAACAAAAAGCAGCCAAGGATTTCTACTTCCCAGGACCCTCCGACTC
This sequence comes from Adenophora triphylla var. japonica, assembly GCA_022495995.1. NCBI lineage: Eukaryota > Viridiplantae > Streptophyta > Magnoliopsida > Asterales > Campanulaceae > Adenophora > Adenophora triphylla. The sequence continues at coordinate 460,495 of JAFEMH010000089.1, forward strand.
AGTATATTCAAATTATTGATCCAAAGAAGGCTCAAAATCTTTCAATTCTTCTAAAAGCATTGAATGTGACAACAGAAGAAGTTTGTGATGCACTTCAAGAAGGTGAGTGTGACTTTTCTCTCATTGCATATGGCCTAAATGTCTTCATTAGACCAAATGGAAACTCCCTGTAGGAAAATAAGATTTGTTGTTGGAATCATTTAAGTGATTCTCCTCACAATCTGCTCTAAGAAACCACTTCTGAAAGTCAAACTCTTAAAGGATTACATCAACTGCTCATTGATACCCTTAGTTTAGGGGTTAGTTTTCTAACTATATGTCAAATGTAACAAGGATAATTTTTGAAGTCAGAGAACTAATATGCATACTTTTTCAAACAGATTGTCAAAGTGGAATCTTTCTATTATTAAATAAGACTCTTAGAGCGGAACTGGTGGAGAATAAATATATACTTCCCAGGTTCCCACACTATGTGTGGAGCTCTTATGGCACCAGATTTCCCCTTATACACACATATATATATGTCAGGTATTTTGTCAGATATTGATCCTTATCATTGCATTCGAAAGGGATCACAAACTGATTATGATAGCAAGAAGTGATCATAATCTGATTGCAATAATCTTTAAGAAAAGAAAATTGCCGTTCTTTAAATTTAAAGATGATTGTTTTGGGCTAACTAGCATGCCCCCTTGTACAAGAAATGGATCCCAATATTTTTTTGACATAATATCCCATACATCTGAAGTCAAAGGGTCCCAATTACAATAATTTCCTGATTCTCGAATTACGTTGATATAAACATGAAACCTTTTGAACACCAGAAGAGAAGACGTGGGAACTGTACAACAGAAATGATAAAGAAGTTTTGATTTCCTTCATTTCTGGGCAATTAAAGTACAATGAGTTTTTGTGTCATGGCCTTCTTTTCTTTGGCAGTAAATACTTCCCTATTCATGAGTGTAAGAAAAAATGGCCAAACATCTCTGAATCCCGTAGTTATTTGACATGGTCTTTTACTCTACTTGTCAATCCATATTATTACGCTTTCAAATGGTAATTGGCACTTCTAACCCCAATGGAGTTTCTTTTTGGAAAATGTAATCTTTAAACTTGGCAAAAAAGAGGTTCTATCCCCGCCCCCACCATAAAGAAAAGTAAAAACAAAACAATAATTGTAAAATAAAAATAACATAATAAATCCTTGACAAACAAGAAGAAGTTTTTATCGAAAACAAAAAGAAAAAGAAGAAGTAAACTAGTTAACTATGACCTGAAACCAAAATATTCATCGCATAAGTAATTTCTTGTTTAACCCAGTTGATGCTTAGACTTGTGCCAGCTTTATAGTTAGTATAGTTGAAGAAGTCTGCGCTTCTACTTCTCACTTTCTTTTGGGTTCTTTATTGACCTATATTCGATTATGAAACACTCATTTCTGCTGTCATGCTTCGTATACAAAAACACCACTGCTAGAAACTGGACTTAATAAACACACCTTGATTACTGCACCAGATAAATTTACACTGTTTATACTACCTTGCGGGTAAGAAGGGGTAGTGAAATTACAGTGTTAAGTTTGATGTTACACACTCATGGACCAGCAGAAAGGAGCAAGAAAAAGGTTCATGTGCGGATCATGAGCAGATCATACAACACGATATCACTCTTTTATTGGCTTGCCCCCGCACATGATACTGTTGCATGTTCCCGTGGGGAGTAGGGGACCACGTGCAGTTCTCCTTTGACCTAGATAGGCCATGTTTAACTAGCTTATTGGACCTCGTGGCTTGACCCTCCGATGACCCCAAATACGGGTTAAAGGAAGAAATTCCCGCAAATGGTCCTCTTCTTATTGTTGTCGTTATTATTATTGTAGAACAACTATTTTAAGTTTAGTCCAAATCATAAGACATACAAAAACATGAAAATGCAAAATTAAAAAGCTTTACTTTCAAATGTGGACTCTTACTGTGGAACAAGGAAGTTTAATTGTGTGTGAGGTGTATATGGTGTTACTTAACCGTGTTTAATTTTTTATTTTTTATTGATATACTTACAGATTGTTTCACCAATGTATTGACTAACCTGTATGAGCTGCTCTGCTGAATCAGGAAACGAGCTTCCTGTAGAACTCGTTCACACATTGATAAAGATGGCCCCCACAGCAGAAGAAGAACTCAAGCTGAGGCTTTATAGTGGTGAAATTTCTCGACTTGGAAATGCAGAGAGGTTTCTAAAAATTTTGGTTGACATACCTTTTGCCTTTAAAAGGCTAGAATCTTTGCTTTTCATGTGCACCCTTCAAGAGGAAGAGTCCATAACCAAACAGGCATTCACTACTTTAGAGGTATCACTTCCGATCTTTTAATTGCATCAGCTTTTATGATTAAAATATGTTTTCGAATCTACTATTATTATGATTTTTTATTTGCTATTTTGATCTTCATTTCTTCTCTTTGTGTGCATTTTTGTTTGTTGGAGTCTTTGACTCACAAGGCTTAATAGAAGTTCGCTTATGATATTCAATGTCATTGTGCAGGCAGCTTGTGTAGAATTAAGAAAAAGCCGTTTGTTCCTCAAACTCTTGGAGGCTGTTCTAAAAACAGGGAACCGAATGAATGATGGAACTTTCCGTGGCAGGGCCCAAGCATTCAAACTCGATACATTATTGAAATTATCAGACGTTAAAGGAATCGATGGGAAAACTACCCTCTTGCACTTTGTTGTTCAGGAGATAATTCGGTCAGAAGGTATACGAGCAGCCCGAGCTGCCCGAGATAATAGAAGCTTCTCCAGCATAAAAACAGATGATCTTCTAGAGGACATATCTAACGATGCAGAAGAGAACTATCGCAATCTTGGCCTTCAGGTCGTGTCAGGTTTGGGCAGCGAGCTCGAAAATGTCAAGAAAGCTGCAATTCTTGATGCCGACAGCGTAACGGGTACCGTGGCCAAACTTGGTCATGACCTTGTTAAATCCCGGGATTTTTTGAATACAGAGATGAAAAATATAGAAGAAGATAACGGATTTCATGAATCTTTAAAGAACTTTGTGCAAAATACTGAGGAGGACATAAAGTGGTTGACCGCAGAGGAAAAGAGAATAATGGCTCTAGTAAAGAGCACAGCAGATTACTTCCATGGGAATGCTGGAAAGGATGAGGGCTTGCGATTATTTGTCATTGTCCGGGATTTCCTGATAATATTAGATAAGGCTTGCAAAGAGGTGAAAAATGCTCCAGGAAAGCCGCCAAATAAGCAGCCGCCACCTAAGAAAGAGGACCAGTCAGCAGTGAACACCACTTCTGTGCAGTCCCCTTCTGCTGATCCACGCCAGCGACTTTTTCCTGCTATTGCAGAAAGGCGGATGGATAATTCTAGTTCTAGTTCTGATGAAGACAGTCCTTAGGTATGTGAAGGTTTTTTTTTTTTTTCTGGGGCGCTGTCCTATTAGTATATTTGATGAGAAATTATAGTTTTTTGTGCAGCCATGCTGTATTGCGGGAAAAAACGGTTGAAAAAGATTTGACCCTCTTTCAGGGATCTCCATTTTTGTAGTTGATAGAAACTCAAACTACAAAGGGGTTTGAACCCAACCCGGGAATCTGAAAAGGCGGTGGAACCCCGACGACACGTAACTGAAGTTAACCATGGAATGATACTAACAGATTTACTAACTTTTGCTGTTATGTATATGGTTTACGAAAGAAGATGATCATCATGGGCTATTTCGCCTTGACGGAGTTCTGTTAATGGTGTCCATAGTTAAGTATATGGTTTGTTCATTCTTTTCAATAGTTTGTTGATAATTCTTTTGTGTTAGGAAATATGTTTAGAAGCTAGAAATTGGTCAATGTAACTCTTTAGAGCAAAGGAACAAATATTTTTGCGCAATGTACAATTTATTCTAGGTGAATGGATATACAAATTCCCTTTCCTGCCATTAAATTCCCATGCACCAAATGAGCTTTTTAGGGATCAAATTGTTAGTATGTGTTATCTAAGAATAAATACCCTTTCCTGCCATTATAATTATTGATCACATTTTATTCGTAGTATTTAGTAACGATAAAAAAAAAGTATAAAAATCATTTTGAGACGGAGGAAGTATAAATTAAAGGTCGTTTGGTAGCCCTTTTTAACATTGGATAGGATTATTAGTCTAATAAATTTGATATTTGGTAGATTAAATGCAACTGGTGTAATAATCCTAACAATCTGAATAAGGTCTTTTATCCCATCTTATTTCCTTCATATTTATCAAAAAAAAAAGGGTGATATAATTAATCCCAGAGTTGGTCTTATAAAAAACGCGTTTTTTTTGGCACTTAGAAAAAACGTTTTTTGTGTTTCTCCATTTGTGGCAGTTCCATTTTAACAAAGTGCCAGTGTGACAAAGTGTCAGTACATGTGTAACAAAGTGCCAGTGAAAAAAGTGCCAGTACCAGTTTAACAAAGTGCCAGTGTAAACTGGCACTGGCACTTTGTTAAACTGACACTGACACTTTTTACACGGGCACTTTTATATACATGAACTGGCACTCTTCACACTGGCACTCTGTTACACTAACACTGGCACTTTGTTACACTAATATTTTTGCTGGCTCTCAAAAACACAAGCTCTGGCATTCAAAAACACATGGACTGGCATTTGAAAACACATACACTGGCACTCAAAAACACGTACACTAGCACTCAAAAACACTGGTAATAATTTTTGCTGGCTCTCAAAAACACAAGCACTGACACTCATAAACACTTGGACTGGCACTCCAAAACACATGGACTAGCACTCCACCACACATACACTGGCACTCCAATTACCCAGTCCACCTTGCGCTTCATCTTCCCTCCCAAACCACAACATCTCCTCTTTTTCTTCCTCATTTTACTGAATCAAATCCCCCACATGTTCAATTAATTTAATATACACCTTCTTTTCGATCTGATCGGATCTTCACTCAACTATGAAGCTCTGCGAGCTCTGCAATTCTCTAGCCGCTATCTACTGTCCCTCCGACTCTGCATTACTCTGCTGGAATTGTGAAATTAGGATTCAAGGAGATTGGATTAGGTCAAAATGAAACGGGGAAAGACCCAAATTTTCTTCAATTTGACGACAATGAGAAGAATTTTGCTAAAATTAGAGGGTCGGAAAGCAGCGTTGGTTTGAAATTGGAGGAGTTGGGCAAGAGCGAGGCGCGGATGGGAAGGGCCGGTGGAGATGGCTGCCGGAGGAGGAAGAAGATCAGGTGGGTAGCGTGTCGCCGAAGGTAAAGTTGGGAGCCGCAAGCAAGGGGAAGAGTCGACGTCTTCTAAAAACACGTTTTTTTCTAAGCTTAAAAAAAACGCGTTTTTTACAAGTTTTTGGCTTAATCCCGGGAGTAATAGTCTTCTGACTATTAATACATGATAATCCTATCAGCCTAACAAACAAGTCTTAAGAGACTATTTTACCCTAACTGACTATCTTACTCCTCAATGCAAAGTCCAAAATATATTAAAGCTTTAGGTGTAAAATATTTATTTAACTTATTGAAAATTGACAAAAGAAAAAATGAGACGAAAGCAAATCTAAGAAAGGTGATAGAAACTTATTCAAACAACCTCAGTCTAATTAAGCAACGTTAAAAAAAAGGGGTGATAAATATATAAATGTATAGGGAAAATGCAAATATAGTACCCCAACTATAAGGTTTGTTTGATTTTCATAGTTAAACTAGTTTTCGTTACAATCACAGTATCTCATCTGTTATAGATGCTCATTTAAGGTACCTAGGGCTAACGACATCCATTTTTTCTGTTAAATTGACATGTGCAATGCATGTGACTCATATTATGAAGGGCAAAATTGAAAAATCAATTCAATTAATATAATATAACTACAATGGTTTTAAGTGTAAAACTAAGAAATAAAAGGACTACAATGTAAATTATTTATTCACCAATTAACTCCCTCTCAGTTTAGATCTTGTCTTCTTCACCATTTTTCTCCATCACCCACCACCATCCCCACCTCCGGCCACCCACCCACCTTCTTCGCCCTCCATCGCCGCCATTCTGATTACACAGGTACAAATTCCCCCAGCCTTGTCTCAATCACAGTCTGAAGAGGGAACCACATAATCAACAACAAGAATACTATCAAGCAAATCCCTGACTTTCTCTTTCTGGGCATTAACAAAAACCCTAGATTTATCCTCATCCACAATACCCTCCTTCAATTTCAAAAACGAAACCCTCAATGTCGATCTAGATTTAGGAACAAGTTCTCCTCATTCGACACCAAATCAACAGCCATGACGTCCTCGATCACCAGTCGAACGTAATTCGTAACAACGCCGACGTGTTCAGGGTGGACAATGTAAGAATTGAGGACGTCTTTCGATTTTTGTAGCGGATGTGGAGCATGTGGGTGAAGGAGAGGGAGGATAATTTGGAACGCAGGACTGGGCCGGCGGTGAGATAGAATGTGAGGTTGAGGGAAGTTAAGGCGTTGAGGTTAGTGACTGAAATTGTCACGACCTAGACAACAAGTGATATCCAAGGTGATAAGAACACCAACGATATCACTTGAGATAGCACACACATACTTCGAAATGAAAAAACAATTTTGTAAAGAAATTGCAGCGGAAAATAACACCAAAATTGTTTTTCTCAAGTTATATAAATTATATAACTTGAGTATGCCGCTTAGGCAATATTTTATATTCACTATGAATAATGAGTTACAAAGCCGAAAGATGTTCCCTATAACTATTACAATGAAATTTCTATGGTACAAGAGAGATAAAGAACAAATTTCTATCCTAGCCAAAACACACATTTAAACCCAAAGTATTCAGGTGTGTACTCAAGTATGGGAGGAAGGAAATAATCAAACCAAGAAGAACTCTATCTCTAATGCAAGAAGGTGTGTATATTGGCATGTCTTCAAGTTTCCCCTTCTATGCATATTTATAGTCTTCAATGTCTTGAAGGCTATTCATCTTGTAACAGCCGTGGGCTGTCTTGGCGAGTGGACAAAGTGGGGAAGTGGTTTGAGCTCCACTCTTGTTGTTGAGCTAAAGGAGTCAAACCCACAAAAATAGCAACTGCCTCCTAGATTTCCAAGTCCACGCATCACCACTTTGTACTCTCAAGCTTTTCGACCTTGTACACTATTTGATTCAGCAACAACAACTTTGAAAAGGTCTTCACACGTTTTGAAGTTGTTGACACAAAGTAACTCTAGGTGAAAATCTATGCATAAAATGTTATTTATGCATAACTTTCTCTTTCCAAACTCCTCCATGTTTTTAGCTTCATAACCATAACTTTCTCTTTCCAAACTTCTCCATGTTTTTAGCTTCATAACTAGTTATGAAGTTAAAAACATGGAGAAGTTTGGAAAGAGAAAGTTATGCATAAAAATACTAAACAGATAATATTAGCACATTAGTACATAAACGTTTATACAGAAAATGTACAACTATTTAATTCCAACACAGGATATTACTTAGGGTAGCACTTAGGATGGCAACACTTGTGGTAACACCACCGTTTGCACTAACAGTGACCATGGCATTGACTTTGGTGGGATTGGCGTCGAAATCTGGTGCTCGTTTTCAAGTATGTGATCGGCGTCGGAATCTGGCTGCCTTCAATTTGCAGGTGGTGGCAGAGGCGTGAATGATGGAGGCGTCTGGGTGAGATTTGGAGCAAGAAGATGAGTGGGTTTTTAGTTTTAGTTTTAGGTTTTTTTTTTTTTTTTAATTTAATCCCTTAAGTTTTAGACATTTTTATTAGTTTTAGTTTACCTTTTAGTTTTATATTTTACATTTGAACCCCTAAATTTATTTTGCTTAAGAAAATCACAATTTTCTGTTTTACCCTTTATAAAATGAGTTACATGCATTGCACATATCAATTTAACTGAAAAAATGGATATTATTACCCCTATGTACCTTAAGCCAGACCTGTCTCAATAATTTATGGTGCCCTGTGCAAAATGAGGTTATTAGGCCCTTAATAAGGTTGAAAAATAAAATGAAGAGGAGGAAAGTCAAAATAAACAAACATGTTGATACAAAGGATCGAACCCAGGCTTCCCAACACCTTTTACATGCCACTTAACCACTGAAACACTTTTCAACTTATGTATTGATTTAGAGTTATATATATATATATATATATATATATATATATATATATATATATATATATATATATATATATATATATATATATATATATATATATATATATATATAAATTTTGGGGCCTATAGTTTTTGGGGCCCTGTGCCGCTGCGCTCCTTGAGCACCCTCGAAAACGGGTCTGCCTTAAGCGAGGATCCAAAACAAATGAGCTACTTTATTTGCAACGAAAATTAGTTTAGATATGAAAAAAAAAAAAACTCTTTTCCAAATTTATAATTTAGTTGAGGAAAAGAATGCAAGAGGGTAAATCCCAAGTACGTTTAGGATAGTGGGGCACTGGGGCATTGTGGGCCAAATCCAACACTGTATATGCTTAATTGCTATCCGTATGACAGTTGAGCTGCTGGATTAGTAAATACCTGGTCTGGGATTAGGGGCGGAGCTATGAATTGCCCCGGGGGGCCCCCGAAAAAAATATTTCGGGTCAGACAAGTAAAAAATGGATTGAATTCATGAAATATAATATATTTTAGTTAAAAATGTAAAGAATTAAGAAAGTTGACAAAAATGATAAAAGTAAGTAATTCAAAGAACGATTGAAATAATGTTGAAGTATTTAACGCAAACAATTTATTAAAATATATTACTCGTACAAAAAAGAAATTCAAATTTGCTAATTAAACTTGGGATAATAGGAAGAAAGACCAAAAACAAAAAAAAATGGGAAAAACCTAACTAATTAATTAAGATTGAAAAAATGTGAGAAAATTAGGAGAAAGAGAAAAACAAAACTGTTAAGAGAAAGAAATGGAGAGAGAGAGAGAGAATAGCAAAGATGGAGGACAAATAAAATTAATTGAAAATGTAGGCAGCAGGGCTCGAACATGGATTTGAAAGGAAACACCAAAGACTTTAACTTCACCCCTTCTACCGCTGAACCGCACCACTCACTGGTATTAATCTTGAAGTTAATTATATATAGCAAAAAAATATTGGGGGGGGGGGGGCAAAAAAAAAATAAAAAAATTGCACTGCACTTCTGCCACTGGGGGGGCAAGTGCCCCCTCCCCCCCATGCCCCCTGGCTCCGCCCCTGTCTGGGATTAGACCATCCCCATCAGTGACCCTGACCCAACCCAACCTCAAATAAAATATTAATTTCTCTCACTTCCATATACACACTTCCAACCTTATATAATTTATACTCCCATCAGTGACCTCGATCCAACCTGACCCAATCCAACCTTTTAAAAATAAAATTAATACTCCCTCCGTTCCAATAGTAGCTTCCCATTTTGCCATTTTGGGTGTCCCGTTAATAGCTTCCACTTTCCTTTTTTGGCAAAGAAATCTTTACTATTCCCTCCACTCATTCTCTCTCCTACATTATTTTAATACTCACAACACCATTATAATTTACTATTCCCTCCACTCATTCTCTCTCCTATTTTCAAATTACACTCACAACATTTTTTCTTCCCACCCATTTTATTAATTTGCGTGCAAGGCAAAAAAGGGGAAGCTCTTATTGGGACGGAGGGAGTATATAAAATATACTCCCTCCGTCCCACAAATCTTAAGAAAACTTTCCATTTTGGGCGTCCCGCCGATTTTAAGAATTCCAAAAATGGAAAATTTTTATTATTTTTATACTTTTCTATCCCACTCATTCTCTCTCCTACTTTACTTTTACACTCACAACATTCTCTCTCCTAACTATTCATCCCACTCATTCTCTCTCCTATTTAATTTTTCACACTCACAACACTTCTTCCACTCATTCTCTCTCCTAATACTATAATAATATTCCTTAATCCCCGTGCCATTTCAAAATTTCCTAAGATGGCTGGGACGAAGGGAGTATTAATTTTAAAAATATATTTATATAAATACAAAATCAAAATAATTTGATCAAAAAAAAAAAAAGAAAATGCACAACCGGGGTCAACCGAAGGGCAACAAATTGCCTAAAGTCACCAATTTTCATGACTTTCCTTGCTTTTTCTTTTTCTTTTTTTTTTTTTGGGGGGGGGGGTGACTCTCCCATGGAGAGTCACCTATGTGTATAGTCTTAGGTTTTATTTGATAACAAATATTTAATGATTATTAATTAATACTCCTTCCGTCCCACATTATCTTACTTGTTTACTGTTGTTGATGAGAACGAAAAATAAGAAGTGAATATATATAATGTTATTAAAGTAGGAGTTGTGAGTGTGTAGAAGAGAAAAAGTGGAGTAGAGAATAGTAAGTGAATAGTTGTTGTGAGTATGACAAGTGGTCCCATAAATAAAGAAGTATTAAAACATTTTCTTTTTAAAAAATAAAACTTTAAAGTAGAACGTCTAAAATAGCAAATTGGGTAAGATTTTATGAGTCGAAGGGAGTACATATTTTCTTTTCTACAACTGTTACTTTCGAACTAAAAATATTGGACTTGGACTTTGACTTGGATTTGATTTGGAGTAGTGTGGGAGTGCACAACTTTAAAAGAACCACCACATAAGCTTATTATTTATTCCAACTCAATTGTAGAGTACAAATTAATTGATATATTACTTTTATTTCTCTTTTTCAAAATAAATATTAAAACAAATTATTTTTATTAATTCAGTTTAAATTTTACCAAAAAGGTATGAATATTAATTATCTTCATGTTTTTTCTAAAAATAATTATTAATGTACCAATAGAAATGCTATTAATATTTTTTTTTAATCTTTCTTCTCTATATTGATTTTTTTAAGAAATTAGGTTAGTTAAAATGAATTTTCTAGATTTCATAAATCAGTTGGGGAGCTGACTTGTTCCCCATTCATATAATCTTAATAACCACGAGACAGGCCCGTCTCAATAAGTACAGATACTTTGTGCGAAATGAGAATATGGGTCCCATTTGGAGAACACTTCCTCGACTGACTTCAGACCCTAAATTGCAATTTATCATTTAAAAAATTAACACAATAATCTGTTTTATATATATATTTAATGGGCATTGGGGCCCTTTAAAATTTGGAATCCTGTGTAAAAGAACCTAATATTCCATGTCTCTGAGCCGGCCTGCCACAAGAAATAAACTATCATATAATCAACAACTCTCTTGAACAAACAAGAAGCTTTCTCTCTTGTTTAAGAGGTCACAAACAAGAGATGAAGATATAGAAATCTTGAATATCTACTCGGAGTATCTCAATCTCAGCCCGGTCGGTTCCTTTGTTCCTTTTTTTTTTTTTTTGCTGTTGGGTAAAACAATCTCCTATCATTTGTACATCTATCTAGAGAGTGGTGAGTTGATCACCGTAGAAGAAGTTATAGCAATAGATATTTGAAAATGTTATTGATGATGTCAAAAAGTCGAATCAGTCCATATTCAAGTGATAGGTTGTACTCCGGTGATTGAATAGCCTGAAAACAAGATCGAAAACGTAAACTAAGCCTGGGCTTCACCGGCGAAGGCCCTTCGGCGTGAGAGTAAGTTCACGGTGTTGGATATTTAGGTATATAACAATGTCAAAAAACTTGGATATGTCGCAGAATCGTGAAGCACTTTCCTTCAAGAATAATTCGACCCTTAATATCTGCCTGGGTTGCACGAATTCTCTTGTGGGATAAGACTGCGAATTAAGCCTTCTATTCTGACAAGAAATAGAAGAACCCTTATGGAATCAATTGTATGAAAAGATGTCTCAAAGATGTTATATAAATCAAGTACTGCCTGTTCCAAATTTGAACAGGCAGTTGCAAATTTGAACAGGCAGTTGCAAGTATTTTGAATTCGAATTTCGAATTCCCAGCAATTCCATACTTGATCGATTTATTCTGTGAACCCGAAACATACTTATGAGAATGTGCACTCCGCACCCCCGTATTCTCAATATAGTATTCCCGAGTCCACCCATCTTTGAACCAAACCCCGAGTACACCAAATGGCCGATGATTTTCACTTAAATCACCAACATTCCTCCCCCATTTAAGTGTAATCCTTGGTTTAGCTTTAAACTAACAGAAATAACAACTTATGCATCAAATGGTAATGTCACAAAGATTAAATTACCACTTTAGTAATATTACACATTTCAAATATTCGAGTATTGGGGTGTGTCAAAGCATTGAACCCTTTTACACGTTTTGAATACATGAAGATAATATACACATAAGTTAACATTAACTCCAAAAGTTTTATAATTGACACAAATTAGACAGGTCTTGTGTCCATATCCATTCATGAGCATATAGAAAGCCAACCCGAACTTCCTTGAAGCGACCTAAACTTCATACTCACACAGGTGAACCTTTTATCATGCACCTGCAATTGCACTAATAAAGATTCATTAAGAAGAAAATTATACCTTCAACCTAACCATGCAGGCAATAGCACATACCTTCGGGATAATATCATGTGCACAAATCTAAAATAATAGGCTTTCCACATTGAATTCTACCTCTAACATTCTATTAGAGGGGAATTGGGTATCCTATCACCAAGATTTATATGGGTTTAAGACCCATCCCAATGACCGACTTGCGTACCAAGTCCCTAGTCAATCCTTTGGTCAAATGATCGGCTAGATTATGTTGAGATCTCACAAATACAACTGAAATCACCCCGTGAGTAATCAACTCACGTACCGCGCTATGTCTAACACCCAAGTGTCGTGACTTGCCATTATATACTTGACTATAAGCCTTGGCTAGAGTAGAGGCACTGTCACAATGAATAGAAATAGGTGAAATCGGTTTTGGCCATAATGGAATTTCATAAACCAAATTCTTAAGCCACTCTGCCTCTTTTGCAGCTGCTGCTAAAGCAATGAATTCAGACTCCATGGTGGAGCTAGAAATACATGTTTGCTTTTTGGAAGCCCATGAAATGGCACCTCCTCCAAGCAAAAACACCCAACCACTCGTAGAAGAATGATCTTCTACATTGGTTATCCAACTGGCATCTGAATATCCTTCTAATACTGAAGGATGCCCCACATAAGACAAACCATAGTCCTTGGTTGCCTTTAGATATCTTAGTACGCGAGTAAGATTGCGCCGATGATGAACACTGGATTACTTGTATACCGCTAGCTTGCCAACCGCGTAAGCAATATCGGTCTTGTACTTGTCATGGCATACATAAGACATCCTATCACACGCGAGTACTCAAGCTGTGATATCGGATCACCTGTATTAGGCATAAGTTTTTCACTAGGATCCATGGGAGAATTTGCTGGAGTAGAATTCTCATAATTAAACCTCTTTAACACTTTTTCAATGTAAGCTGATTGTGTTAAAGATATCCCAACGTGATTTCTCTTGATTTGGATTCCAAGAATCACATCTGCCTCTCCCATGTCTTTCATGGCAAAACTTGATGATAAGAATGCCTTACAAAGGTCCACTTGATTTTGATCAGTACCAAAAATCAACATATCATCAACATATAAGCAAATTAGAACACCATTACCAGTATTATCAAACTTGCTTTGTATACACACTTGTCGGATTGGTTAAGTTTAAAACCATTTGACAAGACTACTTCATCAAACTTCTGATGCCATTGTTTAGGAGCTTGCTTGAGCCCGTATAATGACTTAACAAGCTTGCACACTTTATGCTCATTTCCAGGCATTATGAAACCTTCTGGTTGTTTCATATATATTTCCTCTTCCAAGTCTCCATTTAAGAATGCGGTCTTAACATCCATCGATGGATTACAAGATTGTTAATTGCGGCTAAGGCAATCAATAATCTAATGGTGGAGATTCGAGCAACCGGTGCATAGGTATCAAAATAATCGATACCTTCTTTTGCCTAAAGCCTTGGATGACCAATCGGGCTTTATACTTGTCAATTGTACCATCGACCTTCGTCTTCTTTTTAAAGATCCATTTGCACCCTAATGGTTTACAACCACGTGGAAGATCCGTAAGGACCCACGTGTCATTACCAATGATAGAATCCATCTCATCATTGATGGCCTCTTTCCGAATGAGACATCTTGAGACTCCATAGCCTCTTTGTATGTTCTAGGATCCTCACCAATATTATAGCAATAAGAGTATTGGAATCCTACCTCATCTCTTGTACCTTCCACCAAATATGTTTGAAAATCGGGTCCAAACGATTTTAGTTTTCTAGCCCTTTTGCTCTACGGAGCTCTAGTGATTCATCTTGAGATGTAACATTTACGTTAATCTCCACTCCAACTGGTAGTGGGAGTCAAATCCTTTGGCCTAGGTATAGAAGTGAACCTAGTTTCATCAAAGATAGCATCCCTTGATTCGATAACGGTGTGAGCTCTGAATTATTAGGCTCTATGACATAAAACCTATAAGCCTTGGAATGCATAGCATATCCAATAAAAATACAATCAATGCCTCTTTCACCCAATTTTTTAATCTTGGGCGCAGGTAGTCTCACGACTGCCCTACAACCCCAAACTCGCAGATAACCCAAGTTTGATTTCCTTTTATGCCAAAGTTCATAAGGGGTAATGGGATTCCGTTTGTTGGGAATCCTATTTAGTAAGTAACAAGCTGTCAACATGGCTTCTCCCCAAAACCCTTCACTCAAACCTGAGTAAGATAACATGGAATTAATCATCTCTTCAAGAGTACGATTCTTCCTCTCAGCTATGCCATTTTGTTGTGGCGTATAAGGAGCTGTGGTATCATGTATAATGCCACAAGACCCGAAATAGGATGGATCATAATATTCACCACCTCTATCGGTACGCAACTTCTTAATTTTAGAAGATAATTGAAGTTCAACCTCATTTTTGTAGATAATAAATTTGTCCATTGCCTCATCTTTAGTGTGGTGTAAAAATACATAACAAAAACGAGTACAATCATCTATAAAAGTCACCACATATCTCTTATTTCCTAAGGACGGAGTGGCATACAAATCACATAGATCACTGTGAATGAGTTCTAGTAAAGAGGATGACCTAACAATATTCTGAAATGGCTGTCTAACAATTTTATTTAGCATACAAGTATGACACTTTTTCAGATTCATGTCAAAAGATGGAATAAGCTCATTTTTCGACATTAAAAACATGCGTTTATAATGAACATGGCCTAAACGAGCATGCCACAAATCAGAAGTATCAATAGTAGAACAAGCCATAATATTATTAGCATTATGCTGAATATTAAGCATAACCATACCATTACCACGATATCCGACACCTATAAATACACCACACTTACTTAATATAAATGCATCGATTCATAAACTTGTTTGAAACCATCCCTAGACAGCAAACTACCCGAAACCAAGTTTTTTCGGATACAAGGTACATGTAACACATTGTTTAAACAAATACATTTCCCAGAACTAAAGTTTAACAGAACAGTTCCTCGACCAACTATGGCAGCTTTTGACTCGTTTCCCATATAGAGCATGGATCCATCAGTCACTGGTTCATACTTCTCGAACCAACTTCGATCCTTGCAAACATGTCTTGTTGCACCCGAGTCAATCCACCAAGTAACATCATCATCCTGCACATAAAATGCTTCAGAAATCATAGGGACATAATTCAAATCAGAATTAAATCCAGAATTCAGATTCTGACCTTGATGTTTAGGTGGACCTTGGTCCTTAGACCCCTGCCCAAAACTCTTCTTATCTGTTCCTTTCTTGTTCCTCTTCCTGCAATCAGCCTTGAAGTGGCCATTCTTACCACAGATCCAACATGGACCCTTAGGCTTCATTTGGGTGTTACTACTAATGCTAGCATGAGATCGCTTCTGACCCTTGCCACTGTTCTTAAAAGAACCCTCAGCGGCTTCCACCATATTAATGGAAGTCGAATCAACATGATCCTTACCCTTGCCACTTGATTCAGCAATCTCTTTTCCCTTGGACTTACCACCCTCCTGCGCCCTAAGAGATTCTTCTATGCGCAGATGACTTCCTAGTTCAATCAGATTCAATTCTTCCTTTTTATGTTTAAGCATATGTTTGCAATCTTTCCAGGAGGGAGGCAACTTATCAATTATACTTGATACATATATAGACTCGTCCATTTCCATTTTATGTTGAGCAAACTGACCCAATAAGCGAAGCGATTCATTTGTATTGTTCCATTACAGGCCTGGAGTCTACCATTTTATAGTTCATAAAATTTCCAACCAGAAATTTCTTACTAGAGGCATCTTCATTCATATACTTAGACTCTAGTGAATTCCAAAGTTCCTTGGCAGACTCTACATTCTGATAGATGTCAAAGAGGGAATCAGACATACCGTTAAGAATGTGGCCTCTACAAATGTAGTCATCATTCTCCCATTTGCTCCTCTTCCGCATGTCTTCCAAAGCCCCATCATCCATCACTTCTGGCATAGGCGTGCTCAATACATACACCACTTTCAAAGTCGTCAACAGAAAATGCATCTTCTTCTGCCATCGACGAAAATCAACCCCTTCAAACTTCTCCAGTTTCCCGAAATTCGTAGTCATTTCCTTCACGCTCGACATTGTCAATAAGCAGAATTATTCTTGAAGATTGTTGGATATTTAGGTATATAACAATGTCAAAAAACTTGGATATGTCGCAGAATCGTGAAGCACTTTCCTTCAAGAATAATTCGACCCTTAATATCTGCACGGGTTGCACGAATTCTCTTGTGGGATAAGGCTAGCAATTAAGCCTTCTATTCGGCAAGAAATAGAAGAACCCTTATGGAATCAATTGTATGAAAAGATGTCTCAAAGATGTTATATAAATCCAATCTTGCTGTTCCAAATTTGAACAGGGCGGTTGCAAATTTGAACGAGCGGTTGCAAGTATTTGGTGAATTTCGAATTCCCAGCAATTCCATACTTGATCGATTTATTCTGTGAACCCGAAACATACTTATGAGAATGTGCACTCCGCACCCCCGTATTCTCAATGTAGTATTCCCGAGTCCACCCATCTTTGAACCAAACCCCGAGTACACCAAATGGCCGATGATTTTCACTTAAATCACCAACACACGGTTTGTATATTGAGTAATCAAATTGACAAAGCTTCTAGTAAAAAAGATAACGTACCAGAATATGAAAATAATGACTTGTATTTATAGTGATGGATTGGTAGAATCCATGTTGAACTTGGACTGTAAAGAGATAAGGTATAATCCTAGGAGGATTATATCTGTTGGAGAGTCCTTATTTGACTTGAATTGATACAGAGATTACAATCCTGATTAGATTATAACTGCTTATTATCCTTGTTGAAATAGGACTGCACAAGCTCACGCATGTATGCCGAGATACGAATATTTCCTTCCTCGTCGTACATGGCCATCTCGGTCCATGATGAGCCGGGGAAGGAATATGAAGTAATGGGGGACGCCCAATTCCTGACAGTTGTATAGCCGAGGAGCTATGGTGGGATAGCCGAGGAGGTCTCATCGTCACCAAGGGAGGACATCTCGGCCTTGGAGGGGAGTCTCTTCGGCCTGTGAATTGGGTCTTGGTCATTTCGTCTGTTTAGGCCTTGGTCGGCCTAGGTATTGCTGAGCTGGAAGGTACGAGGAAGCCCAGGTCTCATCTCGTAGCTGATACTTGATGGATTATATTTAGGGCCCAATCCACTTGGGCCTTGCCCGGACTAGCCCATATTCATACATAGGTTTATACCGTTCAGTGGCCCCCGACTTCCTAGCTCGGCTATGCCGAGTAGGAAGTGATGCCTACCTCGGCCTTATACGAATATGAAAAGGTGTCTATGTGGCAATATATCGTTTCGGTTGTCCATCAGTTATTTCGTACAATGATGGGGCACGATGCACGATGTCTAACACGCGTATGGGGAACCGCATCGTCCTCTTCTACTTGAAGTCAGACCATCTTAGTCGTCCTCGATTGACGGGTAAGGCTCCCTTCCTCGTCCTTATTGTAAATGACGAGGAGGGGCAATCTTCCTCTTCCCCGTCCTTATGCCTTGGGAAATTATGTTGATTTATTTTCCTTGGTTTGTGCAGATATGACGGGAAGAGGAAGCGGTGCCAGCACTAGTGGTCCCTCGTCCTTGACCAATATTATAGACACGTTTGTAGAGGGCGAGCAAGTTGAGGGCCGAGGGAGGAATAGCCGAGGTAGGGCCTCAACTCCCAGGTCGAGACCAGCTAAGGCCGGTGAGCCAATGATTGAGGAGATATATACCAAGTATGGAGTGTCGAGGGACGAGTATCACTTAAGTTATTCCCATTGACCCCACCTGTGACTGAAGCCGAAGCCATGGATTTTTATTACAACCTTAACCACGTCAATTTCTTCTACAAACAATTCCAACAGGGACTTCGTCTTCCCTTAGATCCATTCATAAACGAATATTTAGAAGATATGCAGGCTGTTCCGGTCATGCTAGGTGCTAATGCGGTGAGGTTTCTCGTAGGGTTCATCGTCCTGTGCCGTAGTCTAGGATTTGAACCTTACCAAGAAGCCTTTCATAATTTCTTCACCATTAGCTATAAGTCTGATACCCGGTTGATCGTGATCCGGAGTGACCCCAACCGTCCCAAACTGATTTCTACGATGTCGAGCAAGGTGGCCGGGTGGAACAACCACGTCATCCGAGTTGAAAGTCGACAGGGCTGGGAGTTTCCAACTCCTTATGAGGACCCCCGTCTGCCCAAAGTTACATGGAGAGTTGAGTGGAGCGACCAACTCATAGAGAAGTTGACCCATTTTGCCGAGGTAGGCACCTTGAGCTGGTCGTCCTTGGAGAGTGATTTTAGATATTATGCCCAGGCCGAAATCATGCCAGGGCCTATCGACAATATAGTCCCTCTCATCCCCGTCACTAGGGGCAACCGGTTTCCCGACTGGAGGATACATCCCGGCCTAGTCTTCCATGCTGGTTGTGATTTCTGTAGACAGAACAACGACCAGTGCTTGACCGAGAACGGCGTTGCTGGCGGTAACTTTCCAGTCTCTCACACTTGTACAATTTTGTGTTTTTTCCTTCCTCGTAATATGTGCTAACCCTTCCTCGTCATATTGCAGATCTGACAGCCGAGCAGGAGAGAGAGATGTCTCAGAAATAATACGAGGTTGGTCGAAGAGTTCAAGGAGGAGATGATGCACTCTTTATGTAAAATAGAAGGGAAATGAGTTTGTCATGGTGTCCCTTTATGTTTATGATCTTTTGGTGACCGGAAATAATACGAGGTTGGTCGAAGAGTTCAAGGAGGATATGATGCATATTTTCGAAATGACTGATCTTGGTCTTATGACCTATTTTCTGGGAATGGAGATTCAGCAAAGGAGAAATGAGGTGTTCATCTGTCAAAAGAAGTATGCAGCGGAGATACTAAAGAAATTTCAGATGGAAGGTTGCAAATCAATAAGCACGCCAATGAATCAAAAGGAGAGGATGATCAAGGAGGATGGTCCAAAAAGAGTTGATGAAGCTTATTGCAGAAGCTTGATTGGATGTCTGATGTATCTTACTGCTACAAGGCCCGATATTTTATTTGTTGTAAGTCTATTATCTTGTTTTATGCATTGTGCTAATGAAACACATTTAATAGCGGCAAAAGGGGTTCTAAGGTAATATAAAAGGTACTGTTGACTATGGTGTAAAGTTTGAGAAATGTCAAAATTTCAAACTAAGTGGGTTCTCGGATAGCGACTGGGCTGGATCCATGGATGATATGAAGAGTACTTCAGGGTATTGCTTCAGCATAGGTTCCGGAGTCTTCTCATGGAGTTCAAAAAAGCAGGAGATTGTCGCTCAATCTACAGCTGAGGCGAAATTTATAGCAGCAACAACAACAGTAAATCAAGCATTATGGTTGAGGAAAATTTTCTATGATTTGCACGCAGAACAGAAAGATGGCACTGAAATTTTTGTCGATAATCAGGCAGCAATTGCAATCTCAAACAATCCAGTGTTTCAGGGGAAAACTATGCATTTCAACATCAAGCTTTACTTCTTGAGGGAGGTGCAGCAAAATGGAGAAGTACTATTAGTCTACTGTAAATCAGAAGATCAGTTGGCAGATTTATTTACAAAACCACTTCCAGGCAACAAGTTCAAGCATTTAAGGAAGAAAATTGGAGTTTGCAGCTCTTAAAGCCAGGAGGAGTATTAGATATTTGCTTTAAAGATCTGCTCAGTCAATAAGTGGGTGCTATGGTTGCTATTCTTTAGGAGTAAGTTGTTGTTCTTTAGGAGTAAGCTAGTAGTGGTTTAGTGGGTTGTTATCTATTTTGTTTTAAGTAATATAAATGTAGAAGGTCTCTGATGAATAAAATATATCCCTTTACTGAATATCATACTTTATCATCTCTCTTTCATTCAGCTTTCAATTCTAAAATCTTAGGTTACCTGCTTTCTTCTTTTTCTTTAACACCTTTAGATTTAATGCCTTTACTTTTGCACCAACAAGCTCAGACATAGCCACGACTGATCCTCCCTCTGTCCCAAACTCAGTGTCTGATTTCAGAAAGGAAAATGTATCAAAAGAGTGTGCATTACAAGTGAAGCAACAAAAGTCACCTTTGTAAATTATCATGTCCTAGCTTTCCTGAGTAACGGGGTAATGAGATCATTAAGGGTATTTTCTGAATATGTGCAACTATAAATGATTAAACCTAAGTTCCTTGAAAATATAAAATAAACCTTAATAGCTAAGAAGTGGGCCGACTTCGTAAGCAAGTCCACTATAATCCAAATCACGTTGTGACCCTTCAACGTCTTCGATAGTCCAACTACTAAATCCATTGCTATGTTTTCCCACTTCCATTCCGGAATCGGTAACGACTGTAATAATCCTGCCGACTTCTGGTGTTCACTCTTCACCTGTTGACATACCAAACATCTTGACACCAACTCGGCCACATCCCCTTTTTATATTATTCCATCAAAACGATTCCCTTAGATTCATATACATCTTCGTACTCCCAGAATGTACAGAAAACGTTTGACAGTATACTTCCTGTATAATCTCTCTTCTTATATACTTGTCGCTAGATACCCAAATTCTCGATTGATACCTTAAAATCTCATTGTATTCTATACGAAAATCTATTACCTTTCCTTTTGCCATACTCCAATGCATCCTCACGGTTCTTCATCTATTCCTTGAGCTTCCTTGATTCGGTCCAAAAGTGTTGGCTGAACACTTAGCTGAGCCAAATACCCTTTAAATCTCACTTCTAGACTTGAAATCTCAATGCTATTCCAGGCACTTACCCCCTTAGAAATCAACGTCGCTAAGGTTCCTCGATTCTTTCTACTCAAAGCATCGGCCACCTTATTGCCCTTCCCTGGGTGATATAAAATGGTACAATCATAATCCTTAAGTAATTCTAGCCATCTCCTTTGCCTCATGTTAAGCTCCTTCTGAGTAAACATATACTTAAGACTCTTATGATCCGTGTAAATCTGACATGTCATCCCATACAAATAATGTCTCCAAATTTTCAAAGCAATCACTACAGCTGCTAATTCCAAATAATGGGTTGGATAATTCCTCTCAAGGTTCTTTAGTTTACTTGACGCATAAGCTATCACCTTATCATTCTGCATCAACACACAACCTAATCCCTTTAACGAAGCATCACTATAATCACAAATCCGTCCGATCCCGATGGTACAGTAAGAACTGGTGCGGACACTAATCCCTTCTTCAGCTCTTGAAAATTCTTTTCACATTCCTTCGACCAAATGAACTTTGCTCCTTTCTGCGTTAACTTCGTTAACGGTCCTGATAACTTCAGAAATCCTTCAACAAATCTCCTATAGTATCCTGCTAACCCCAAGAAACTTCTTATCTCGCTGACTGTAGTTGGTCTCTCCCAATCCACTATAGCTTCTATCTTTTTCGGATCTACCTCAATCCCATCCTTAGATACCACATGACCTAAGAACGCTACTTTCTCCAACCAAAACTCACACTTCTTGAACTTTGCATACAACTTATGTTCCCTCAAGATCTGCAATACTAACCTTAAATGCTCTTCATGTTCCTCCTTAGTCTTAGAATACACCAAGATGCCATCTATGAATACAATTACACATTTATCTAGAAACTCCTGAAATATCCTATTCATCAATTCCATGAATGTTGCCGGCGCGTTTGTCAATCGAACGACATAACCAAAAACTTATAATGGTCGTACCTTGTCCTAAAGGCCGTTTTCGTAATATCCTCTTTCTTCACTCTCAACTGATGATATCCCGATCTCAAGTCTATCTTCGAGAAATAACATGCTCCCCGAAGTTGGTCAAACAAGTCGTCAATCCATGGCAACGGATTCTGGTTCCTAACCGTCACTCGATTCAACTCTCGATAGTCGATACACATTCTCATCTATCCATATTTCTTCTTTACAAACAATATCGGTGCAACCCAAGGCGAAACACTCGGTCTTATCAACCTGTTATCCAACAATTCCTGTAGTTGTTCCTTCAATTCCTTAAGTTCATTCGGCGCCATTCTGTACGGTGCCTTTGATATCAGTGCGGTCTCTGGTACTAGTTCTATGGAAAATTCCACCTTTCTTTCAGGTGGTTGTGATGATGTGCCGCCAAAATTTTTCCGAAAGGGTTTAACTTTGGAATTTTTCGTTTCTTTGAAAAACCAATCGAAAAAAGACCGGAGTTGCCACGCCATTTTTGTTTTAAGGGCCAAAACTTTGAAAAATGCCCGAGATTAGAGATTTGGGTTCGGAGGTCACGTTACATGCCGGGAAGGACGTTAGTGTGTACCCGGAATGCCTCGTAAAACGAGTCTTCCAAGCTAAAAACCATTTGTTGTGTGTGTGTGTGTGTGTGTGTGTGTGTGTGTGTGTTACTTTGGCCAAAATAAGTTGAAACTGAGGAAAGTAAAAATTGGGAATTCTTTATTAGACTTTGGACAGATCCCATGATTTTTGGTGTGATTTTTGGGTTGAGTTTTGGTACTCAAAAGATTTTTGGAAGTTGGAAACCACTTCTGCCAGAATGAAAAAGGCAGTGGACACTTGATTTTGAAATGGATTTAAGGGCTTTAAAACTTCATAATCCGAGAAAACTCAGAGAATGAAAGTTGTTCCAGACACCTCAAATAAGATTTTTATGAAAGAATTTTCCATTTTGGAGAAGATTTTAGGACCCAAAACCTTCTGGAAATCTCAGGTATGAGATCTGGACTTCCAGAGACTGGTGATCTGACCTTTAAAAGAAAATTTGAAAAATGGAGTTTTACTCACGCAAAAAATAAAATAAAAATATGTCTGGAAAGCTCTGAATGTTGTCTACAAAAAGTGTTTTGTAGTCAACACCAAATTCTAAGTTTATCTGTGTCCAAAAAATTAGACCATGGACTGGGGTCTTAGAAAATTGCTACTGGACAGCAACTTCTCCTTGAAGAAAAACATGATTTTAAAGGGGATTTGGCATCCATGCTTGTCCCCATTTCCCTAGGTTTTGATTAGTGATCACTTGACATTTTAGTGGTGAATCAACTATATCAAACCATCCTTGGGGTACATTAGGACTAAGCACTTCATTTGCTCGGGAAGGGGAATTTTATCCTTTTGAAAATGAGATTTGATGTATGAAAATGAGTTTTAGGGTTTTGAAAATGTGTTTTCTTTGCAAGTAAGTAAGAACACTTTGAAAATAATGTTGATCCTTGTAGAAGATCATCCATGGAGATGAACTCCCATGGTGATCTTCTTGGATCTAAGACAAGAAGTTGAACAAACTACATTTTGTAGCTTGAAAATGCATGCATGGATGAGAGATTTAGGGTAAGAAGAGGGAGGTTATACATTTTGTAGCTTGAAAATGCATGCATGGATGAGATATTTAGACCAATCCAGGCTTGGTGATCATTTGTTCTTTGGTCGCGGACAGGCCTGAGAGAGTTTCCCGATTCTTTAACGGCATCGCTGTCAGGGGCGTCATGACTCGGGAATTGTACTGTGCTCCTTCCTCGATCATTGCTACTATTTCTTTGATCGAGCCGAAATCAATCGTGTCCGGCACTGGATCTCTTCCCGAATAATCTGTTGCATAATCGGACCATCCCAATCATCTCGAAAAGACTTCGTGGCTTTGGCTTTTGGCACGGTCAATTCAAACTCGGGTTTCGGACCTTTGCAAGGCGGTAGGAATTGTGGTTGTGAGCTTCTCGAACTGTTCTACTAGGCTTGGCACGCCTTTGAAAGTGTACTCACTCTTCATGGTGGTGGTAGCCCCGGGTATCTTGGGTAGGTCCAGAAACATTCTACGGACCGGGTTAGCTTTGGTTCCCCTGAACTTGTTGAGGCTATCCTGTAGCTTCGGCCGCCCTTCAGTAGGAGTGGGCTCACGTGATGTTACTCGGTTGTGTGGGACCCTTTACAAAGTAGTCGGCCAAATTAGGACTCGAAAGGGAGAGATTTAGGGTCGTCGGACGGACCGCTTCTGTGGCGGTTTCTCCCCTTTTAGGGCAATTTCTTTTCCTTTCGCGGTGTCCATCGAGGAGGCCTCATATCCTGTGCCGTGGCGAGTTTTCTGTCCTTTCACCTCGATGAGTTTGTGAGTTCCTTGTTGGTGTTTCCACTAGGCCAGAGGCCGAGTAGATAGCTCATCTTTCTCATCATTTTCAAGACCAGGAGGGATTTTATCCCGGTGATTGTCGGATCTATGTTGCACACTTGGGCTTTGGGAGGCTCGACCGTGAAGCCCGTTAGCATGAGACCTTCCTCATCATGTTTGATTTCCGTAATAGGTATTCCACCCGTATCCGTGCCCTCCAAGGTGACTAAATCCCCATAAATGGTCGTCGTGTCCCCATTCGAGACGAATTTCACACACCGGGGGAGGCTTGAGGCGACCCTCGACTGAGTGTAGCCAAGGTCTTCCCGATAAGGCATTAAAAGTGATCGGGATGTCAATAACCCGGAATTCCACAGGTATCAATTTCTGTCCAAACCGGAGGTCCAAGGTAGCAACTCCAAGGACTCGCTCGGGATGTCGAGTCGTAAGCTTGATCGCGAGGGAGGAAGGTTTTAAGTCCGTGGACTTGATGTCAAGCGTGCTCATGATCTTTGCTTAGGAGAATGTTCATTCCGGACCCATTATCAACCAGACCCGAGGGAGGCGTCGTTCATCCAATTGACCGTGATGAAGAGAGGCTCGTTATGATCACCCCCAAATTGAGGGAGGTCGAGATCTGTGAAAGTGATTATGTTCCCGTAGTGGATGTTTCCAATCACCGTACCACGTCATCGGGAGTAGCATCGATAGGGACGAGGTGCGGGCTAAGCTTTCTTCCGGCTTTAGCTTGTGGGGATATGATGAGGTGGCGGGGACCCATGAGAGATGTTGGCTGTGTTTGCTTCAACCGGTGAGCACGGGATCCTCTTTTCCGGGGTCGAGTTTTCGGTGTCTTAGCATGGGACGGCGGTTCTCCTCAGTGCTTGATACGTGGCCTTCTTATCTCGCCTTGGGATTCCCTTGGAAGATTTGCTCGGATCGGGTCAACAAGTTAACTTCCTCATCGCCGCTTCTTGACTAGATTTCTTCAACGCCGCTAAGGTCAACTGGGAGCCTTTTGGCTACTCGGCCACCGGTTCTCGACGGAGTTTAGCAACGGTGAGGGCCGAGCTGCATCTTGGCTCCTTCCTGGGCGGCCCTTATAACTGCTTCCCAAGTCACAGGCTTTTGAGTCTGGGGTTGTGTCGTTGCCCCCTGGATGGCCCACAGAGCTAGGGCATCCTCCGATTCACTCTCATAGCCCGCCTTGCTCATAGTTATCATACAACAAGAGTCGCTATTGTCGGGGCTCGGCGGCTTTTCGATCTCATCCCCGGTCTAGTGCAGCCATTCTGGTTCCTTTACGTAATACTCGAGTTGGAGATGATTATAGCACTTTGTGTGGGAGGCGCATCCCGGTATCATGCCGGTTTCCGGGACTTCTCTGAGAGCTGACATACATTCGGGGAAGGTGACCTCTTCTTGGGTAACTCTGACAAGGAGTGTTACTTTGTTCCGGGGTGGATTTGATCTGACCATGGTTGTTTTCTCATTTGGGCGGATGGGATTTAGTTTTCCTCTCTCGATCAGATCTTCGACTATCAGCCTGGATCGGACGCCTGAAAACCCTTTCCCCAAAGCATGGTAGGCAGTGTTGAATTCTAAGACATCTACGTGCTCAGACCCAGGAAACGTCATGGCCTTCATATCCTCGGTTTCATATTCGTCTTCCGAAGTGTCTTCGGTCTTATGGCTATCAGTCTCCATCTCATCATACATCTTCTTTCTTTCGCCCTTGCAAGTAGGGCAGCCACAAGTGAAGGATAGGCAACGTTCCCCCTCGTAGTTTGATGTAGCAGCTCGATAGATCTGGGTCCAAATAAGGAGCACCCGGGGTCCATTGTCGGGCACTGGAGCAATTAGGAAGGCATCATGTGGATCCATAGGTATGAAAGCCACTGGGGAAACGTTTAGATCAATAACCCTTTTTAGTGATTGCAGACACTCGCTGTGCTCAAGCGGCTCGGTTGTGACCCTCACGGTTGTTATGCCATCCGTTCTCGGGAAAGAAGAAAAAGATCCGATGAAGTTCACGAATTCCTCATCTTCTGGTTGTTGAAACCCTCCATTCTCGACCAGTGCTTCAATGAACCCTTTCCATTCACCAGTCAGGTTCTTATAAGGAACATTGTGTTCTAGGATTTCGGATATGTACGGATCTGGGCACGGGCTTTGTTGTCCTTCATCCTCTGAAGTATCCGGACACTGACCACATGTGCATCTTACGAGGTGCAGCTCTTGGGGGCCCATCCCTACTGGCATTTGACTTGCATTTACCGGTGGTCCTTCATCGTCGCTTGCTGACAACCAACCATTGTGTCTGGCTCCCATGGTGTCATTTCCGGCATGATTGTTCCATATTGTTTCCGGATCTGGGGCCTCAGTTGACTCTTCGCTCTCGTCATCATCATCGTCGTCGCTGTCATCGGAATCATCTTCCCATACTATCGAGATTTCGGCTGAGAGGGAACGCCGATCAAACCCGTTAGGGGAATATGGGTGCGTGCAACCGTAGAAATTGTCATATGCTCCCATTCCCGGAAGTGATAGTTGCGACTCAGCTTCTCCTCCCAGAAACTGCGGGGGAAGAGTGAGAGGGGGTGGCACGTATTTGACTCCCGACAGGATATAGAAGGGATCCTCCTCCTCTGATTCTTCGCTGTTCTCGGGATCATATTCAGCCTCTCCCAAAACCAATTAGCAAAAGTGTATTAGCTCCAGATGCTCTTCGGCCTTTTTGCTGATAAGCCCCAGTACAGGCGCTCGCCGGAAGCTTTCTTGTTCGATTCTTCTCGATTGTTCTAACCATCTTGTGTAAATGGTTCTCTCGTGCTTTGACCAGAACAGCCCCAGTTTTTCAGTATCAGCTATCCCTTCCTCTGAGAAGTAGCGAGTTTCATATTCTTGCAGGAAATCTCTGACATGAGACCAAGATGGGTTGATTCGTTCAATATCCTCAAGGCTGAGGGGGAATCCGAATTCAGGATCCTCGACAAGGTTGGCCATGGGTATTTGGGGACCTTCATCGGCATCTTCCTGGGCATGCGAAGGTTCTCCGCATTCAATCATATTTATCTGATTATGGTTCCTTGGCAGAGGATTTTTGACTGTATTAGGCCCCTCGGGGCCTTCCACTTTCCTTGCTCTATCAGTCCCTGGATTGCTTTTTTCAGAGTAAAGCAGTTATCTGTTAGATGTCCATGGGCTTGATGAAAAGCGCAATACTTTGAGGTATCCACGGGAGCATTCGGATTCCTGAGTTGGAAATTCTCCAAAGGCCGCAGCAAGCCTTCTTTTACCAGTCCCCTAAAGATGTCGTTCAGAGGCATTCCAAAGTTTTCGAGGTTCATGACCCGTGGTCTGGGCTCTACCGGGTTTTCCGGGAGCAAAAGGAGTTGTGTTATTACATTCCCGTCCCGCGTAGTTAATCATCTCTTTGCCTTTAGCGGGAGCAGGGGCGGTTTGCAGGAGGAGCCCGATATCTGTAAGCAGGTGCAGCAGCCGGTTGCTGATTGTAAGCCTTTTCAAACTTGGTTGCGGAGTTAACCATGGCCCGTAAGTCTGAGTACGGGAAGTGGTTGAGGGAGGCTCTCAGATGTGGTTTCAGGCATGACTGGAAGATGTCCAGTTGTTCCTCTTCGGAAGGAAGGATGGCCATTTCAATGAGTTTCGCATTCCACCGCTTGTAGAAGTCCCCAACATTCTCGTCGGACGCCGCACCGTTGTTTGTAGGTCAACTCTATTTGTTTCCCATTCCAGGTTGGCCTTGTACTTTTCGTGAAGGCATTAGTGATCTGGTCCCACGTAGTCCCGGCTTCGGGTTTCAAACGAAAGAACTATTTTAAGGCACCGGATTTCAAAGATAGATCGAAATAGTCGCCCAACCGCCGATTGGTACATCCTTTGGCCTTCATCGCCAAGGTATATGTGTCCGTATGAGTTTTCGGGCATGCAGCCCCATCAAAGAGATCCAAGTTAGGCATCACGAATTTGTGGGGCGGGGAACAATGGAGTTTCGGTCCGTAGGCCTAAAGCAGATTTCTTAGCGCCAACTCAACTGATCTGCGCTTTCATTTCCTTGTGTTGTTCCATGAACCAGGCCGGATGAGGGTCTTGTGGCGGAGCCGTGGCATTTGAACCGGAGAGGGGGTTACCACTGGAGGCAGATCGGTGGAGGGAATGGCCGATCCGGGGACGTAGGTGAAAACCTCGTCCTTGGCCCAAAGTTACCCCGGGAGCAT
This sequence comes from Adenophora triphylla var. japonica, assembly GCA_022495995.1. NCBI lineage: Eukaryota > Viridiplantae > Streptophyta > Magnoliopsida > Asterales > Campanulaceae > Adenophora > Adenophora triphylla. The sequence goes on from JAFEMH010000089.1 coordinate 489,381, forward strand.
GAGTAGGAGCACGAGCGAAAGGATAGAACCTTGTGGCTTCTTTGTGGGTTTTCAACCGGCAAAGTGGGTGGAGGCGATCTGATGTAGCCTGATAGCTTGGATTTCAGTGGGGCCCATAAGTAGGCTTAGGTGCGGGCTGCCGTCCCCGATCGTTGAAATGCATGGCCGGGCCGAGGCGATGGTGTATAACCCGGGGTACCGCGGTCCGGTGATTCTCGATGAGACCGGGATGGAGGTTTGGTAACCCATCGAACCCCGAGTGAGGAATGGGTTGGTGAAAGCCGTGGGAGGAGCAACGAGCTAACATCATTCGAGGAGGGGCTCTGACGCCGCTGAGGCATGCCGAATTGTTGTTGTGACCCTTTGAACTTCTTTGTGAAGGCCCGGATTGATCGGTTCCAAACCGTGGCGAGATCCCGATTAGCTGTGGCATTCCGAGATAACCCCAACCATGAGAAGACATTCCAGATCGGCTTTGTCCCCACCGAGGAACCGCAACCGATTTCAGGCCGTCTGCCGCATGGATCCGGTGGTCCAAGCTGGGGACTGACCGACCCGAAGATCGAGGAGCATGGGTTTTAGTAGTGGTACCATAGGAGGTGGGTGGTGGCATCCCTGGAGTAATCGGGCGACCGAGAGTGGGATTGGGATCCTCGTCTTCTTCCACGGTGAAGGTGCCATCGGGATTGAGGCCGGCGGCTAAACCGTGGCTCTTAATAGCCTCCATAAGGCTATTCACCGTGCTTCCTGTCGTAACCTCATCTCGTTCGCTAACCGGTTCCACCGCTGCTCGTCCGAGGGGTCCCGGGAGGCGGAGTGACGTTGTCCCCATCATTACCGGCCGATGCGTACATTCTCAAACCCGAGTCGGAATAAACGGCGAAGCCGACGATGCGCTTGACTCTTCCCAACTAATCAAACGGTGACCTTGTCCGAACCAACCTTTGTGAGGAGTGCGGGGAAAAGGCACGAGGGTTCGATATGGGAATTGAAGGAGGGTAGGTGTTTGGGCTTTGGGCTCATGCAACATGCGGTTATTTGTTCACGTTTACTTAAAACATGTTTTATTAACCTAATCGGTTGGAAAAGATTGCTCTTCTTTTCGCAAACTACTCGGGATCCTGGATCGGTGGGCCCCGTCACTACGTCTATAAGCCCCTCGTATTCCACCCGTATTTCGACCTCCCGGGGTGGACGGCCTGGCGAGGGTCCTATAGGCAAGCGGGTCCCACCGACCGAAAGAAAACGATCCTAAAAGTCCAAGGGTAATCGAGTCTTAACGAGCATTCGATGTAAATTACGGACAAAGCCGACGAAAGTCAAGATCATGTCCGAGGGCTCGACGAAAAGTCGGCATGATTTGGACCGATAAGCGTCCACAATTGATCTTGACTTGTCGTCGCTTAAGCCGTAATTAGGCATGGAATAATCATTAATCCTTGATGACTCGGTGTCATGCCGGGAGTCCGTGTATAATTTGTGCCGCCGAGCCGAAGTCAAGGCGCCGGTCAATATCTTGGTCAAAGTCCGCGGCGGAAAACCGGCGAACTTCGACTGATTAGGGTCCCCGAAAGATATTGAGTCGGTATGCCGACAAAGGCTTGAAAGGAAAGGTCTATACACAGACAGGGCATGACACAGACCAAACTAAAAACCAACCGGGTCTCGGACAAAAGTGTGTCACGAACAAGTGCATGGTCGACACGAGGCTCCATGGGATGTTTGGGTAGTCCTGTGCTTGCACCGAGAGGCGTAATAAGACCAAACGGGCCGAGACAAGGATTTCCCCGGGTTAGGGACGTAGTGTGCAGTGTAAGGTCACGTGCGCGTAGTGTGCAAGCAGTCTATCTTCTTTTTCTGAGTAAAATAGAAATTTTTCATGTGTGTCTTAAAAAGAATGATGCATGATTTTTTTTTCGAAAATTTTCTTTTTTTTTTTTGAAAATCTTTTTTTTTGAAATTCTTTTTTTTTTGAAATTTAATGAACACATAAGCACATAAGCACAAGAATTCCGACAGTTAGGGACATGATTCCGACAGTCAAAATTTTGACTTTTTCGAGGCGGCCAAAACAACACGAAAATGTGCAAAAATCAACACACACAACAAATGATTTTTAATGTCGGGACGGAAGCTTGACCCTCAAAAGCTTTTTTTTTTTTTTTAAAAAACAATGATACCGGTACGTGGGATTGTTAAACCACAATTTATCCCCGACTCGTGTTAGGAGGCGATAACAGGAAGTTTAATGGCTTCCACCAATATACCAAATATCATTTTTTTTGAAAAAGCTTAATTTTTCCCCAGCGGAGTCGCCACTGTGATGATGTGCCGCCAAAATTTTTCCGAAAGGGTTTAACTTTGGAATTTTTCGTTTCTTTGAAAAACTAATCGAAAAAAAGATCGGAGTCACCACGCCATTTTTGTTTTAAGGGCCAAAACTTTGAAAAATGCCCGAGATTAGAGATTTGGGTTCGGAGGTCACGTTACATGCCGGGAAGGACGTTAGTGTGCACCCGGAATGCCTCGTAAAACGAGTCTTCCAAGCTAAAAACCATTTGTTTGTGTGTGTGTGTCTATGTGTGTTACTTTGGCCAAAATAAGTTGAAACTGAGGAAAGTAAAAATTGGAAATTCTTTATTAGACTTTGGAAAGATCCCATGATTTTTGGTGTGATTTTTGGGTTGAGTTTTGGTACTCAAAAGATTTTTGGAAGTTGGAAACCACTTCTGCCAGAATGAAAAAGGCAGTGGATACTTGATTTTGAAATGGATTTAAGGGCTTTAAAACTTCATAATCTGAGAAAACTCAGAGAATGAAAGTTGTTCCAGACACCTCAAATAAGATTTTTGTGAAAGAATTTTCCATTTTGGAGAAGATTTGAGGACCCAAAACCTTCTGGAAATCTCAGGTATGAGATCTGGACTTCCAGAGACTGGTGATCTGACCTTTAAAAGAAAATTTGAAAAATGGAGTTTTACTCACGCAAAAAATAAAATAAAAATATGTCTGGAAATCTATGGATGTTGGATACAAAAAGTGTTTTGTAGTCAACACCAAATTCCAAGTTTATCTGTGTCCAAAAAATTAGACCATGGACTGGGGTCTTAGAAAATTGCTACTGGACAGCAACTTCTCCTTGAAGAAAAACATGATTTTAAAGGGGATTTGGCATCCATGCTTGTCCCCATTTTCCTAGGTTTTGATTAGTGATCACTTGACATTTTAGTGGTGAATCAACTATATCAAACCATCCTTGGGGTACATTAGGACTAAGCACTTCATTTGCTCGGGAAGGGGAATTTTATCCTTTTGAAAATGAGATTTGATGTATGAAAATGAGTTTTAGGGTTTTGAAAATGTGTTTTCTTTGCAAGTAAGTAAGAACACTTTGAAAATAATGTTGATCCTTGTAGAAGATCATCCATGGAGATGAACTTCCATGGTGATCTTCTTGGATCTAAGACAAGAAGATGAACAAACTACATTTTGTAGCTTGAAAATGCATGCATGGATGAGAGATTTAGGGTAAGAAGAGGGAGGTTATACATTTTGTAGCTTGAAAATGCATGCATGGATGAGATATTTAGACCAATCCAGGCTTGGTGATCATTTGTTCTTTGGTCGCGGACAGGCCTGAGAGAGTTTCCCGATTCTTTAACGGCATCGCTGTCAGGGGCGTCATGACTCGGGAATTGTACTGTGCTCCTTCCTCGATCATTGCTACTATTTCTTTGGCGAGCCGAAATCAATCGTGTCCGGCACCCTGATCTCTTCCCCGAATAAGCTGCATAATCGGACCATCCCAATCATCTGAAAAGACTTCTGTGGCTTTGGCTTTTGGCACGGTCAATTCAAACTCAGGTTTCGGACCTTCCTGGGCAGTAGGAATTGTGGTTGTGAGCTTCTCGAACTGTTCCACTAGGCTTGGCACGCCTTTGAAAGTGTACTCACTCTTCATGGTAGTGGTAGCCCCGGGTATCTTGGGTAGGTCCAGAAACATTCTACGGACCGGGTTAGCTTTGGTTCCCCTGAACTTGTTGAGGCTATCCTGTAGCTTCAGCCACCCTTCTGTAGGAGTGATCAGCAGCGTGCACTGTTCATTAATTACAGCTTCAGGCTTTGGACACAAGGAATAAAATTCAAATTAAGCAACAGAAAATGTCCCAGCCATTTCTATTTCGGGTTTTTGACCATTTCTTTTGCTTTTTTGATTCTTTCTTTGGTTTATCTTTTTTTGGCAATCCCTAATCTACCCTTACTTGGTTAGAAATGTTAGGAATGTTAGGAATTGTTAGGAATGTTACAACTTTCGTTAATTTTCTAACGAAAATACTAACAAGCTCAAATTGGAGCACTTACAGTGGTATTCCCGGCAATTCCTCTGGAAACACATCCTTAAAATCTTTTATCACTGATAAGGAATCTATGCTCACTTCCTTCCCATCCGACTCACCTATGTAGGCCAAAAACCCTTCACACCCTTTCCTTAGCATCTTCCGAGCCTTCATTACTGATATGAGACCCGCTCTACTTCTTGGTTTCGATCCTTGAAAATAGAACTCCTCTCCAAATGATAACCTAAAATGTACTTCCTTTTTAAAACAGTCTACTTTCACATGGTAAGCAGCTAACCAATCCATCCCCAAAATAATGTCAAATTCATTCATTTCCAACTCTATCAGGCCAACCACACCTCGAGTTCTCTATCACCTATTTTCAAAGGGCATTTCTTATACATAGACAATATAGGAATCGACTCATTAGTCGGAGTATCTATCACCAAAGGTATTTCTAACGCCTCAGGTTTCAATTTCATGCGCTTCGCTAAATGATTACTAATAACAGAATGGGTAGCGCCAATATCAATCAATGCATACACACTACGAGTAAAAAGATGAAGTGTACCTGCCACGCGTCATTTGTGGCTCTTGCATCCCTGGCGGTCATGGTAAATACACGGCCCCGGCCTCCTCCATTCCCTTTGTTGTCGTCCTTAGCTCCTTGAGCATTAGCGTCCTTCTTGGGTTCCGGACATTTCCATTTCATATGTCCTACTTTATTACAGTTGAAGCACTTCCTGTCCTTATATCAACATTCATCAGTCTTATGACTCCTTCCACACATTTTGCACTTTTCCTCGGGTTCTCTTCCCCGAGTGTCACTTCGACTCCCATCTCTGCGATTACACAACCAAGTAACACAAAGCAAGCCTCCAATCTGAAATCCTCAAAGTCGAAGCTAAAAGTAACCACTCTGAATGCAACAGAGAATTGATATATACTTGATAACTAATACTCCCTCCGTCCCACTAATTTCTGATCTTATTCCTCTCACGCCAACTTTTTAATTGTTTTCTCACCTCTCACTGATGAGTTCATAGGACGTTTTATGCTAGCCGACCCCAAACCATTGTTGTTGTTTCCTCTTACGCCAACTATACCCACTTGAACAGAAACTGCAATATATGTTTTCTATCCTAGAGAAGAAATGGTAGGCCATACTTATACGACATTTGGCTACTTGAAAATGCAAATGGTGGTAGCGCATGGTGGGCGTGGTGCTGAACGCATTATTTTCGGAAATGACATAACTGACGGAGGAAGGGATGACCTGAAGAAGATCACAATGGTAATGCTTGCTTCTAAATCTAGCTGTGAAATTCATTCCTTGCTATGACGTAGTTTTGCTAACTTTTTTTTTTTTTTTTGTCTCCTTTTAAATGAATTATTCAGGTATAGTATGCATGTTTGTATAGTTGCTTGCCGTTCTCTGAATCTTTTTGCATAATGTCAAGTCGTTTTAACCACTTGACCTTGTGTGATCATTTTACTGTATCGAGATATATACTGTTGGTGATTTTAGTGTCATCAACTTATTTTATTGTAATGGTGATTTACTAAGAGATCAATGTGATTCGTATTAGACTCGGATACGAGTAAGGGAAAGTGTGGAGTACACACTCGTTTGAGCTAAAACGAAGTCAACCTCGATAAAGAAGTAAAAGTTAAAGGGTAGCACATTTTGCTGATGTGCTCGGCCGAGCAGAGTCCTTGACTCGGCCGAGCAGAGCATAGCAGATTGTCCAAGTTTCTGGACAGCCTTGCTCGGCCGAGGCATATGCCTTGCTCGGCCGAGCAGTATGAACATAAATTGTCATGGGACATCTTTGCTCGACCGAGCGAGTCCCTTGACTCGGCCGAGCAGTTCCTGAACAGGTGCCAGTTCAAACTGAAAAGACACATCACTTGGCTAAAGTCATGTCTTTTGGTTATACCCTTTTACTGATACCTCTCCATCTGTATAAATACACGATTCAATCACATATCCGGCCTCTGTATCAAGATCAAGACCCTATATTTCCCCTACAAACGAATAAAGTATTTGGTGATACTCATGGCTGGTGGAAGTACTTTGAAGGAGATGACGACTAAGTTTGGAAAGCTAGACAAGTTTGAAGGGCAAGATTTCAGACGTTGGCAAAAGAAGATGCACTTCCTTTTAACAACGTTAAAAGTGGTGTATGTTCTATCAACCCCTATTCCGGAATTGCTTGAAGATGACAACTTGGAGGCAATCAGATGTAGATTAAAGTGGGAAAACGACGACTACATCTGCAGAGGACACATATTAAACGGTATGTCTGATTCTCTCTTTGACATCTATCAAAATGAGGAATCTGCAAAAGAGTTATGGGATTCTCTTGAATCCAAATACATGGCAGAGGATGCTTCTAGTAAGAAGTTCCTTGTGAGTAATTTTAATAATTACAAGATGGTCGATTCAAGACCTGTCATGTAACAGTTCAATGAACTCCTTAGAATCCTTGGACAATATACACAACACGGGTTGAAGATGGATGAGTCAATATCGGTTTCAAGTGTGATTGATAAGTTGCCTCCCTCCTGGAAGGATTTCAAACACACTTTGAAACATGGTAAAGACGATCTGTCTTTGGTTCAACTTGGTAGTCACTTGCGCATAGAGGAATCTCTTAGGGCGCAAGAGGATGACAAAGGCAAAGGAAAGGAAGTTCTTTGGACCCTCGGTCAATATGATTGATGAGGGTGGAAACAATAAAAACAAAGGAAAGAAACGTAGTTTCAATGACAATGGTTCTGGTTCCAACAAGAAGCCTAAATTGGCATGTTGGAAGTGTGGCAAAACTGGTCACTTTAAGAAGGATTGTCGTGTTGGAAACAACAAGAAAGGCGCAAGCACAAGTGGTTCGGGAAAGGGGTCTAAGGACCATTCTCAAAACCAAGGTCAGATTTTAATACATAGTTGGAACAGATTTATTAAAAATTCTGTTTCACTAATTTCTGAGGCATTTTATGTGCAGGATGATGCTATTGCGTGGTGGATTGATTCCGGTGCCACAACTCATGTTTGTAAAGATCGTTGTTGGTTTAAGACATACGAACCAATGGAAGACGGATCTGTCCTTTACATGGGTGATGATCATTCCGCTCCTATTCAAGGAAGAGGAAGCGTGGTGTTGGAATTCAGTTCGGGAAAAACTGATTCTTTGTTTAATGTTTTATATGTACCTAAACTTCGTAAGAATTTAATTTCTGGTCCTGTCTTGAACAAATGTGGATATAAACAAGTGTATGAATCCGATAAGTATATCTTATCGAAGTCTGGTGTATTTGTAGGATTTGGTTATTATAACAATGGAATGTTCATGTTGAATTTAAATAAAATTCCTGTTAACTCTAGTTCTGTTTATATGACTTCCTCTGTTGTTGTTAATTCCTCATTATGGCATGATCGGTTAGGACATGTGCACTATAAAAGAATGCTTGAAATGTCCAAAGATGGTTTGATTCCTGTTATTGATAATAATACGGAAAGGTGTAATACTTGCATGTTAACAAAAATCACTAGGAAACCTTTTAAAAGTGTTACAAGGAATTCTGTAAAACTTGAATTAATACATAGTGATTTATGTGATTTTCATGCAACTCCATCTTTAGGCAATAAAAAGTATATTGTCACTTTTATAGATGATGCTTCTAGGTTTTGCTATATTTATTTGCTGCATGCAAAAGATGAAGCCCTAGATAAATTTAAAATTTATAAAACTGAAGTTGAACTTCAACTTAATGGCTTGATTAAAACCTTACGTACGGATAGAGGTGGTGAATATTATGATCCTAAATATTTCCAATCCGTAGGAATAATTCATGAGACTACGGCTCCTTATGTACCACAACAAAATGGTGTGGCTGAAAGGAAGAATAGAACTCTTGAAGAAATGGTTAACGCCATGTTGTCTTACTCGGGCTTGAGTAACGGGTTTTGGGGTGAAGCCATGTTAACGGCTTGTCATTTATTGAATAGAGTTCCTAATAAAAGGAACAAGATTACCCCATATGAGCTTTGGTATAAGAAACGACCAAACTTGACCTTTTTGCGAGTTTGGGGATGTAGGGCCGTGGTTAGACTTCCGGACCCTAAAAGGAAAAAGTTGGGAGAAAAAGGTGTTGATTGCATCTTTGTTGGATATGCTGAGCATTCCAAGGCATATAGGTTTTATGTTATAGAACCTAATGGATTCATTTCTATAAACACAATTATAGAATCAAGAGATGCAATCTTTGATGAGAATCGTTTCTCTTCGATACCTAGACCCAAGGATATTATACCAATGTCACGAATCTCAAATGGATGATCATTCAATTGATGTACCAAGTGAGACACCCGAACCTCGTAAGAGTACAAGAGTAAGGAAAGCTAAATCATATGGTTCTGATTTTCAACTATATTTAGTTATGGGATCAAGAGATCAAATTGAATCTCAATACTCTTACTGTTATAGTATAGAGGAGGATCCAAGAACCTATGATGAAGCAATAAAATCTCGAGACGCTGGTTTTGGAAAGAAGCCATCGATGATGAGATTGGTTCTATTGTGGAAAATAATACATGGGTCTTGTCGATTTACCACCAGCCGTAAACATTTGGGGTGCAAATGGATCTTCAAAAGAAGATAAAAGTCGATGGAACTATCGACAAGTTTAAAGCTCGATTGGTAATCCAAGGCTTTAGACAAAAGAAAGGGATCGATTACTTCGATACCTATACACCGGTTGCTCGTATCACTACTATTAGATTTCGATAGCTTTGGCGGCTATTCGTAATCTATTGATCCATCAAATGGATGTCAAAACAGCATTCTTAAATGGTGATTTGGAAGAAGAAGTGTATATGAAGCAACCTCGAAGGATTTGTTATGCCAGGTAATGAGCATAAGGTATGTAAGTTAATTAAGTCATTGTATGGGTGAAGCAAGCACCTAAGCGGTGGCATCAAAAATTTGATGAGGTTGTTTTGTCGAATGGTTTTGTATTAAATCAGTCCGACAAATGTGTATATAGCAGATTTGATGAATCCGGTAAAGGTGTAATCATCTGTCTATATGTAGATGACATGTTGATTTTTGGCACTAACCAAAATGTAGTTGATAAAACTAAGAAGTTTTTGTCATCAAAGTTTTCGATGAAGGACATGGGAGAAGCCGATGTAATTCTTGGTATAAAGATTAAACGGATGAACAAGGGAATTGCAATATCACAATCTCATTATATTGAGAAAATTCTCAAGAGGTTTAATTGTGATAATTGTTCTAAAGTTAGTACTCCCATGGATCCTACTGAGAAACTTGTATCAAATACTGGTAAACCTGTGTCACAGCTCGAATACTCAAAAGCCATTGGCAGTTTGATGTATGCTATGACAGGCACTCGACCTGATATTGCTTATGCAGTTGGAAGATTGAGCAGGTTCACTAGTAATCCTAGTAGACAGCATTGGCATGCTATAACAAGGGTGTTCAAGTACTTAAAAGGTACTATGGACTATGGTTTGTGTTATAGTGGACATCCTTCTATATTAGAAGGTTATACCGATGCTAGTTGGATCAACCAAGAAGATTCATCTTCTACTAGTGGTTGGGTGTTCTTGCTTGGAGGAGGTGCCATTTCTTGGGCTTCCAAAAAGCAGACATGTATTACACATTCTACAATGGAATCTGAGTTTGTAGCATTGGCTACGCTGAAAAGAAGCGGAATGGCTTCTAACTTGATATATGAGATTCCATTATGGCCAAAACCGATATCACCAATGTCTATCCATCGTGATAGTGTCGCCACCTCGCTAGGGCCTATAGTCGATTTATAATGGCAAGTCTAGACACTTGGGTGTCGACATAGTATGATTCGGGAGTTAATCATGAATGGTGTGATATCGATTGAGTTTGTTCGGTCGCAACAAAATTTGGCCGACCACTTGACGAAGGGGTTAGCCAGAGACTTGGTAAATAAGTCTCGATGGGAATGGGATTAAAGTCCATTTAATCCTCTAATTGTGAGATACCCATTTCCCTTCTAATACAACGTTAGAAGCTTGAATTCAATGTGGAAAGCTCGCTGGAGATTGGAACACATGTTATTATCTTTCCCAAGATATGTGTTCGGACTGCAAGTAAAGGTTAGGTTGAAGAATTTCTTCTTAATAGTTCCTTTGAAAAATTGCAAATGCAGTGCAAGATTAAAAGGAACTACCTATGTGGACATGAAGTTTTGCCGCTTCAAGAAGCTAGGACTTGGCTTCCTATATGTTCACTATCGATATGGACACATGGCTTGTAATAGTGTCAAGATTAAACAAAGAGAATTGTACTGAACTTATGTGTATAGTACTTCAGGTATTCATATGAGTTGACGGGTTCAATCGTTAGGACACCCAGATTCTCGAGTATTTGAAATGTGTATTATACTAAGATGAAAATTCAATCGCAAGACATTTTCATTTATGCATTCATTTGTTTCGTTATTTATAAAGTTTAGTAAATCAAAGGATTACACTAAAATGGAGGGGATTTGTTGGTGATTTTAGTGTCATCAACTTATTTTATTGTAATGGTGATTTACTAAGAGATCAATGTGATTCGTATTAGACTCGGATACGAGTAAGGGAAAGTGTGGAGTACACACTCGTTTGAGCTAAAACGAAGTCAACCTCGATAAAGAAGTAAAAGTTAAAGGGTAGCACATTTTGCTGATGTGCTCGGCCGAGCAGAGTCCTTGACTCGGCCGAGCAGAGCATAGCAGATTGTCCAAGTTTCTCGATGCCTTGCTCGGCCGAGGCATATGCCTTGCTCGGCCGGCGATGAACGAAATTGTCATGGGACATCTTTGCTCGGCGAGCGAGTCCACGACTCGGCCGAGCAGTTCCTGAACAGGTGCCAGTTCAAACTGAAAAGACACATCACTTGGCTAAAGTCATGTCTTTTGGTTATACCCTTTTACTGATACCTCTCCATCTGTATAAATACAGATGTTTGATCTCATTTTTAACACACATAACATACAAGAGTGATACAACAATAACGAAAGCAAAACAATTCTCAAGTTTTAGATTTGTTCTCTTTGCCTAGAAACAAATTGCGTGATTGTCTTATCCCAATAAGGATTTCGTGTAACCCAGGCATTAAGGGTCGAAATACTTTATTCGGAAAGTGGATTATACACGATTCAATCACATATCCGGTCTCTGTATCAAGATCAAGACCCTATATTTCCCCTACATATACCGCTTGGGGTTACAGTATTGAAATGGTGCAACATATCCCATCAAATGAGTGGAAGACATAATAAGAACTTGAAAGCGTCCAGAGCTGCTGGCTTTTATGCATTTGTGTCATGATTTTTTGTGTGTTGAGATGTCCTGCACTCGAAGTGATCACTTCAGTTTTTATCAATGGGTATGGGAATGCATATGTTATACTTGGAAATCTAGGTGTCACTTCTTGTAGACACTGCGATTAGGGTGTGATTTTCATTTTCCAGATGTGAAAGTTCTCTTATTAACGGGACCGTCTCAATAAGTACAGAGGTCCTGTGCGAAATGAGAATATGGGGCTCCGTTTGGAGAACACCCCCTCGACCTCAGGCCCTAAATTGCAATTTGTACTTGCCAAAAACTTATAAAAAACGCGTTTTTTGTTAAGCTTAACAAAAAACGTGTTTTTATACGGGCACAACTCCCGTTCATCCCCAAATTCAAACACACACACAGTCTCTCTCTAGCCTACCGGGAAACCAGCCAATCCCTCCAATCACCGAACCTCCCCGGCGACGTCCATCTAACAAAGGCAAACCACCACTACCAACAAAATCAAGCAATCACTACGAACGTGACGATTATCACGAATTCTTCAACAGAGGATCTCAGTCACCGTTGTATCCGATTCCGCCACCACTGCCGCCTTTCGAAATGCCGGAGATGAAATTCAAGGTACGAGGAGATTTCGTTAGCATACGAAGCGCTCAGAGCTCCGTGCGTAATTCTCCGGACAGGATGCTGATTTCTCTTCGGACGGTGGAGAAGTCATGGGGTCTGTGTTTTTCCCAAGCCCAGATGTTAATCCTTTTCTCTTTCTCGAAGTAATTAATCAGGGTTCGATTTGTATTGTATTTGAATACCATTTTGGAAATTTGCTGTTGTTGTTGGTGGGAGATTTGATGTGCCAGTGCTAGGAATTTGATGTGCCAGTGCTAGGGATTTGATGTGCCAGTGTATGTGTTTCTGAGTGCCAGTTCATGTAATTTTTGAATGCCATGTATTTTTGAATGCCAGTTCATGTAATTTTGAATGTCAGTCCATTTTTTTTTGAATGCCAGTTCATGTTTTTTTGAATATCAGCAAAAATAATTATCAGTGTTTTTGAGTGCCAGTATATGCATTTTTGAGTGCCAGTAAATGTGTTTTCAAATGCCAGTCCATGTATTTTTGAATGCCAGTGCTTGTATTTTTGAGAGCCAGCAAAAATATTAGTGTAACAAAGTGCCAGTGTTAGTGTAACAGAGTGCCAGTGTGAAGAGTGCGCCTATGTATATAAAAGTGCTCGTGTAAAAAGTGCCGCTTCATGTTTATAAAATGCCGCATGAAATCACTGGTCATTTGTAATATTAACACTGGCATTTATCATGATTGCCAGTAATTACAAAAATGCCACCGTTTATTTTGAACATGGTTGCCAGTAATTACAAAATTGCCACCGTTTATTTTGAAAACACGTTTTTTCTTATCTTAAGAAAAAACTAGTTTTTTATAAGACCAACTCTTTGTACTTTAAAAAATTAACACAATAATCTGTTATATATATATATATATATATATATATATATATATATATATATATATATATATATATATATATATATATATATATATATATATATATATATATATATATATATATATATATATATATATATATATATATATATATATATATATAAATATACACTCCCTCCGTCCCATTAATAATTTCACTTTTTGCCATTTTGGGTGTTCCATTGAAAGCTTCACCTTTCCTTTTTTGGCAAAGAATCTTTACTATTCCCTCCACTCATTCTCTCTCCTACATTATTTTAATACTCACAACACCATTATAATTTATTATTCCCTCCACTCATTCTCTCTCCTATTTTCAAATTTCTCTCTTCTATTTTCAAATTACACTCACAACATTTTTTCTTCCCACCCATTTTCTTAATTTGCGTGCCGAAGCCAAAATGGTGAAGTAAATAATGGGACGGAGGGAGTATATATATATATATATATATTTAATGGACATAGATAAAATTGGGGCTCTTCAAAATTTGGGACCCTGTGCAAAGGAACCTAATGTTCCATGTCTGAGCCGGCCCTGCTTATTATTATTAAAAAGTACTTCCTCATTCTTAATTAAGTACCCAATATAACCTTCTCCATTAAATAATGGGTCGACTTACTCATGGGAAACTATGGAATGTCCAAAATATAATATCCGTGAAATCCAATTCACTTTTCTTTCTTAATCTCTTTGTTGTTCAAAGCCACTTATTTAGTGTGTATGTGTGTGTGTGGGGGGGGTTGAGAAGCAAAAAAATTGTTAATGATAAGTTAATCATCTTGAACTTCGACAACTAATTTGTGAAAACTTCGTGAAATTCCAAAAATTGTTATTGACACACCATTAATAATAATACCGATAACAATTTTGTAGAATTTTATGAGGTTAATCAATTATTCATTTGAGCTCTCTCTCTCTCTCTCTCTATTCAGCTTGCTCGATAGATGGTGATAAGCCCTGGAAATCCAAGACTGGGGCTTACTGCTGTGACCAGAAAACCTGGAGTGGTTGATAAACCAGAACTTTCTTCTGCCAAGCTGATAAAATACAAGGTATAATTGCAATTTTTTTTAGCACGTCTTTGGATTTTGTTACAGGATGTATTGATTGGGCACCGAGTTAAGTGAGTTGTATATTTTCGATTAAGTAGCTAATTTCTCGTGCTCATTTTTCTGACAATGGTGATTTCAGTGGGACAGTCCTCGCGTTGTTCCAGCGGATATGACAATTGAAGTTTCCGAGCTGTTTACTCGAGAATTGACAACAGGGAGTATATTGATGAAACAGAAGAGATAGCGATGAAAGGGTTGATGGACAACAGGGAGATACCGGAGATGATTACAAAGGAGCTGCTGGAAAAGTCAAGGATAATGGGACCGGAAGCAGAAGAGAAAATACATGGATTCTTCCGTGTGACATTTTTTTTTTCACTACTCACACACACACAGAAGCCCTAGGAAATCCTAGGAAGAGAAAGCCTTAAAGCCTTCCCTCTGGCCACCAAGCCAAAGCCTGATGGTTCTTCCGTGTGACATTTTGTTTATAAATATCTTATGCTATTCAACAAGACAGACTGACTATGGAACAGGCCAAGCTTATGAGTTGGTCTCGTCTGTTTGTATTAAACCCTAAACCCTAAAACATAACAACAAGGTGAGTGTTTATCTAGTCCTTCGGGTTCCGGCAATGCTACGCTATGCCTCCCATAAATTTGATCATGTGGCTAAGCTATGTCAACTTTTTTTTTTTTTTTTTGCTACAAAACACGTGTTACACAAATTTGCTTTTATGGAAGTATATGTATCTGCCTCTCGCACAATGAATGTAACAGTTTTTGTAAGTAAATATTAGTACTTTTTTTCTTTAAAAAAACAAGAATTTTCCACAAATGAATGTAATAGTTTTTATTATAAAATGTAACAGTGGTTTTACAAAAAAAATAAAATAGTTTGATTATTATTTTTTAGAGAAAATAACAATTGTAACATAAGTAATTTTTTTTAGAGAAAATGTTAATCACAACATTTTATGGTCACCTAGCATTTAGACGACAATTTTCTGACTAAACACATTTCTCGACAGATATGGAGTTAATCGCGTCGTTTTATGGCCACCTAGAACCCAAACCCAAACGAGCGATTTTTCAAGCATTGCCAAATACTACACAAGAAATAAGACTGCATTTCACATGCAAGTGGACAAGTAACAAAGGGGCATTGATGGCATCAACTCGGTAATTTTATAGTATATATATGAAAATGAATTAAAAAAAAATACAATGATAGTTAGAGATGCATATGAGGAGGACGAGATTAATGACCTAGACCAGGAGGACATTGATGGCAGCAACTCATTCGACATATAGCATGCTAATTATTTTTAATAAGACTGCATTTCACATGCACCTGAGTTTGGACCTAGACCAGGAGGACATCCGCCACTTCTGTCCCGCTCGACTTGAGCAAGACAAAGGAGGAGTTAGAGATGCATATGAGGAGGACGAGATTAATGACCTCTGCAACCCACCACTCGGAAATCATCATCACCCTATTATTAAACCTTCTTTTTCTTCCTCCGAGGAGGACCACTTTGTCAACAGCTTCTTTAACATGGATTCCTACACAGAGATAGAGGAGGAGGAATCACCCAATCAGCAGCAGCCATCATCTCATCTTTTCTGGCACGGGGTTCATGACAGCTTTCCAATGATGATTGAAGGGGATGATATTGAAATTAGCCATGGGGAAGTGGACCAAGGACTTGACCTTGTTCACTTGCTGTTGGCTTGTGCAGAGGCTGTAGGCTGCAGACACTAAACTTGCTCACTACACCCTAACCCAAATTTGGTCTTGCTCTAATCCCTAGGGTCATCCAATGCAAAGGCTAGATTATCTCTCCTCCTCAATAATAATCTCAACTCACCCAAATATGCTACATTTTCAAATGGTGCCAGGGATCATGTATCCTTGATCACCAGAAAAGAAAAGATTGAAGCTTTACATCTACTTCACCAAGCAACACCTTACATTGGTTTTGGCTTTATGGCTGCAAATGACGCTATATGCCAAGCAGCACAAGGGAAAGACTATTTGCATATCGTTGACCTTGGAATGGAACTTCATACGTTTCAATGGCCTTCCCTAATAAGAAGCCTTATTTGTCAACAGCATAGTGCATTTGCACACATACGTGAAAGAGAGCAGAGGGTCTCTGAAGGCAATCCTCCAAGCGATCAAGAAATTGGGCCCCACGCTCCTTGCGGTGGTGGAACAAGATGCCAACCACAATGGACCCTTGTTTTTGGGGAGGTTCCTGGAGTCCCTTCACTATTATTCGGCTATATTTGATTCCCTGGAGGCTAGCCTAGCAAGGAATAGCTGGGATAGGATGAAGATAGAGAAGGTTCTTTGCAGAGGAGATTAGGAACATTGTGGGAAACGAGGGAAGAGATAAGATTTAAAGGCATCAGAGGCAGACCAATGGAGAAGGCAGCTTGGGAGGCTGGTTTCCAAATCAAGGATTCAACTACAAGCCAAGCTAAAGCTAGAGCTAAAGTGTATGGTTGTGATGGGTACACCGAATAAGTGACAAGGGTTGCCTACTCCTTGGATGGAAAGGGAGACCAATAATGTTTGCCTTTGCATGGCAACTACCCAACAACAATGCTTACATTTTTAATTGATGCAAGTCATAAATGAAATTAGGTCATCTCTTTGATGAATCCATCATCTCTATACAACCTGTCATCATTTTTGCTTGGGGATTTTCACCAGAAAATGCTCCGGAAATCACCATTCTTTCCCATCAAGACATTTAATTGTATTTCCTATATTCAAACATTTCTCTCTCTCTCTCTCTTTCTCTCAATATCTCTCCAGATAATTATCTGCTAGTGTTATCCTCTGCTTACACCACATTATGGATATGAATTCTTGGACTTCCCACTCTTCATTTGATAAATAACAAATAGGATCTCCTTAAAAACAAACTATGTAAGACTCATGAACAAACAAGAACTTAAGATTTACCGGTACGTGGCGTTGTGACTTTTCAGACCACTAACATAGTTAGTATCGACACGAGAAAAGTATTCCAGCCTATATACTAGGTTTATCTTGAATTCATATAGAAGACTTGGGAGGACTAGATGGAATATTACTCTAGAACAATGAAGAAGACTCAAGAACAAGAATATATAGTTAGTATCGGCACGAGAAAAGTATTCTAGCATATATACTAGGTTTATCTTGAATTCATATAGAAGACTTGGGAGGACTAGATGGAATATTACTCTAGAACAATGAAGAAGACTCAAGAATAAGAATATATACGAAGAAGGAAGAGATATATATGAAACTAAGTTTTTATTTCTTCAAAGGATGATTACAAATGAAAGCCTTATCCCCTATTTATAGTACATAAAGGGGGAATACAAACAACAAACTTCATACAAGAGATAAGAGAAAATATTCTCTTTATCTTACAACCACACATAATGTTTTAAAAAGAAATCAAAAGAAACTAAAAGAAATAAGCACCAATGAAAGAGATCAGTACTAAGGATATGACCTAAGCGCTTGCATCATAAAAATATGATTTAAGCCCTTGTCTGGTTGAGATGGATCATCTTCATTTTATAAGGATTAAAGTAGCTTCCTTCATTATCACTTTCATATCACCGGTAAATAGTTGGTACCGTCTGGTGTTAATTGTTTTGTGAGATGTGATGCAGTCTTGCAATGCTGCAGTTCATTTTACAGCTACTTGGTGATCTCTTGACCAAACTTCTTTTGCAATCGGTATATCTTTCGAAATTGATGATGGGTCAACCATGTTTGCTCATGCCATTTCTTCTCTCATGTCTATATGGATATCACGATGTTTCATGGAGATCTGGAGATCTTTTCTGTCAAGATTGTACCAATCATGGATGAAAGCAATCAGAGCATGATAGACAAAGGACTCTCCTTGATTTTTGATAACTGTTGGGGGAGATATGAGCATGGCCTTCGGAACATTATTACCACTTGGTCTTTGTCTTGTAGTAGTAAGCTTACGCATCCATTGATGAGCAGGAAGGAATCACTCAAAGAGTTTGAACAAATTGCAGGAATTGTGGGGCATCCGGCCAAAGTGGCATTGAAGGAGATATGACTGAAGTCTGACGGTGTTGAAAGTGACAGCAATAGTATACGATTCGAATAAATAAAAGAAAAAGCAGAGTGTCTCATTTGGGAAATTAAACAAGTCGTATATCTTGATGATGTTTAAGAAAGGATAATCCGGGTGAAATTTGTAGCCTCCAAGGATTATACCAAACTTAAAAAGGATGATAGTGAAAAGGGCTTGTTGGTTTGGGATAGCTGAGAGTCATATCAGCTATTACTTCCATGACTTCTTCGGGAAGGTGAAGAACAAGGAATATTCCAAGGGGTTTTGGGGAAGAAGTGTTGGGCCAGAAGAGGAAGAGGCTTCATTGATGGTGAACACCATTTGAAAGATGGAATGGTTTATCTGTGAAACCATAGAGGTATTGCATTTCCTTTTATAGTCATTAGGCCTTGAAAGAAAATCAGCAAGGACGTTTTGTCGTACCTTTGATATGTTTCACAGTAAAATTCCATTGGGAAAACCAATTGGCCCATCGTAAGAGCTGTGGCCGAGGAAGTGCTCTTCTTTTGAATTCTAGCATGCGTGGAAAGGACATGTCCATCTCGACTTGAAATTCTTGCCCGATTAGATGAAACTGGAATTTCTCTATTCCTCTTTTGATTGCAAGAATCTCTATGAAAGTGGAGTGGTAGTGTTGTTCTGATTGCTTGAACGTGTCACTCTTGCAGCCACATATTGATCTTTTGCTTTTGTCTTGGACGAATAATACTGCTGCCCAATACTCATCACTAGCATCTGTCTGCAGTATTCTCTGCTCTGCTCTGATGAAGTGGAAATCTTCAAAGGGGACATCCTACCAGTCAACTTTTTGATTGCCTTGACTCCTTTTGTTTGTTTTATTGTCCAAGGGGGGAGGATTCCTTTTAAGCATGGGGAGCAACCACACTGTATGACATGATAACTTGGGTAAGAAATCAGCCATATAGTTGACTAGTCCAAGGAACTGCTGAACTGCTTTTAAAGAAGATAGCTCATCTTTTGAAGAAGATAGCTCATCTGGAAATCTGTGCAATTCCTTAGTTATGTGGGGCTGAAGCTGATATTTGCCCTCGGATATGTCCATGCCAAGGAAATTGATAGAGGATACACCTATTTCCATCTTCTTTTCTAATAGAATTATACCATACTTTGTGACCAATGAATGAAACCTCGAGAGCAAGTCTGTGAGACTTCTCATCAGCAGCAGAGAACAACAAAATATCATCTATATAAACCAAGGCATTAGAAAGTAAAGGTTCAAAAATGGTTACCATTGCCTTTTGAAAAGCAGAGGGTGCATTTTTAAACCAAACAGCATGACTTCCACTGTAATGATGATCAGGTATGCAAAAGACTATTTTTGGTCTGTCTTCAGGGAGTGATTCCTAGTTGCCAAAAACCTGACTTGAGATGAAACTTGGATAGAACATTTGCATCTGAAAGAGGCTGAAACAAGGATTTTTTCTATGGTAGTGGAAATTTATCATCTGCCAAGAAATGATTTTAATGGTTGATAATTAATAACCAATCTTAATTTTCCTCGAACTTGTTCACTTCGCTTATTGACATAGAAAGCTTCGCATGCCCATGGAGATGACGTGGGCTCGATAACCTCTTGGCCAATAAGTTCAGTGCACTCTTTTGAGGGGCGAGTTGGTAGTGGTCTGGGTTCATACCAGGATGACTAGCCTTGGTGGGGTTCACATCCTCATTTTGCTCGAAGGACCTCATTTTGCTCGAAGGACAAGGAGACAAAGAAGGAAGGGTTTAGCCATAATGGTGAGGTGTGTTTGGAGAGAAACTCAGTATGGGAAGAGGCACATGAGGATTGGATAAGCTGATTTTTTAGTGACTCGATAGTATTGGCAGACGCCATGAACAGGTGTGAAACTAGGCTCCAAGGGTTTAAGAAGCTTTTGTAACAAAGACAGTTTTGTGTCCATCTTAAGTTGGGTAACTTATGAAGGATATCAAACCCGGTGAGGACTTTTCCATGAGAACTTGAGCCAAGTAACTTATGCTTTATGACACACTTGGAGAAAAGGCGAATGTGGATTGGGACACTGATTTTGTCTATTAAGAACACTTCTCCATTAGCTGCAAGAAATGTTTGGTGATGTGGTTTCCAGAAGCTTGGAGGAAGGATTTTGAGATTCAGTATGAAAACTGACGATCCTGTATCAAAGAATGTTTAAATGACCGATAAGGCGGTCAAGCTACATGCGCCCCTACCAACCTTTCCGGATATTCGATTCAGTCCCCCGCTATCTTTTAGAAGCTTAAAATTGCTTTGTATCTCCCAAAAATATTTGTGTCCCTCCGTCTCCAGGCTCCAGAATATCTCCTCCAAGCTTTCGGTCCATGACGTTCCACTAAAATGTCGACGAGACGAGACTGTCCCTTTGGAACCCCGCAGGTACCCGCGTGCGCAGCTCCCAGAAGATGCTTTTCATTTTACCTTCTATAGCTTCATGGAAATTAAGCATGCGGCGAACCTGCTCTAAGTTGGCTGCAGTTGCTTGGAGGCGGCCTTTCCCTCCATCTCTGATGATACGTTGAGGTATTGCGGCGCACTACCGGAGCTAAATAAGAAACTAGTTAAAAGATGTTTGATCATTCCTAAAGTAGATCCATTTGTTTCTTTCAGTTTCTTTCTCTTAATAAAGCGCTGACCGACTTACGGAATCGAAACAATCGGACACTGCATTTATCCAATGCATTCTTTTCGATCTTGTACTCACAGAGCGGTACACTTAACACTAAGCCAATCTATATATTCTCACTCATGGCACACTTTATCTCCATTTTTTATATGCGGCTTCACAAGCAAAAAAAGGTTCTTAGCACGTAAGTGATCGATCGGTTTCTACTCTGCCAGACGGAGACCGCCTTGACCCTAAGGTTGAAAGCTCTTTGGGCACCGGCTTTTCAAAACCTATATAGCTTAATGAGATGCACTAGTCAGATAGAATTCATATTTCTTGCTTTACTTTAAGAATTTCGGTAGGATAAATGATGTCTATGATGCGTTGTCGCATATGCGTCGTTAACTGGGATGATTTCCTTACCTTAGAATAGTGATATAGTTAATCTGGGGTTGAGAGGTGTATACCAAAACCCGCGACGGAGGACAGATCTCCTTCATCCTAGAAGCATCAAATCTTCGGATGTCTTTGTAAGAACAATAATCAATTGAACTACGGGTAAGCTTGAAGATCGGAAAAACACCCTTTTGAATTGCAAATTAAACGCCTAGGACCATTCATTTCTAGCCCCTCCGATCTATAGTAATTAGCCTCTCTGTCCTGCTCTGTGGGCTTCTATACTCTCTCGTCCGCTTAGGTCAATAGTGACTATGCTATTACCTTTGAACACGGGAAAGACATTTCTTCAATTAACATGACTTTTGGTGACCAAAGAAAAATAGTAATAGAAAAGAACGCAATGGATATTTATTGTTAATTGAAGAAATTCCGAGGATTCCCTTCTCCATGTGTCAAATGAATCAATAATTCTCATTGCTTCATTCGCAGGCGCATCCATGGGATACCCATCCCAGACCACAGCTTCAGATTAATTTAGTAGGATTATGAGTCGAAAGCAGCACGGGAGCTATTAGCCTTAGGTTCGGAAAGCAAATTCTTTATAGAATATTAATGTTCAACGGTTGCTTACGCTAATATGAGAAAAGGTTAGGGAATGACTAAAGATGAACCACATGAATAGGTAAACCCCTTATTTCTATTTTTTTTTGTTGATTGGGTTATGCCCTTTTTGTGCTGGCTAAGATTGAGAATACGACTCAAACTCCTAGCAAGCATATTCTGATTGATTAGCTTTCTGGGTCACAAGGTGCAGCGATTGATGACTTTACTGTAGGTGTGCCCTCCCTTTGACTTCTACAGATCAGCCGAGATTCAATAGAGAGTTCATGCCAAAGGGTCCAATGACAACACGAGGTTCAAAATAGCCTGCTAAAGAAAGAAAGCCCGCCACCTGATCTCCTCTTTTCAGGCACACACGAAACCAGGGCTGACTGGTCTAGTCTATTGGCGAAAGGAAGGAATCCACACCCCCACCCTAACCGTAAATTAGAATGTAAGTATGCTCTTTGCTTTTGTCAGTCATCCGTAACCGGCTACAGTCACTGAGTTGGATCTTAACCAATAGCAACAAAGGTGGTTTTTCATTATTTCACTAGTGCATAGAGTTCGCTTTCCTGCGAGACTGCTACTACCCCCTCGTAGAGAGTATATTCGGCTTGCTTCTCTGAGTCGGAATTCAAAACAAGCAAAAAGGAAAAAGGAGAGTTTAGAAAGCCTCAACTACGGGCCGTAACGCCCTCCTTCAAATAGGAAAGTTTTATTTCTCATTCCCAAATCCATCTAGGATTGGGCTCTTTCCCTTTACTTGACTTGAAGTTGAATCAATGCCTTCTTTGTAAAGAGGAGATAGCTGGTCTACCGACCAACACGAAATTGAGGGACCTCCATTGACACAAGATCTGAGTTGGCTGGATTGATATAACCAATAGATATACTTTCGAAAGGCCTGCCCAGAGGGCACCCATCCTAGTACTCATTAGTGCTGGTATGATCGCACCCAAGCTTTTAACTGTTTATGACAAACAAATGTCATGACTGTGTGATGGACTCTGCTTCCGATATATGTAGTATGAAACTGCCTTCTTATATGCAGCATGCATTGAATCCTGTACTATTCTTTGAGCTCTTTTTGGGTTCAGACATCATCAGTAGTAAGATAGGAACTATAAGGCTTTCCTTAGAGATATGTTATATCAAAACCAGTCTAACATTTTCACAATGTTTGGCTGGACAACTGCCAGCAATTGAAAGAAAGTGGCCTCCCATTAACCGAATTTACCATAGCCTAAAGAAGAAATGTCATAAATATTCAAGATATCCAAAGACCTACCTAATCTATATTACAATAGACAATTAGAATAACCGTCGAGACAAAGAGTGACTATGATTGATTCTTACAAATTTTGATCCGACGGGCCTAAATTCTCACTCCCTCAACCTTTTTTAACCTCACTCCCCAACCGAAGGTTCTCTCTCTGTCTCCGACTCCCCATCAGGTTCATCTGCTAATTCTCCTCCCTTTACCTTCTCTCACACACACTTTCACTCAAGAAAATTAAACATCTCTCATCCTCCCCGGTATCTTTCTCAAAAGCCCTAATTCGTTTCACTCCAAATTATACAGATTCTATAATCCACATTATTCAATTTTACAGACTCCATGGCCAGCCGTTTCCATGGGCGTCTTGGTCCAACTATTCGACGTTGTCTTTCCATTTCGGTTCATGCCTTTGTCAGATTTATTGTTCATGCCTTTGATAAATTAATTCAGTTTATGTTGTATAACACGCACAGGCAACGGTGGTTTAATGTTGTAGTCTATAGATATTAGGTTAGTCGATGAAAGTGGCGATCCAGAGATACTGCATGAAAGGTTTAAGGCAAATATGTCTCTCTCAAAATTGTATAAATTTGTTATCAGATTCAAACTCAGGAAAAGAAAGATGAAAAGGCGACATCTTTGGCAAACGAAAGGCTCTCATGAAATAGGTCAGTCACGAGTAATACCTCTTAAGGTTGTATCTATGTAATCCATGTCTATAAATTCTTTAATTTCTCTGTGTAGTTCATATTACTGCCACAAAAGGCATGCAAATTCTATAAAGGTATCTACATAGACCTAAATAAGACACTCTCTTTTCTTCGAATTTTTATGTTTTGTAGTCTGTTCACACTCACTGACACACACACACACTTTACATTTAAGGTTGTATCTATGTATGTGTGAACAGATAATATGTTGCTGTGTTTGATGGTTTGGGCTCTGTAAAATCTTTAATTTCTATGTGTTTTGACGTGTAGTTCATATATTAACCTATTATTTATTTCTTACAGCCTCAAATAAGAGATTTTGAACACAAACAGGAAATATTTACTAAATAAAAGCTCCTAAAAATATGGAAGCTTCTTCAATACGGCTGCTATTGATGAAATCTAAAAAGACAATTGGATTGGCTTAGGGAAGCTTTGAGGGTGTGGAATGAGCATGTTTTACTCACAATTGCTTTTGTCAAAAAAGGGTCGTTTTGGGACTATCTGGGTTGCTGCTCATTGTCACTAAAATGTCAAAAAAGATCAAATCACTCACAACATATATGCTCTGTTGGTCAGTTTATGAAACAAAATGGTATTGAAGCTTTCTGGGACGTTGGGGTTTCATTGATGGAGCAGGGGAGCATGTTTTGGAGACGGTCGCAGGCTAGAAACGGGGCAACTTATGAGATTTAACCATTGTGATGCAGGTTTGTCATTCTCTTTTTATTCGTTTTTTATTCGAGTCGCCACCTATCTATATTACAATAGGCAATGGGAGTAACTGCTGAGACAAAGAGGGGTTGAGATTACTCTTTATTGAATTGATCCTATGACCTAAAATCTCCCTGAAACAAATGTTCTAACTGACCACTATCCACACTCATGAAAAACTACACAAACCTAACATGTCGTTTGGAGATATATATAATCATGCCCAATAACTCTATTTAACCATTCAATCTCTTATTTTGCATTTCATCACTTCAGTCACTAGAGCGAAAACCATTGACAAACATTTGTAGCCTCTGATTTTGTTGCTTCGTGAACTATGTATTTCCATAGTTGTGCATTTATATGATAGTTTTATTCTTGATAAATTTTGCATTCATTGCCTATGATCTGGGTTCCTAAATGAATCTTCTTAGCAAAAACTAGCGTATAGATTTTTTTCATACTTTTGTAAATAACAAATTGTTGAAGCATGGGGCTGTGGAGGCCTTACAAAGTTGGCATGTTTCCTCACTATAGGCATCTGGTCGGAGTGGAATAGGAAGGTTGGTCTAAAGTCACTAATCTGATGTGTTCTTATCATTCTTGGTTTCAGATATTGATCATATAACATAGATTATTGCCCCCAAAACCATTCATCCCCAAGTTCAAATCCGACACTTCTGAAAGTTGGAAGGATTTTGAAGGAGTCTTGAGTTGCAGTGTATATTTCGAAAGCACTTTAGGTTTTACTAATTTGACCAACTTTAGTTGTTGGTTATGAGTTTTAGAAGCACTTTTATTTTTCGACTTGATCCATTTCTCATAGTAGCCATAAGATTCATGTGTACTTTTGGTTTCTGCATTTGTTAATTGTTACTCCCTCAACTTTTTACTTTTTAAGGAATTAATGAAGTTGAGTATATGTGCAGTTAAGTCATCTGCTAGAACATGATAGTTGACAAAGATGAAGTTTACTATGTTAAAAATTAACTTTCAGTTGGGAAACTTTTGTTAATAAGTAGGTAGTACCATTTTCTATTCATGGGTTTTGATGTATTCAGGATTTTACTTATTGGTGTTGAGTTGTTAATAAAATCTGGCAAGGAATGCGTGTAGCTGATTTGAAATTCGCTCTCCATATTTTCAGTTTGCTCAATTCACATCGAAGAGTTTTGTTTGATAAATGAACTAACCTACTCATTAACGTAGTGGGTGGGTTAGGATTGTTATAGGAAAAAGGGTAGTGAATTACGAAAGAGTAGTGGGGATGTCTGGACTTTTTTAGTTGTTTTCCATTGTTAACAAAATCTAACAAAACATAACTAAGGGTTCGTCATGTGAGGTTACATAGTTTTGTAATATTTTTAATCAATGAAATTTTGGACGGAGTCGTGCAATTAAAAAAATTGAAGTAATACAAAGATGACTTTAGAAAAAATAACCGAGTACATACTCTAATTGAACGGAGTATAAAATTGATCATACCGTCACCGAATACTAGCATTACTTACTGAAACTCGTTTAGGTCCGATCGTTTGCAAAAACTAGCACTAATATTTCAGTCAAAGAAGAGGAAAATTGAAAAGTTGAACAAAATATGTATAGGCGTCACTCCGTGCCTTTGGCATGGGGGTTAGTACTAGTTCTATACAAAATCTAGCTCGAATCAACTAATCTACCATACCTGCTGCAAAGGATTTCAGCAACCTTTTGATCTGTAAAAAAAAACAAAGGTAAAATGTTAGGGATGAAAATAAAAATAGGTTGTTAACTAGTCAAATGAGACTATCATTATGAAACAGATGGAATGTGATTATGTGGTGAATAAAAAAGAGCTAATAATAACAAACATACCTAAAATTCATGCATGGAAGTACATTTTAAATCTTCAATGGAACAGACATTCAAGTTAGAAATAAATCATTTTTATTAACTTGAAAATTAACAATGATATAATATCAATAAGTTAAAATTCTTACTTTTTTGATAAGGGATTTTTCTCGTAACTCAATGATAGCTTGAGCATTCAGTGGCCCGATTCCCTGAAATATACCGATAAAATATTAGCAATAAGAAAATAACATAAATGATATTATGTGAAAACTAACATATGAAGCTTACCTTTAACATTTTGAGATCATGCCTATTTGAAAAAAGAACAATAATACATAATTAGTTCAAATCTGCTGTACCAGAACTATGTACCATAAATATGTATCACCTATTATATTTTGATATTTGGCAAAACTTAATCTAGATGAACAACGTCAGTTAGTTAACGGGATGGATGGATGGATGGGCATATGATATAAGGAATGTGTAGATTTCCAAATAAATTCAAGTTTCTTCCTTGCGTATTATTCCGTATCTCACCAAATCCCTCCATTGCATCAGTCCATCAAAAACAGAAATACAAAGCCTTCTTCAAAACAATTTTGACTCCATTGGGCTTCATCAAATTACTGCTAAACATAAACAAAGAACAAGGAAATAAAAATGGCAAACATTCTACGCTTGTTCTTTGTTTATGTTTAGCAATAATTTGATGAAGCCCAATGGAGTCAAAATTGTTTTGAAGAAGGCTTTGTATTTGTTTTGATGGGCTGATGCGTGGAAGGGATTGGGCCTGAATACGCAAGGAAGAAACTTAAATTTATTTGGAAATCTACACATTCCTTATATCATATGCCCATCCATCCATCCCGTTAACTAACTGACGTTCATCTAGATTAAGTTTTGTCAAATATCAAAATATAATAGGTGATACATATTTATGGTACATAGTTCTGGTACAGCAGATTTGAACTAATGTATTATTGTTCTTTTTTCAAATAGGCATGATCTCAAGATGTTAAAGGTAAGCTTCATATGTTAGTTTTCACATAATATCATTTATGTTATTTTCTTATTGCTAATATTTTATCGGTATATTTCAGGGAATCGGGCCACTGAATACTCGAGCTATCATTGAGTTACGAGAAAAATCCCTTATCAAAAAAGTAAGAATTTTAACTTATTGATAATATATCATTGTTAATTTTCAAGTTAATAAAAATGATTTATTTCTAACTTGAATGTCCGTTCCTTTGAAGATTTAAAATGTACTTCCATGCATTATCATTAGCTCTTTTTTATTCACCACATAATCACATTCCATCTGTCTCATAATGATAGTCTCATTTGACTAGTTAACAACCTATTTGTATTTCCATCCCTAACATTTTACCTTTGTTTTTTTTACAGATCAAAAGGTTGCTGAAATCCTTTGCAGCAGGTATGGTAGATTAGTTGATTCGAGCTAGATTTTGTATAGAACTAGTACTAACCCCCATGCCAAAGGCACGGAGTGACGCCAATACATATTTTGTTCAACTTTTCAATTTTCCTCTTCTTTGACTGAAATATTAGTGCTAGTTTTTGCAAACGATCGGACCTAAACGGGTTTCAGTAAGTAATGCTAGTATTCGGTGACGGTATGACCAATTTTATACTCCGTTCAATTAGAGTATGTACTCGGTTATTTTTTCTAAAGTCATCTTTGTATTACTTCAATTTTTTTAATTGCACGACTCCGTCCAAAATTTCATTGATTAAAAATATTACAAAACTATGTAACCTCACATGACGAACCCTTAGTTATGTTTTGTTAGATTTTGTTAACAATGGAAAACAACTAAAAAAGTCCCGACACCCCCACTACTCTTTCGTAATTCACTACCCTTTTTCCTATAACAACCCTAACCCACCCACTACGTTAATGAGTAGGTTAGTTCATTTATCAAACAAAACTCTTCGATGTGAATTGAGCAAACTGAAAATATGGAGAGCGAATTTCAAATCAGCTACACGCATTCCTTGCCAGATTTTATTAACAACTCAACACCTATAAGTAAAATCCTGAATACATCAAAACCCATGAATAGAAAATGGTACTACCTACGTATTAACAAAAGTTTCCCAACTGAAAGTTAATTTTTAATATAGTAAACTCCATCTTTGTCAACTATCATGTTCTAGCAGATGACTTAACTGCACATATACTCAACTTCATTAATTCCTTAAAAAGTAAAAAGTTGAGGGAGTAACAATTAACAAATGCAGAAACCAAAAGTACACATGAATCTTATGGCTACTATGAGAAATGGATCAAGTCGGAAAATAAAAGTGCTTCTAAAACTCATAACCAACAACTAAAGTTGATCAAATTAGTAAAACCTAAAGTGCTTTCGAAATATACACTGCAACTCAAGACTCCTTCAAAATCCTTCCAACTTTCAGAAGTGTCGGATTTGAACTTGGGGATGAATGGTTTTGGGGGCAATAATCCAGGTTATATGATCAATATCTGAAACCAAGAATGATAAGAACACATCAGATTAGTGACTTTAGACCAACCTTCCTATTCCACTCCGACCAGATGCCTATAGTGAGGAAACATGCCAACTTTGTAAGGCCTCTACAGCCCCATGCTTCAACAATTAGTTATTTACAAAAGCATGAAAAAAATCTATACGCTAGTTTTTGCTAAGAAGATCCATTTAGGAACCCAGATCATAGGCAATGAATGCAAAATTTATCAAGAATAAAACTATCATATAAATGCACAACTATGGAAATACATAGTTCACGAAGCAACAAAATCAGAGGCTACAAATGTTTGTCAATGGTTTTCGCTCTAGCGACTGAAGTGATGAAATGCAAAATAAGAGATCGAATGGTTGAATAGAGTTATTGGGCATGATTATATATATCTCCAAACGACATTTTAGGTTTGTGTAGTTTTTCATGAGTGTGGATAGTGGTCAGTTAGAACAGTTGTTTCAGGGAGATTTTAGGTCATAGGATCAATTCAATAAAGAGTAATCTCAACCCCTCTTTGTCTCAGCAGTTACTCCCATTGCCTATTGTAATATAGATAGGTGGCGACTCGAATAAAAAACGAATAAAAAGAGAATGACAAGCCTGCATTCTCACACAATGGTTAAATCTCATAAGTTGCCCCGTCTCTAGCCTGCGACCGTCTCCAAAACATGCTCCCCTGCTCCATCAATGAAACCCCAACGTCCCAGAAAGCTTCAATACCATTTTGTTTCATAAACTGACCAACAGAGCATATATGTTGTGAGTGATTTGATCTTTCTTGACATTTTAGTGACAATGAGCAGCAACCCAGATAGTCCCAAAACGACCCTTTTTTGACAAAAGCAATTGTGAGTAAAACATGCTCATTCCACACCCTCAAAGCTTCCCTAAGCCAATCCAATTGTCTTTCTAGATTTCATCAATAGCAGCCATATTGAAGAAGCTTCCATATTTTTAGGAGCTTTTATTTAGTAAATATTTCTAATTTGTGTTAAAAATCTCTTATTTGAGGCTGTAAGAAATAAATAATAGGTTAATATATGAACTACACGTCAAAACACATAGAAATTAAAGATTTTACAGAGCCCAAACCATCAAACACAGCAACATATTATCTGTTCACACATACATAGATACAACCTTAAATGTAAATTGTGTGTGTGTCAGTGAGTGTGAACAGACTACAAAACATAAAAATTTGAAGAAAAGAGAGTGTCTTATTTAGGTCTATGTAGATACCTTTATAGAATTTGCATACCTTTTGTGGCAGTAATATGAACTACACATCAAAACACAGAGAAATTAAAGAATTTATAGACATGGATTACATAGATACAACCTTAAGAGGTATTACTCGCGACTTTTTTTTACTGACCTGTTTGCGAGAGCCTTTCTGCTTCGGTTTCAGCATGTCAGCTTTTCATCTTTCTTTGGAAGTTTTGATTTTAAAGCCTTAATTTTGGAAATGAGACTAACTTTTTGGGGCAAACGAAAAGAGGAAATGAGACTATCATTTTAGGACAGAGGGAGTATCAAAATGAAATTGCGTCTAATATGCCAAATGAAAAGATTGATAGAAAAATGCATTTATTATTCCTAATATGTATACTAAATCATTTAAAGTATATCATTTCATTAAGTACATAACCCGTCTAAACCACTAATGTATCGAAGTCAAGCAGGGGCAGGGGCGGACACAAGGCAAGTTAAAGGGGTGGTAGTGAACCCCCCTAATCAAATAATGTGTGGTTTAGTTGTTGAGATGCTAGGACTTTGAGCTGAAGGTTGTGAGTTCGAGTCTCATATATGAAATTAATTTTTTCATACAAAGTTTTATAGTGTATTTGTGCACTCCCTTAAAAAATGCTCTAGGTCCGCCACTGAAGTCAAGAACAGGTCTTTGAAACAAAAACATTAAGAACTATACAGGGCCAACATCATATAACAATTCTGAAAACAAAAACCATTAGTTGTCCGAAACAAGATGACAAAATAACAATTCTGATCTCTCAAGCAGATTATTCCAACCTACTAAACTAGGATCCGATTTAAAATAAAGTGCAAACCAAAACTTAACAACAGGAAAAAGCTTGAAAGGGGGAGTTTGGCAATGCGTTTGTTGAGCACAAACGTGCGTTGCAAGCGCAAACGCACAGTGCAGACTGTTTGGGGGACTTATTTGCGTTCGCGCTCGGAGAAAAGAAACGCAAAATAACTGCGATCCCGGTAATCTGTCCTCCCTTCAGAAAATCAGTTTTGCATAATTTGTCTCAAAATGTTAAATCTTTGTTTTGCCCCTAATTTCGGTAGATCCCTGCTACTTTTCCATCTCGATACGACAAGATTTTAGGCTCTCGGTAGCCCACAACAACTAGACAAGCTAAAATCCTTCCAAGGAATTACAATTGCAGTTCTTCGTATACTTTGATTGAATCTCCACATGGGTTTCTTTCTTCCGGCCGGAACGATTTCCATCTCCGGTGCTGATTGAGGTTTTTTTTTTTAATTGAATTGAATTTTTTATCTGGAGATTCATTGTTTGTTCAGACCGCTAATAAAACTCAAAATTTCACCATTGATGAGCTTAATGTCTACAATTCTGAGTACAATTTTGAGATTAGTTTCTTGATTGTGTAGTTTATTTTACCAACGTTCTATGCTTTGCATGCACTGATCGAAAAAGTTTTTAAATAGTTTGAGTTGTTGACTTTTATTCATATGAATTGTTTATTGTTTGTAATTGGGTTGTTGATTGATTTTGGAGGGTTATGGTGTAGTCTTTAGATAGTAGGAAAGGCATTTGATTAATGCACTCCACCTGGTATTTTTGTCCAAGCCAAATTCAGTTGATTAATGATGAACTCTACCTGTGTGTATGCTATCGTATTGCAAAAAGAGCTGGAAGAGGCCAATTTTGTCAATGAATCTCTGTGGGAATAAAAGGGAAAGCCTAGAGTAGGTGGCATGGCATAGGGAGTGGTCATGACCCACGAATGTAAATGTAGTTGATCTTTTATCTATCTTATGGTGCCCTAGCGGTCAGATTATGATTTATTTTGTATGAATTCGGTGTCTTGAACTTAATTAAAGAATTTTGTTTAATTTTTGGGAGATACTTTAGAATGTAAATGTAAGGGTGTTTTTGACATTTATTATTTTATAATCACTTTTACTTTGTGGTGACCAAACATACTCATGAAACACTTTTCGCATGATTTTTTTTTTAGAAAAATCAATTTTCCTATAATCACTTCTCAAAAATCACTTTTGAAGAATCAGAAGCAGTGTCAAACTCACCCTAAGTACTTGTAATCCTTAACATGGAGATATTCAGCAGCACCCTCGCCCAAAGCAGCACCAAGACCGTCAAGGCCTTGGGTGGTGGTCTCGCCAATGTAAGCAGCATTGGCAATGAGTTCATCTGCAAGGAATACATGCCCATCAAAAATCCAAACACTCGAGGGCAAGTGCTGACCAAAGCAACCATAAAACATAAAAGCAATCATGTTATAGAAGTTTGATACTATGGTTACAATCACCAGCTTGAAGACAACAAAAGGAAAGGATTTCTTTTTTTTTACCACAATGACTTGTTCCTTGAAACAACTTAAATGGAGCAGGCAATTTGGAGAATAGCAAAATAAAAATGCCAATGCAAACTCAAGTTTATATATTAGTATCACCCAATACAGCTCTCTACTTTTAAGCCTCAACGTAATCTATTTGGATGTACAAAAAGAAAAAAAGGAGGAGAAATAACCAATTTTGCCAACTGAACAACATGAGTTTTGAATTCTCATGGTGGGGAGAATATCAGTCTTTTGATGCGATGCGCTGTAATGTGGCAATATTGGCAAAATTCTGGATAGTTCAGGAAGTTTGGATTTGGATTGTACGTTTACAAGTGACCGTTAATCATGCAAATAACAGAAATCCATCGCTTCACAAGTGCCAAAGAGCTGAAGAGTTGAGTGTTATGACATATGGCAATACTTCACTTCAAGCTACAAAGTCCATAAATGTGGGTTACTACTTTAAGTAAGCTTTAAGGGACTGGCGTGAAAATACGTTCTTTATGGAGATTAGACTTGCCTTCGGGGGCATCCTAGAGCGGAGAGATCTTGGGATCCGGTAGTGGAAAAGATTTCCAAGCGTTTGGATGGGTGGAAGAGGATGTTCTTTTCTTTAGGAGGTAGGATCACCCTTATATGGGCTTGCTTATCCGGTATCCCTATCAATTATTTCTCTCTCTCTCTCTCTCTTCAAAACTCGGGTTCGGGTAGCAAAAAGGATTGAGGTCTCGTGCATCATATTTTGTGGGTTGGAGATGGAGACGGGCCTAAGGTGATCTAGTGGCTTGGGAGAAAGTTAGTCGGCCTAAGGATACGAAGGAAGTCTTGGACTCGGGAACTTGGTTTTCAGAAATGATCGAGAGTCACAAAAGAAAAGTTAGTATTGCTAGATATTCTTTCATTTCATAAAGTTTTAGAATCCCTTGATCACGACTATGGACTTTGTGTGATGTGCTATAGTCAAAGAGAATCTCATGATCACCTTTTTTACATTGTTCAGTTTCTTGGAGACTTTGGTGTGAGATGTTCTTTAAAGTAGAGGGGAGTTGGATGTGTCCTGCTACGTTAAAGGACTTCATTTGAAATCGATTTTGGGGATTTGGAACGGATAAAGATGACAACAAATTATGGTTGTGGGTTTTTTGCGACGCCGTGGAGTATTTGGGTGGAACGTAATGCAGAGTTTTTGAGAACATGGCACTATGTTTTCATTTACTAAAGGAGAGGATTGTATTCTTTTCTTTCTTGTGGGCATCGACGTTGGGAGCTTTTCGAGGACTACCCATGACCGACTTGTGTAGAGATCGGAGAACTGCTTTACATTGGTATTTTTTGTATTGTGTTTGTTTGCATTGTTTTCTCATTTTTATTTACTTAGAGGACATCTTGTCCTCTTCTCTTTGTAATTTTCCACCCTTTAATAAAACTTATTTTTCTATAAAAAAAATGCAAGTCTCACAAGACTTGACCTCCGCTCCCAGGAAACACAAAAACACAAATAGGAGCAAAATGAACTGAAGAAGAACAATATAGATAGGAAAAAATTAACACAAGGAAGAGTTACCCATCCACTCATCTACCCAAAATCTAATCTGAGCTCCATTGCCCAATCTAAAGAACCAAAGGACATAATTAAGGACATAATAACAGATGGTGGCACTGATGAAAATATTTTCAGGGGATTCTATGAGAACCATGACCACGGAACTCAAGAGTCTTAGCCATTGGTGTGCATGCCGTACTCGCTCTTTGTCATTTTTGCCAAATATAATGTGGTTCTCGAGGAAACCGCCACAACCATTTACTCACAAAGGAGATGTTTCTTTTGACTAAGTGACCCAACCCTAAACCCCCCTCTTCCTTGGGACAACAATCTTTTTCCAACGCTACTATATGATCTCGCTATCCTTCCCCCACAACCTCCCACCAAAAATCCTGTCTACCCCTCAATACCATTAGTCACCCTTACCAGAATTTAAAATAAAGACAAAAATGGAAAGGAAAACTAAAGAGGCATGCACGAATTAATGTAATACCACTACCAAAAGAGAATAAGCCCTCCTCCAAAGAGTAAAACGCCTAATAACCCTTTCCACAACTGGATCCATAGTTATTCGTTCAATATAAAAATTTGAGGGAACCATATAAGACGAAAATCAGCAAATGCACAAGCCTTTGTAAAATAAAAAATAATAAACCAACTCACAAGCACAAGTACGTACAAAACCAAATAGCATCCCACATTCTCGCTCAAACAGACATGAATACGTACATAGGCAAAATCACGAAAGCTATGATAAGAAAAACTTCACCACTTTAAGGACACATACTCCCCCCCAAGGTGGTGAAAAGCACACACCATAACTCCAATAGGTGCACAACAATCCCCCTATAATTTATGCATTGGACACACATGTCAAGATAGCTTTGGAAGCTTTGCATTTTGCAACAAATCATTTGTGCTTGACCGATCAAGTACAAGAGAATAAGGAAAAGTTGTAATTTGGTAGACCACCCTATCTTTCCAAAAAAAAAAAAAAGAGTCAAATGGCAATAAATGGGAAATGATATCTAGTCAAAGATTAAATGGAAGACTTGGTGAGAGACCTACTAACACAATCAAGGCACCATACACGCATAGGGAATGTTAGGAAGGATATGAGATGAAAGACTCTTAATCAGAATAAAGCTCACCAATTCCTTGAACTAAAAAATGATGAATGCTGAGTTACTCCTAAAGAAAATAAATTACACTCTGAAGGGAAGCCTCAAAACCAATCACCTACTAACAAGCATAGTTATTTTTTTTAGTATAGTACTCGTATTATACATGTACATACAAATAATTGGAAAAGGAAACTTTTGTCTCTCGTGCAGGGACCAAACTTAATTAAAAATACTTGTACTTTTGAGTTGAACCGTATTGCGTAATGAACATTAAACGTATTGTACTCCACGTATAAAACTCCATCATATACAAAATTTTAAAATAAATTTCATTATCTTAAATATTTTATTTACAATAATAATAATTTGTAATTTTATCAAATATATAAAAAATACAACATGGAAAAAAAGAGTAATCAGGTGTAGAAAATATTATTCATATAGCTATTGTTTAGAATACATACATATGATATTCTATTGAGCATATTTTTGTGAAAATATAAGTTGTAAAATGAAATTCATAGCCATATTTTGCATATGTATGTGAATATATTAACATACCTAACACTAACACTAAAACTTATAAAATGTTAATTTATCAACACAAAATATGGCATATTTTTAATCCTGTATATTTCATTGATATTCTTACTAGTTACTATACGTTTTAACTAACTATGCTAACAAGATGATGTGGAGGACCAAGTTCCAAACAGCAAAAGAAGCATAGCTTCCCACCTATTCTGATGAATGCGTAATATACACCTCAATCCCACATGATCTGTTGCGAGTAAAATGTCCTGAAAACCTCAAAGCCAAATAACTACTATTCAGATGGATCTAGGACCGAATTCCTAATGCCTAAATCCCCCATCCTATGTAGATCTAGAAACCATTTCTCTCTCACAGCTCAAGGTGGCCCTTGAGCACTTCATCAATCAAGCCAATAATAACTACCTCATTATCCCCTGGTCTCTGAACCATAACATAGCAAGAATACAAAAGAGTGTGATATAACTTATGGGTATACAAAGATACAAGATTCAGAGTAACCCTACCACCCAAAAGCATGTTGGAACCTTCCCATGAATCAAGACACCTTAACACTTTCTCAACCTCGGGGTGTCAAAAATCAATCTCTCAAGAATTATTTCCTTGGCAATATCATAAGAATTTTATACTTTTCGGTTAAGGAGGCATATTAAAACTAAAAAAATGCCAAACAAGTGACAAAGGCTACTATTTATTCTTGCTTCATGTCCAAAGTCTAGACTGGTCGTGTTTTTTTACTAGCGCTAAAATTTGCATTTGGTCATCTTTGGAATAGATGTTCTATAACGTATATGGTATCTTTTTATGTTTGGTTTAATATTCTTGTTTGCCTCATTGCATATGTTGGATTGTATTCATATAATCATCACCAATGAGTTACATTGAGGTTTAATTCCCATAACAGATGTTCTTAAGCTTTTTTAACAACGGTTACGACTTTACTAGAGTCAACAAAGGAAGACTATCAGCTGGCACTTAAATAGAACGCGAAGTCAACTGCAGTAATCAAATTAAGAAAGGGAAAAAAAAGGATCAAGAATGAAACCTTACAAGAAAAATGGATAAAGTATAGAGACCAAATTATTATTCAATTACATCAAAGAAATAATAATATTTTGAAGCTACACATATGTGTGCTTGTGTGTATTTATATATATACGTATATCCAGTAAATCAATAAACTTCATCTGTGATCCACGGTCCTTGTTTTGCAGGAATCAACACCAGTTGAAAAAAGCATCCAGAAGGAAAACAAGGTGTATCGCGTTATTCATAAATTGGATTAGATTATTCCCTGAGTTTATTTATTTTTTATTGAAAAAAAATATTGAATAGAAAGAATATTTCAAAGTATATAAAACAAAATCCTAATCTATGGGAAAACAACATTCAATCCCTCCTCAAATCAACAAAAGAAATCCCCCCAGAACACTTCCTAGTGAATCTAAGCAAAAAACTCTATCTCAAAGCAATTGTTTCAGAAGAACTTGATTTGCCCTGATGTTTCCTTATTCTGAACCTATGGACAGTGCTTTTACCTAGTTAACTTCGTTGTCACACTCAAGATGGGTGTTTCACTGATCATTTACCAACTCAAAACTTATACACCCAGAGCCACACTCTCTAGCACTGGAAGAGATGAGACCCCATTCAATGGAAAATCAGTAGAACAAAAAAGAGGACGCTGAAACCTGCATCCCAAAATCCCAAAATTTCATTGAAATGATTATTTTTTCCTATTTTAAAAAAAATAAATAAAAATTCGGTCAGAATAACCCCTAAAAGAAGTGGAACTTTTATTCAAGAACTGAAGGGAGTATAATTAGTGTAGATATTTATTTGGGATATGAAATTCTATAAGAATATCTGGTAAATAAGTATGATCGAGCGATAAAAAGGAAAAATCAACAATGAAAATAGTAGATCGAGGTCAAATTATAGCGTAAACGATAAAACGAACAAGCATCATTCGGCCGAAATTCCCGCAATACACAAGAACGAAAAAAACCTAATTCAGATGAGAGCGTTTACATACCAGCTGTGGACGGGATGATACGATCAGAGGCTTGTTGTAGAGATGCAGCCATATGTGACGCCAAATCTAAGAGATCCTACCGACCGAGTGTTATGAATCGCCTAGCTTGAATCGAATTACAGCAAATTGGATATCAATTTGCTGAGCTCAATTCAGTAAATAAGGATTTTGGATTGATTGAGAGAGATAGAGAATTTAAACAGGGATAAGAGTGATATCAGAAGAGAGGGAGAGAGAGAATGAGAGGTTGAAGAGAGAGAGAGAGAGTTGATTGAGGAGAGAGAACAGAAAGGGAGAGAAAGCGTGACAATTCTATTCATGATTCT
Source organism: Adenophora triphylla var. japonica (assembly GCA_022495995.1). NCBI lineage: Eukaryota > Viridiplantae > Streptophyta > Magnoliopsida > Asterales > Campanulaceae > Adenophora > Adenophora triphylla. Next base: position 527,582 of record JAFEMH010000089.1, read on the forward strand.
TCCCTTTACAACGCCAACCATATTTGTACCCAGTTAAATAGAGCTGTCAATTCGGGAATACGGGACGGGACGAAATTATGTTGTCCCACGACGGGAACGGGACGAGACGGGACGGGATAAAACGGGACGGGACTAAAATACTCCGTTCCATCCCGTCCCATTTGCGGGACGCGGGATCCCGCGGGACAATGCGGGACCCGTTGACTAGGAGGGATAAGCGTTGACTAGGTGCCAAGGCCACGGCCAAATGTAAACATTTTTATTAAATTGAATGTTATTTCTTCATGACCTTCTGAGAAACCAAATTTTACATGGACTAAAAACTGATAAACACCAAACTTGCAGTCAGTATTTGTTGATTTTTTTTTTTTTGGTGATAAACACCAAATTTTACATGGACTAAAAACCGATAAACCCAAAAAATGCAGGCTCAAGAACATCATGTCAAAGATCACTCGTGGTGACCAAAAAAGTCAAATGTGGCCAATATAAATGGGATGGAGGGAGTAATATGATGTGAGGCTGCTAAAATCCCATCCTAGTAGTGAAACAGTCAGGATTTCAAGTAATGAGTGTTTCTTGCATGTAGAAGATATGGAGTACTCACTCCATCCCACTCAAAGAGTGAATAAATGAAACTCTAATAATTAAGGAATAATATCCTTAGACTATCATTTCACGTCAAATGTAAAATGCACGTAATCACCAGTACCTATAAGCATTTACCTGGAATTTTGTTCACTAGAATTCGGGCCTTTTCAGCCCGCTTGAGATTCAGGTGGGCACCTCTGCTGGCAAGCATTATACCTATTATCATCCTGTTACAAGAAAACTGAGTTATGGTAATCATCACAAGGCAGCTAAATTATACTCCCTCCTCCCAAAATGATCTTCCCACTTTTTTGGTCATCACTTCGAATGAACTTTGAGCAATTACTTTAGGTTAAATGAAAATGTAAAACTTGTTATTGATAGGGAAATAATAAAGTTACAAAAACGTGTTACAAAATTATGTGTCAAGATTTTGTTGGTGCTTTTAATTAGAGTGTGGCTGGTCTACAATCGATGCAACCCATAAATATCGCCACCTCATATTGTAAACTTCTTTTGTGCCCGTAGCATTGCCCTATTGATAGTATTGTTGATGGTGTATCAATTACATGTTTTAAATTTACATTAGTATAATTAAATCAACCTTTATTTGCTCAAAGTTCATTTGTAGTAACGGCAAAAGAAGTAGGAAGATCATTTTGGGATGGAGAGAGTATGACACTAACAAAGTGGTTTTACCAGGGAAAGATAACGTAAATTACACTACCCTGCCATGTAACAAGACAAATCAACCTGCCACTTTCAATAGGAATAGGGCGTAAAGTCTCCTTGAGAAATGGGCAAATAAATTATCTCGTGGTGTAAGCTGGTGGTCATAAGACTGATAACATTGCCTAAGCTACTGATCTGGTATAATACTTTCTATACACTCCCTTTAAAAGGACAAGTCCAGGGGAAACAAATGACCAAGTTAAATGCACTTACTGTCGACTACATTGAATGGGAGAAACAAAATAACATTAGAGGTGGTGAAGCAGACCAATGCTGATGACAACAGCTGCATGACACTAAAGCTAATATGCCAACCAATCATGTTCTTAGAAGATTAGATGCCACTTCAGAGACACCAAAGAAAAGAAATAAATGGCACTCTAAATCCTACTGCCAAAGTTCCCACCGTCAATAATTCGATAAGTCAAGATCGTGGAAAAAAAAAAGTAAAATGTGGCATAACAGATTTCAGCATAATTGCTGCAATTTTCATGATTATTGCCAGACACATGCAAGCAAAAATCTTCATGCGCAGAGCCCCAAGTAATGTGGAGCACGCCCACAAAAAAGTAAAAAAAAAAAAACATAGCTCACACATGCACATACATTAAGACATTGATATGAAAGAAACAGTGGAATCAGAAAGAGATACCCTATTATAATCTTCAAGCCAACTTTCTTCTTCGCAAGCTGACATCCATTTCTCAACCTTATCCAGTATATCTTTCCTGCTGAGAGCCTCTTCTTTTGCTTTAACAATCTGATTATCCATGTCTGCCAGCAATTCGGAGGGCTCGATATTCCCAGAATCAATCAGAGCCATAATTTTTTCTCGAGCAACCTCTGGCTCGATCTCTATGTGAGCACGGGCAAAAATTTCTTCGAGCTCACCCTGCTTCTTAAAAGCAATTTCCTTCATTCTGCTAGCTTTTAATTGATCAAGCCTATCAACTTCCACCTCGGCCTTGAAAATGTGAAGAAGAGATCACATACTAATACCACAAGGCTGACCACTTATTTAAATCAAGTCAACAAGATGAAGAGTATTTATGAGATACCTGCTCAATCAAATCCAGGGCAAGAGCCCCAGGGATAGCTACTTCATCCGCTGAAGCTGATATGTTACAGGTAACGTGATTGAACAAGCTCCGTTCCTCTTCCGGGGTATCCATCAAATTCCAAAGATCAGTCAGCTGAGTAGCTAATTCTTGAAGCTGTTACAGTGAAAATATAATCAGATAGCTGAACATGAATAGCACCATGTTGGAAGTTAGAACAGAGATCAGGTAGACATGATTCAGAAGTTGATAAAGGACACAGGAAGTTCTGAAGAAATACAGGATTGCATCGCATGCAAAGTAAATCATATACAGAAACCTCAAGAAAATATCCATGATAAGTCTAGCATGGAAGATGGATTTGCCATTAAAAATAAAAAAAACTTCTATAAAACGAGGAAAAGTACCTATTTTCGAAGAAGATGTATAAGCTACAATGCGAGCTTTAAACTAATGCAAATATCTAGTGCCTAAGTTGCATTTCAAGTAAATATTCACCCACTTGCATTTCATACATATCAAGATACCTTGCTGAATATTATCAAACTGTAATGGAGCAACAGGCAAAGTTTCTAATTTAATCAATTTCCAGCTAATAGAGTTTAATTCATGAGACAAGGTCACAAGAAAACTAAGGAGAAGTAAAACCTTCAAATGATCTCCTTGAAAGTATCAAGAGTTGAATCTAACATATTTACCTTCTGAAATCTCTGTTTTTATCTTCTTTTAATGCTAAGACAGTCTTAGCGAGCCTCGATAATGTGTCGTTACTTATGCTTTTTGAATGTACACCGGTAGATAGAGCCGTCAATACGGGAATACGGGACGGGACGAAATTACGTTGTCCCACGACGGGAGCGGGACGAAACGGGACCAAAACGGGACGGGACGAAAATACTCCGTCCCATCCCGTCCTATTTGCGGGACGCGGGATCCCGCGGGACCCATACGGGACCCGTTGACTATGAGAAATAAAGAGAAAAAAAAAGCATTCAACACAGAAAAAAAGCATTCAACACGCGAAAATACTCCGTCCCATCAAGTGTATTACAAGTTACAAACAAGCTACATAATCAATGAAATAATCTCAATGAAATAATCTCAGATTTCCTATCATTTATTTCTTATCATATGCAGATAGGCATCTCTACATCAAGTCTAACACACTGGTCTCACAGTTTTGAGATGTAAGAACATAACCAAACACCATTCAAATTCCAAACTGATAAACAACTAATTTCCAAGTTACCATATTAAAACATAAACTACAAAGCTACAGGTTGATTAACAAGTAATCGGCAATGCTAAGCAAGATCTCACACATTTAAACAGTCCGAAGTCTTTACAGATGACCAATTCAATTCATTGATGCACTCAAAAACAGCGTATAAGAAAAAAACTTCACAGAAACGCAACATAATTCAAGCACTCAAAACCCTTGTCCAGTTGTTCGTACACGAAATGTACACCGGTCAATCACTAAATACGCTACATTTGCTTCAAATCAACTTCTGAGCAAACTTCAAAAACACTCGGATCTCGAGTTCATATCAATTTAATCGAACCAACAAATGAACGACCACATCAATATTAAACAAAGTAGCCACAACAGTGCAAGAGAAAAGCGCATTTCTGAGCTGAAACAGATAAGGCTTACCGGAGATCTTACTTCGGAGTACGCTAGCCGGAAAGCCTCGCCAGCGGCTCAGATCTGAGATCGAGATTCGAGAGAAGACTGAAGAGGAGAAGAAGGAACGGCGGGGAGAGGTGGAAAGTGCTCGTCGGCCGTCGCCTCGCCGATCGCCGATTCGCCGGGAGAGGAGAAGAAGGAACGCCGATTCGCCGCTGAATCACGGAAGCGGAAGAGAGAAAGAGAGAGAGAGAAGAAAAGAATGGATTTGATTTAGGGTTATGTCTTTTTTGTTTGCGTTTGTTTGTTTGTTTTTTTTTTTTTTAAAGAAACGGGAACGGGACGTCCCATCCCTTCCCGTATCCCGTTTGTCCCACGTCCCGAATAGTCCCGCTTTCAAACGGGATGAAAAAATGCTGTCCTATCCCGTCCCATTTATAGGTCGGGACGGGACGTCCCAACGGGACAGTCCCAACTTGACGACTCTACTTGTTAATCAGCCTGTAGTTTATGTTTTAATATGGTAACTTGGAAATTAGTTGTTTATCAGTTTGGAACTTGAATGGTGTTTGGTTATGTTCTTACATCTCAAAACTGCTTACCTATTATCGTGAAATTTAATATTTAAGTATTTTTTTTTTTCGAGTGCTCACAAGCACGAATTAAAATGGTTACTCTGCATTTAAGGGTGTATTGAGTTAATATGATTTCTTGCCATTTTGTTATGAACTGTTTTGTGTTGTTATTTTTGTTATCAACTGTTGTATATAGTCCTTTGGAAACTCCACAGACGCGCATGGTCTTACCGTACGGCCCGGTCAAAAGACCAGATTATTGATGGAGGGTTGTGTTAGGTTGCTTAACGACAGCTGTAAACATCCAATCACTACGAACATGAGTACTAAGAAGTGGAAACGATCTAATTATTGATCCTAGAGCGATTGGGATTATGTTTAGTTGTGTTCCCTCAAATTATATCTGATTGGATAAAGTTTGGTCCTCATAGTATAGAGGTCATTATGACATAGAATCCTCTAGTACTTGTTTTTATTTCTTGTTTTTTCTTTTTTTTTGATGCTCAGTAAACATGTTTTTTTGAATACTTACTGCTGTAGGTTAGGTTGCCCTAATCGAGAATGGCAGCAGTGGATAGTCAAACATCTCTTCTCGGAGAAACCACTTGTGGTTCTTTGTTGCAGCAATTGCAGGCAATTCACTTTCTTTGTACTTCTGATTTGCAGCTTGTTTACATTTTTTTATATGGCATTGGCTATATTTGAATGGTAGTTGGTGATATACTCTCAAGCTATAAATGAAGGGGGTTTAGTGGTAGAGAAGGTTCAAGTTTCAATGAAAGTTTCTACTTTCATCAACTCATCCCAGATTTTCTGCATGAAAATAGAAACTTTCAAAAGTCAATCGACTTGACACACATTGAAACTTGAACCTTCTCTACCACTAAACCCCCTTCATTTATAGCTTGAGAGTATATCACCAACTACCATTCAAATATAGCCAATGCCATATAAAAAAATGTAAACAAGCTGCAAATCAGAAGTACAAAGAAAGTGAATTGCCTGCAATTGCTGCAACAAAGAACCACAAGTGATTTCTCCGAGAAGAGATGTTTGACTATCCACTGCTGCCATTCTCGATTAGGGCAACCTAACCTACAGCAGTAAGTATTCAAAAAAACATGTTTACTGAGCATCAAAAAAAAGAAAAACAAGAAATAAAAACAAGTACTAGAGGATTCTATGTCATAATGACCTCTATACTATGAGGACCAAACTTTATCCAATCAGATATAATTTGAGGGAACACAACTAAACATAATCCCAATCGCTCTAGGATCAATAATTAGATCGTTTCCACTTCTTAGTACTCATGTTCGTAGTGATTGGACAGTGTTTTACAGCGTCGTTGAAGCAACCTAACACAACCCTCCATCAATAATCTGGTCTTTTGACTGGCTGTACGGGGTAAGACTATGCGCAGTACAAATGGAGTTTCCAAAGGACTATATACAACAGTTGATAACAAAAATAACAACACAAAACAGTTCATAACAAAATGGCAAGAAATCATATTAACTCAATACACCCTTAAATGCAGAGTAACCATTTTAATTCGTGCTTGTGAGCACTCGAAAAAAAAAATACTTAAATATTAAATTTCACGATAATAGGTAAGCAGTTTTGAGATGTAAGAACATAACCAAACACCATTCAAGTTCCAAACTGATAAACAACTAATTTCCAAGTTACCATATTAAAACATAAACTACAGGCTGATTAACAAATAGAGCCATCAAGTTGGGACTGTCCCGTTGGGACGTCCCGTCCCGACCTATAAATGGGACGGGATAGGACAGCATTTTTTCATCCCGTTTGAAAGCGGGACTATTCGGGACGTCCCGTTTGGGACGCGGGACAAACGGGATACGGGACGGGATGGGAAGGGACGTCCCGTTCCCGTTTCTTTAAAAAAAAAAAAAACAAACAAACAAACGCAAACAAAAAAGACATAACCCTAAATCAAATCCATTCTTTTCTTCTCTCTCTCTTTCTCTCTCCCGCTTCCGTGATTCAGCGGCGAATCGGCGTTCCTTCTTCTCCTCTCCCGGCGAATCGGCGATCGGCGAGGCGATGGCCGACGAGCACTTTCCACCTCTCCCCGCCGTTCCTTCTTCTCCTCTTAATTCAAGCACTCAAAACCCTTGTCCAGTTGTTCGTACACGAAATGTACACCGGTCAATCACTAAATACGCTACATTTGCTTCAAATCAACTTCTGAGCGAACTTCAAAAACACTCGGATCTCGAGTTCATATCAATTCAATTTAATCGAACCAACAAACGAACGACAACATCAATGTTAAACAATGTAGCCACAACAGTGCAAGAGAAAAGCGCATTTCCGAGCTGAAACAGATAAGGCTTACCGGAGATCTTACTTCGGAGTACGCTAGCCGGAAAGCCTCGCCAGCGGCTCAGATCTGAGAGCACCCGGTGTAGGGGAATATGGAGGAGGAGAGAGAGTGACGGTCGAAGAAAGCAAGAGGACAGAGAAGAAGAAAAAATGGGTCTGGTTCTCCCAGTCGTCTGTACTAAAAGTTGTCCTGAATATTTTTGAGATATACGCGCCTGTGATTTTGGGATTATTTACGAATGTGACATTGTCAAACTTTAAATGACTTAATTGCCCTTGCGTTTTTTGGGGGTTGTTTACTGTTGATTTGACCCAACAAGGTGGGGTCGTAGTAAACAATGTTTCAAATTTCAAATGTGGCTAGAGCCGTCAATACGGGAATACGGGACGGGACGGGACGAAATTATGTTGTCCCACGACGGGAACGGGACAATACGGGACGGGACTAAAACGGGACGGGACTAAAATACTCCGTCCCATCCCGTCCCATTTGCGGGACGCGGGATCCCGCGGGACCCATTCGGGACCCGTTGACTAGGAAGAATAACGTTGACTAGACGGAAAAAATTGTAAGACGAGACGGAATAAATTAAACCATAACTCTGCAAGACCCCAAGTAAGGCTCTGTACAGCTTCCCTTCATCACAACTAATGCACAGAGATGTTGATACAGTAGGCACAGCATAATATAATTGCAAGTCAGTTATCAATAAGTAGACTTAGGAACACGTTCTATACATAACACCACACAAAAGTTATTTTTAATGGCAACCTGAGGGTATATAAATGGGTAGGAAACGGAATGAAAAACAATTTTTTTTTATCATACGTACAATTATTCGAAGTGTCTTCCCGGATAATCTGGCTATTTTGAAAGACCAGAATGGTTGTCCAACAAGGATGTATGGTATTGAGCCAAACTAATGAACATACCTTGTATAAACTAGCGTTGTCAGTGATGGTGGCACCTTCAACTCCAGCTAGTATCCGTTCCTCTCTGTAGTGTCTTGTATCGTACAGTGCTACGTGCTGAGAAAACAAACAATTATGCGATTATTTATATAATTAGCAACCAAGAGCCAGCCATATGGGCACACCCTCAGTATACAACTTCAGTAATCAAGCCAGCCAAAAGAGCCATGGCAGTCAAAAGAGGTCCGGGACGAATACTTCATTAGAGCAACTTGTCTCAAAAAGGGACAAAGTTGAGTTGCTCATTTAGTTTCAAGTTACTACTATTAAAGACCCCGTAACTTGGAAATTCATAAGCTATATTCACTTGTACCTGCAAGCATCTTGCCAGATTCTTGTGCATATACCACCAAAACAGAACAAAGTTCCTTCAAATCACGTGGTTGGATCATATCTGCTAAGAGAGATCTGTAAACATGATAGGCTCGTTAGTTTTGCAAGCAAGCATCTGAACATAAAACAGTAATGGTGAAATAATTTAGACCTGTAAGATTTTGAAGTGCCCAATGCTCCAGAAGTACTAACTCGAGCACCAGGAACTGAAGGCATTGAAGAGGAGGGAGCAGAAGCTTTGGCATGACTTGGCTGATGTTGAGAAAACATGATCAATAACTAGCATGAGATGTGGATTCAAAGCCTAACTCAAAAATGAATCATTAAATGCCAAACAAATCCTCCCTCCATTCCATTCAAATTAAGTTTCTACAAGAACCCTCCAAACAAATGTTAAAAATAAGAATGACAAGGGAATAAAAAAGGATCTGGGGATTGAGTCAAATGTTAAAAATAAGAATGACAAGGGAAAAAGCTAGATCCCTCCAAACAAAGACCAGGCTCGTGGGTCTTGTGTGTGTGGGTCTCTCATCTTCAATACACGGATGAAATATAGGAATTCCTTACCGGAGAAATGAGCGACGTCAGTTGAGGGAGAAGAAGGAACGGCGCCGGCGGGGAGAGGTGAGAAAGTGCTCCTCGCCGTTCACCGAATCGACGGGCTACTGTGGGGCGTGGCGTGGCTGCGCTGCGGAAACGAAGAGAAAGAGAAAAGCAAAGAATGGATGGTTAGGGTTAGGGTTAGGGTTAGGGTTAGGGTTAGGGTTAGGTTATTTTGATTTTGATTGACTCGTTTTTTTTTTTTGGGAGTTTTTTTTTTTTTTTTTTTTTTGAAGAAACGGGAAAGGGACGTCCCTCCCATATCCCGTTTGTCCCGCGTCCCCAAACGACGTCCCGACAATTCCGCTTTTCAAACGATAAAAAATGCCGTCCCATCCCGTCCCATTTATATTGCCGAACCAGACGTCCCAACTTACCGTCCCAACGGGCCGTCCCAACTCGACGCTCTAAATGTGGAACAACTTTGTCATACTAACAAAACAATTCTTTTACTATTTATTTTATTTTTTTTATTTTTTTTTCATATTCACAATGACTCCTTTAATATTTCTCTTTTCTTTTATTATATTAATATTTCTTAATCTATAGTATAAATTAGGCCTGCCTTGTAAACAATTCTTTGAACAGTTTTAAGGGACGAATTTCCCATTTTGCTTTCATATATTTATCCCTTTTCCATTTTGCCCTTAAAAAAAATTAATTTAAAAAAAAAAATACACACGTGTCCATGAACACAGACATGTGTACTAGTAATATATACTGGGGAAGAAAATTCTAATTCAATTGAGACGAATGGAGTATTGCAAAACGGGTCATAAAGATAAAGAGTTTCACTCACCACAATCTTTCAATCTGTTATTATCCGACTCATTCCAAACTTCATCCTCCTCATTTGACAAGTGTAATTTAAAGCAAAAATTGTTTAAAAAATAATCGTTGACTCGAAGATACCCTAAGGGACCGTTTGGTTGGTGTCATTTAATCATTCATGGGGGAATTGGAATGGTCAATTCCATTGACCAATCTATAACTATATAATGGCTGAAGTGAATAAGGATTCTTTCCTAAAACAGAAATTTGGGCGGGAAAAATGAAATCTAAATATGGAAATAAAAATGCTTCGTATTCTTAAACTGTGTAATTAATACTAACCTGATTCACCATTAAGTTAACAAGCATGCTGTCTCGAATTTCTAATGAACATTTAATATAATTTCTACTTAAAAACAGTTCCTAATAATTATTTACTTATTACAACTCCAATTCGAAAATGAAAGAAGGCAACAATTGCTTACAGTCCCTTAATTATTTTTACAGTCCCAGGCAATAAAAAATTAAAATATGTAAATAAGAATTGAAGTCCAATCGTTTTACATCACATATAAATAGTTACACAGTTCCATTTCAAATTTGTTCCTTTCTCTTCTTCTTTTACTTCTCTCTCTTCTTCTTCATTCATCTTCATTCAACAATGTCCTGCTCCTGCATCACTATTAAAAGACCTTCGTAGGGGAAGATCCGACCGGGTTATCAATGTTCGTGTGGCTAGGAAGTACAAAGTTCAAGTTAGAGAAGGTGTGAAGATACCGAAAGTTTCGAGTTAATTCTTGTGGATTCAAAGGTAAGTTACACATTTTGTTATATGCAAAGATGTAGTCTCAGTTGAAGAACTCTTTCTTTCTACATCATCTTATGAAACTTTTTTTTTATATTTCAGGGTGCAAGGATTCAAGCAACAATTCCCAAAATGTTTATGCATAAATATGGTCCTAAAATGAATGAATGTGCAAGATATTACATTTCTAATTTCAAATGTGGTTGAAAACAGGGAAAGTATCGCATTATCGAACATCCTTTGAAAATCATCTTCTTTAACAAGATCGATATTTATTCGAGTTACGGCTTAAGTTTCCCAAAAAAGGTTTTTTCCCTAATGTCTTTTCCGCATTTACTAGCTTTAACGGATGTTGATGATTGTGGCTTGATAGGTATTTATATTTCTTATTTTAACTATTTTTATCCAGCTTCCTTTTTTTTTTCTACATTAATTTTTTAAATTTAACCTTTTCTTAGATGTTGTTGGGAGATTGGTCAGAAAAAGCAAAGTGAAACATATTCACAACCAACGTACAAGTCCAGGTGAAAAGTTAATAGAAGTCGTATTGGAGGACATTGGGTAATTACTTATTTCATTTGAAGTATATATGTTTCACAGTTTGATCTACTATTTGTAATTTTTTTTTTCCTTTATTGACAAATTTTTTTTTCCCAGAAACAACTCTTTAAACTGTACTCTTTGGGGTGATTATGCTGATGAGATGTTTAGTCTCATTGAAACATGTGGTGATTCTCCTTTGATTGTTTTGATTCAGTTGTGTAAACCAAAAAGTTATGATGGTAATGTATTCTATACCATATTGTTCTATAGTATAAATTATCTCATCATTATTCTGATGTGAATGTGAATATAACTAACTATTATTATTATATGATTTTAGGTAAAATTTCAATCTCAAATGCATTTTTTGCTACTAAACTACATGTTGATCCTATTGTTCCAGAAATTGCTGAACTGAAAAGGTAGTAAATTTGTTCATTGATTATTTTTTTATTTACCTTTTCATCTTTTATATTAATATTCTAATGTGCTAATATGCTAATATATTTTCTCTTCCAAATTTCATAGTTTGTTTGCAGTTGAATCTGGATCTTCTCATAAGATCACCAAATTGAGTCATCTAATGCTTATTCCAGTTATGATGAACTTGAAAGTGGTTTGGCTAACGTTTTGACCGTAGCCGATCTTCCTGGAATGCAAAGGAGGTTTTTTTAAATAATTTTGCTCTTTTATTTCTGTTTCCTGTTCATGTTTAAAGGAATTCGTATCTTCAGTCATTTCTTTTTATATTTTGAAGGAAGGATACTTTTGGGTGATAGGTCAAATTTCTGAAGTATTTGTTGATGGATGTTGGTCTTTTATTAGTTGTAAGGTTTGTATGCATAAGTTGGATTCTGTTGAAAGCGGTTATTTTTGCAAAGGTTGTAACAACAATATAACCAAGGCCATTCCAAGATATAAAGTGAAGGTGAATGTTCACTCTGGTGATGAGACGGCGAAATTCATTCTATGGGACAGATGCTGTGAAACATTGGTTGGTCAATCTGCCGTGGAGCTAAAGGACCACTATATTAAGGTTTTTAAAAATAATTTAATTTTATTTTATTAAATTGAAGTCATTTATTTAATATTTTATCTACTAATAGTTTCACTTATTTTCATTTCTTTCAGACATGTAAAGTGGAAAAAGGAATATTGTTTACCCCATTGTCGAGATGAAATCATTGCCATAGTAGGCAAAACCGCTATTTTCAAGGTTCATCTCGAGGGATGTTAATTTAAGTGGTAAAGATCAAAATTATTCTTCCGGATCCCGCTTTCATGGGAAATCTTTGGTGGATAAATATATTAAGGAAAAATTAAGGTCAAAAAGGTTTGTATTAGGTTTTGAAATAACCATTGCAAATGTACTTTAAATGATTTTCTTTATTAATGTTGTTCTCTTTTTTTGTAGAGGATTGATGTATTAGCAAATATTAAGGAGGTCATGATGAAGTTATTGAGGTAATAAACTTGACAAAGCTATTTAATTTTATTTTTCATTTCAAATTTTATTTTATTTTTTTCTTACTTTTATCATTTTTGTAATGTAGATAAATGATTCTTGTGGTGATAATGAAGAGAAGACCCCAGAAAATGTTGGCTTGAAGAGGAGATTTTTGTCATTTGAAGACACTGCGACAAGCACATTAACAGGTGATGGTGGATCATCTAACAAGGATGGGATTCAGTTACAGAAGGAAATCAAGATTGAGAAAGACTGAAAATTTTACAGTCTTTAGTGTTTTTTGGTTAATTTTATTGGAACATTATCATTTGAACAATTGTGTTATTTTGTCTGATTTGGGTATTTGTAATTTGTGGATTTGTAATTCATTTTGGGTTTTCTTTTTTTTTTTTAATTTAGATTTTATAATAGTTTTATGCATTTTGTTTTCACTTATTTCCTTTTTTTTTTGAATGTTAAAGTGTTTTTACATTTACTTTTTGTTTTTTTTTTAGATATCAATTTTATACTACCTGACATGTTCTTATTGTTCAAATTATAATTCTTTCCCCCTATTTAACTTATTTCTACCAACTAAATCATTTCACTTAAAAATTTCTTAAAATCAAATCCCTAATCATGTTTCCCTCTAAACAGAATCAAGGAAATCTTAAAAAATCAAATCACAATAATAAGTTTGCTAAACATAAAATCTGAGCAACCTTATTCAATCATTTTTAATTCTCAATCAATGTGTCTACTTTATTCATTTCAAATTAAAATACATGAACATCATATCCTTGATTATGTTTTTAAGACAATGGAAGATGTATATAAGAGAAACTTACTTCTCCTCTAACATAAGTCCACTATGGTAGATCTCCATACAAAAATTATCTCCAAGATTTGGAAAACAAAATGCATAATCAAACATTTTGTTAGAATAAAATCAATTACGACTCAAAAAATATTATCTATACTCTTTATGTCATATAATTTAAGTTACAAATGATTTACATTTCAATGATGCTATTAAAGTACCTTCTTTCATGTAAGTCGTTTTCTAATAAAAATTCTGAAACATAAACATCAATTTTTCAGGTACAATGTTTTTGCAATGTCATTTAGTCATGTATCCAATCATCTTATGAAGAAATTAATGTTTATTAAAACAGTTTTTTAAATCAAATATAGTATCCACAATTAATATACGTATAAAATAGATTATAATTTATGGAAATTCTAAGTTATAATGATTCATTAAAAATACATTCTTTTTATTTACGCTATTCTGTAATGAAAACCACTTATTTTAATCGAAATGACATCAAAATTAACTTTTGTTAAATCTATAATAGTTCAATTACACTAGATTATCTATACCTAATTTTGTAGCTTAAAAAATGCTTTAAGTACAATTCTTATGTCTAGGTTAACTTGACTCTTTGAATTCCACTCCCATAATCACTTGACTCCTTTATATAAGTGTATATCACATCTAGGAATAGTTTTTACTAAACTCCAATCGCTTATAAAATTCTATTATCTTACAAAAACAAACCGCAATATTAAGTATTACAATAGAAATGAAGATCACAAAGTCAATGATAATATGCAAGAAGAGGAAGTCTGAAAATGATGATACTGGTATGTCCTATATTTTTTCCATTTTTTTATTTTTTTCACAAATAAAAAACTATATTTTTACCATTTTCTATTATCATTTCACCTCTTATTTGTTTAGTTCTCGGCTGAAGTTTAAGAGGATGAAGATTATACTACAAATTCCAAGTTTATTTTTTATTTTTCTATCTCTGTTTTTTCATTATAATCAGTTATTTCTAAAAATAATTACGTTTTTAATACTAGATTGCTATTAAATTTTTTTGTTAGTACTTTTCTATCTAATTATAATTATAATTACAATAAACATTTATATTTACTTAAGTTATTTAAAAGAGTGTATGTTATTTATACATTAAAAGAGTTTTTGTTAGTTAAACAAATTATATATTTTAAACAAGTGTTTACCATTCACCGAACATTAATATTTCTCTCGTGTTATTTATTAATTAAATAGAAGTCTCGCAAATTTAATAAATGCATCATAGGTTAGTAACTCTATAGAAAGCAACTAGGTCTACATGTGTAATGATTACTCAAGTTTCCAAGATGTAATCCTTATATTAATGACATGTATATCTTTACATTATTAACCTACAAACACCGCTATTAGTGTATTTAATGTAATGTATTTGGCTTTAATGTTCACCATTTCCCTATAACAGTTTGTTGGTAATTAATCTTTACTCATCAATATGGATTTGGTCATTTTTCGGGTATATATATGTATCTACCCTTCCAATACCATCCCTTATATAATTCCATCCTTAGTTGTTCTCTAGAACTGCAAAATGTGTGATGAAAATGGCTCCTCTTCAAGAAATTGATTCGACACCTGAGGAGCAGAATCATGCATTCTCTCGAAACCACTAAGAAGCTTCACTTTGGGCACATTCGTATACCAAACTATAACAGCCTACGCTCTAAAATGTCCTACGTATGCCCATTCAAGCCTTGCACGGTCGTAAGTTGCGACGTACGGGTCACAACTCACTGTTGGCAAAGACGCTATCGATGCTAGCAGGTCATCTAATTTTTCTAATGCATCTAGGGGAGAGATAGAGCCTTAGCCGAATACTTTAGGAACATCCTAGAGTTATTTGGTTCTCTTGATCCCCTCTTTGTAAAAAGAATGATTTGAAGAAGAAACCTTTTGATAAGGGTGATGGTGGCCGTGGTGGTGGGGCATCTGTTGGCTCTTATGGTGGGGAGTGGTGGTTCTTTTGTTCACTAAATCAAGTTTTATTTTCTGTTTTCTCGTATTTCTTTTTTGTTTTATGTCATTTGTATTTTTTTTTCTAT
This sequence comes from Adenophora triphylla var. japonica, assembly GCA_022495995.1. Taxonomy (NCBI): domain Eukaryota; kingdom Viridiplantae; phylum Streptophyta; class Magnoliopsida; order Asterales; family Campanulaceae; genus Adenophora; species Adenophora triphylla. The sequence continues at coordinate 542,919 of JAFEMH010000089.1, forward strand.
TTATGTTTAATATATATATTAGACTTTTGTCCTTTTCTCTTATCAATTTTTATTTTTATTAGTTTCATTACATACAAGAAGCTTTTTAGTTATCCTAAATAAGGGTTTCATTTATTTGTCAAAATTTCCTATTTTAAAGCAAATACATTCCCAATAAATTCGTATCAAAAATTTGGGGTTCATTTTCTCTCGAATACACCACAGCCATGAAGATATTATTTATAATCATTAGACAACAAAATCAATTTGAAAAAAAAAGGATTTTAAAATTACATCATAACAATGTTTCTTGCAATTTCGATCAATAATTCTTATATTTTATAAAAAAAGTAGCAAACTTGATTCAAAGTATTAGACCTAAAACGTATGGAAGTAATAAAAATATATTGAAGACGACTCTTTATTAAAAATATGTGACCTAAATCAGTTCAAGTATTAAAATTACAATTAAAAAGTAAATTAAAAAGTAAATTTATTAGTAGATCTAAGAAATTTTACCTTCAAATCAAAGAACCGAATTTTGATTAAAAAAAAAAATGGAGTCGTAAACTGAATTGTCTCTTCAAAAGGAGAAGCAGGCGTAAACAATCACCCTCGATCTTGGTCCCAACCCTTAAAATTACAATTAAAAAGTGAATTAAAAAGTAATTTTATTAGTAGATCTAAGAAATTTTACCTTCGAAATCAAAGAACTGAATTTGGTATCAAAAAAATGGAGTCTTAAACAATAACCCCTTGATTCAAAAATATTTGACATAAATCAGATTCAAGTATTAAAATTACAATCAAAAAGTAAATTCATAAGTAGTTCTTAGAAATTATACCTTCGAAATATTGGGAACTGAATTTTGGAAGAGAAGGAGAAGCATGCGTAAACAATCACCCTCGATCTTATCAATCAACCCTTGATTATCCATAACTGGAACCTCATTTTCGACGCCCTTCATCGAGTATTTGTTTGGGAACGAAAGGGTATAGGTCGGCGTTGAAATTTAGGGTTTGTTCTGGATGGTTCTAAAATCTATTCCAGACGTAGGGAAAATTAGGTTAGTTTATTTGGATTTGGGCTTTTTTTTTTAAATGGGTTGGTTTTTTTTTTTGGGCGGGCTTGGGAAAACAACTCGTGTAGTTAAAGTGTGTGTTTATTCCAATCATTTTATTTGGCTTTACAATATTATTGTCTTATAAATTACTCTACTTTTTTTTTTTTTTAACAAATTTCCTAGACAATTTTCGTTTCATAGTGTCATTTATATATTAATTAAAGCCAAAAAAATGTACCTATTTTGTGCTTTATTTTGTTGACATATCATTTTTTTTGCGTAAAATAATGTTCAACATAATATAATGCCCGTGGCTTCATCGACAACAAGTTCCCGTCAATCTTCTCAAATCATGCCATTTTCGTATATAACTAATGGTAATGGTACATATTCTTTTTGTCAATATTTATAACACTTATTGACAAAATCATTTATCTTTAATATGACAGGAATGTGGTAAGAAGTAGTATATCAAACAATGGTAATGGAACTACCGCAAGAAACACCCCTTCCGATTCACAAGTATTTAATTTGAAGTCACAAAAATTGAAGACTCGCCAATGAATCTCAATTTATTAAAAAAATAAAATATCGCAAAGGGTAACTATTCCTTCCCATTTCTAAATTTTTATCTTTCCCAACAAACTTAAAAATTTATTCCCTTTTTTACTTTTTTTATAGGGACACCGTCGTCAGAAATAATTGACTTGACCAATGATGAAGGATTTTCATTTGTTACACCTACTACTGCTAAGTCAAAAAGCAAAATTGGTAAATATTTCATTATTATTAGTATATTTCAAATTTCTAATTTCATTTTGTAATTTTTTTTGTGTTTTTAATTTTTTTTAAATTCACTTCTAATTTAAAGTTATGTCTTTATACAGATATCGCCTCCGATCAGTCCATTGTTTCTAATTCTACTCCTCGAGAAAAGCCTTCAAAGTCCAGATTGAACTGTGATCCAAATAAGAATAGAAAACGAAAGAGTAATTCTGTTTTCCTAATCTTTATCTTTATATAAGAAATTTTATTACATTATTTTTAATTATTTTAATAATATTAATTTTTTCCAATTATTTAGGCTCATTTATTTCCCCGGTTCCATTTAATCTCAATAATTTGGATGATGATAATTATTTTACTGGAGGTACGTTTTATATTATTTTTATTTATAATATTATGTTCAAAACTATGTTCAATATTATATTTTTTATATTAGTTTTAATAAATATTCTTTTCCCATATAGTTTACATGGATTTTGGTGACCCTTTACACGTATGTCCCCATGGCAATGCAATGTTTTGGTATGCGGAGAGGTTGAATAAACGTTTCAAGTCAACGTTGGCACCAAAGTATTCTCGTTGTTGTATGCATGGAAAAGTTCAATTACCTCCAATGCCCGAACTTCCGGGTTATTTAAAGATTTATTATATGGCGATTCGAGAAAAGTCGACTTTTAAGTCAAACATTCGATCCTATAATATGATGTTCTCATTTACTTCTATGGGAGGTAAGATTGATCATGGTGTTAATAGGGAAATAGTCCACCTCGTTTTCAAATTATATGGTCGTAACTACCATTACATTGGTGGTTTGATACCAACCGAAGGGAACCCTCCTAAATTTGCTCAGCTTGTATATTTATGACACGGAGCATGAAGTTGACAATAGAATTCGTTGCATTGGGTATGCTCTATAATTTCTAAACTATTTTTGTGTTATTTAATGCATCATTATTTTGTTTTTTTTAATATTTACATTTTCTTATTTAATGAAACAAAATAGGGAGATCAAATTAAGAAGCTTTTGCATGAAGAGATTGTTAATGATTTGAAGAAGATTCTTGATGAGAATAATGTTCTTGTGAAGTCATTTCGAATGGTTCGTGACTCCTTGCAAGAAAAAAATGAAACCAATTTGAGACTCGAAACTAATTGCTAGGCGTAAAACCGATGGTCGATGCTATGATCTACCAACTAAAGATGATGTTGCATTGTTATTGGTCGGAGATTTCGAGAATTCAATTGGAGAGAGGGATATTGTTATCGAGACTCGACAGGTTGCTTCAAAGGATAACCGAGCTTCATCCTTCTTACTTAGGCTTGCAATATCCCTTGCTATTTTTATTTGGACAAGATGGTTATCGAGAATCTATTTTTCTCAGTGGATGTCCAAACCGAATCAACAGATGGCAAACGCTATAAATTGAGCATGAGAGAGTACTTTGCTTATAGGATGCATCAAAGAGAGTCGTAGTCTGATAATATTTTTCAAGTCCGAAAGATTGTTTCAACAATACTTAGTTGATACATGGACAATGGTCGAGGCAGACGTTTGACTTTTATGAGGACACATCAAAAGCAACTACGATGTGAAATGTATAAAGGTTTGACCGAAGCTCTTGCTAAGGGAGAACATGACCCTTCAACTCGTGGCAAAAGAATATGTTTGCCATCTAGCTTTGTTGGAGGTGCGAGATTCATGATCCAAAATTATCAAGATGCAATGGCAATTTGCAGATGGATTGGTTATCCTAATCTTTTAATTACATTCACATGTAATCCAAAATGGCCCGAAGTTCAACGATTCCTAAGAAAGAATGGCAAACAACCACAAGATAGGGCCGATATTATGTGCCGTATTTTTAAAGCCAAGTTAGATGAATTGATGGATGATCTAGAAAAGAAAGAAATCTTTGGAAAAGTTCTACGCAGGTATGAATTTATTTCATCTCTTATTTTCCATTTTATGAATTGAATTTTATATTTTTTAACATAATTTTATTTCTTCTATTATATAAAATTAATGTTACTATCACTTATGTTTTATAATTTCTAATTGTTACGCTTATTTACACAATTGAGTATCGTAAACGTGGTCCGCCACATGTTCATATCATCTTATGGCTTGATCGTAAACTCCGATGATTCTACCGTAGATAGAATAGACAAAATAATATCTGAGATTCCTGATGAATCTATAGATCCGCAATATTACAATGTCAGAAGGATTTGATGATTCATGGTCCTTGTGGGAAAGCAGGCATAACTCTCCATGCATGGCTAAGGGTCGTTGCACCAAATATTTTCCAAAGAAATTATGTGAGAAGACAATCATTGATGAAGATGGATATGCAATTTACAAGCGCCCGTAAAATGGTCGTACGGTAGTTGTGAAGGGAGTTAACCTTGACAACGGATATGTAGTCCCTCACAATCGGGTGTTGTTGATGAAATATGGTGCTCATGTCAATGTTGAATGGTGCACCGGTCAAGGTCTATCAAATATCTTTGCAAATATGTAAGCAAAGGACAAGATAGAGTTACCGTAACATTTTGTAAGACACTAATGATGACGGCAAAGAAAGCAATTGTCGATTTAGATTAAGAATTACTTAGATTGTAGATTCATATCACCTTGTGAAGCTTCTTGGAGATTGTTGGGTTATGAAATTCATTACGTAAAACCCTTCGTTGAAAGACTGTCTTTCCATCTACCGGTGAACAAAATATTGTCTTCCAAGATGATGATGCAATTGACACAGTGCTAGATCGTCCAACTTCACGAGAAAGTATGTTCACCGCATGGATGGAAGCAAATGAAAAATATGGAGATCTAGCAAAGAGTTTGACATATGCCGAGTTCCCTACAAAATTTGTTTGGAATCGTAAAGAAAGAAGGTGGGATCCTAGAAAACGTGGTTTCAAGATTGGTCGTATATTTTTGTAGCTCCTGGACAAGGTGAATTATATTATTTGAGAACTTTGCTTAATTTTGTGCGCGGTCCAACTTCTTATGAGGAAATTAGACGTGTTGGTAATCAACAACATGGTTCTTTTAGAGATGCATGTTATGCTTTGGGTTTGCTTGATGATGATAAGGAGTACGTTGATGGTATAAAAGAGGCAAGTCAATGGGAAGTGCTTCATCATTGAGAACCATGTTTGTCCGTTTATTGATGTCAGGATCTTACTCAAGGCCCGAATATGTTTGGCATAGTTGCTTTGAATTTTTGTCGATGACATTCTTTACAATCAAAGACGTCTTTTAGATCATGAAGGTAATCCATTATACTCTAGCCAATTTAATTTATAATTTATAATATATTTTATTTATTTTGTTCTCTTCTACAAATTCCCATAGAAACTTAATTCTAAACTATTTACTTACTCTCTAATACCGCTTAATATATATATTCTTCTTTCTAGGACTTAAACTAAGCGATGAAGAAATCAAAAATCTTACTCTCTTGGAGATTGAAAAACTTTTGCGTAGCATAGGAAAAAGCCTTCGTGACTTTCCCGATATGCCTTATCCAAGCGATTTTGATCCCACTATTTACAACAATAGAATGATTTTAGAAGAGTTGAACTATGATAGAAATTCATTCGAGGCCGAGCACAAGCGATTATTGGAATTATGTACTCGACGAACAGAGGCATGCTTACAACCTTATTATGAATGACATTGATCTTGATGTTGGACGAGTTTTCTTTTTATATGGATCTCGGTGGAACCGGAAAGACTTTTTTGTGGAAGATTCTTTCATCGGCGTTACGATCTAAGGGTGAAATCGTATTAAATGTGGCATCAAGTGGTATAGCATCACTCTTACTCCCTAACGGTCGTGATCGGTCATTCCAGGTTTGCAATTCCATTAACTTTGGATGAAGATTCAACATGTAATATCAAACAAGGTACTCCTCTCGGTGAGCTTATGATTAAAACTAAGCTTATAATTTGGGATGAAGCACCTATGGTTCATAGATATTGTTTTGAAGCACCGACGTAACGTTGAGGGACATAATGAGGTTCAATCACACAGATAGATTGAATCAACCGTTTGGAGGCAAGACATTGGTTATGGGTGGAGACTTCCGTCGATACTTCCAGTCATTCCTAAAGGTACTGCATAAGATGTTGTTATGGCCACGATCAATTCATCATATTTATGGTCTCATGTCAAAGTTTTGAGGCTTTCCAAGAATATGAGACTACAACAAATTGAAAATGATGAAAGTGGTTTAGAACTCAAGGCTTTCTCGAGTGGATATTGAGTGTTGGGGATGGGTCATATGGTAATGATAATGATGGTGAAGCCACAATAAAGATTCCCGATGACTTGATTGTTAATGAGTCGATGATTTCATCAAGTCTATTGTTGAAAGCACATATCCCAATTTCACCGATCATTTTAATGATCCTGATTATTTACAGGGAAGAGCCATTCTTGCTCCCACCCTGGATGTGGTTGAGAACATTAATGCCTATATCTTTTCGTACAACCAATCTGAACAAAGGACTTATTTAAGTTCGATTCTATTTGCAAATCAAGATAACTCCAGCTTCTTTGAAGATCTTCATTCGACGGAGTTTTTAAACACTATCAAGTGTTCTGGTCTACCTACTCATGAAATACATTTAAAGGTCGGTACACCAGTCATGTTGCTTTGAGAAACATTGACCATTGTTCGTGGTTATGTAATGGAACAAGGTTAATTATTACAAGGCTCGGAAATCATGTTCTCGAAGGGAAAGTTCTAAACGGTAGTAATGTTGGTGATACTGTATTTATTCCGAGAATGACATTGACTCCAGCAGATATACGGTTGCCATTTAAATTACAGAGGCGACAGTTTCCGTTGGTTGTGTCATATGCAATGACAATCAATAAAAGTCAGGGTCAATCTCTTTCAAATGTCGGAATTTTCTTGAAGAAGCCTGTTTTCGCCATGGTCGGCTATACGTTGCATTGTCTAGGGTTACAAATCGCCATGGATTGAAGATATTAATGTGCGATGATGAAGGAAACCTCACCAATGAAACTACAAATGTTGTTTATAAGGAAATTTTCCAAAATTTGTAATATTCATAGATGTTTGTTATTTTAAAAAAGTATTTATTTCTTTAAGTTAGATCATAAATAATGTATTTCACTTTCATGTCAATAAAGATTTTTTTTTTTTGGATGGCCTAGCTTCCTCGATAAGCTAAGCGGTTTATTATTCGACCGCTAATCTTCTTCTTCTCTCGTTTCTCATTACTCCCTTCCGTCATCGCAATTAACAAATTGCACCAAAACCCTTTCTTCCCCAAAACCTCACCTACCTTCGGCTCACCTCCCCCATTCACGGTCGCCGCCCCCTCTTTCTTTCCCGATCGTTTGTTAGACGCTTCAGTGTCTTCCTTTTTTTTCCCAACGTCCAGGTAAACGCAATTTCCTCTACTAATTTCTTCTTATTTCCTTTTATTTTCTATTTCATCTCTTTGATATGTTCTTATCTATTTGGACAATAAAAATCCCTTTGGAGGTAGTTTTGCTGAACTGCTAATGGGGTGCTAAAACAATGTAATGCATATTTTGTATACTAAAATCAATAATACAAAGTCAATTTTATGTAAACCCTAACCATTAGTCTCGATTTGCATATCCAATTGAATCACCCTTTCCTCTATTTCAATCATCCGCATTGGAACTTTGTGATATTTTTATTTGTTCATCCGATTTTGTCATTTCATTTGTTCGGTTGGTAGCTATAGGATACTAGAACACCTTTCTCTAGGTTTGTTATTCTAATTTGTGGTTTTCAAATGAATTTCAGAGTTTTTGTTTGGTATATGATACTAGAAGCTGCTTTCAATCCATGATAGACAATTTCTTACTTAGCTGCATATGAAATACTCCTCTACCATAGCTCATATAACAGTGTCAATTGATTTTTTTCTTTCTTAGGAATTGTTATTGTTTTTTTTTTTTTTGCATCTTAGCTCTCTCTGTTTAGAAGAAGTATTGGTTAACTAAAGTCCAGTTCAATTACCGATGGAATTACAAAATCAGTTTGCAACATCACTAAAGACCGAATCTTCAATATTAAATTTTGTATGTATTGTTACCTGTTGTATTCATTTGTTTCATAGTGGCTTCTATTATAATTGTTGGAACAAAGTGTCCAATTGAAAAGGAATGCTACCGAGAAGATTTCATGTGGTTGTGATAGATTCTTACTTCTAATAGCTTTGATATTTGTCATGATTCACAAGTGTTTAACCAACTTACGTTTATAACAATCATTGGTGGTAATTGTTGGTGAACCGTATTGGTTTTTAATTTTGCTTACCGCTCATTTATTCATTAGTTTGTTCCGTACAAGAAGTTTAATCTACCAATCAAGGAGTTCCCATTTTAGTAAGGCATAGGACTGGAAACACTCGGTCTCCTTTACACTATCATTAGTATTGAAAGAAGCGGTGTTGCGGGTGTTGATGGTGCAATATTTGTCAGGCACCCCATCAATAACCATTTCAATTATTCCTTGATGCCGTACGTCATTAGCACATTATACTTATATTTATTTTTATTTTTTGTTGAAGGTTCAAGGGGAAGCCTCACATGATACCAGTCATATATATGTAGTTTCTGCAAGAGAAGTGGACATAACAAAAGGGGATGTCCAAAGGCGTAAAGAACAAGATATTGTTGATGTAAACAATTTTATTTTATGGAATAATGATATAATTTGTTGGTATGTTAACGTGTTCTTATTTAGTATATTTTTTTATTTTTTGTTGCGAGGTTGAAGTGAAAGGATCACATCGGAGAAGAACCAAAAATGTAGTTTGTGCAACAAAAGTGGACATAACAAAAGGGGTTGTCCATTGAGTAAAGAACAAGATGGTATTGAGGTAAACTATTTTAATTTATCTTATAATGTTATAATGTATTGGTATTTTAAGCGTGTTGTAATTTATAATTTTTTTTTTATTTTTGTTTGCAGTTTGAAGTGGAAGGAACGCAAGGGACAAGAACCAAAAAATGTAGTTTGTGCAATGAAAGTGGTCATAATAAGCGAGGATGTCATTTGGCTAAACAAATTGTTCCAAGAATTTCGAATGTGAATTTTTGATTAATGATTGTGATATGTTATTGAAGGATTTGTCCCATGCTTTAAATGAGGCGAGGCAAATACACTTTTGGTGAAAATGAGGTTATAAAGAGACTTAGTTTGCACTATATGTTATTTTTAGTTCTTTTAATATTTATGTACTAATGTTGTGTCTTTGTTAGGTTGTGAATGAAGCTGTTGTTGAAGATGAAGCACAAGGCAGTCCACTTCAGCGTCCAAGAGTTAGAAGGTCTAAGAGGCTCGAATGGAATCGATGGATAAAACCAAAGAAGATTGACACAAGTGTCATAGATTTGACAAAATAGTAATTTGAACAACTTCTTTATTTTGGTTGTAAAAAACTTTTATTTGGGTATGTTTGACTGAAAACAATTTCATTTTTTGCCTTTTTTAATTTTAGTTGTAAAAAACTTTTGAATGGGGTAATCAATATTCATGACATCCGGTTTTTTGTTGCAAGATTTATTCAGTTTATGTGTTTCCTGCAGTATGAGTAATTGTTTTTCACATTGATTAACACAATTTTTTCCCAAGGTTATATCTCATTAGGAGTGCTCTGTTTTGCTATTGATTGGAGTATTTGATTTAGTTCACTTAATGCAGGTCTCACAATTTTTTATTACTTTTATGGGTTGACGGATATACAAAGAATCTACAATCCTAGAAAAACCATACTTATTTAGTTAGGTTTAAGATTGTACAAGTACCAAACCAATATTTAGCGCTATTTCAAGTTTTAAAATTCTACAAGTAAAGTATCATCTTTAATTAAGATCATTACTGTTTCACTTTTATGTTAATAAAAAAATTGAATTTTTTATGTTGTTTAACGTAAATTTTAAAAAGTGTTCTTCCCGTGTGTTTAACACACGGGTGATGTACTAGTTCCTTTGTAATGTTTGGTTTATAATTTTCATGGCAAAGGAATGATGAATTCCATCAAATGAAGGAATTTGCCATTCCTTCCAAATATGGAAGGAATGGTCAATTCCTTAGGGGAATGGAATTTTTTTTTACCAAAATACCCCCCCCCCCTGCCTGCCCCCCCCCCCACTATCCAGCCCCCCCCATCCAGCCCTACCCCCCCCCCATTCAGCACCTACCCACCCCACCCCCCACCCCACACGAATTTTTTTTTTTTTTTTTTGCATACCTCCCGCCCTACCCCCCCCAATCCACCCCGCCCTACCCCCCACCCCTACCCCCCCCCACCACCCCCACAAAAAAAAAAATTAAAATACCCCTCCCTACCTTCCCCCATCCAGCCCCACTCTACCCCCCACCCCACCCCACCCCACAAAAAAAAAAAAATTAAATACCCCTGCCTACCTCCCCCCCATCCAGCCCTACCCCCCCCCCACCCCACCCCACCCCATGAATTTTTTTTTTTCTACCTCCTACCTCCCCCCATCCGCCCTACCCCACCCCACCCCACCCCCCCACCCCCACGAAAAAATATTTTTTACTCATTTTGCATACCCCCTACCTACCCTACCCCACCCCCACGAAAAAAAATATTTTTACTCATTTTGCATACCCCCTACCTCCCCCACCCCCCCCCAAAATATTTAAAAAAAAAAAGGTAAATGGGTCATTTTATATGTTTTCATTCCATTCCTATAATTTGTATTTTCAAACCAAACATGATTTGCCAAGGAATTGAATGACAATTTCATTTCATTCCGTGCCAACCAAACGGAGGGTTTGACCAGTTTTTTTCCATTCCAATTCCTTCATGAATTCCATTCCATTAACCATTCAATTTCTTCACTTTTTTTCCACCGAACCAAATGGCCCCTAATACTTCCATTTTATTCATCTTCCGAAAAACTATCGATTTCCTGATTATCTGCATGTAGGGGTGTAAATGGTTTAGTTTGGACTAATTTACGAATCAAATCACTAGTCATCAATTTGAAAAAATTTCAAATCGAATTGAATCATGAAAAATTCAAATCGAACTGAACAAAATCGCCATGATTTGGTTCGGTTTGGTTCGAATCACGGTTTGATTTTACGGTTCGAACCGCGATTTACACAATTCAAACCACGGTTTAAACCATGAAATAGAACATTGCTTAAACAATTTATTATAACATGGTTTCAAACTATACAATTCATTGTCATGTTTGTTTGAATTTTTCAAACATAACATACATAAAAGAATCAGTATTTAAACATAACTTTATATTGTGCTTCAATGTTTATGATAACAATATGTCATTTGAGTACTTGTAATCGTATGTGCTAAAGAGTGGATTAACATTATTGTAATAAGATAAATCAAAAGAAAAAAAGGTTATGGGCTAAAACCCATAAATAGAATTAGGAGTTTTCAAATCTAAATGTAAGATGAAAATGAAAGATATACATATTTACGGTTAATATTGAACGGTTTGGTGGTTTGATTTATTGGTTCGATTTGTGATGCTGCCCAAAAATAATGGTTGGGCCTGGTCCAAGTCCATAAGCGAGAAATTATCAAGTAGACCCAAAGCGAGATAAGGCCCAAGAAGAAGATAAGAATAAAGGTAGCCCAGGTGTGATCCGCGAGAAAGAGTGTCAGGAAATATCCCGCTAAGTTCAATAAAAGGGAAGTATCTCGAGGAAGTAAAAGCAAGATAACGTGGGGATAACGGCGAGATAATGAGGCAAGCCGGCGAGACAATGATGAGAAATGAGAGGCGAGACATTATGGTGAGGCGACATGACCCTCAGTTAATTATATTCAGCGAGAGATGGATCCCAGTTGGTGCGACTCATAAGGGGCGGCATATAAATATCTAGGAAGTGGGACCCATTTGACGGTTAGACATTGGGAAAAGTGATCACGTATTTTGAGTTTAATCTCATAGTTGGTCAATGGAGAGATGGCACGTGGAATGAGGCATGGAACGGGAGGTTAGCATGTGCATGGCATGTGGAAAGGGGTATATATATGAGGTCTGGTCTTCCTTTTCAAGGTACGTTCACATACAGCCACGAAACACCTTTCCCTTGTTTAGATTTCCTTTGCCCAGACAGTTGCTTATCCTCACGCCGGAGGGGCTTACGCCGGAGCCGCCCCTGGTCCAGTCACGTTTGCTTGTGTGCAGGCGAGAAGAAGGAGTCAGAGCTATCAAATTGGACTACAACGGTGTGTTGCTGGCTTGAGGAAATTCCTGGCAACATCAATTGGTTCCGTTGCCGGGACCTGATTCTCTTCATCAGTTTGAAGGTTGGTCGGCGGTGGAGTGCTAAGTGTGGGTGCGGTTTGCAGATCTGGTGATTTGTAGGTGTTCACTTAAGTTGTTTCGTTGATTGTCCATTTTTTTCTGGGTGTTTTCTGTTCACAAAATTCTTCGGGGGTTGAATTTCGTTTGAAGTGGATTATTGTTGGCAGTTTTGGTGGGTTGAAGTTTTTGTTGTTTTGTTGGAGTGTTTGGGTGCAAATTTTTGGTGTAGATGTGTGAATCTGGGTTGAATTGGATTTTTCGGAGTTCGTGAAGGTCGATTGCAGTGTTTGTTTGATTTGAGGATTTTGGAGTTTTTAGATTTTGATTTGGTTTTGTTGATGTAAAGTTCTGGTGTTTCTGGGTTAGTAGTTGGTGAAATCTGAAAATTCAGAGTGGGGATTGAAGCATCTTCAAGTTTCTGGGTTAGATCTTCAAATCTTCATAAGATTTGCAGATCTTCAAGTTTGAGTTCATAAATTTGATTACGTGGGTGATAAGGAATGACAACTCCTGAGAAAGGCATAGTTGGTCAGAAGACAATGGCGGGAAGGAGCCTTATCCCGCCTATCCTAGGAATGGGGGCTATGGGAACTGTTGGAGCGAAGGATACTTCTTCCTCGCAGCAAATTATTCCTGAGGAGAGAGAGGGGAATACTGGAGGCGAAAGAGAAAGAAATGTTATGTCGCCACAGCTCGAGGATGAAGTGGATATGGAGGAGGAAAGTTTGAGGATCCACAACAATTTGATTTTGCAATTGTTGGAGAATAACAAGCGATTAAGGACTTTGAAGAAAAAGCCTACCCTTATCCCGCAAGGTTTGTTGACGGCGACAGATGAAGGAAATAATGGATCGAATAAGGAAGTAATTGTGGTGGATGATGGTGAGCGACAAAAGGAGACGGAGCCTGAAAAGCATAAGGAGATAGAGGCGAGAATGGAAGGGCCGCAAAAGCGGAAAGCGGGAGAGTACATGGAGAATGGGCGAAAAATCAAGGTGTATCATTGGCCACATACTTCCCAAGTGTCGTATCTTTATTGCGAAGAGGAGGAGGATGACACTGCCTCAAATGAAGCAGGGTATGGAGAGCAGGGATTGAAGGTTTCTAAAGGAGGTGAGAGATCCAAACAGATAGAGAAAGGAAAGTGTGTGGGAGTAAGCCGCTTCGGAGAGGAGGACGGATTAAAGAAACAGATGGCGGAGATGGCGAGAAGGTTGGCGGAATTAGAAAAGGGCGGTATAGTTGATAGCGAGAAGGACTCTTTTGTCGCTCCATTTGCCAAGTATATTCAGGAGGCCGAGCCCGCTCCAGAATTTCGTTTGCCCACCTTGTCCAAGTACGCGGGAATAACTACGGCCAGAACTCACGTGGCGGGATTTGAAGTGACTATGGCAATAGTGACCAAGGATGAGGCATTGCTATGCAAAACTTTTGCTAGCACTTTGGAGCTTCAAGCGTTGGACTGGTTTGTGCAGTTGCCCGTTAATTCCATCTTGGGATACCAAGATTTCAAAAGAAAGTTTTTGGCGAGGTTTGGAGCTGTGGGGACTCAACCAGTAATGCTACAAGAATTGATTGGAATCAAGCAAAAGGCGAGAGAAGGCCTTGTCACTTATACCATCAGATTCTTGCTAATTGCTAATCAGATTTCTGAGATTGATCCCAAGTATGCTATAATGATGTATATGTCGGGCTTGTTGTCAGAGTCTTTTAAAAGGGAGTTGAGGATGAGGTTGCCTGCGACTTTGAGTGAATTGCATGAGCGAGTTAAGGCATATTGTGGTGGTGAGGACATTGAAGAAGGAACGTCTAGCACGGCAAGGAAAAGCGTTAAAGACCGAATTGAGTATGTTAAAGATGATAATGCGACTCAAGGTGGAGGTAGAGGTAATCAAGGTGGAGGCAGAGGTGGAGGCCGTGCTGGAGGTCGAGGCACAAGGAGGATAATCAGATTTGCGAGACTGAATGCAAGGCCGAGCGAAATTATGAGGGCGGTGGAGTTACCGGCAGCATTTGAGATGACAGACAAAGGAAGAAGGAACTTGAATCAATATTGCAATTATCACAGAGACAGAGGGCATGATAATGATGAATGTTACAACCTGAAGAAAGTAATTTAATCCAAGATTGATAGGGGCGAGTTACAAGAATATGTGGTGCCTGAGCAGAATGTAGAAGCCCGCGGAGGAAACGGCGACAGAAATGAAATTATGGTGATTCATGAGCCGGCGAGTATTACTTGTTTGAGTAATCAGATCATGTCTCTGTCGCATACCTGCCATATTCCTGCTTACCCGCCAAGTGAGGAGAGGATAATTAGCTTTTCAAGGCGAGAATTGGCTTTAACTCCAAGCCATGGATGTCAGCCAGTTGTGATTTCCATTGCTCCAGGGAATAGTATTTTGCACAGGGTGTTGGTTGATTCAGGAGCAAGTCGCAATATCCTCCATTGTGAAGCTTTCAAGAAGATGCGATATACTGAAGCTAATTTGGTGCCCTACAAGGGATTTTTGGAGGGATTTACAAACCATACTGTGCGGGTCAAGGGGACAATTTCATTGGCGGTGGAGATAGGAGAGGGCGAGATGGTGAGAACTCGCACTGTGGAACTTATGGTGATAGATTTGGTGTCGCCTTACAACGCCATTGTGGGGATCCCGTTCATGCAGACATTTGAAATGGTTGTGTCCATCCCGCATCAGCGAGTAAAATTCCCTACGCCAAAAGGGGTTGCTTGCTTGAAGAGTGAAGTTAAGGAGGTGATTCAAAAGAAGATTGAGATGCAAACAGCGGCAAGGGCGGGCACAAGTTCACTCTCCACAGCTATGGTGGTGCGAGATGCAAGAATCAACATGATCACCGACTTAGGAGGGTGTGATGACTGGGAGGAAACAGAAAGCATGAGGAATAAGTCGGCGATCATTGTTATTGATGAAAAGGCGGAAGATGAAGTTTTGCGAGAAAGAGATGATGAGCGAGATTCAGGGGTAGAAATGTTGGATGAAAGGTCAGAAGGGAATTTAATGGCGCTTGTTACAATGCAAGCTGAACTGGCATGGTCAAGATCCGCGGAATTTGTTCAAATGAAGGAACCCCTTATTGAGGAGATAGTGGATTCTGATAGTGAGGAGTGTGATGAAGAGATTGTAGTAGAAACACCTGAAGGTGTGTCGCTTGTTGGGAGAGATAAGGGGAAGAGCAGCGACAAAGGTGTTAAGAGATGTGTTGATAAGAGAAAAGCGACAGAGATGGGGGTAGATACTCTGCAAATGCGAGATGAGCCGGATATTCAGGCCGCAGAAGAATTGGAAGAAGTGATTGTTAATGATGAATACCCGGAGCAAAAAATTAAAATTGGGAAGCAGTTGGAAAAGGATGAGCGGGATAAGCTGGTCGAATTTTTGCGGGATAGTATTGATGTGTTTGCTTGGAAGCCTGAAGACATGCGAGGCATAGATGAGAATGTCGCCCTCCACTGTTTGAATGCTGATTCGAATGTAGAGCCCTTCAAACAAAAGGTGAGGTATCTTTCTGCGGAAAAGGAGAAGGCGGAGATTGGAGAGGTTGAGAAGCTATTAAAGGTGGGAATCATAGAAGAAATTAAAATTATCCAGTTTGGCTAGCTTGTCCAGTTATGGTGTTGAAGGCAAATAAAAAGTGGAGGATGTGTATAGATTTTACAGACTTAAATACGGCTTGTCCCAAGGATTGTTATCCTTTGCCGAAAATTGATAGATTGGTTGATTCCATTGCAGGGCATAAAGTTTTTAGTTTTATTGATGCGTATTCTGGATACCATCAAATCAAGATGCTTGATGAGGATAAGGCTAAGACAGCGTTTAGAACCCCCATTGGCAATTTTTGTTACAAGATGATGCCTTTTGGCCTAAAGAATGCTGGGGCGACGTATCAAAGGATGGTCAATAAGGTGTTTAAGTCGCAAATTGGGAGGAACGTTGAAACCTACATTGACGATATGGTCATCAAGACTAAGGGGGAGGATCTTTTGGTGGATCTCGCTGAGACCATTGAGAATTTGAGGAAAAATTCAATGAAATTAAACCCAAGCAAATGTACCTTTGGGGTGACAGCGGGAAAGTTCTTGGGATTTTTGGTGAACCGCCGCGGCATAGAAGCCAATCCAGAAAAGATTCAAGCCTTAATAGACATGAAGTCGCCCAGAACAATTCAGGAAATCCAAAGGTTGAATGGAAGGGTGATAGCGTTGGCTCGTTTTGTGTCGCGGTCGGCGGAAAAGTGTTTACCCTTTTTTAAGGTGTTGAAAGGGGACCAAAAATTTTCTTGGGATGAGAAGTGCGAGGAAGCTTTTCATAAGATGAAGGAATACTTGGGAAAGCCGCCAATTCTATGTAGCCCTGAAGAAGGTGACCATTTGTATGTTTATCTTGCGGCCTCTGATCTCGCAGTTGCGGCGGTATTGATAAAGGAAGATGGCGGCATGCAGAAGTCGGTGTACTATGTTTCAAAAGCTTTAAGTGAAGTGGAGGCGAGATATTTTAACGCGGAAAAATTGGCCTATGCTCTGGTGATCGCGACTCGAAAGTTGAGGGCCTATTTTCTATCTCATCCTATCACTGTTTTGACCAATGCTCCTTTGAGGAAGATTTTGCAACAGCCTGATTCAGCGGGAAGGCTCCTCAAATGGTCGATTGAATTGACAGAGTTTGATATTCAGTATGAGTCGAGAAAGGCCATTAAGGCACAGGCACTGGCAGATTTTCTACTTGAAACCTCGTTTACTTATGAGAGAGAGGAGATTGAAACTCAGGAGGCTAAGAAGAGGAAGGCTAAGTCGCAGGATCCTGAAGCTGAAGAAGAGCGAGAAAGACCAGCGGGATGTTGGGAGTTGTATGTGGATGGGTCTTCCGCCAAGGACAAAGGAGGAGCTGGAATATCGCTTAATTCACCTGAGGAAGATTGCAAGTATGAGAAAGCATTAAGGTTCAAATTCAGCATGTCAAATAATCAAGCGGAATATGAAGCGTTGGTGGCGGGATTGGAGTTGTGTAGAGATATAGGGGTTAAGCAGATAATAGCCCACTCTGATTCCCAATTGATTGTTAACCAGGTGAAAGGCAGATATGGGGTGGTGAATCCAACTTTGGCAAAGTATTGTGACATGGCAAGACAGATTTTGCAAGGCTTCAGCTATTGGGAATTGGTACAGATAGATAGAGAGAAAAATGAAAGGGCTGACATGCTGAGCAAGGCCGCCTGCGACAAAATTGAAGAGTTGCCTAAGAAGATTGTGGTGGAGTTTGTAGAAGAGCCGACATATGATAGGCCGCTGATTATGGAGGTGGAAGTGGGCGAGAAAGATTGGGTCAGCGAGATGAAGGATTATTTGGAAAGGGAAGAGTTGCCCCAAGAAGAAGATAAGGCGAAGATTATTAAGAAAATGTCGCCAAGATTCACCGTGCAAGATGGAATTTTGTATCGTAAAGTTTTCTCGCGACCTTTAATGAGATGCGTGGAGCCGGGCAAGGTTGATGAAGTTTTATTTGAAGTACATGAGGGAGTCTGTGGAGGTCATCCAGGAGCTAGAACTTTGGCTAATAAAATCATGTTTCATGGATACTATTGGCCGACTTTAAAGAAGGATGCTGAGGAGTATGTGAGAAGATGCGATCAATGTCAGCGGCACGCCAACATCCCTAGACAACCCGCGACAGAGCAGACACCTATTGTGGCGGCTTGGCCCTTTGATATGTGAGGGATTGATCTTATAGGACCTTTCCCCAAAGCCAAAGAAGGAGCTCAAATGGTGGTGGTAGCTGTTGATTATTTCACAAAGTGGACGGAGGCCAGGGCATTAACTTCTACCACTGAGGATCAGATAATAAGATTTGTTACGGAGGAGATCCTTTGTCGCCATGGAATGCCGCAAGCGATCATGTCAGATCATGGACCGCAATTCAGGAAGAAGTTTCATGGTTTTTGCTCAAATTTGAATATCAAACATTGGCAGTCCGCAGTTTATAGGCCGCAGTGTAATGGGCAAGTGAAAGCCGCCAACAAGCAAGTCCTGGAAATTTTATGTAAGAATATAGAGAAGAGGGGAGGAGCTTGGTTGGAAGAATTGTGAGGACCCCGACCCGAAACCTACATGTGTCCCGAGCTGGAGCGTCCTCAAACTAACCCAAATTTCCATAACTTTTAAAACTTTGATTTAACTTTCAAATATAAACACAATTGTCATAACCATTTCAAAATAACTCTACACCTTTCTACGATGGAGAAAGAGTTGACCAACTTTGAAAGTAATAAACTGTTTTAGTTACAAAAAGACATCGGTTATAACATAAAATTAAGGTTTATAAATACAACTCATTAAATGAATTATACCAAAATAACTTTTCTACGCCAACCTAATCATACCCCGACAATTTCCAAAATATTACTTCCAAACTCCTCACCGCCCTTACTTGGCCGGTCCGCCTGTCTCGGAATCTAAAAACATTAAAGGGAGAGGGGTGAGAATAAATCTCAGCAAGCTATTATGAATGCAGCAATATGCCATATAAGATGCAACACATAACAAGTTGCATACAACTCATTAGAAAAGCTGTAAACACTTTCCATTACCTTGGTTTACCTTTTTCCGTCTGAACAATAGTCGTACAACATTGGGTATAATAATACTCCAATCTTAGGTGAGCTGCTTAAGCAATACTCACATCTTATAAGACCCATTTTTCAGGGAACCATATAAGATAGTAACAACTCTGTAAAGCTTTTGGCTCACTACAGATGCTATAACCCCAACAGTGGCACAGTAAGGGGACGGTCACAGATATAACATAATCCGATCACATTAGGTCACACTTCCATAATTGATCGTATTATGTTATACCCCCAATATCAGATGATTAACACATTATCAAGCACATAATAGTTACTTGAAATATAATCCACAAACGGGATAAGCAATATAGCCACATGGTAAAATATACTCATGTTCAACAAATCTCATAGTGCAACATTTATTTTAAAACACTATGCATAAATAAGCAATATAGCCACATGGTAAAATATACTCATGTTCAACCAATAATCAGAGTGCAACATTTATGTAATACACTAAGCATAATACAATCCATGAATATGTACTCAAGTAAGATAATGAGATATCATCAACCCATCTTACTTAGTCATTATACAACAATATATAATCTCTATAAGGATCCAATTTAACTCTACCAAGTTGGAGTCACATTTAATGAACTGCCAAATAATTTCTAAGTCGGAGATAGAGTACTTCCGTATTTCCATTTAAATTCAATTAAGGTGCCATTAAGTGTTCTAATTATAACTTAAGTTAAAAGGACTAATTCATATCCGGTTTGGATTAGATTATACTACTTTATACTGGTTAGGGATCAAGCTAGGTAGTTGCTAGGGAGAAATCAGCGAGAAAAGGAAGTGGGAAAATTCCTGGGGACATGGGCGACCGCCCATGCCTCTTGGGCGACCGCCTGTTAGTACCCGGTCCGAAAAAAGGGACTGAAGTGCAATTCGGGAAAATCTGGGACTAAACTGGAAATATGGAATATTTGGGACGAAATTGATATATTAAAATTCCTGGGATTAAATGAAAAATAAAATCCTAAAGAGCGAATTGCAAAAGAAGTCATTAGAGTGGCCAAAGTGGACTTGGAAATAGCGGAGACGAAACGAATAAATATTGGTACTAAAATGTGGCCAAGCATGGCTGAGCTTTGCAAGTGGCCGGCCAAATTGTAGCATTCTGAGGCCAACTGGCTAGACCACGGCTGGACAAGCAAGGCAGTGGCCGGCCAAATTCATTAAGTATGGCCGAGTAGCAGATGGGCCAAGGCATTATTGGGCCAAATTTGGCCGATCGACCCTAAGCCCAAACTTGGCTGATCGACCATTTATCAGCCGCCGCCAGAACCTAATTTCTAGCGCCGATCGGACCTTATTTTTAGGGCCGATCGACCCTTTATTTTGTCTTGCCGATCGACCCTTTAATTTAAGGCCGATCGACCCTTGGTAGCCCGGCCAGTGCAGAAGCACTATAAATAAGTGTGCCCGGCTCCCCAATTTCAACACACAATTCATTCGGGAGAAGCGAGATAACACTTGCTTTACCCGTTTTTCTTCCTACTCTCTTCGAATCGCCCTAGATTCGACCCCAAAGTCTTGCTACAATTGGTAAGACTCTTTTTAATATTTTTGTTCTCTATTATTATTGTCTTATTATATTTGCATGCTTATCATATTTTAATTGTTCCTTTATGCTAGATTTAGAATTTGTTTTAATATATTTAAATATGCAATAGCCGAGGATGATCTAAGGTTTCGCCCAAGGAACCCAATGGATCTAGGAACTATTTCTTACCTTCCACCTTAGTTATAATTATCCCATGATCAACAATCCCCCAAGAATGAACGTTGATTAGTGCACCTTCCGAGGGCCTAACTCAAAGGTTCTAGGGTGTGATCATCAATTAATTCTTTCTCTCCCTTCCTCCTTATGCATGATCCCGTTTCTTCTATCTATTCCTGTAAACACCGCACACAACCAACACCCCACATACTAGAAAGACCGATCCGTCGGGCAATAGGAGTGATAGCATTTCTTCTTCTGTTGTAACTTGACCCCCGAACCCAATTAACTGTCTAGCCTTTTTTCAAAGCTTTGGGCTATATCAAAGTGGCGTGGCGACTCTCAAAATTAAACTAATATTTTAATATGGTTTAAAAGCGAGTGTCACTAAATGAATATCCCATTTCGATTCGACATTATATGATTAATTATTTCAAACCTCCGAATGCGTGTTGCATCGGGACGGGGTATTCACAGTGGCGACTCTGCTGGGGACTGTTTTGAAATTTTTTCAAACTAAGTGGGTCAGACTTTCGTTTTCTTGTTTGGTGTTGTATTTTACTTCCTTTTTCTTTTTCTTCTATTCTTAACTGTTGTATTGCATGCATGCATCTCATGTAAATAAAAAAATCTTTCTCTTAAAAAAGAATTAGACTTCTTTACCTCACACTACCCTTTGTCAGGTGTCACCTTTGCCACGGTTACACCCTTAACCCATCGGAAAAGCCAAAGTGCGGGAAGTGTGGTGATCATGTCGCCTCCCTTCCGAGTCTCACTTGGCCATCCACTCATCAGTGCGCTTCGGCTGCACGGTGGGAGCCTGAAACCTAACCCTTGTGTCACCCACTTTGCTAGGAGTACACTCCCCGTGACCGGTTGGTTTGACTAGCTTTTTCATGTAGACAATTAATAAGGTCTTTGTGTTAAGTCACTACGAATCAATGATAAGTCAAGATCTATAAAGAAAATAAAGGCACTAAAAAAAAATTGATTTTCCTTTTAAAGGACGTACCATGTAAAGTTTGAATGCTAGATCTTGTCTTATCATAGGTCTGTAGTACTTCCCATATATATCATCTTAAATGTCTATATGAGACGGTTAGTCATTAGGATCCACCACTTTAGGACCTTTAGTTAGTTGCGAAAAAGGGGTATCCCTTCCAACCAAGAGTAGGTTCTATAAAAAAAAAAATGGAAGGCTTTTTTGTAAATAAAATGCTTAACTATCCCTCAATCTAGGACCCTCCGAGGTCCGCTCTTCATTTCTAGGACCCTCCGAGGTCCGCTCCTCATTTCTAGGACCCTCCGAGGTCCGCTCCTCATTTCTAGGACCCTCCGAGGTCTGCTCCTCTTATCTAGGACCCTCCGAGGTCCGCTCCTCATTTCTAGGACCCTCCGAGGTCCGCTCCTCATTTCTAGGACCCTCCGAGGTCCGCTCCTCATTTCTAGGACCCTCCGAGGTCCGCTCTTCACTTCTAGGACCCTTCGAGGTCCGCCCTTCACTTCTAGGACCCTCCGAGGTCCGCCCTTCATTTCTAGGACCCTCCGAGGTCCTCCCTTCACTTCTAGGACCCTCCGAGGTCCGCCCTTCATTTCTAGGACCCTCCGAGGTCCTCCCTTCACTTCTAGGACCCTCCGAGGTCCGCTCTTCACTTCTAGGACCCTCCGAGGTCCGCTCTTCATTTCTAGGACCCTTCGAGGTCCGCTAGGACCCTTCGAGGTCCGCTCTTCATTTCTAGGACCCTTCGAGGTCCGTTCTTCATTTCTAGGACCCTTCGAAGTCCGCTCTTCACTTCTAGGACCCTTCGAGGTCCACCCTTCACTTCTAGGACCCTCCGAGGTCCGCCCTTCATTTCTAGGACCCTCCGAGGTCCACCCTTCACTTCTAGGACCCTCCGAGGTCCGCCCTTCATTTCTAGGACCCTCCGAGGTCCTCCCTTCACTTCTAGGACCCTCCGAGGTCCGCTCTTCACTTCTAGGACCCTCCGAGGTCCGCTCTTCATTTCTAGGACCCTCCGAGGTCCGCTCTTCATTTCTAGGACCCTCCGAGGTCCGCTCTTCATTTCTAGGACCCTTCGAGGTCCGCTAGGACCCTTCGAGGTCCGCTCTTCATTTCTAGGACCCTTCGAGGTCCGTTCTTCATTTCTAGGACCCTTCGAGGTCCGCTCCCCATTTCTAGGATCCTCCGAGGTCCGCTCTTCATTTCTAGGACCCGCCGAGGTCCGCTCTTCACTTCTAGGACCCTCCTAGGTCCGCCTTTCATTTCTAGGACCCTCCGAGGTTCACCCTCCATTTCTAGGACCCTCCGAGGTCCACTCTGCATTTCTAGGACCCTCCGAGGTCCGCTCTTCATTTCTAGGACCCTCCGAGGTCCGCTCTTCATTTATAGGACCCTTCGAGGTCCGCTAGGACCCTTCGAGGTCCGCTCTTCATTTCTAGGACCCTTCGAGGTCCGTTCTTCATTTCTAGGACCCTCCGAGGTCCGCTCCCCATTTCTAGGACCCTCCGAGGTCCGCTCTTCATTTCTAGGACCCGCCGAGGTACGCTCTTCACTTCTAGGACCCTCCTAGGTCCGCCTTTCATTTCTAGGACCCTCCGAGGTTCACCCTCCATTCTAGGACCCTCCGAGGTCCACTCTGCATTTCTAGGACCCTTCAAGGTCCACTCTTCATTTCTAGGACCCTCCGAGGTCCGCTCTTCAGTTCTAGGACCCTTCAAGGTCCACTCTTCATTTCTAGGACCCTCCGAGGTCCGCTCTTCATTTCTAGGACCCTCCGAGGTCCGCCCTTCATTTCTAGGACCCTCCGAGGTCCGCTCTTCATTTCTAGGACCCTTCGAGGTCCGCTAGGACCCTTCGAAGTCCGCTCTTCATTTCTAGGACCCTCCGAGGTCCACTCTCCATCTCTAGGACCCTTCGAGGTCCACTCTCCATTTCTAGGACCCTCCGAGGTCCACTCTTCATTTCTAGGACCCTCCGAGGTCCACTCTCCACTCTCCATTTCTAGGACCCTCCGAGGTCCACTCTCCACTCTTCATTTCTAGGACCCTCCGAGGTCCACTCTCCATTCTCCATTTCTAGGACCCTTCGAGGTACACTCTCCATTTCTAGGACCCTCCGAGGTCCACTCTCCATCTCTAGGACCCTCCGAGGTCCACTCTCCATTTCTAGGACCCTCCGAGGTCCACTCTCCATTTCTAGGACCCTCCGAGGTCCACTCTCCATTTCTAGGACCCTTCGAGGTACACTCTCCATTTCTAGGACCCTCCGAGGTCCACTCTCCATCTCTAGGACCCTCCGAGGTCCACTCTCCATCTCTAGGACCCTCCGAGGTCCACTCTCCATTTCTAGGACCCTCCGAGGTCCACTCTCCATTTCTAGGACCCTCCGAGGTACACTCTCCATTTCTAGGACCCTCCGAGGTCCACTACTCATCTCTTGGACCCTTCAAGGTCCACACCCTCTACTACGGACCGCCCTAGGTCCAGTCTCTCTATCTTGGACCGTTCAAGACCCTTCGTGGTGCTCTTCCTACACTAAGTCCACTCTCCCAATCTTAGAACATTCAAGGTCCACTTCTCATCTTTTGGACCCTTCTAGGTCCACTTCTTCTACTTTGTAACATTCAAGGTTCACTCCCCAATTTAGGACCCTTCGAGGTCCACTCTCTCTATCTAGGACCATTAAAGGTCCACCCTTCCACCTGAGACTCTTCGAGGTCCACCCTCGTCTCTTGGACCATCCATGGTCCACTCCTCTACCTTAGACCCCCATGGTCTACAAGTTAGGACCCTTCAAAGTTCTACCTCTCATCTCTTGAACCTTCCATAGTCTGCTCCCTTAGCCTTAAAACCATCCATAGTTTAGATCCTTTATCTCTAGCACCCTTCAGCCAAAGACCAACCAAGGCCAATCCTCACCCAAGACCAAATTAACTCACCTAGATCACCCTCATTTGACCAAGGATCGAGTCATCTTCCTCTCCCTTTTTCACCAAACGGACTCTTTTACATTCATCCTCTCTCTTTCTCTAAACTTAACCCTGGTTGTATCATCAATCGGGGCCCCCTCGAACTACGGTGACCTGAGACTCGTATCTTAAATGGTAAGGGTTACGTAGGCAACTTCAGCCCGGTCAAACTCAAAATTGTGGAGGTCAAATATTTTCTCAAGGATGCCTTAAGATTAATTATGAATCTAATTCAACTCATTGGTTTGACTCCGCCATATGTTCTTACAGAATTCCACATCATGTCTCTGGAGAAAAGCATTGAAGCCCTCAAAGAAGTCTCAAACATGAGGTTGGGAGTGATCAACCTCCTCAAAGACATGCATGAAATTGAGCAGCACCATTTGTCTTACATTCAGGAATACTTGAGAAGAGTTCCTCCTCCTATTCAATTCTGGGGTCCCTATCATCCACATGCTTATGGTTCCCCTTATGGTCCTACACATCAGAATTTCTCATTCAGGATGCCTGTTGTGGCCACCAACCAACTAAAGGCATCAATACCCGAGAAGAAGATCAACAAGGAACATTTTGATGACTTAGGAATGCCTGTGGGTGAGTTCTTCGACATTTTGGTAGGAAAGAATTTGATCAAACCGCTCGAGAACTACAAGCCTATTAACCCAAGGGAAGACTTAGATACATCCAAGTTTTGCGAGATACCACAAGTACGTTGGGCATACCACCGACAAATGTGTGCAATCGAAACGCTCAATTCAAAATTGATCAACCAAGGGAAGACCCAAGGCCTCATTGATGAAGGAACCCTCACCCTTCGAGGGGAGATTTAGATTCATTCAGTCTTGTAGGTTCTAGTGCGTCTTTTTTACGTCCATTTTGGGCATTAATATGTAATGTCCACTTTGAACTAGTTACTTCAATAATAAAAAAAGGTCTTTCTTTCTTTTCTCTCTAGACTTGAGACATAATCTCGCATTACTTTCAAGAAGATTGTTTTATTTATAATTATCACTTGGTTGCTAATCTCACTGATAAACTCACCGGCTAATAAAGTAAACAATGAATGAATGCTTTGATTGGAGTAAACAACTCACCGTTCCTTCTTCATATACACCATCCCTATACACCATTCTCTCATACACTCTCTCCATACTCCACCATATACTTTTCATACACTCCTATCGCGGACCCTCTCCTTATACACAGCCACCGATGCTCCCTCGAGCATACACTTCCCCAAATACACTCTCCCCCAGCTTGACCTCCTTTCCATATGATCAAGACAAGCACAAAGACCGTTGTTGCTCATCATCGGAAAATAGTTTGCTCACGCCCGCGCAATTTAAAGAAGATGCAAAGGGTTGTTCTTATCCTTCGCAAGTGCTACATAAATATCAACTTGGGGCTCACCAACCCCCAAATCTCGCGTCTCCTCTGATTTTCCATTTGATCGATAAGCTTTCATTGAATATGCTCACATATCTTTCTCATGGTCTGAATATATTTTGCCTTACATTAATAAGTCGGTTAAATGAGTTTGCATTTATCTTAAAAATACTCTTTTGAGAATGCTATCCAGTAGCGATTGAAGCTTAAACCTCTCGCCATAGGAAGCCATAATCTTATCCTCACTAAATAATATCCTTTCATTTCAAGATCGACAAGTTTTGAGACCCTAAAGAAGAAGCCCATACTAGGGGCTCCCTCGACTCACAAAGGAAGTAATCACCTCCAAGCTCAAGAAAGGCGGAATGCAAAAGAAACTCATACAAAGGGCTCCCTCGAAGGGACCACCTCCAAACCCAAGAGGGAAAAGGTAAAACCATCCTAAGGCATACACTAGGGGCTATCGCGAGCAAACAAATCCGAAGGCTTTTCTCGATAAGAGGGTGTTAAAAAAAAAAAAAAAAAAAAAAAAAAAAACAACTTCATCACCCCGAAGTGAACCTCCCATCTCAAAGGTTGTGAAAACGAGACATCGAGTGAAGGTCCTATCGTGATCAAGTTACCTGCTGAAATCACAACAAACTCGCAAGAAGAAGCAACAAAAATTCCCTCTTGGACAAATCCCGTAAACCAATTCCAAAGTCCATCCTCTCACTTTTAGAGGATTCCATCACCACCCTTGACCTTATCAAAATTAAAGTTAACCTCACTCTTAGAGGTTCTGAAGAAGCAACAACAAGAAAATCCCCTCACCTTAGAAATTCCAAACACATCCCTCAAGCCAACCTCTCAGCAAATGGCCCAGCCGACCTCTCACTTTAAGAGGTCATGTTAAGCATCACCTAATGATCGATCGCAACCCAGAGCCCAGCTACAACCACTACCGGATGGCGTTCTCATTCTGAGTCACTTGTTATCCTATGTGAGCATATTGCATACTCTCGCCAAGTTTGGGAACTCGTCCTATTCTTGAAATTCGTTTATTCGACTCTTCAAGCACTGTCTGCAAAAGTCTCACTGGGGCTTCGCATCCGTGCCTCTCAGCGGCATTCCGGTAAAAGCAAGGAGACGCGCGCTAGGGACTACTCCCCTCGGCTTATGAGAACAAAGGAGCAACAAATCTCAACTTGAAAGACAGAAAAATAGAAGGGGCTATAATCAGTCAAATCCCAATTTTTCTTCCGCTCCAGTCTTGTTTCTTCCACTCCAGTCTTGTTTCTTCCACTCCAGTTTTTTTTCTATTTTTCATTCTTTCCCATAAAGAAGATCAATGCAGTGGCAGCCTGCACGAAAATTACCACCAAACAGCCCAGAGCAGCAAGCAACAACGGAACATCCTTCTCCTTCCAAAAGTCAAGCCAGATCTCCAACTTCTAATCAAAGCAGTCATTATTTGTTTACTTATATAATTGGAATTTGACAAACCAATCAGTGAGGTCCATTCTCAAGCAATCAAGATATAATTCTGAACAAAACAAGTCTTCAAAGGTCTCGACAAGTTTTCTTTTCTACAACCTAGGAAGAGCCAAACACTGTCTTTCTGTCAGCAGGGGCTTCCATACACTTTTCTACACCTAGTGATGCTTATACTCTCCCAAAAGAGTCAAACCCAAAAGCGAGAGTGTCATACACGAAATTGGGATCCATTCCCACCTTCGAAAAATGTGCCCCTGCACATATACATTTCCGAGTCTTGTCCAGCCGATCGATTGGACTCGTTGTTCAAAACAATGGGTCGCCTCCGTGGCCGCAAGATGACTCTGTGCAATAGGGATACATTGAATCTCTCCAAGTGGGGCTTTTATTAAGCCGTTCTCTCGGGCTCTCTTTACTGGGATTCCCTTCGGGTTTACTTTGCATCATCGGCGGGGCTACGCCATGGTCACTTCATCAAATGTTGGGGCTCCCTCAATGTAAATAGGTCGACTATGTGGTTCTTCGTAAGAGGTCGGGGCTCTAATCGAGGCTCCGACAAAGTCATATCTAGCAAGAAGGGCATCCCTTGTCATCAAGATCAGCATGTGGCAAACGCTTTGAGTTAGTTAGAAACATAATTAATCATGAGGCCTCTTTATTAAATAAACATACTTTCAAAATACCGTCCTCCTTGGTACCTTGTTTACAAATATCACTCTTTGGTCTCCACAAATTTTCAAACTCTTCAAATCAATCAAAGACGTATCTCTGTGACTCTCAAGATGACTCGGTCCTTATCTCTGGACATCAAACTTACCTAATCCCACCTTCTACCATAGACACTTACTCGGCCTCGCCTAGTTAAACCATAACCTTTCTGCTCAAACTGCCTTGTTTAGACTACCTTTCTAAACCCTAGCCTCAAGCCTAGGTGACAAATACCTTTCTAAATCCTAGCTCCAAGCCTAGGTGACAAATACCTTTCTAAGCCCTAGCCTTAAGCCTAGGTGACAAATACCTCTCTAAACCCTAGCCTTAAGCCTAGGAGACAAGACTCCTCTCTAAGCCCTAGCCTTAAGTCTAGGTGACAAATACCTTTCTAAACCCTAGCCTTAAGCCTAGGTGACAAATACCTCTCTAAACCCTAGCCTTAAGCCTAGGAGACAAGACTCCTCTCTAAGCCTTAGCAATGATCATCCCAAACTTTTAATCGCTTGGTTCTTCGGCTCGGGAAGCCATAGTAATCCCAATCAATTCACACAGCTATTCCTCATTAGTGGCCTAAGTCCTCCGGCAGCCACGAATCCATATTTTCACAAGGGGTGACTCCCGCAGAAGTCAATTTTTCACAAGGGGTGACTCCCGCAGAAGTCAAGTTTTCACAAGGGGTGACTCCCGCAGAAGTCAATTTTTCACGAGGGTGACTCCGCGTAAGTCAATTTTTCGCAGGGGTGACTCCCGCAGGTCAAGTTTTCACAAGGGGTGACTCCCGCGAAGTCAAGTTTTCACAAGGGGTGACTCCCGCAGAAGTCAATTTTTCACAAGGGTGACTCCCGCAAGTCAATTTTTCACAAGGGGTGACTCCCTTGAAGTCAAATTTTCACAAGGGGTGACTCCGCAAGTCAATGTTTCACAAGGGGTGACTCCCGCAGAAGTCAAATTTTCACAAGGGGTGACTCCGCGTGAAGTCAAAAAATTTCACAAGGGTGACTCCGCAGAAGTCAATTTTTCACAAGGGGTGACTCCTTGCAGAAGTCAAATTTTCGAGGGTGACTCACAAGTCAATTTTTCACAAGGGGTGACTCCTTGAAGTCAAAAATTTTCACAAGGGGTGACTCCTTGCAGTCAATTTTTCACAAGGGGTGACTCCGCAGAAGTCAAATTTTTACAAGGGGTGACTCCCATGAGAAGTCAATTTTTCAAGGTGACTCCTTGAAGTCAAATTTTACAAGGGTGACTCCGCAAGTCAAATTTTCACAAGGGGTGACTCCGCAGAAGTCAATTTTTCACAAGAGGTGACTCCCGCGTAAGTCAATTTTTCACAAGGGGTGACTCCCGCAAGTCAAATTTTCACAAGGGGTGACTCCTAAGTCAATTTTTCACGCGGGTGACTCCCGCAGAAGTCAAATTTTTCACGAGGGTGACTCCCGCAGGTCAAATTTTCACAAGGGTGACTCCGCAGTAAGTCAAACTCTCACAAAACTTTTGGGTGATTCCCGCACAGTTACATTCCAGTGACTTTCGCGCAGTCAGGTCTTCACATTTCAGTGACTTTCATATAGTCACATATTTCCGGGTGATTCCCACACAAATCGCATCTTTGGCTTGAGACGCTGCACGTCCGCCACTCTCGGGTACTAAAACGCCCACTCTTCGAACTACGACTTGGCTTGATTCCTCTTGGGATACGTAGGTAGCCCGACGTGGGTCCAGCCGCTCGACCTACCTGGTCATCTTTCATTTGCGACTCAGCTCGAGTCCAATCCTCACATCCGCAAGATCATTGTCTCACCTCCTGAAATCCCTTTTTTCAGGACGGATCCTATTTTTTCTATCGTCGACCCCACTTGTCTTACAAGAAGCGTCGCCGAGGGGCTACTGTTAGTACCCGGTCCGAAAAAAGGACTGAAGTGCAATTCGGGAAAATCTGGGACTAAACTGGAAATATGGAATATTTGGGACGAAATTGATATATTAAAATTCCTGGGATTAAATGAAAAATAAAATCCTAAAGAGCGAATTGCAAAAGAAGTCATTAGAGTGGCCAAAGTGGACTTGGAAATAGCGGAGACGAAACGAATAAATATTGGTACTAAAATGTGGCCAAGCATGGCTGAGCTTTGCATAGCAAGTGGCCGGCCAAATTGTAGCATTCTGAGGCCAACTGGCTAGACCACGGCTGGACAAGCAAGGCAGTGGCCGGCCAAATTCATTAAGTATGGCCGAGTAGCAGATGGGCCAAAGCATTATTGGGCCAAATTTGGCCGATCGACCCTAAGCCCAAACTTGGCCGATCGACCATTTATCAGCCGCCGCCAGAACCTAATTTCTAGCGCCGATCGGACCTTATTTTTAGGGCCGATCGACCCTTTATTTTGTGCCGATCGACCCTTTAATTTAAGGCCGATCGACCGACCCTTCACTGCCCAGTACCGAAGCACTATAAATAAGTGTGCCCGGCTCCCCAATTTCAACACACAATTCATTCGGGAGAAGCGAGATTACACTTGCTTTACCCGTATTTCTTCCTACTCTCTTCGAATCGCCCTAGATTCGACCCCAAAGTCTTGCTACAATTGGTAAGACTCTTTTTAATATTTTTGTTCTCTATTATTATTGTCTTATTATATTTGCATGCTTATCATATTTTAATTGTTCCTTTATGCTAGATTTAGGACTGTTTTAATATATTTAAATATGCAATAGCCGAGGATGATCTAAGGTTTCGCCCAAGGAACCCAATGGATCTAGGAACTATTTCTTACCTTCCACCTTAGTTATAATTATCCCATGATCAACAATCCCCCAAGGATGAACGTTGATTAGTGCACCTTCCGAGGGCCTAACTCAAAGGTTCTAGGGTGTGATCATCAATTAATTCTTTCTCTCCCTTCCTCCTTATGCATGATCCCGTTTCTTCTATCTATTCCTGTAAACACCGCACACAACCAACACCCCACATACTAGAAAGACCGATCCGTCGGGCAATAGGAGTGATAGCATTTCTTCTTCTGTTGTAACTTGACCCCCGAACCCAATTAACTGTCTAGCCTTTTTTCAAAACTTTGGGCTATATCAAAGTGGCGTGGCGACTCTCAAAATTAAACTAATATTTTAATATGGTTTAAAAGCGAGTGTCACTAAATGAATATCCCATTTCGATTCGACATTATATGATTAATTATTTCAAACCTCCGAATGCGTGTTGCATCGGGACGGGGTATTCACACCGCCCACAAAAGATTTCACAAGGGTGCAAGGTGTTCTGCTGGGTTGGGCGACCGCATAAGGTCACTTGGGCGACCGCTCAAGAAGGGAAAACTGAGGACCATGATTCTGCCTACATGGGCGGCCGCTCAAGCCCCCATGGGCGACCGCCCATGACCATTTCCAGCAACACTCGAATTTCCAACTCCTTTTTACATAATTTCTTTTCCCTTTAATCTTCCTTATTTTCATGATCACCAAAAGGATTTTCTAACCTTACATATCTCATCTTAAATCATCTAAACCCACAATAATATAGACTTAGATTATTTACCACTTAAGTTCCCACCCATTTCATTATCTTATTCCAAGCTAAAATCTTTTAATCTAACTCCACCCATTTCATTTTTAACCCTTCTATTCCCAATCCAACCATGTTCTTTTTCGTTTATCAACAATCACATCCTTCCATAACATAAATCAATTCCTCAACTTCCAAGAAGGTTTCCAAAGCATTAACAATCATCATAATAACAATAACAATATCCATAGTTCATGAGCATCAAATAGAAGGAAAAGGTCATAATAACTCACCTTAGGATTTTAGGATGAAATAATGATCTTCTTAGCTTGATAGATTCCCCTAGATGTCCCAAGCTCAAAAGTACTCTTGTATTTGAAAATGGAGGAGGATTCACTTGGAAATATTTGGGTGATGAAGTTTTCATGGGAAGGTTTCATGGAGGTTTCTTTTGCTAAGGAAGAAGTAAATAAAATGAAGGAGGAGGATGGGGAGGTTAATAAGTAAGGGGGGAAGTATGGGGAGAGTATGGTGTGTTGACTAAAAGGAGAAAAGATGAGGGAAATAAGGGGGAGGTGATGGCCCCCCATCCCCAAATCAACTAAGGCTTTCCAACACCCAATTTAACCCTTTATTCTAATTATTTATTCTACACATTTTAACCTCATCTTACATTCTTTATTTATTTTCCATTTTTATATTTTCCCCTAGAACATTATTTTATTTCCCAATCATTTCATCATAATATTAAAAATCAAGAATATAAAATGAGCACCTATATTAGCAATAATATTAAAAGCATATAATATTATACTAAACTAGTGCCTCGGGTTAGGGTCGTTACACTCACTCCTCCTTAAAAGAAAATTCGTCTCGAATTTGACTGGTACTTACCTAAATGTTCAACCCGCCTCGGTTACTTATGTATCCCTCAGACTCCAATTCCCAACTAGTCTCTTCAATGTTGTGATTCTTCCCCAAGATTTCTAATTCCATTCAATAATACGATATTACAAGTTAATGTTCCAAGAATACCATACAAATTTCACTAACCCGAATTTTCACAACCTCAATAAAAATATAAATAAATAAAGTATTACAACTTATGTCACCAAATACATTACGATATTACATTTAAAACTTCGAATACTCTATAGGCTGCTACAAGCCAGTCTATAAGTCAAATCACCAACCTTTTCTAAAACTTCAAATGGATTAACAAGCTTTGGC
The DNA here is from genome assembly GCA_022495995.1 of Adenophora triphylla var. japonica. Taxonomy (NCBI): domain Eukaryota; kingdom Viridiplantae; phylum Streptophyta; class Magnoliopsida; order Asterales; family Campanulaceae; genus Adenophora; species Adenophora triphylla. The sequence goes on from JAFEMH010000089.1 coordinate 575,744, forward strand.
GCCAATTTACCTTAGGCCTTGCTTCACCAACCTCACCCCAACAAATTGGAGATCGATATTTTCTTCCTGAACCACACCTCATATGGTTTTATCTCAATGCTAGAATGATAACTACTATTATACGCCCCCAACCACTGGTACCCGTACGTCCTATCGACTACTAACATCCGTTGTACATGCCCGTAGCATACCTTCAACAATAGGTAATGGTTCCTCAAATTTTCACAAGGTTAAACTTACTAGCATTCATACATTTCAAAAGGACCTTCCCCAATTGATGTCTATCCAACCCATTTAATACTATGGGGTTTATATAGTCAAACTATCCCCTAACATATACGAGGACTTGATCAAAGAATCTCATCACTATATTCCTATATAATGAGTAGGAACTACAAATCAACTTTCTATAAACAAAACAACATACCCCTTTTACTTCCAAGGTAACTCAATCACAAAATCCATCGTGATAATACTCTCAAGTTTCATCTAGAACTCTAAATGTTCTAATAAATCTTCCAACGTCAAAATTCTATTTCACATTTGTGATCAAACCACCTTATGTCTTGACTCACTTGAAACGAGTTAGTTCAATTATCTTATCCGCAGTTCTCGTAATACAATCATTAAACAATTGCCCATGGAATAATAAATATGGACATGCTAATAAGACCCTGATTCCACGAACGGAATATTAATTGACCATATTTCACAATTCAATGTTCCAATTATGTTCGTGTCCGATGTGAGATCAATATTCAAATCAAATGGTTGGCCGCCCACAACAGAGCCGATCCAACTCCAATACAAAAACCAAGTCTACTGCGACCGTCACATTAATAACCCCACAATTTATCAAATCATTTTTCGGATCAAAACTTTAATACAATTAATCATTATAGGGGAACTAGGTTGCCTTTTTACTTGCTTCTGTACGAACTATATCTTTAAAATAACATGTCTTTCTAAAATTTACAACATCTTTCAGAATTATAAAGGGTATATAAAAAGGAATCCAATGAGACTCGAATGGTTTATTTATTTAAAACCGTCTCATACCAGTTTTAATTAACTAAACCACTCACAATTTAAAGAAATTTCAAAAGATTGATAAGTTAAACAAAACTAACTCGAGTGATTTAATTATCTACAACCGTCCCATGCCAGTGGTAGATAATTAAATTACTCACAGATTTTAATGTACACAAAAACGGTTCGCTGACCTTATTAAATAAACTACCCCCGAAGGGTACAATTGCTCATACCGAAGTTCAATATACAATCCAAAGTTTTAAAGCACATTTAAAACAATTCTAACATGACATTCTTGTTTGACTTCTATTTATAGTGTAGCCACCACTCATAATATTTATACTAAGTTAAATTCTCTATAAGAAAACACAATCTCGCAATACTATTACTATCTCCGATAAATAACACTAAAACATTCATTAAGATTATAAACTTGGTAAATCATCCTCAATTCAATAATTCCTCAAGTTGAATATTCAACGCTTTTACTTAATTTGAGTCAAGCAACTAAGTCGACCTATAGGGTGAAATCAACCTAAAGTATCCTTTCTTCCAATAAGATTCATCCTCATTTTATTTTCTCAACCAACGATAATCATTTCTCAAAACAAACCATATACATATATTACTGTTTTGATAGAAAAAACAATAGATTTGAATCTTAACTTTGTTTAGTGTGTGGATTGAACAATAAGGAGGGAACTATGGAATTCGACTATATGGAACAAAAGCAAGAAAAAGTAATAATGACACCACGATTTGTTAACGAGGAAAACCTTGGAGGTGACAACCTCTTTGGAAAAAACCCCGGGAGTTAGGTCTCCAACCTTAAAAGTTTCACTATGATGATTATGAGTACAACTTTGGAAGAGAATGGAGAGGATTACAATCAGTTCGTGCGTAGAGTGTGTGTGCGTCTGAGAGTTAGTGTGTTCCATCTCCATTTCCCCTTATATATAAATAAGTATGAAGGAGTCAAATACGGTTCCTACAATCTCGGGATATAAGCTTATCCTTTCAACCTCCGTGAGACCAAGTCGCCCTAGCCGTTGAAGGTATGTTGAACGTGCTGGAGAATATCCCGCATTTCTTCTCTCTTAATTACTGGAAGATAAGAATAAATATATTAGGAAATATTAAATAAGTAAATATTAAAACAATACTTACATTGGAATGACATCTTAATATGCAGGATCAACTGAAGATGTCACCATGCTGAAAAATACCCACAACAATTTGTCCCCAAAAACATTTGGCTATGTAGGCAACTGAAGAGGCAAAATGTTTTTCTGTCCAATTAAATGCCCAACCGCCAGCTCTGCTTTGATGGGACGGTTTAGGGATACGTGGCATCAATGGACGGTTGGGGAGAAGCGTTTGGAAAAGTAATTTTTTTGAAAAACGAATCCTTTTTCTTTTTAATAACCTGCTTGGATAAATAAACTTCTCCAAGCTTCTCTTTCACCCCTGTTACGGCGCCGTTCATCTTTCAAGGTAACCTTTCTCCACTTCTCATATTCCTCCATTGTTTATCTTTTTTCTTTCCTTTGTCAATCATGGGTAGGACCGGTGGTCTCGACCAAAGCGAAGAGTGTCCCAACCCCACAAGGCCCCAAAGAAATTAGTCTCGATGATTTCGTTTGCGAAAACCTTCTTGCAAAACCAGACGAAGAGACTTGCTTGTTCAGTGATTCCCAAATAGAGTCCATTAAACGACAATGCTACTTCCCAAATGGTACAATTTTTCATCCTTTTTCCGTAAAGCTTAGGTCTGATTATGTTTCTCGCAAATGGATCTGTTTCTTCAAGTATCCCTTTCTTCTAGGGTTCAGCTACCCTTTTCCTTTGTTGGTTTCTGAGTTCTTCCAAAAGACCCAACTCGCTTATGCTCAATTGATGCCGATGGCTTGGCGAGTCTTTGCCTTTGTCATTAAAGTGAACCGAGAGAACAGATTAAACCTAGGGCTCCATGAAATTGCATATTCGTACGATCTTTAACTCTTTGGTTCAAAAATATATCTTTTTAGGAAGAGGTCAGGTAGGAGTTCCCTAATGAGCACCACATCATCTAGTGATAGGGGATGGAAAATAGATTTTTCTTTGTTGATAGGGCATCTATTGGAGAAGGAAATGAGATTTCAAGCGAGTGGAACAAGGGAGGTACTTAAATTCTTACTTTTGTGACTTCCTTTTCTTGAGACAAACTGAATTGTAATTGTTCTTGCTTTTATGCAGATATCGACTGGAGAGAACTGTTCCCACTTGAAGACACTCTAACCAAGGTTGAAGAATTTTTCGTGCTCTCTCCGGACAAGAGATCTCCTAAGGGCTTATTGGAGGCATCTTTGATCGTCTAAGACCAAAAGGCCTCCACCTCCGTTATTATGTCCAAAGGTAAGCGTGTTATCCTCTCGGTTTAGTTTGTCAAAGCGATGCACTATACTTATTGACAATCCTTCATATGTCAATGCGGTTTCCAAACCCAGTCATCTCGGGATCGGACTTTGACCTCGATGAAATTGAAGCCATGTTTACAGGCTCTACTGTGAAGATAGAGATGAAGCCTCCGCCCGCCCCTAAGAAGACCCCAACTTTGGATGATAGTGCAGGTATTGGTTCCAGAGTAAAGAAGCGAAAGGCTAGTCAAGAAGAGGTAGTCAAAGTTGAAGATTCCTTTGATGGAATGCCAGTAGGAGATTTTAAGAAAAAATGCATGAGCTTTGCGACTGGGGTAAGATACTATTAATTGGATATTTACTAACGCAAAAGTTTTTATAAACATCTATTGATGTCGAGTTATTATTTTTCAGACTGTAGGGTATGTGGAGGAGTTGGTGAAAGAAATTGAAATGCTAAAGAAGAAGTCCAAAGCTGACATCGCTTTGGTTAGGAAGGAGAAGATAGCGTTAGAAAACAAGGTAAAGGTACATGAGAAGACCCTGGAGCAACAAAGCAAGTCGTTGGGAGAGCAAGAACAAACAGTGAAGGACTTACTGAATAGTTTGGCTAAGAGTGAGGAGGATCATCGAAAGAGATCACGTACGTGAAGAGTTCCCGCAACCGGCTGCGGCAAAAAGCGTTTCTCAATGCAAGATAAAAATGATGAAGGAGTATCAAGAAGGGAAGGTTGACACTTGGGATATCAACAGGGAGTGTGCCTATTTGTTTAAGTTGACCGGTGAAGTGATGGATGAGGGCGAGGTGTCGTCAAGCCCGTATGAAGCGATCGTTAAGGATGCACCAGTAGATGGAGAAGTTAACCCAAATGCAACACTGCGGCGAAGCCACCTAAAAGAAGGTAAAACAACTTTGTTCTTGGTATTTTGATGATGTTACTGGGGTGGAATCCCTTAAAACAATTTTTATTTTCGTTTGGTTATGTAATGGGTCCATAAGGACCAAAGACAATTTCCTTTATGTGTTGGGTTGGTCCAACACTTTTGCACTTTAAGTTTAGTAGTTTGGATGCTTTTTATGATAACTTTATGGTTTAATGATTTTCAAGAGTGTCAAGGCTTGCTATATTTTGGATAGAATTTTTCTTTGGATGATCCTTTGTTATGCTCATAAGGTGACATGATAGTATGTCAAAACGATAGGTACTTAAGATGACATGTATATGCCATAACCCGTAGATACTTTAGATGACACGTATATGTCATAACCATAAAAATAATACGTAAGATCAATCATTTAACTGAGTGGGAATGGGTAAGCTATATGAGTTTACCCATATAGGCCCACCCCACACCTCAATTAAAGAGATAACTTGCGCTCCAGGCGAAGGTGTGGTAACCTAACATCTTAAGAAAGAGGTAATTAACTCTTTAAACCTTAGAAGGGATTGTGTACCTTTACTTAAGAAGAGATGGCCAGTCTCTAACGGAGGAGAATTCGTTGTTCTTTGCGTGCGTTCGACATGTCCCCATGTAAATGTGTTAATACCTCATAAGACAAAAACATGTTAAAAACGGACGCCAACTAAGGTTGACGTCTCTCCACAAAGTACGTTAGCGACATCTTGATTTGTAAAGAATTAAAAAGGTACATAGGAAAAAAGAAAGGTTGCAAAAAATTAAAAGACGATCCATACCTGGAAAAGATGGGTTCATGGGGAATTTTGTTTAAATGTAAAACCTTTTAAGATGAATGGCGTTCCAACTTCGCGGTATCATTTGGCCATCCAAGGTTGCCAGGCGATATGCTCCTTTCCCGGCTTGTGCATCTATTAGGTAGGGTCCTTCCCATTTTGGGGCAAGCTTGCCTGCATTGGGCTCCTTTGTATTTTGGAATGCCTTTCGTAGGACTAAGTCTCCTACTTGAAACCTTCTAATCCTTATGTTTTTGTTATAAGATCTGGCTACCCTTTGTTGATATGCTGCCATACGAACTTTGGACATGTCCCTCAGTTCGTCCACGGTATCTAAGTCATGTATCAAGATATCTTTGTTATGTTCATACGTTAACAAACTCAGATCTCGGGCAAGAGGTACAAGGACTTCTGCTGGGATAAGCGATTCGATTCCAAATACAAGTGAATAGGGGTTTGACCGGTGGCGTTCTTAGATGTCGTTACGTCGGCCCATAGAACCATTGGTAATTCTTCCGCCCATCATCCTTTCTTAGGTTCGAGTCTCTTTTTAAGTTGCTTATGATTATTTTGTTGCTAGATTCTGCTTGTCCATTGGCTTGAGGGTGAACAGGTGAAGATGTCACCATCTTGACTCCCCAAGATGTCAAGAAATCTTGGGTTCTCTTACTAATGAATTGAGAGCCGTTGTCACAAATTATTTCTGAGGGTATTCCAAATCGGCTGAATATGTTTCTTTTGATAAAAGATATAACTTCTTTGTCATGAACTTGTACATATGCCTCAGCTTCTACCCATTTAGAAAAGTAGTCTGTCATAGCCAATAGAAATACTCTTCCACCTGGTGCCATGGGCAATTTTCCTACTATGTCCATTCCCCAAACCATAAAACGGCCATGGTGACAGGATAGGATGTAGTAACTCAGCCGGTTGGTGCAGGATGTCCCCATGTCGTTGACAGGAATCACATTTCTTTGCGTAGTCGACAACGTCTTTTCTCATTGTGGGCCAAAAATAGCCCATTCTAAGAGCCTTGGTATGTAGACTCCTGCCCCCGGTATGATTTCCACATTCTCCTTCGTGCAGCTCCTTGAGAACCTGATGGGCTCTATCTGCTTCTAGACATCTTAAGTAGTGACCTGCAGCAGATTTTCTAAACAAGAGGTTATCAATAAGTAAATATTTAGATACTCTTACCCTGAATGCTCTGCTGGAGGAGAAGGTATGTCGACATCTAGAGCGAACATCTCAAGATGATCAATTGCTGGGATGTCAATATGCACAATTGGGATACTGGTTTGTGAAATGCTTTTGAAGGCTGAACCCAAGTTTGCCAGAGCATCTGCTTGAGAATTTTCTTCTCGTGGGATTTGTTCTAAGGAAAATGATTTGAATTTGGCCGAAAGAATTTTTACGATTTCCAAATATGTCGTCATCTTAGCATTTTTCGCTACGTAGGATCCGTTGTAGTGGTTAACAATTAGCAAGGAATCCATGAACACCCGGATATGCTTGACATCTAAGTCCTGGGCCGCCGTTAAACACACGCAATTAGTGCCTCATATTCTGCTTCATTGTTGGTAGCCTTGAAACTGCAACTGATGGATTGTGGTATTATGTCCCCTTGTGGCGATTTTAGTACAACTCCAAGACCTATACCTCTCATGTTAGAAGCACCGTCTGTGTAGAGAGTCCAAATTTTTAAGATGTCATCACCTTGAAGTTGCTGTACTTCCAATTCCACTTCTTGTTGCAGGGTTGGACTGAAATCAGCCCACAAAATCGGCCAGGGCTTGGGATTTTATTGCGGTTACGGGGCTCATATTTGATGTCGTATGTGCTTAATTGTACAGACCATTTCGCCATTCGTCCTGACATCTCTGGTTTTCTCATAACATTCTTAATAGGATAGTTAGTGCGTACAATTATAGTATGTGTTTCAAAGTAGTGCCTTAATTTAATAGAAGCAGTTATCAAAGCTAGAATTAATTTTTGTAAATGAGAATACCTGGTCTCTGCATCTAGGAGTGTCTTACTTATATAGTAGATGGGTTGCTGATTACCATCTCGTTACGTCACCAAGATCGCACTTACAGCACCTTCGGATACTGCCAGGTAGATGTAAAGATGTTCATCCTCTTGAGGTTTGGCCAATAATGGAGGTGTTGACAGGTAAGTTTTGAGCTCCTGAAAGGCTTCTTCATGTTGATCCTCCCATTGGAACTTATTGTTCTTCCTCAAGATGTCGTAGAAAGGTTTGCATCGATCTGAAGATTTTGAAATGAATCTGGTAAGTGCAGCAATCTTTCCCGTCAACCTTTGGACGTCCTTGACAGATTGAGGTGATGACAGGTTGATAATAGCACGTATACGTTGCAGGGCGGCTTCAATGCCTCTTTTAGTAACCATGTAACCCAAGAACTTCCCGGCCTTCATTCCAAAGTTGCATTTAGCTGGATTCAGTTTCATATTGAAACAGTCCAAGATGTCAAAGGCTTGAGAGAGGTTGCTTATGTGATCTTCGGCTTTCTTGGACTTTACCACCATGTCGTCGATGTATACCTCCATTGTTTCCCCAATCTGATCTCTAAACATCTTGTTGATGAGCCTTTGATACGTTGCACCTGCATTTTTTAGTCCAAAAGGCATGGCAATATAACAATAAATACCTGTGGGTGTTGTGAAGGCGGTGTCCTCTCGATCAGATGGTTCCATCTGAATTTGTTGAAATCCTGAGGACGCGTCCATGAATGTGAGGAGTTCATGTCCGGAGGTGGCATCAACTAACGAATCTATGTGCGGCAAAGGAAAAGGATCTTTTGGACAGGCTTTATTTAAGTCGGTGAAGTCGACACAAACTCGCCATTTCCCGTTTCTCTTCTCTACCACAACCACGTTTGCCAACCATCTTGGATAATCGACCTCTCGTATCATGTTGGCTTTGAGTAGGCGCTCTACCTCTTCCTTGATGATCTGGTTTCTGGTTTCTGCAAACTTCCTACGTTTCTGGTGTACTGGTTTGAAGCTAGGATCTACGTTAAGTTTGTGAGTGATGACATCTTTGCTGATGCCTGTCATGTCATCATGTTTCCAAGCAAAACTCTTTATTCTGCTTCTTAATAAATCCACAAGCTTTTCTTCTATATCTGATGGGATGTCAGTGCCAATAAGTACTTTGATGTCCGGGTTGTAAGGGTCTAGCAATACTTCTTTCACATCATCCTCCCTAGCTTCCAGAACTTCACGTACTTTCCTCGGTAATTTCTATGCTTGTTTTGGAGATGTCGATGCCTTCATTGAAGTTTTATAACATTCCTTGGCCACCTGTTGATCATCAGAATCTTAGCGACACCCCAAGGTGTTGGAAACTTCACACACTGATGGTAAGTGGAGGGTACAGCCTTCATTCCATGAATCCACGGTCTTCCAAGAATGACATTATAAGATGTTGTGCAATCAATTACGCAGAACCGTTCCATGGTATTGAGGCCCTTCGAGTATATAGGAAGCTTTATCTCTCCCACCGTTTCTTTGACTTCCCCACTAAAGCCTACCAGTACTGAGGACTTCTTAATAATCTCTGATTCTGGGATGTTCATTTCCTTAAGAGTGCCCAACATAATAAGATTTACGTAGCTACCCCATCAACCAGTATGCGCCGGATTGTACAATTGGCGATCTGCAAGGAGATAACTAGACCGTCGTGATGGGGTTCCAGCAAGTTATCTCGATCGCTTTCATCAAAGGTGATTGGATCCTGGCAGGGTGTCGACATCCTGGGCTGTCTTTCTGGCTTTTCCTCTTTTGACTCTTTAGCATGTCGCTTTGCTGCAGAATAGGATGTGCCACATATTTCGAACCTCCGCCGATAAAATTGATCACCTTCGTTGATGCCGGGGGAGAGACCGGTCTTTCGGCTTCATGAGGAGCTTCCGCATTTTCACTTCTTCTTCTTCCTAGATCCCAGCAACTCCTTAAGATGTCCTTTCGAGAGCAAGTAACTGATCTCCTTCCTTAGTGCTATGCAATCTTCAGTAACATGTCCAAAGTCTTCATGGTAAGTGCACCATTTTGATTTGTCACGCCATCCTGTGGCTTTGTCCGTCTTCTTTGGCCATCTGGCTTTATCCCCAAGTTTGCCCATTGCACAGAGTATACCTGAAATATCAACAGAAAAACAATAATCTGAAATGTTAGGTACATTATCGTTATCTTCATCCTCACCGTCTATTGATTTAATTTTGCTAGTGTCAATTCTCGGATAAGGATTGGAACGGTGGTTCCTGCGATGGGACGATTCAGTCTTTCTGTCGGGGTTGTCATATGTCGACATTTTGGATGAGGACTTCGATCTTCGCAGCTCGTCTTCCTCCAGTCTTATGAATCTCACTGCCCTGCTCCTGACTTCTTCCAACCGCTTACAAGGAGTCATCACCAAATCTTGATAATACTGCGAATCTTTCTTCAGCCCCATTTTGAATGCTTTTGTGGCTGTCGACATGTCAAGATTGGGAATTTCTAGCACTTCCTTATTGAACCGGTGGACATAATCCTTTAGAGTTTCATTAGGCTGCTGGGTCACATTGTAGAGATCACTTGTCAACCTTTCAAATTGTCGACTGCATGAGAATTGGTTATAGAACATGTTGATAAGCTGGGCGTAAGAACCAATTGAACCTAGAGGTTGCCTAATCAACCATTTGAGGGCTGGTCCAGCATGTGGTTGGTCCAAATCCCCTGCATAAGCAGGCCTCCCGGAATTGAAGAGGAATATGAATTATGTCCATCTTTTCTTGATAGTGTGCGACATGCTCCTCTGGGTCCGTGGTGCCGTCGTACAACTTCATAGATGGTACACTGAAACACTTTGGGATGTCAACATTTGCAATTGCTGGGACAAACCGGGATTGATTGTAGCAGTTTTGAGTCACATGTTGGATTGGAGGAGTTACGCCTGGCACGTTCATTATCAGTTTTCTGAGATCCTGCATCTGTTTGGCTAGTGGGTTTCCTGCAAAAGGGTCAGCCATAGGAATACAATTAAAATTATCATTATTAAAAAGATTATTTAGCAAACCAGAGTTGTCCGTAGTAGTTGTGACAGTAGTGTTGTCAATGAATGGAATGAACGGGGTGAATCCTGCGGAAGATGGCGTCAATGGGGTGTCCCCGGGCAAGGATGTCGACATCATTAAGGATGTCAGCGGATGAGTTTGAGGAGGACTGCCCATTGGGATGAATTCACTCTGAAATGTAGATCCTCCAAATGTTGTCAAAGTTGAGAACCCTTGCACGCAGCTGGTGATATGTTGTCAAGCCGAGACGCGATGAGCCGTTGATCTTTCGCATCTTAATCATGGAATTGGTCAAGCACCTTCGAATTGCCGTCTTGCCGGGTCCAACCTTTGATTCAACTCGGTCAGATACTTCGGATGTCAGCATCTGCATTGGAAGAGGTTGTTCCCTTTTGTGGAGTCTTCGTAGGTTGAGTTGGCTGAGGTCCGGTCTGAGGAGGTGGTGGTAACAAGCTGGTTCTTCCTCCTGATGTGGAAACAACGGCAGGACTCTTGCCGGTGGCGGACACATTGGGGGGTGCAGACATAATGAATTTATTTAGGAAATGATCCAAATAATCGATAAACCACGGTGCCCCTCGGTGGGCGCCAAATTGTTTTGGTAGAAAAAACAATAGAGTTGAATCTTAACTTTGTTTAGTGTGTGGATTGAACAATAAGGAGGGAACTATGGAATTCGACTATATGGAACAAAAGCAAGAAAAAGTAATAATGACACCACGATTTGTTAATGAGGAAAACCTTGGAGGTGACAACCTCTTTGGAAAAAACCCCGGGAGTTAGGTCTCCAACCTTAAAAGTTTCACTATGATGATTATGAGTACAACTTTGGAAGAGAATGGAGAGGATTACAATCAGTTCGTGCGTAGAGTGTGTGTGCGTCTGAGAGTTAGTGTGTTCCATCTCCATTTCCCCTTATATATAAATAAGTATGAAGGAGTCAAATACGGTTCCTACAATCTCGGGATATAAGCTTATCCTTTCAACCTCCGTGAGACCAAGTCGCCCTAGCCGTTGAAGGTATGTTGAACGTGCTGGAGAATATCCCGCATTTCTTCTCTCTTAATTACTGGAAGATAAGAATAAATATATTAGGAAATATTAAATAAGTAAATATTAAAACAATACTTACAGTGGAATGACATCTTAATATGCAGGATCAACTGAAGATGTCACCATGCTGAAAAATACCCACAACAATTACCAATTCCTGAAGTTGATCCTTTAATGTCACCAATAACTATATCTATTATACTTCTTCACATTTACCCTATTTACCTCTCCACAACTAATACGCACCTACAAATCAAAACGTTCATACTAGATACAAATGTTGTCTTAAGTATATCCTTAAAGCAAATATTCACTGTAATTGTAACACTCCGAAAAATTCAACTAATAATCATTGAGTATTCTACTAGTTTCTAGAATCAGTCATACAAATCATCAACAAGGGATAACGAATACTTATTCTTCACAGTTACCTATTTGAGATCTCTCTAATCTATAAATAACCACCAAGTATCATCTTTTCTAAATATAGTACTAGTTTATCCTTACGGAGATTCGCTAAGCTAATTATCTTCTTTATCAAATAATTTCCCAAGTTGAATCATCAATTCCATCATCCCAATTAGTGTCCTCTATCTAGGGATCCGAATACCAAAATAGTACCTTATATCACTCAAAGCCTCAATATCCTGGCATGATACCTGATGGGAACCCGAAACTCACATGGGAAACACCACTTAGTCAACTTATAGGGTGATAACACCTACAAGAATATCTGATTTCCTATTCAAATTAGTAGCAAGAATACAATCAATCTCTCATTAGGGGATATACTTATAGCACATAAGGCACTTATATGTCAGTTCTATAAGGACTCGTACTCGCGATATCTTATAAACCATATAATCCCACTTAGACCATCACCTTCAATACTAGCCTCATATATCTAGTCTCCACCACGAGGCACCAATGTATAAACACTCACGCAAGTTATACAACCCTAAACCATTCTTAATTAGGCCATATACCTAACCTCAACAAAGAGTTCACCAATTTATTTACCACCGGTACATGAGATAATTCAAGTGTCTTTTACTCAAATATAACACATAACCCAAATGACCTTCACATTCCTTAGGCCCTACTTTTGACATTTACGCATATATGACATAATATCAATTAATGACTTATCCGCCTCAACCACACACGGAGGCAAATCAAACATAGATAAGGAGACTCGCTTCTTGCGACAATCCTCCCCAAACACACATCTACTCAAATTTTTCAGGTCAATATAACAATAATTCACGGATTGGTATCTCTACCACATCCACCGGCAATCCATGCCCACTTAATCACAATTAACATGATAATCAAGAATGATTCGAGGTACTCTCTCATAAGAGTAGAACCTCCAGCACATAAGGCAACTCTTAGGCCATTTATGCAAATAAAAGCAAAATGTAATGCCACATGAGAACGAGATGAACGGGAATTTAGAAAAGTATGACCCCTAACTCCGGAGACAGGTAATATACCTCAAATGATTGTGGAGGAATCTATCTCTCCATTTTGTTCACATTTCCTTGATTCTTTGGTTGGTCATTATCATTTTCTGTCATTGAACAAATTCCTGCATTAAACCCTCGACGTCAGTTATCACACACTCTCACTCAGCTAGACTCTACCCGAGAACTCTAACCGAGCTCTGATACCAACTGTGAGGACCCCGACCCGGAACCTACATGTGTCCCGAGCTGGAGCGTCCTCAAACTAACCCAAATTTCCATAACTTTTAAAACTTTGATTTAACTTTCAAATATAAACACAATTGTCATAACCATTTCAAAATAACTCTACACCTTTCTACGATGGAGAAAGAGTTGACCAACTTTGAAAGTAATAAACTGTTTTAGTTAAAAAAAGACATCGGTTATAACATAAAATTAAGGTTTATAAATACAACTCATTAAATGAATTATACCAAAATACCCTTTCTACGCCAACCTAATCATACCCCGACAATTTCTAAAATATTACTTCCAAACTCCTCACCGCCCTTACTTGGCCGGTCCGCCTGTCTCGGAATCTAAAAACATTAAAGGGAGAGGGGTGAGAATAAATCTCAGCAAGCTATTATGAACGCATCAATATGCCATATAAGATGCAACACATAACAAGTTGCATACAACACATTAGAAAAGCTGTAAACACTTTCCATTACCTTGGTTTACCTTTTCCCGTCTGAACAATAGTCGTACAACATTGGGTATAATAATACTCCAATCTTAGGTGAGCTGCTTAAGCAATACTCACATCTTATAAGACCCGTTTTTCAGGGAACCATATAAGATAGTAGCAACTCTGTAAGGCTTTTGGCTCACTACAGATGCTATAACCCCAACCTGTGGCCACAGAAGGGGACGGTCACAGATATAACATAATCCGATCACATTAGGTCACACTTCCATAATTGATCGTATTATGTTATACCCCCAATATCAGCTGATTAACACATTATCAAGCACATAATAGTTACTTGAAATATAATCCATAAACGGGATAAGCAATATAGCCACATGGTAAAATATACTCATGTTCAACAAATCTCATAGTGCAACATTTATTTTAAAACACTATGCATAAATAAGCAATATAGCCACATGGTAAAATATACTCATGTTCAACCAATAATCAGAGTGCAACATTTATGTAATACACTAAGCATAATACAATTCATGAATATGTACTCAAGTAAGATAATGAGATATCATCAACCCATCTTACTTAGTCATTATACAACAATATATAATCTCTATAAGGATCCAATTTAACTCTACCAAGTTGGAGTCACATTTAATGAACTGCCAAATAATTTCTAAGTCGGAGATAGAGTACTTCCGTATTTCCATTTAAATTCAATTAAGGTGCCATTAAGTGTTCTAATTATAACTTAAGTTAAAAGGACTAATTCATATCCGGTTTGGATTAGATTATACTACTTTATACTGGTTAGGGATCAAGCTAGGTAGTTGCTAGGGAGAAATCAGCGAGAAAAGGAAGTGGGAAAATTCCTGGGGACATGGGCGACCGCCCATGCCTCTTGGGCGACCGCCCACAAAAGATTTCACAAGGGTGCAAGGTGTTCTGCTGGGTTGGGCGACCGCATAAGGTCACTTGGGCGACCGCTCAAGAAGGGAAAACTGAGGACCATGATTCTGCCTACATGGGCGGCCGCTCAAGCCCCCATGGGCGACCGCCCATGACCATTTCCAGCAACACTCGAATTTCCAACTCCTTTTTACATAATTTCTTTTCCCTTTAATCTTCCTTATTTTCATGATCACCAAAAGGATTTTCTAACCTTACATATCTCATCTTAAATCATCTAAACCCAAAATAATATAGACTTAGATTATTTACCACTTAAGTTCCCACCCATTTCATTATCTTATTCCAAGCTAAAATCTTTTAATCTAACTCCACCCATTTCATTTTTAACCCTTCTATTCCCAATCCAACCATGTTCTTTTTCCTTTATCAACAATCACATCCTTCCATAACATAAATCAATTCCTCAACTTCCAAGAAGGTTTCCAAAGCATTAACAATCATCATAAAAACAATAACAATATCCATAGTTCATGAGCATCAAATAGAAGGAAAAGGTCATAATAACTCACCTTAGGATTTTAGGATGAAATAATGATCTTCTTAGCTTGATAGATTCCCCTAGATGTCCCAAGCTCAAAAGTACTCTTGGATTTGAAAATGGAGGAGGATTCACTTGGAAATATTTGGGTGATGAAGTTTTCATGGGAAGGTTTCCATGGAGGTTTCTTTTGCTAAGGAAGAAGTAAATAAAATGAAGGAGGAAGGATGGGGAGGTTAATAAGTAAGGGGGGAAGTATGGGGAGAGTATGGTGTGTTGACTAAAAGGAGAAAAGATGAGGGAAATAAGGGGGAGGTGATGGCCCCCCATCCCCAAATCAACTAAGGCTTTCAAACACCCAATTTAACCCTTTATTCTAATTATTTATTCTACACATTTTAACCTCATCTTACATTCTTTATTTATTTTCCATTTTTATATTTTACCCTAGAACATTATTTTATTTCCCAATCATTTCATCCTAATATTAAAAATCAAGAATATAAAATGAGCACCTATATTAGCAATAATATTAAAAGCATATAATATTATACTAAACTAGTGCCTCGGGTTAGGGTCGTTACAAGAATTGTCTACGGCTTTGTGGTATGTTAGAACGACGGTGAAGGGATCAACAGGCGAGACAGCGTTTGCATTGACTTATGGCTCGGAAGCAATGGCCCCTGTGGAAATGGGATTACCTACTCATAGGGTGATCTATTATGATGAAGTGTTGAACGACGACAGAAGATGCGGCGAATTAGATCTATGCGACGAGAAGAGGCTTAGAGCGAGATTGAGGATGATCAATTATAAGCAGAGGATGAAGGCGCAGCACGACAAAAAGGTGAACAAAAGATCATTCAGTGTAGGAGATTGGGTGCTGAGAAGCCACGAGATTAAAGGTGCAACGGCGGGATTTGCAAAGCTAGATCCAAAATGGGAGGGTCCATTTCAGGTTGCCAAGGTTGTGCGAGAAGGGACTTATCATTTGAAGGAGGAGGGTGGCAAAGATGTCCTGAATGCTTGGAGTGTAGATCATCTCAAAAGATATTATCATTGAAGAAATAAGGGTAATTGGTCTATTTAAAATTATTCTCATGAGAATCTTTTTCATAGTAATGTTGATGAATACATGGAGTTTTCATTCATAAATGAAAGTTATATATGTCTTGACTATGTTGAATGAAATGAAGATATCAGGAATGGAAGTTATACACATTTTGAATATTTTGAATAAAATGAAAGTATGAAATTTTATGACTTAAATTTGGGTTGCATTCATTATACTTTGTTCTATAAAAATGTTTATGTTGTAAGTCGCATGGAGTAAAGTTGCCTAAAGACAACTTCACTTTTTCGATGGGAGTATAAGTATATGCTGATATATCGCCAAAGATAAGAAGGTAAAAGGTTTTTGATGAATTATCAAAACAAAGTATAAGCCGCATGAAATGGCAAGGGAAAGAAAGTCTATCTCGCCTTCATGGCATGTAAAGATATGACTATAAAAAAGAAAGTCTACGGACTCTAAAAAGAAAGTCTACGGACTATAAAAAAGAAAGTCTACGGACTATAAAAAGAAAGTCTACGGACTATAAAAAAGAAAGTCTACGGACTATAAAAAAGAGAGTCTACGGACTATAAACAAGAAAGTCCCATCTCGCCTGAATGGCATGTATATGGATGCGACTATAAACAAGAAAGTCCACGGACTATAAACATGAAAGTCCCATCTCGCCTGAATGGCATGTATATGGATGCGACTATAAACAAGAAAGTCTACGGACTATAAACATGAAAGTCCCATCTCGCCTGAATGGCATGTATATGGATGCGACTATAAACAAGAAAGTTTACGGACTATAAACATGAAAGTCCCATCTCGCCTGAATGGCATGTATATGGATGCGACTATAAACAAGAAAGTCTACGGACTATAAACATGAAAGTCCCATCTCGCCTGAATGGCATGTATATGGATGCGACTATAAACAAGAAAGTTTATACCGACTATAAACGAGAAAGTCTATAACGACTATAAACGAGAAAGTCTAAACCGACTATAAACGAGAAAGCCCATCCCGCCTGAATGGCATGTAAAGATGCGGCATGCATGAAAGAAAGCACATCTCGCCTTAATGGCATGAAAAGATGTCGCTGAAAGGAAGAGATATATATCTCGCCTGAATGGCATGAAAAGAGGTGGTTCAAGGAAAGATATGAAGGCAAAAAGAAGGAAATTATTCTAAGTAAGAATCATGAAAAAAGCAAGGAAGGATCAAAAGAAAAACAAAGATCAGTGATAATATGAGTCGCGTTGTATGCACTGTAAGTAAAGTCGCCTAAAGACGATTTCACTTTTTTGATGGAAGTATAAGTATGGGGTACCTGTTATGCAAAACGAAGATTTTTGATGAACTATCAAAACAAAGTAGTAAAGGCGAGATATGAATGATGAAATAAGCAAGTAAAGCATAAAGACAAAAGGGGAAGCTCAAAGGTTGCGAATATACATTGTTTTAAGTCACACAGGCCCAAATAAAAGAAATCAAATTGTTTTTGGCCACCAAGGAAAGTTACAAAAGTTGATCAAAAGAAGCTAAGTACTAAAGCAGAATCAAGTTGAAGCATTGAGTTTATCCGATGGTGCGGGTTGAGTAGAGCTGGAGGCCGCAAGAGCGAGAGCCTTTGCATCATCCAAGAGTTTATGTTTCTGTTCCAATTGTGCATTCCATAGAGCAAGGACATTTGGGGTTTGGATGGGAGTGGGATTCCAAGCCGCTCTTCCCAATAATGCATCTTCTTCCGCCAAGTCTTTGAGTTCTTCAGGAGAGTAAGGAACCAAGGGATGACCACAACGACATACCTCGCTAAAGATTGGCTCTGAGCCCCAGTGGGCAAGCCGCTCAATTGTGATGGCGGGAATTTCATTGGCATCAGCAGCTGCAGCTCGCAGAACTTGAAGAGAGGTTTGGTCGCCAATGTCCAGAAGATCATCTTTGAGTTTGGCAACATTGGCATTGAGAGAAGTTATTTCAGCGACCTTACCTGTCATTTCTTCCCGCAGTTTGGCTATCTCGCCTTGAAAGAATTGAGTATCAGCGACATGAGTCTCTTTTAAAGTCTCATTCTCGCTCAAAATCTTGGCGGCATTCTCCTTGGCAGAATTAAGTTCAGTGGTAGCCTTATTGAGGTCAGTTTTGGCGGCATTGAGTTCGATGTTGACAATCTCGAGCCGATTTTGGGAAGTTGTTAAGTCAGCTTTCAGCTTATCTCGCTCTCCTTCCAAGTTGGTGATAGTTGCATCTCACCTTCCGACTCGGCCGCGAAGGGTGTCCTTGTCTTTTCGCAAAATTTGGTTTTGAACCTCTAAATTCTTCACGTCCTTGTTGAGGCGGGTGTTTTTCTCGCTGATTCCCATAATAGAAGATCCAAGCTAAAGGAAAAGCAATATACAAGTTAAGGACAAAAATGAGCAAAGTCACAAGTGATTAAGGAAAGAGAGTGTGACATACCAGAGAAAGGTAAGTTCCAGCTTGGCAAGTGGCAAAGGCTTGTGGTTCAGTTGGCCTTGGCGTTGGGATTGGCCGGCCATGGCTCGGCCTTGGCCTTGGGATTGGCCGGCCATGGCCTTGGCCTTGGCCTTGGCCATGGGTAATTATCCCACATTGAAACAAAAATGAAACTTCCATGTTTTAGCCTCTATAGAATGAGGCTCAAGTTAAGGTTTTCTATGGATTTTTGGGCTGTGGACAAAAATGAAACTTATAAATGACATATCACATATGTGTATATGAAAATAAATAATTAAAAATTAGAGCTTTTATCGAATTTATCGAGTCGAGTTCGAAACGAGCTTTCTCGAGCTCACGGGTCGAGCATGTTCGACTCGAAAATTTCACGAGTTAAAATTCTCGTTCGAGCTCGAGCTCATTTGAGTCGAGTTTTTTCGAGTCGAGCCCGAGTCGAGTTCGAGCAACTCGATTCGTATAACAGCCCTAGTCTTTTCTATAAAAAAAATCGAGTCAATTTGTGTTTTCCTCTCATTTATTGAGGGAAAGTGTTTGAACTACGGTGACCTAAGCCTATTTCAATGAGTAGTCCGCTCATTGTTTTGGGGATGTAGGCAACCTTTGGTGCGGTCAAGAATTTTTTTTTAAAAAAAATTGAAAATCGTGTTGCTCACTTTTTAGTTGGGTTGCCACCCATGGTTTGTGATGTTGTGATAAGTTGTTTTTTGGTTCTTGCATCTTATGTGCCATCATAATTATAAAAGTAGAGTTACATTAGAACATACCAACTTTGCTTTTCTTTTCACCACAACACTTTGTTTGCATGGGATCATGGTCACCAATTTAAGTGACCGTTATGGGATTACTTTGCATATCCGGGGTAGCTAGAACATGATCGCGTAATTGTCAATAACAAGTCAATAGTTTATGAGATATTGGGCATGACTTAAGCGGTCAACTTAGGAAAATGGGGAATGTAATGTTGAAAAGGGGCAAGCTTCTTTGATGTATTATTCATTGAAAAAATAAAGAAAAAAAATAAAGGTGTCTTCGTAAAGAAGAGTCATGTAATGGCAAGGATCAAAGCACAAAGCACAAAGAAATGTCAAACATTGAAACATGAAATCCTTGGTATTGATTCCTACTCCAAGATTGAGTTAACTTTCTTGTACCTACGAATACACTAGTTTGTGCTTATTTGTTTAACTTGCCCCTTAATATATCAAAGTTTGAATGGCCATGAAAGGAAGATGGTGAAGCTACATTTTGAATGAAAAGCTTACTTGTAGTGAGGGTTTAATGTAATCTAGATAACTTCCTAAGCCATGTTCCCAATATGGATTAAGCGGGTTGACAATTGTGTGAAAGTGCTTGTGGTAACCCTTCTTTAGGATATTTCTTTAGTGAACCCATAAAGTATCTTACTTTGTTGGAAATGATCCCCCCTCACATCTCTTCACGTTGAAACGAATCATAATTGGTATGTGTTAGTGCAATGATAAGTTTATGTTTATGATGGCACATGATTGATTGCAATGTTTGAAAGAATTTTGAGACCGATGGTGACAAACTCTTTATATTGTGAACAATACCCAAAAATATGTGTTGCTTGTTTGGCTTTGTTATTTTTAGTTTATAAATTGCTGGGTTGTGTCTATTTTATCTATATGTTTTATTTTTCTCGGGACGAGCAAAATATAGGTTTGGGGGTATTTGATGGATGTAGTTTTACATCCAAAAGATATCTTATTTTGGCTCTATTATAGTGCAAATCCTGAGTAAAATGCTTTTTAATTTGTGTGTTTAATGTTTTATCTAGTGCAGAAAATTAGGTAGCGATTTGGTGGATTTTGGGCCCAAGAAAGTAAGAAATTTGGGACGGAGCTAAGCGGAGGATGTAAAAGGCAAAGAAAAGGAAAAGGCAGTGACCAAACTGCAAATCTGAAAAATTCAGTGACCAAATTGTAGTGACTAAAATGGAAAGGAAGAAGAAATCACTTTTGAGCAGAAGAGTTACTACGACCGCACCACACACTTGGGGCGACCGCACCAATGCTTATCCCCAGCTTTGACCTGCCTTGTCCCCTCTTTGACCAAGCTATTTTTGGGCGGCCACTTCTCCTCAGCCCTCAGCGCCAAGGCAATTATCCAGCTCGCTCCAAGGCAATGTTTGGGCCTCTGTTAGTACCCGGCCCGAAAAAAGGCATTTTTAATGCTTGGCCCGGTTTAATTAAGGAGAAACCCTAAAAGAAACCCTAGAAAACCCTAAAAAATTCATTTAATTCGTCCGTACCTGCGCCGTCATTGCTAGCGTGGAAGGTACGGCAGATAGAAGTGCCGATCGGCCCTTTACCCGTGGTATGGCCGATCGACCCTTTTATATAGTGCCGATCGACCCTTCACTAAGTGCCGATCGACCCTTCCGTGAGGCCCAGCCCAAGTTCCGAGGTATTATAAATAGGGGTGCCCGGCTCCCTACTTTCACACACAATTTCATACGGGAGAAACGAGACTACACTTGTTTCACCCATAGTTCTTCTTATTCCCTTCGAATCGCCAAGATTCGACCCCAAAGTCTTGCTACAATTGGTAAGACTCTCTTTTTAATATTCTTGTTCTTTATTATTATTGTCTTTATTATTATTATTATTGTTTGCATGCTTAGTATATTTTAATTACTTTATTTCTTGCCTATGTCCTATATGCTAGATTTAGGGTTGTTTTAATATATTTAATTATGCATAGCCGAGGATGATCTAAGGTTTCACCCAAGAAACCCAATGGATCTAGGAACTATTTCTTACTTTCCACCTTAGTTATAATTATCCCATGATCAACAATCCCCAAGGATGAACGTTGATTAGTGCACCTTCCAAGGGCCTAACTCAAAGGTTCTAGGGTGTGATCATCAATTAATTCTTTCTCTCCCTCCTCCTTATGCATGATCCCGTTTCTTCTATCTATTCCCGTAAACACCGCACACAACCAACACCCCACATGCTAGAAAGACCGATCCGTCGGGCAATAGGAGTGATAACGTTTCTTCTTACATTGTAACTTGACCCCGAACCCAATTAAGCTGTTTAGCCTTTTTCAAAGCTTTGGGCTATATCAAAGTGGCGTGGCGACTCTCAAAATTAAACTAATATTTTTAATATGGTTTAAGGCGAGTGTCACTAAATGAATATCCCATTTCGATTCGACTTTATATAATTATTTATTTCAAACTTCCGAATGCGCGTTGCATCGGGACGGGGTATTCACAGTGGCGACTCTGTGGGAATTTGTTTTGAAATCTTTTCAAACTAAGTGGGTCAGACTTTCGTTTTCTTGTATGGTGTTGTATTTTTCGCTTTCTTTTTTATTTTCTTTACTCTTAACTGTTGCATTGCATGCATGCATTTCATGTAAATAAAAAAAAATCTTTCTCTTTTTTCTCTAAAAAGAATTAGATTTCTCTACCTCACACTACCACTAGAGTCCGTGTCACACTGCACAGACACCCTTTTACCCTTCGGAGAAGCCAAAGTGCGGGAAGTGTGGTGATCATGTCGCCTCCCTTCCGAGTCTCACTTGGCCATCCACTCATCAGTGCGCTTCGGCTGCACGGTGGGAGCCTAAAACCTAACCCTTGCGTCACCCACTTTTCTAGGAATACACTCCATATGACCGGTTGGTTTGACTAGCTTTTTTATATAGACAATTAATGGGGTCTTTATGTTAAGTCACCACGAACCAATGATAAGTCAAAATCTATCGAGAGATTAAGAGCACTAAAAAATTGATTTCCTTTCAAAGGACGTGCTATGTGAGGACGAGTTATATATTATTAAAAGATCTTAGCCTATCATTGGTTTGCAGTACTTTTCATAAAAATCATATTAACTGTCTATGTGAGAAGGTTAGTCGTTAGGATTCACCACTTTAGGATATCTAGTTAGTTGCGAAAAAGGGGTATCCCTTCCAACCTTAGTAGGACTAAAATGTACAAAGCTTTTGTAAATAAAAAAAAAGGGTCAAGCTAGTACACTGCATTGAGTCAACCCTTGTCCTAAAACCGAGTCTTTTCTGATACTTCCGCAGAGCTAAGGTCGGGCCGCGTTCTTCATTCAACAATGACAACCTTGCCTCCATCAACTACTCAAGCGCACCCGCTGCCTCTCGCAATCGCTCTACACCGCCACTTCAATGGAAGGTCCCGCTAACCCCAACTTCAATGACATTCCGCACTTTTCTGCACGCCTACTTTGCCGGTTTAACCATGAGGGTTGAGAAACTTGAAGAGCGAGAATCGCACTTTGAAGAACCACAATCAAGAGGCGAAGGATCATTTTGTTGAGGAACTCAGTAAAAGGGGACACAAGGTTATCTTGATAGGGAATGCTGTGGTCGATGTTGAAGATGAAACTGCCAATGCTCCTAATCCCGCCAACCCCAATGCACCTACCTTCCCTCTACCCAACTACGTTCCAAGCAACTACAATAATGTTCCACCACATCATGTATGGGAGCTCGAGCAAATCCAAAAGACCTTATCAACCTCCTGCCAACACACCCAAGGACCACTTTGCTAATCTATCCCCTCCCACTTTACCCTTCAATTATTCCGGCCATCATATTCCTACCTACTCCACCTCCCCTACCATCACTCAACCCCCAGCCATGCGAAACTCCAACATTGCTACGGACCCGACGTGTTAGCGTTGATTGAACAAGTGAAGGCATTGACCAGAGCAAATGGGAAAGCAAGGTGTGTCCCCATCAAGATGCTTAATCCGAGCAAAGTTGCACCCCTACCTCAAGATTTCAAGATGCCCAAGATGGCCATGTTTGGAGGAGTTACTTGCCCAAAGACACATTTAGACAGTTATACGTTGGCGATGAGGGCTAAAGATTGTACACCCGAACAAATGGCAAGAATGTTCCACAAAGACGTTGGAAGGGGCTGCTCTCCGTTGGTTTTACGAAGTTGAACGAGGAGGAAAGGGACACATGGGACAAGGTTAGTAGGGTGTTCTCTGAAAAGTATCAAGCAAACATGGATTGGCAAGTGAATCGAGCTGATTTGGAGCACACGCTTCAAAAGAATGGAGAGTCGATTTATGACTTCTACAAGCGTTGGAATGATAAGTTGAGCGAAATTCAGTATCCGCCCAAGGAGAATGAACAGAAACAGATATTTTACAAGTGTTTGTTACCCGGACACAAGTTGGCAGTTGGTAATGGTTATTTTCCCAATCTTAGGGAAATGGTGGATTCGGGCGTACGTTACGAGAGTGGCATCACCGGAATTGCTCCACCAAAGGACACTGGGGCTGCTAATAATTCATTCCGCTATAGAGCTCCCGCAAATACCGCAGCAAAGAAAGAGCCCGTGGGGCAAGTAAATTATGTACAAGGGGAAGCTGCTTTGGATGTTCAAGCCGTAATGAGAGGGAATAACAGTATTCACCGCGAGAGAGAAGTGTTTGATGATTTTGGAATGCCAATGGGCAAGGTTTTTGAAGTGCTAGTAAAGAAGGGCTTGGTCAAGCCGCTTGAGAATTATGAACCGTTAAACCCGAAGGAAGGCTTAGATGCTTCTAAGTATTGCCACTACCACAAGTACAAGGGTCACACTACTGATTACTGCCTTCAGTTCAAACGTTTAGTACAAGACTTGATTCGGCAAGGTAAGGTGGAGAAGCCAAAATCTCCTAATGTTGTAGGGAATCCTCTTCCTAACAATAAGATCCACATGGTGGAAGGCAATTTTATCAACTTGGTAGAGATGGAAGATGCTTTTGAGAAACTGGGGCTGTCGACAGAAGAGGTATTCTCAGCTAGTGTCGGAAAGGGATTGTTCGTGCCGAAACTCTCCGAGTATGCTGGTTTTGCTTTGAAAAGGGCTGTGCAGAAGCTCATCATTGAAGGGAAGATAGAGAATCCTAGTAAGATAGTTGGTAGTGATATTGCTATGGTAGAGAAAGACCTCGGCTGATCCAGTCAGTGCATTTGTGACGACAGTGAGGCGGTTGTGTCGGTTGTAATTCGAGTTCAATTTATAAAGAATTTTCTTGTTATATCTTTGTCTTTTGAGGAAGCTGTCCGGAGAAGTTGCCTCGTTAAATGATGATTATGTGGAAGAGAGTCCTAAACCTCTCTCGTTGGCTGAAATTCACGCGAAGTATCGATATGGAAAAGAATGGGGTTAGTCTACTCACGAGGTCCGGAAGGGTGTATCAACGAGAAGATAAAGGGCGAAGAAAGTCTTTGGTCCAGAACCGAAGTAGTGAATCCCGATAAAGAAGACCCTATTCTCGCTCAAGCTGAAGCTAACTCAAGCCAATATATCCTTATGGTCCTTGCTAACATCCTCGTATGCCCACGGGATGATGTTGGAACGAGAATCTTGCTTTGCGACTTTGGTGCCGTCTGATACAAAGCCAGAAGATGTAACGCAGATGATCGGCAACATACACTTTGGGAATATCATTACATTTTCAGAGTTGGATATGCCGGAGTTTGGATCGGATCACAATGAACCACTACACATCACTATCGAAGTCAACGGAAAAAGGTTGCCACGTATTTTCATTGATAACGGTTCTGCGGTGAACATACTGCCTTCCAGGATGATGGACGTCCTTGATCTAAGTCCCACAGATTTGAGACCTTCAGTCCATTCCGTGCGAGGATACGATTCTACTAGCCGGTCAGTGTTGGGAATAATCAGTTTGCCTCTTACTTGCGAGACCACTACTATGATTGCTGAGTTTCAAGTCATAGACATACCTTCCACCTTCACCATGCTGCTGGGTAGGCCATGGTTGCATCAGATGAATGGAGTCCCTTCCTCATTGCATCAATGTGTGAAATTCCAGTCGGGCGATCAAGTGACGAGTCATTTACGGCGATACAGTAACATCTCAAGGATCAAGCATCGGGGAAAGCCGGTCCTACAGATTCGGCACGAAGAGGGTAGTTCAATGTTCGGCGGTTTTCGGCTAATAGCACGAGCACGGGTTTGCGCGGTAGACCTCACAAAGACATCGGACGAGTACGACCAGGCTGTTAGGATGATGAGGAACACGGGATTTGTACCGGGGACTGGGGCTAGGTGAACATCTCCGGGGACCTACACAAGCAATGGAAGCTACCGATCATCGCAAAGCAGCACGGTTTAGGCTATGTTATTACCCCGAAGATCGGGTGAAGAGAAAAGAATTGAGTTCCTCAAGAGGGCAAAGCTACCCTGCGAAAAGCCGGAGATGAGGCCATACCGCCTTTCCCTCAATAGTTACTTTGTCAAGGAGGGCGAAGAATTCTCTTGCATGGAGTTTAGCGAGCCTTGGTTTGATCACACAGCGAGGCCGCGAAAGGTTTCAAATCTTGGGGATACGAGAGGTTGATAGGTCGAAGCCGAAGACGGTTCTCATGGATCCACGTCAAAAGAGAGGCAAGGTTGTCACAATCCAGAGCCGGTACATCATCAAGACCGAAGATGAGTTGGCCAATCAGCTAGGGCGGTATCTTTGGATGAGCCGTTGGTTGAGAACATTGCGGTTTCGGAGGATGCGGAAGAATGGGATGGTCGTAACCTCGTTGCAAAGATTTGGGAATCTGAATATAGAAGATGATATGGTTGCAGTCATTAGGGGCGGAAAGCGAGGCGGGCGATACGGATCCAAGGACGTTGGTGACACCCATGGTTGGAAAAGTCAAGAATTGGTGCGTATTTGGCGGACCCGTAGCCACGAAGGAATACATGGTTGAAGAGCCGGGGCCGATGCCTCCTCCCGTTGAGTCTCCCCCTGGTTCCCCCAAATCCTCTACTTCTTCGTGAGTCATCTGTTTTGTTTGAGTCTCGATGTGTTTTCTTTTGAGTTTGAGTCTTCTTCCAAGTCTCGATGACCTCACGTCGAAGACTATGATTTAGTTGCAAATGTTGTTTTCCCTTTCGCTATGAATGAAAAACTAGATCTTTCGAGTATCCCCTCATAGCCAATCTTCTTAATGATAAATTAACTAAAAATAATACTCAACTTAATCAAATTAACTTAGTTAATAATGACTCATTAGAAGAAGCGGACACACTAAACAATGAATATATTAAAGAAATTTCTAAGCAAGTTATCAATCAAAAGGAAGGTCGAGCCCAAGCCGCCGATGAGGTGTTATCATGTATTAATTTGGGAACGGAAGAAGAGCCGAGAGAGACACAGATTGGAAGCTTCTTCGAAGGGACCGAAAGGGAAGCGTTGATTGAGCCGCTTAAAGAATATTCGGATGTGTTCGCATGGTCATACAAGGATATGCCGGGCTGGATAACTCGATAGTGGAGCACGTAATACCACTAACACCGCACGCCAAGCCCGCAAAGGTAAATTACGCCGCATTAAGCCGAATGGTCTCTGCAAGTTAAAGAAGAGATAGAGAAGCTCCTCCTGTAGGCTTTATCGAGTTATTGAGTATCCGACGTGGTTATCTAATATTGTGACGGTCGGTAAATCAAATGGCAAGGTTAGAGTTTGTGTTGACTTAGTGATCTCAACAAAGGCTAGCCCAGAAGGACGACTTCCCGTGCCCAATATCGACATGCTAGTAGATGCCACCGCTAACTACGAGGTCAAGTCTTTTGTAGATGGTTTCGCAGATATAATCGATCAAGATGGCGAGAGGCGGACCCAGAGAAGACGGCTTTCACTACACCATGGGAACATAATGTTACACAGTAATGCCATTCGGATTGAAAAACGCGGGGCTACATACCGGAGCGGTCACAAAGATTATTCCATGACATGATCCATAAGGAGATTGAAGTGTATGTCGACGATATGATTATTCATTCCAAGGGGTCAAACGGTCAGCATTTCATTGATTTGAGGAAGTTCTTCGACAGACTACGTGAGCACGCAATGCGTCTGAATCCTGCCAAGTGTACATTTGGAGTTATTCGAGGAAAGGTCCTGGGCTACATGGTCACCGAACGAGGGATTGAGGCAGATCCAAGGAAGATTCAAGCCATCATGGAGATGAGGCCACCACGCACAGAAAAAGAAGTTAAGGGATTCATGGGACGGTTACAGTACATCAGCCGCTTCATTAATCAATTAACTACCATGTGTGAGCCGATTTTTAGATTGATGAAGAAGACCGCAAGTATAGATTGGGACTGGAAGTGTCAAGAAGCCTTTGAGGAAATCAAGAGATACTTGGTCAATCCCCCTATCCTTCGCCCCCCACATTCGGAGAAACCGTTGCTATTGTACCTAACTTGAATCGATACGGTAGTTGGGGCTATGCTAGCACAAGAAGCCAAGGACTCTCGGGTGGAGAACGCCGTTTATTTTGTTAGTCGAAAGTTGCGGGGGAGTGAGCTAAACTACTCGGCATTGGAAAAAACACATGCGGGCTAGTTTGGGTGGTTAATAAGCTCAAGCATTACTTGTCGGCGCATCCGATTACGCTAGTGTCAAAGATGGATCCAATTAAGTATTTGTTTGACAAACCTTCTCCCATCCGTGAGATTAGCCAAGTGGTCGGTATTTACGGGGAATTCGATATCACCTATGTGCCGAGAAAAGCGATTAAAGGAGAGCCATGGCGGATCATTTAGCGAGTTTCCAAGCACGGAAGAACGAGGGGCTTGAACCGGAATTTCCGGACGAGGGGATTTTTAGCATTAATACGGAAGAGAGATGGCAACTATTCTTTGATGGAGCCGCGAACAAGAGGGGCAATGGAGTGGGAATCCTTTTGGTTGATCCCAAAAGATGAGCACACCCCCATCGCCATCAAGTGAATTTTACAACCACCAATAACGCGGTGAATACGAGGCATGCATAGCCGGTTTAGAAGCGGCCTTGGAGCGTAATGTAAAGGAGTTGGAGGTATATGGAGACTCGGCTTTAATTATCAATCAGACGTCTAAGAAGTGGAAAGGCTGACCCCTACTTGCAACGATATCGAGACTCATATATGGAAGAGCTTGTCAAGCAATTCAAGGAAGTGACATTCCATTATCTACCCAGAGGACGAGAAATAGATTTGCCGACGCTTTAGCTCTGGCGGCTTCTTTGGTCGAGATCCCTCACGGAATGTACGTAAAACCATTCGAGTTGGTCGGAGAGAGAACCCAGGCTTCTACTCTCGAAAGCCTATTCTTTGCGAGATTCAAGCTGACATCGAGGAGAATAAGGATCCGTGGTATGCACAAATCTATGAGTATCTCAAGAAGGGTGATGTGTCTTTTCTAGGTGACGTGAAAGCCAAAAGTTTGCAGGCATTGAAGCGATTGGCCGGACAGTTTGTTCTACTAGATGATATGTTGTACAAAAGACACTACGATGGTCTCCTGTTACTCTGTGTAGACGCGAAACGAGCAGAAATGATCATGGAAGAAGTACACGATGGCTTATGCGGTCCACACATGAATGCCAGAATGTTGAGACAGAAAATCACACGGTTGGGTTATTATTGGGTCACTATAGAAGCCGACTGCATCCAGTTTGTGCGTAAATGTCCCAAATGCCAAATGTGTTCCAATTTGAACCATGTGCCCCCTCACGAGTTGTATAGCATGGTAACCCCTTGGCCATTTGCGACATGGGGGATTGATGTGATTGGCAAGATTACGCCGCCGGGAAGCAATGGGCATTGTTTTGTATTAGTAGCTGTGGATTACTTCACCAAGTGGATCGAGGCAAAATCTTACAAGGTGTTGACTTCCAAAAAGGTGGCACAGTTCATTAAGGAGGACATCATGTGCAGATATGGAGTACCAAATGAGATTATCTCGGACAACGGGTCCCACTTCGGCGGAGATTGTGACAAATTACTGGCAGAGTTCAAGATTACCCGGCACAAGTCTTCCCCTTATAGGCCTCAGACCAATGGAGCAGTCGAAGCAGCTAACAAAACGATTGAGCAGATAATCAGAAAGACAGCAATTCGAGGTAGGGACTGGCCCGAGAAACTACCATTGGCGCTTTGGGGATATAGAACTTCCGTTCGTACAGCTACAGGCGAAACTCCTTTTGCTCTGACATATGGGATGGAGGCAGTACTCCCGGTTGAGTTGGAAGTCCCGTCTTGGAGGATCTTATTAGAAAATCAAGTAGCGAGAAGTTGAATGGCTCACGCGGCCGATATGATCAGTTAGCCACACTTGACGAGCGCAGACTCAAAGCCATGGAACACATCCGAGCCTATCAAAGACGGACAGCAAGGGCTTTCAACAAAAAGGTACAGCCCTTAGACATTAAGGAAGGAGACTTGGTTTTGAAGCAGCAACTTCCCAATAAGTTCAATCCTCTTGGGAAGTGGGCCCCTACATGGGCTGGCCCGTATGTGATCAAGAAGATATTTTCGGGTGGAGCAGTTAAAATGGCAGATTTGGATGGCAACGAATTCAAGGAGCCCACCAACCTCAGCAAGCTCAGACGCTACTATGATTAAGCTCTTCATCCCCCTCTAAATAAATAAATAAATAAAAAAAAAAAACGCAAAAAGAAGCCCGCTAGATTGAAAACCCGCAAAGGGCGGTCTAGCAATAAAAGAAAGGGTGCGTTCAAAAGCTCGCTAGATTGAAAACCCGTAAAGGGCGGTCTAGGCAAAAGTTAGAGCAAACAAATAAAAAACATTGTCCCGCTTCTATCTCCCCTTTCTAAAAATAGTAGCTTGATAAAAATGAACTACGACGACCTGAGCCCCTTGGTTCTCATTGTAAAAGGGGAACGTAGGCAGCCTTAATCGGCGCGGTCCAAAAAATAAATAAAAATCCAATCTGTTTTTACTAAAGCAATAAACTTTTTCATTCCCACAATCAATGCATGATTACACTTATTTGATGAGTCTAAGCTCGACTATACTAATGACTAAATAACTTGCAAAAGAAACTAAAAAATTAAAAGACAAAATAAATAACTAATGTGTCTGCATATGACTGTGGGTGGATACTCGGACATATAAGGTCTACTCCTTGGCACTAGGCCCCTCATCTCCGTCCTTCTTCTTCTTGGCAGCTCGTCGAGTCGGTTTCTTCTTATTCTCTCTCTTAAAATAAGGCGAATACTTCTTCTTCAATGGGGGAACCTCCTCGACCGCCTTACCCTTCAACTTCCGCTCCATCTTCTTGGGAGGATTCTCCTCCACTGTGTCTAGAGAAATCCCCAAAGCCTCCCTGTCTCTGAGAAAACGGCTCGAAGATATGTTAGGAACCAATCTCCGTCTCAAGTCATACAAAGTCTCCCTCATCGGTCCCAAGTTTTCTTCATACCATGTCAAATAAGCATGCGACAAATGAGTGCTAAGGGTCCGCTGTGCAAGATAGACTCGTGGCATCCCATGAGAACTCCATAAGCTTACCATCAAAACTGAAACACCAACGTCCATTGGAAGGACTTTGGCAGAATCATCAAACTCAGAAGTGCCCCAAGTTTGAGGACGGACTTGCTCCATGCCATATTGCCGAAGTACCCGCTCTGCATAGTAAAAGGTGGTGGTCTCAAAAGCTGGTACACGAATCAGGCATTGCCCAAGCTGAAGGCTCCGAATGAAGGAGAGGCCCCAATGCTGTACTCGCCAATGAATCCTATCAGTATCCACCTCCGCCAAATACATCTTCCACTCCCGTTCTGACAAGCCGGAAAGCGGATCAATCTTCCTCCTACAACCATGAAACCAAGGCCTAACACTCGAAGGGGGAATCTCTAGAACAAAAAGTCGATCCTCGAGCCACGTGGTCAGTAATTTGGCACTGCCCCTAGTCATAAGCGGAGCACCCCTAGCTATCTGAGATATACCATGAAGTGTCTCGCCCAAGAGAACCGGAACAATACTCCTCCCCGAACGGGCCTGATCAACCATATCCAAGCATCCACTGGTAGCTACACCCACATAAGGAGAAAACAGAACCTTGGAAAATAAGCAGAGGGCCAGGCAATCCAAAGCAAAATCCGAGTCAAAGTCATCACCATGAGCAAATCTTCCCGGCAAATCACAGATATCTATGTCCACACCCTCAACCAAACCTCTAGCCACAGCCGTAGGGAGGCGCAGAAATTTGGCCACCCTTGTCACCAACGGAACTCGATCCTGCGGAACCGCTATCAAACTGACATCATCCCCTCCACACAGAGCAAGAAAATCCTCGTAGGTGGGTGTAATCTCGTTGTAAGAAAAATTGAAAACGTGATTAGATTCGTCCCAAAAAGCAGCTGCAGCATGTAGGAGATTCCAGTTGGGATGCATGGGCAAAAGGGACCAAACACACTTCACCCCAAAACGTTTGTCAAAAGCATGACGAACAGAGCGAGGTACCTTGGATACCCAAACAGCCAAATCACTCTCAAAATTGCTTTGTTTCTCCACCAAAACAGAAGGATGGGAATTCATTATTATGTTGATGTCCACGACAAGGGAAGAAAGCAACAGCAATAAAAAAGATAAAGAAAAGAATAGAACAGTACGAAGAAAAAGAAGAGAAAATTGTGCTTTGTAACCGTCGGCTGACAAGGGTTTTTATAAGTTTTGGTATTAAAATCCGTACAGGAAAAGGACTGCTAGGGCAATCCGTGCAGGAAAAGGAGATGTAGGGCCGATCGGCCCTTTATTCAGAAACAAAACCGCTGCCTTTTCAGTGAAAGGCCGATCGGACCTTTTAATTTGGGCCGATCGGACCTTTAAATTTGGGCCGATCGACCCTTTAACTCCCCCAAGTACAACATAGCCTCAGCAGATCCCAAGGCTCCACCTTTTTGTTTTTTTATTTCATTTTATTTTTATCTTTATTCTTTATTTTTTATTTTTTATTTTTCTATTTCCAGTTTTTACTTTGTTCTATTTTTGTCCTCGTTTGATTCAGTGCAGTGTACAAAAATAGATAATGTCCAAAAATAGAAAATGTACATAAATAGAAAGTGCTAACTCTTATATATTAAATCCTTAGACCATTACATAAAGCATTCATCAGTGAGTCAGCATAAAATCTAGAGTCTGCATGCTCCTACTCTTTCCCTACAGGTACTACATAAAAATGAAAAATCCTAATGACCCCTACGGGAAGTCGAGGCACGACCGCGAGAAAACCCGGATGTCGAGCTACCATCACCCTGGGAGCGCTGTCTCCACTGTGCCGGGTCCACATCTACTGATCTCCGGGATTGGCAAGAAAGTGCCGACACTGCACTCCTCAGCAGACGTGTCAATACATTGCTATGCCTCACGGACCGCACATAAGACTCCCGAGTAACCTGCAAAAATCAAGTGCGAGAGTTACATCACAGCTAAAGCATAAATACCAGTACATGAAGAAGAAAAGTAAAAGGCATACCCCGCCAGCACCGCCGGGAGGAAGCTGGGCACCCTCCACCTCATCGGCTTCTGTAGGAGCCAAGTCTACCCGTACCTCCCCGTCGGCCATATGCACATAGAAATGATCAGGAAAGGGAGGCATATCCACTATCTCGGGAGGTGCAGCACCCATCGGCTCGGGAATAACCGACCACTGCTCCCCATACCAGCAGCCCCGGCATCCGCAGCAGCCCGCCGCACCACCTGCGGTGATCTCAGAAAAAGAGCCACAAAATCTATATAAGGCATGTCAAGGCGGAAGTGATAAGCGGGGACCCCATACAGATACTCCATCCTCCTCGGCAATCGGTCCGGGTACCACATATTCTTGGGAGGGTGCTGAGGCGCATAAAGAGGAGCCCACGCATGGTGCTGTCTCGACACCCGCTCGCCCAGATACATCTCATCGGCAAGCAATCCAACCAGCAGTCTGCGGGAAGCAGTAACATCCCGAACGGCACCAACAGTCTCAGAAGCCTCAGGAGTCCAAGGGAAGAGTAAAAACTCAGGTCTACTGGGACCATCAAACACAGCCCTCAAATCAGATTCACGGACTGTCTTCGGATATCCCTCAATCCGATTCTCCTTCCTCCAGTACCGCAAGACAGGCACATCCCGAGTCTGGTCCCGTAAGGTGAACGGCGCAACGCCAAAGATCTCATAAACCCAGGCCTGCAAAAGACAGAAAAGCAGATATTTACAAAGACAGAAAAAGCAAGTGACAAGTAAGAGGCAATGAAAATGACAAGAGTTAGCATACCTCCAGGACAAAGTGAAAAGCATCAAAAGAAGAGGTATTGGACCTCGAGACAGTGTCAAGAGCCCGGTACAGCTCGGCCAAACCGGCCCCTCCCCAGGAAATATCCCGCACTAAGTCCAAGTCAGACAAAGCACCCGATAAGGAGAATCGGCACACCGGGCCCGAGTTGGGAAAGAGGGCCACTGATAAGCCGTACCAAAGGAATCCCCGGACAAGCGCGTCCATCCCATACTGACCGACTCTGTACCGATCAATGGCAGTCTCAACAAGCTTGTACAGCTTCCCTGCGTCAACACCGAAATTCCTGCTCGGGCCAACACTAGCGCCGAACAGCTGAATCTGACGAGCCTTATCAGAATGTAGAGTCTCATCAAAGGGCAAAGCTATGTCTGTAAATCTCAACCCGGTGAGGACGGCGAAGTCTGTAGGAGTGATCGTAGTCTCACCCCAACTCAGATGGAAAGTATGTGTCGTGTCCCACCAAAACTCACGACACACCTTCACCACAGCATTACACTTCCGGGTCTGACCCATCAGTGAAACCATATCAAAGAAGGGGCCCAACCCCAAGCTCCACACCATCTCGCGAGGACCACCCTCACCGGCCGGCAAAAGCGCCCACAACTCACCAACCGCCTTAAGGGAACTACGTCCCTTCATCTTCTTCATCTGCAGGTAAACACAGCACAGGTATGTGTCATTACTCGCATTTTAAAATAATAAAACACTTTGCACATGTATTAATTATTATGTTGTTAAATAAAATTGTACCTTCATCCCGACGCGGGAGCGAAGACCAGTGGATCCATGAAAAGCCTGGCCCGCGTAAAAGTCCGACTGGTTGTGCAACAGAAAGAACAGTCTCGAAGGCCGATAATTGCGCGAAGCTCGCCGCCTCCTAGCCTCAGCATTCCCACCGGCGTCACTCCGGTCACTCTCCCCGGCATCAGCATCAACCTCCTCTTCATCATCATCACCACCATCATTTCCATCATTCCCGCTATGGCCGCCATCGTTGCCGCCATCACCGCCATGGCTGCCGCCACCAGCACCACCGTGACTGCCACCGCTGCCGCCATGGCTGCCACCTCCATAACCTCCATAACCTCCATAACCACCACCAAAACCACCACCCATACCACCAAAACCGCCCCTAAAACTGTCAGAACCGCGGCTACCCCCGGCGCCGTAGCCACTAGCACCAACTCCTCCGCCTTGGCCATAGGAAGCATCACCCATACCACCGGTGTACGATCCCAAAGGTTGGTAGTTCGGGCGATTCATCAAAGAAATCACATCTTCAACCCAATCTGGAGGATTCATGGTGAGACCTTCACAAAATTCGACAATGGAACAAAGAGAGTTTCCGCGAAAACCTTCAAGAATTCGACGGAGAGGAAGAAATTCAGAGAAGAAGAAGAAGGTGTGTTGGAGAAGAAGATCGCACGGCTCTTAAGGCCGATCGGCCGACGTTTTAGGCCAATAGGAGTCAAGGGCCGATCGGCCCTCCCATTTTGTGTTTCTTTCAAACCGATCGAACGGCCAGGATTCCATCCTGGCGACCCCGATCCTCGTCCAACGTCCTCGGCCAATCGGAGCATAGGGCCGATCGGCCCTTCGGCCTCTCACTTTGACGCGTGTCTCCTCGGTCGAGTGAGTTGACCAGGTTAATTTAATAACCATTTCCTCTTCCCAAGAAACTCCCCTTTTCAAAACAAATCCCCCATTTTCAAAAAAATCTTCCCATTTTCAAAATATGACCGTTTTCAAAAAACCCTTTTAAAATAATTCCTCTTTTTTTTTATTTTATTTCATAATTCCAAACATTTTTTGTTTAAATTAATATTTTTTCGGGGTGACTCCCGCAAAAGTCAAATACTTGGCTCCCACACAGTTTTTTCCACATTGCCCCATACACTTTCTCTCAGTACGCGAATCAAGACTACACTTGATTTGTTCCATCACACACGATTTTCAAGGGAAAAATCAAGACTATACTTGAATTTCCTTTCCACACATTATCTCACAAATCAAGACTACACTTGATTTGTTCCATCACACACAATTTTCAAAAGGGAAAATCAAGACTATACTTGAATTTCCTTTCCACACACAACATATTTTCCCACGGAGAAGGCAAGACTATACTTGATTCTCCTTTCCGTACATCTCTCAATACTATTCGAATCGCCCTTAGATTCGATCCTCAAAGCCTTGCCACAAATCGCATCTTTGGCTTGAGACGCTGCACGTCCGCCACTCTCGGGTACTAAACGCCCACGTTTTCGAACTACGACTTGGCTTGATTCCTCTTGGGATACGTAGGTAGCCCG
Organism: Adenophora triphylla var. japonica; assembly: GCA_022495995.1. NCBI lineage: Eukaryota > Viridiplantae > Streptophyta > Magnoliopsida > Asterales > Campanulaceae > Adenophora > Adenophora triphylla. The sequence goes on from JAFEMH010000089.1 coordinate 611,546, forward strand.
ACGTGGGTCCAGCCACTTGACCTACCTGGTCATCCTTTTGCAACCCAGCTCGAGTCCAAACCTCACATCCACAAGGTCACTTTCCTTACCTCCTGAAATCCCTTTTTTCCAGGACGGATCCTATTCTTTTATCGTCGACCCTACTTGTCTTACAAGAAGCGTCGCCGAGGGGCTACTGTTAGTACCCGGCCCGAAAAAAGGCATTTTTAATGCTTGGCCCGGTTTAATTAAGGAGAAACCCTAAAAGAAACCCTAGAAAACCCTAAAAAATTCATTTAATTCGTCCGTACCTGCGCCGTCATTGCTAGCGTGGAAGGTACGCCAGATGGAAGTGCCGATCGGCCCTTTACCCGTGGTATGGCCGATCGACCCTTTTATATAGTGCCGATCGACCCTTCAGCCCTAGTGCCGATCGACCCTTCAGAGGCCCAGCCCAAGTTCCGAGGTATTATAAATAGGGGTGCCCGGCTCCCTACTTTCACACACAATTTCATACGGGAGAAACGAGACTACACTTGTTTCACCCATAGTTCTTCTTATTCCCTTCGAATCGCCAAGATTCGACCCCAAAGTCTTGCTACAATTGGTAAGACTCTCTTTTTAATATTCTTGTTCTTTATTATTATTGTCTTTATTATTATTATTATTGTTTGCATGCTTAGTATATTTTAATTACTTTATTTCTTGCCTATGTCCTATATGCTAGATTTAGGGTTGTTTTAATATATTTAATTATGCATAGCCGAGGATGATCTAAGGTTTCACCCAAGAAACCCAATGGATCTAGGAACTATTTCTTACTTTCCACCTTAGTTATAATTATCCCATGATCAACAATCCCTCAAGGATGAACGTTGATTAGTGCACCTTCCAAGGGCCTAACTCAAAGGTTCTAGGGTGTGATCATCAATTAATTCTTTCTCTCCCCTCCTCCTTATGCATGATCCCGTTTCTTCTATCTATTCCTGTAAACACCGCACACAACCAACACCCCACATGCTAGAAAGACCGATCCGTCGGGCAATAGGAGTGATAACGTTTCTTCTTCTGTTGTAACTTGACCCCCGAACCCAATTAACTGTTTAGCCTTTTTTCAAAGCTTTGGGCTATATCAAAGTGGCGTGGCGACTCTCAAAATTAAACTAATATTTTTAATATGGTTTAAGGCGAGTGTCACTAAATGAATATCCCATTTCGATTCGACTTTATATAATTATTTATTTCAAACTTCCGAATGCGCGTTGCATCGGGACGGGGTATTCACAGCCTCCCTTGTTAATTTTTGGGCCTTAATCCATTTAAAAAGCCTCTTCCACTTTAATATAAATAGTTGGTGTTATCATTTTTTAGGGTTAAGTTATATTTTGTGAATAAAAGGGAGGCTATTCCCCCTTTTAGGGATTTCTTGATTTTCTCACCTATGTAAGTTTTTCAAATTTTTTTATTTTAGTGTTTTATTTTCTATCATTATGTTTAGGAGTATCTAATTTAAATAGTTTTATGGGTTGAATTTAACATTATCTATTTAATCTATGTCATAATTGTTTTGTATTTCTAAATTTAATCTCTCTAGTTAGTTCTTTTTTTAAAAAGAGAATTTTTTTTTCCTTTTTTTTTCTTATTATTCATTTTTTTTTCCATGAATCAAATTATTATGAGAAAACATGGCATGGCCTAATTTGTGATGAAATTGAGTTGGCCCTTTATGTTGGGGAGAAGATGAATAGTGAGGAGGTTCACAATACGGATGAGAATTTTCAACCCCTTTTCAATCTAGATGAAAATTTGACTCTCGTTATTGTACCTTCTTCTTCTCCTTCTCTTTATGATGAAAAGGGTGGTGAGAGGCCACAAGTGAAAAAGCCCAAGGTGCATAAAAGTCAAAAATGTCCTCTAGTTCTAAATGGTATGATAAAAAGAGGGATATATATGGGGCTTAAGTTGAAGATAAAGACCCGCGAAAATGCCAAGTGGGCCAAAGGATGAAAAGTGAAGTCCAAACGCGAGCAACGGTCGGGCTAACGACATTAACCAAAGCGCTAGTTGGGAGGCACCCCAACATTATTTATATGTTCAATAAAATAATTCATTCACTTATTAATTATTATAGTCTATAATTCAATAAATTATGTTTATAATAAGAATTCATTTATTTTATTGTTAAAAAGTTGAAACCACATTATTTGAACAAACATAATTTTTTTGTAGCTAGTGGTAGGGGTGTGCAAACTCGCCCATTAGCCCGCAAAACCCGTAAGGCCCGCAAAATCCCGTCCCGCAAGGCTCGCGCCCGCAATGTTTTCAATCCTGCTGGGCTTGACAGCTTGAAGGCCCGCCGGCTCGGGCTGAGATCAGACTCTTATTGTTCTACAGCCCGTTAGGGCCCAACCCGACCCGTCTCTTTTAAAACTACGTCGTTTTGTAATTTATATATATAATAAATTTAACAGGCATTGCAGCATGTACCAAAAAATAATATAAGACTTTTACTTTGAAACATACCGAGTATTATTTTCTAATGATTATATATTTTATACTAAATAATTAGTAGAAGACCACTCCCGAATTTTGGATTTGGCACTGAAATTTTGCAACCTATGTATTGCTACAACCATAAATAATGGCCGAAAGGCGCTGTATGGAACTGGCCATCAGTACCATAAAATGTACTAAAAAATCTATAATAAAAAGAAACCCTCATTTGGGCCAACCTAAAAACCCACATTTGACATGATTTCAATGGCTCTTTTTATCATGATATGGGCGACTATAAGATCAGGAACAAAACAAGATTGAGTGTGGGATAAAGGACTGACAAGCCTTATGGATTGATGGGCTGAAAATAATTTATAAAGAAAAATTTAGGAAAAATTCCTCTTTACCCACATATCTCAAATCATAACCCATTAAAACCCAGCCCAAATTTAAAAAGACAATCCCTTTTATATTCCAAATCAAAATTCCTTTAAACCCCAATAATCATATACCGGCCAAAATTAAGTTAAACGCCGTTAACTTCTAACCTAAACCTTCTTCCATTGCCGCAAACCTTCTTCCATTGCCGCAAGAAATGGAAGCTATGGAGGAGCTCATCCGGCGATTTGGGATTGGTGGGATGGAAGGGTTTTAAGGGGAGTCACCGGAGTGCTTCGTCTGAGTGTTCCGATTTGGCTTCGTCTGCAAATGCTGATGCGTTCACGGCGGCTGTGGCGACGGTGGTTCGAGCTCAACCTAAAGATTTTTAAGGCTGTGAGACAGGAATGGGCTGCTATTAGGATTCAAACTGCTTTTCGTGGATTCTTGGTAATTGAATCTACCACATTTTTCTTTCTTTGCCTGCTTAATTGCTACTAATAAAGTTTGGATATTTGTGAATCCATCAAGAACCCTAATTTTTGCCCAAACCCTAATGGATTTCTGAGAAACTAGTGTTGTTTTATTCTTGTTTGCTGTTTATCTAAGTAGCATATTTTTGTCTATCAGACTTGTATCTGAGAAATGGTAGGATATTTTTTTTTTCAAATTAAGGAGCTCCAGAGTCTTGAATTCTTTTAGGAGTTGGAACCAAGGATTGTGAAGGTCATTAGACTTGCAGTCTCTTTGACTCATTCCAAAATAAGTGTTACATTTCTTAATAAGGAAATATTCTCATTGTGTTACAAGCAATGTTCAAACAATTAAAGCATATTCGAACATGGCTACAAGAAGACACAACACCAGAAGGGCCAAATCAGACTAGAAAGAACACGATAATTCAGAGTTGGTAATTATATCATGACCAACTCTGAATGATATAATCAATTAACAATTTTTTGTTTCCTTTGGTAATGTTGACAGCGGCGGCCACGCATAAAATTGCCAGAACCTGAGTCATTAGTCGTTGGCTCCTCCGGTGGTCTCCGGCCGGTCGGTGGAGTAGAGACATAAGCGCCGGTCAATTTAAATAAAAGAAGAAGAGTAGTGTTGTATTAGTGGTACTTGGTTGTGCCTGATTAAATATTGTAATTTCCAAGGTAAGTTCAGTTTAGCGTTTGTAATGTGTTTGGGTTTATGGTTGTAATTTGTATCCTTTGTTATTGTAATGGTTGGGAAGGAATAGAGATTGATTAGGTTATGGGATATTAAGGTTCTTTGATGTAATTGGTGGGAAAGGTTTTGGGTACCTTTCCCATTGATAAAGCCACCATTATTAATCTTAAAACCTCAGTTTTTGTTTATTTTTCTTTATAGGAATCTTTTTATTTGATATTTTGCTTCTTGTATATTTTTATTTGATAATAGAGCATGTCCTATATCACTTGCTATAGGACTATTAAAAGGTCTTAAAGCTTTGTATATGATGTTGCCAAGTCCTATAGCACTTGTTATAGGACCATTTAAAGTTCTTTTTAGCTGTGTATTTGATGTTGCCAAGTCCTATACCAGTTGATATAGCACCATTTAAAGTTCTTTTAGTTGTGTATTTGATGTTGCCAGGTCCTATACCAGTTGCTATAGGACCATTCAAAGGGCTTATATCTGTGTATTTGATGTTGCTAGGTCCTATATCAGTTGCTATAAGACCATTCAAAGGGCTTATATCTGTGTATATGACGTTGCCAGGTCATATACCAGTTGCTATAGGATCAATTAAAGGCCTTATATATGTGTATATGATGTTGCCAGGTCTCATACCATTTGCCACATTGTTATTCACAAAAAAATAATAAATCAAGTGTCTATATCACTTGCTATAGGACCATTAAAAGGTCTTAAAGCTTTGTATATGATGTTGCCAGGTCCTATACCAATTGTTATATGACCAATTAAGTGGCTTATAACTTTGTATATGACATCGACATGTCCTATACCAATTGCTATGGGACCATTCAAAGGTCTTATTGCTTTGTATATGATATTGTCAGGTCCTATATCAGTTGCTATAGGACCAATTAAAGGGCTTATAGCTTTGTATATGATATTGACAGGTCATATACCAATTGCTATAGGACCATTCAAAGGTCTTATAGCTTTGTATATGATATTCACAGATCCTATAACAATTGCTATGGGACCAATTAAAGGGCTTATAGCTTTGTATATGATATTGACAGGTCCTATACCCATTTCTATAGGAACAATTAAAGGGCTTATAGCTTTGTATATGATGTTGCCAGGTCCTATACCAATTGCTATAGGACCAATTAAAAGGCTTATAGCTTTGAATGGTCATATAGCAAGTGATATAGGACCTGCAACTTGATTTACAAAGACGGGTCAAGATGAGTAACAAAGAAAGTGATGAAAAGTAAATAAAATTGAGGCGGAAAAAACAACAATTATTCATCAAAAAAATCAAAAATTCTGACTAAAAATATATTCATTTAATTGACTCTCCTCTTCTCAACGGCGCCGGATAATGACGTCAACGTCGCCGGATTTTCCTTCCAATCAATTGACTCTCCTCTCCTCAAAATCGTCACCCGTCCTATCCCAAATTGGTTAGATCTCGTCGCCTTCAGGTCCCCAACACTCGCCGATCTCTTTGGTCATGGTGCCGGCTCCGGTCGCCTTCAGGTCCCCAACGTCGCCGAATTTTCCTTCCAATCAATTGCCGGCTCCTATGAGATTTTGATTTTTTGATTTTGTGATTATGGGAGATTACGGCGAGTTTTTAGGAAACTAACAGACGCTCACTCCCCGTTAACTGTGGGTTTATTTGGGATTTTTATCTCAAATGGATTTAAATGGGTTAATGATTTGAAAATTGGGTTTTTGGGTCCTTGGCTCAAAAATTTAACCCGACTATCAACGACTCTAAAAAATGATAGAAAACAAAGACTATTAACAAAAAAACAAGGGCTTCCAACTCCAACAATAAGAGAAGCACAAGGACTCCCACGAAAAAGAGAAGAGGTCTAATGGCAATTGAAATTGCCAATACACACAATTATACATATATACAGAAATAAAATCCTAATTTAAACTAAAATTAAATTTGAAAAAGTAATAAAGTAAATTTTAAAAATTAAATCCATAATTTCACATTTATTAGTTAATGTATTAACAATTAATAAATGTAAAATTTTGAGGATCGTACAAGATAATCTGATCTCAAAGCAGTAAAAAAAATCAAAGATAAAGAAATTGAATCAATTTAAGGCTCCGTTTGTTTCGACGTAAAATATTTTTCGAAAAACGTTTTTCGAAAAATATTTTCCTGTAAAATGTTTTACGGAGGTAGGGCGTAAAATGTTTTACGGAGGAAGGGTGTAAAATGTTTTCGGCTGTTTGGTAAAGAAAATGTTTTCCGGAAGGGCGTAAATGTTTTTTTTATTTTTTATTATTATTATTAATTATTATTATTATTATTTACTATTTATTTTTTATTATTATATTTTTTATTTATAACTATTATTATTATTATTATTATATATTATATATATTTTTTTATTATTATTATTTTATTATCATTATTATTATTATGTTTATTATTATTTTTATTAGAATTAATATTATTATTTTATTTTTATTATTTTATTATTTATTTATTTATTATTATTATTATTATTTTATTTTTATTATTAGTATTATTATTATTATTATTATTTTATTATTATTATTATTTTATTTATTTATTTATTTATTATTATTATATATATATATATATATATATATAAATATATTATTATTATTATATTATTATTTTTTATTATTTATTATTATTATTATTATTATATTTTATTTTATTTATTATTTTATTTATTATTTTATTTATTATTTTATTTATTATTATTATTATTATTATTTATTATTATTATTATTATTATTATTATTTATTATTATTATAATTATAATTATAATTATTATTATTATTATTATTTTATTATTATTATTATTTTATTTTATTTTATTTATTTTATTTATTTATTTTATTATTATTATTATTATATTTTTATTATTTATTATTATTATTAATTTTTTTATTCTTTTTTTTATTATTTTTAGTATTATTATTATTATTATTATTATTTTTTTTTTTATTATTATTATTAGAATGAGGAAGTAGAATGTTGTACCTTGTGAAATATGAGTTGTACATGAAGGGCACCATTTTTCGGAAAATGTTTTAATTAGAACAAGGTCAGTAAGTCGTTTTACTTAGGAAAGACGTAAAATATTTTCCGAAAAATGTTTTCTCCATTTTCCGAAAAGTAATCAAACAGCGAAAAACAGGTTATTTTCCGGAAAACATTTTTCGGGGGCTCAACCAAACAACGAAAAACAAATTATTTTACGAAAACGAGTTATTTTACGGTGAAATAAACGGGCTTAAGAGTGCAAGAGAGATGATGTTTCAAACGGTGGCAATGGAAGGGAAGAAGAGAGAGAAAATGTGAATCTTGGCCGCTAATTACAATTCCAATCTACGGCTAACGTCCATAATCCTCGTCATTTCTTTCCATTGGCCAGACTTCGCTTGATATTTCACTATATATTCAACGTTCAACCACATTGGAATCTTACACTTTTAAATTCAGCATAAATCCCTCGTCCCTTTTCTAATTTCTATATCGAGTTTGCGTCTCACAAATGGCCGGAAGAGGAAAGTCACTGGGCTCTGCCGCTCCAAAGAAATCTACATCACGAAGTAGCAAGGCCGGTCTCCAGTTCCCCGTCGGCCGTATCGCTCGTTTCCTCAAGGCCGGCAAGTACGCCGAGCGTGTCGGCGCTGGCGCTCCTGTCTACCTAGCCGCCGTTCTCGAATATCTCGCCGCTGAGGTACCTCTAGTCTCGTTATCTATCGATTTATTCGACTGTCAATTAGAACTGGTTTTGAATTCTGTGTGATTGTGTTTAATTTGGGAAATTAGGTCTTGGAATTGGCCGGAAATGCTGCGAGGGACAATAAGAAGACACGAGTGGTGCCGAGGCACATTCAGCTGGCCGTGAGGAACGATGAGGAGTTGAGCAAATTGCTTGGAACAGTGACAATTGCCAACGGCGGTGTGATGCCTAACATTCATGCTCACCTTTTGCCGAAGAAAGCAGGAGGCGCCTCTTCCAAAGCCGATGCTGATGATTAGATCTGGATCGTATTTCATTCACAGCCTCTGAGTTGAAAACACAGTTGATAGGATGAATTGATGATAATGGTAGGTTTAGTAGGATAGGATTGATTGAATCTTTTGGATGTGTAGAAATCAAAGAATAGTTAGGTTTTGTTTCTTGTGGTCAGGAATGGAATGGTAATGTTGAAATTAATCGAGATTGCTGGACAATTCATATTGTTGCAAAGCATCATCTGTTGGTACATGGATTTACTCCTTTTGTGGATCCCATTACATATTGAAGAAAATGAAATTATTGGTCAAAGGTTGGACTGGGTAACTTGAAGGGCTTCATATTTCCTCTTCATCTTCTTCTGATGATTTCTCTTCCTTTTTTTGGCTGCCTATAAAACAATAGGAGGAGAAAGGTGGTACGAACAGAACATCTTCTATTTCACTACACACACAAACAAAGAAAATTTACTGCTATTTTCTTGTTTACAGCAGAATTGCAGTGACGATCCAACGGTGAAACGTATTATGATCGTGATGATTTTGGAGGCCTTGTTCGTCTATCTTACCTCTACATTCTGAACGGTTGGATTGTTCTTTTAACGGCTAGATCCTTCGAAATAGGTCGTGGACAGAGCTGCTATTTTTAGGTGATATTGTTCATCAACTCATTTTATTCTTGCAATTTTTAGGTGAGTTGGTTGATTTGTATGAACACTTTTTGTATCACCTATTTTACTGATTAGTTAGTGGAGGTTTTGTGGGCTTCAGTCTCGTGGTTTTTTCTCACATCGAGAGAGGTTTTTCACGTTAAAACAGTGGTGTTCTTATGACTTAGTTTGGGCTACCTTGTTTAATTCCGTTGTGCGAGATTGGGAAGACTTTGTGGGCATTTGTGATACGTGTGATATCGTTTTCTCAACAAGTGGTATCAGAGCATAGTTAGCCGATTTGGGTGCTTTGCTTGTTTAATAAAAATGGAAGCCAACTTGAATATAATGATTACTTTGAATGAGTCTAATTACACCCTTTGGAAAAATAACATGGAGGATCTTTTATACGTAAAGAATTATCACTCGCCTGTTTTTGGTACCGAAAAACTCGAAAATAAAACAGATGAAGAATGGGCTTTGTTGCATAGGCAAGTGTGTGGTTATATTAAACAATGGGTTGATGATAATGTTTTGAATCACATTAGTGAAGAAAAACATGCCGGGTCTTTATGGAAAAAGCTTGAAGACTTGTATGCCCGAAAAACTGGAAATAATAAGATGTTATTGATGTATAAATTGATGAATTTGAGATGTCATAAAGGAATTCCTATGGCTGATCATTTGAATGTTTTTTTGGGTATCCAAAACCAACTTAATGCTATGGGTATTAAGTTTGACGATGAAGTGCAGAGATGGATGCTTCTTGGCTCTTTGCCGGAATCGTGGGAGACTTTTAGAAGTTCCTTGTCTAACTCTATTCCAGATGGTGCTATGACTATTGACCTTGCCAAGACTAGTGTATTGAAAGAAGAGACCAGGAGAAAGGCACATGATGTTTCTTCACAATAGGAAGTTTTGGTTGTTGAGTCACGGGGAAGAAGTCAAAGTAGAGGTCCTAGAAATAGAGGCCAGAGTAGAAGCAGATCCAGGGATAAATACAAAGATCTTCAATGCGATCACCGTGGAAAGAAAGGCCACATCAAGAGGTTTTGCTTTAGATTGAAACGAGAGAACAAGAATAAGGAAAACAATAACAGGAATGATGATGGGAAGATGGAAGATTAAGTTAATATAGCCTCTTCTGATGATTTCTTTGTGTTTCAGGAGGTTGATGATGTTATTGTTGCTGATGATGTGACCAGTTGGGTTGTTGACAGTGGTGCTTCGGTCCATGCTACAGCAAGAAGAGAATTTTTCACTTCTTATACTCTAGGTGACTTTGGTGATGTGAGGATGGCCCAAGATTCTATCTTAAAGTGTGCAGGTGTTGGAGATATTAGTTTGGAGAGGTCTAATGGTACTAGAGTAATTCTCAAACAGGTCAAACACGTTCCAGAGATTCGGTTGAATCTGATTTCTGTTGGCAGACTATGTGATGATGGTTATGACTGTTAGTCAAATATACGTTTAGCTTAGAATTGCTTAATCCCAATCATAATAAGCATTATTGAGGACCCCTAATTTTAACTAGACCAATTAGAATTTTTCTATCTATGTTAGGTTTACTTAGTGCTAGTGTCAGTGTTTTATTAATGTAAATTTTCTCAAAGTTTGAAGACTTGAAGGCCTGAAGATTTTCCCAATCAGCAATGTGTTTACTTGGTATAGAAGCTTGAGCAATGCGGCTGACCCTCAAGCCAGGTCCAACTACCTAACCGGGCCGGACTCTTAACTTAGGTGAAGCGATCCAACCTGGTCAAGATCTATTACTTGCTGATAACCATCCCAGCTTATCCAACAAGCTTCTCCCTCAGCCGATGCATTTATTGTTTCCAACTACTCAGCCTCCAACTTTAGCTGAAGTTGGTAAAGCAGCATGCTGAAAAGACATTCCTGCAACCTGTCAGTACCTCAATGAGGAATGTCAAAGTTACCAGTTCTCACATCCCCTCAACTGCTCAATGGAAAATATCTTCATCAAATCTCAGACATTAAATGAAAAGATACTCTCATTAAATGCCTACCAGTCCAAGTCATCATTTCAACCTCTTCAGAGACAACGACTCCTTTTTGAAGTTCACTATAAATAGCTTTTCCAGAGCAATGAAGATGGTTGGTGCATCTAAGATCTTTGAGAGTGAGTTTCCAAAGAACTATCAACCTCCAAACATTCATGTGAGGACCCCGACCCGAAACCTACACGTGTCCCGAGCTGGAGCGTCCCCAAACTAACTCCAAACTTCCTAAATTTTTAAAACTTTGATTTAACTTACAAACTTAAACATACTTGACATAATCATTTCAAAATAACTTCATTCCTCTCTACATGGGAGGAAGAGTTGAACAACTTTAAAAGTAACAACTTGTTTTAGTTACAAAAGATTTCGGTTATAACGTAGAAATTAAGTTTTATATATACAAACTCCATAAAGGAATTATACCAAAATACATATTTCTACGCCAACCTATACATATCCCGACAATCCCAAAATATCACTTCCAAACTCCTTTCCGTCCTTACTTGGTCGGTCCGCCTGTCTCGGGATCTAAAAACATTAAAGGGAGAGGGGTGAGAATAAATCTCAGCAAGCTATTATGAATGCAGCAATATGCCAAGCAAGATGCAACACATATCAAGGTGCATATAACACATTGGAAAAGCTGTAAAGACCTTACATTACCTCGGTTTACCTTTTCCCGTCTGAATCATAGTCGTACAACATTGGAGATAAAACCTCACTAATTAGTGATCTGCTTGAGCATTATTCACTTCTTATAAGACCCATTTTTCAGGGAACCATATAAGATAGTAGCAACTATGTAAGGCTTTTGGCTCAATACAGATGCTATAACCCCAATCTGTGGTCACAGAAGGGGACGGTCACAGGTATAACATAATCCGATCACATTAGGTCACACTTTCCATAATTGATCGTATTACGCTATACCCCCAAACATCAGCTGATTAACACAAATCCAAGCACATAATAGTTACTTGAAATAAAATCCACAAAAGGGATGAGAGATATAACCACATGGTAAATTATACTCATGTTCAACCAATATCATAGTGCAACATTTATTTAATACACTATGCATAGCACAATCAATGAATACATATTCAACTAAGGCAACAAGGTATCATCAACCAACCCTACATAGTAAATATACAACAATACATGGCCTCTATAAGGGTCCAAGCTCCATTTACCAAGTTGGAGTCACATTGGTTAAGTGGCCAAACAATGCTACCAAGCGTTTTCCGAGTAGTAATTAAATTACTTCCACAATTTCATTTTAACCAAATGAGACGTCCTTGCGTAGCTAAAATATTCTACTTTAACCTAAGTTAAAGAGGATTAATTCATATCCTAGGTAGACTAGGTTTCTACTACTTTAAAAATGGTTAGGAATCATGATAAGTGGTTGTTGGTAGAAATCAGCAAGAAAGGAAATTGGTGGAGCATCTGTTGACATGGGCGACCGCCCAAGGTGGTATGGGCGACCGCCCAAGCAAGGGGTAAAAAGGGGTGAAGTTTCTGTGGAGATGGGCGACCGCTCAAGGGAACATGGGCGACCGCTCAAGAGACATGGGCGACTGCCCAAGCAGGGAAAGATTGAAGGCCATGAAGCTGGACAAATGGGCGGCCGCTCAGCCCCACATGGGCGACCGCCCAAGCCTGAATTCCTCAAAATCTGCAGCTGAACCAAAAATCACCACTAACAATAACCATTCTACTCCTAACTCTTTCATACCTCTTCCAAACAAATAAGATGAACCCAACCCCTTTCACTTACTTAGTTAATTCTCACATTTCACCATCACAATTCAAGTTTAACATCCTTAACTCAATTTAAATCATACCCTCTTACTCTTTATCATTTCCCATGAACAACAACACTATATTTATTTCCTTAGCCCATTCCTCAACTCCAAGAAGTTTTCCAAATTATCAAACAACAAGAATAACAAACAATAACAACATCAATTAATTCATGAGCATGTAATTGAAGGAAAGTCATAATAACTCACATTAACAATATGAGATGGAATAACGATCTTTCTAGCTTGATGCGCTCCCCTCGTTGCCCCGAACAAGAATACGCCAACGGATCGAAAAATAGAGAAGGATTGAATTTGCTAAGAATTTTGTAAGGAAAGGTTTAAGAAAGAGTTTCCATGGATTCTAATTGAGGAGGAAAAAGGAATGAGATGGGGAAGTATGGGGAGGTTGACTAAGGAGGTGGTGAGGGAAAAAGGGGAGCATGGCTTCCAATGACTCATTTAATGAGTTCTTTCATCTTTCTCCAATTAAGCCCCTCAATTTCTAAAGAATGAAATTAAACCCTTTACTTCGCTCCTCTACACAAGGACAACCCAACCACTCATATTTTATTTAATTTCAATTACTATACTTCAATAAAATACTTTAACTTATTTCCATTTAATCCTAAAGCTTTAAAATTATTTCACAACCATCTTAACTTAACATAAGAAATCAAAAACATAAAGTAAGCACATAAGGTCAACCAATAATATAAAATGCATATAATAGGATGCTAAAATAGTGCCTAGGGTTAGGGTCGTTACACTCACTCCCCCTTAAAGAAAATTCGTCCCGAATTTTAAAAGGACTTACTTGCAAGTTCAAACAACCAAGGATATTTCTCACTCATTTTCGACTCTAGCTCCCACGTTGCTTCCTCAATGGTATGATTCTTCCATAGGATCTTTACTACCGGAATGCTCTTAGTCCTCAATTTCTTAACTTGAAACTCCAAGACTCTCAACGGTTCTTCAACATATGACATATCCGCCTGAATCTCATCGGGAGGAGAACTCAATATATGGGAGGGGTCATGACAATACTTTCTAAACATTGAAACATGAAACACATCATGAAGCAAAGAAAAGGATGGAGGTAACGCTAACCGGTAAGCCAAATCCCCAATCTTTTCTAGAATCTCAAACGGACCAACGAACCTCGGAGCCAATTTACCCTTATTACCAAACCTTTTAATTCCCGTCCTCGGAGAGACTTTCAAAAACACGAAGTCACCAACTTGAAAAGATAAGTCTCGCCTACTATTGTCGGCGTAGCTTTTCTGTCTACTCTGAGCTGTCTTCAATCTATCCCGAATCACCTTGATTTTCTCCGTCGAATCTCGAACCAAATCCGGGCCCCAAAGCCTTGCTTCACCAACCTCGTCCCAACACATCGGAGATCTACACCTCCTACCATACAACGCCTCATACGGAGCCATCTCAATGCTAGATTGATAACTGTTGTTGTAAGCAAACTCAACTAACGGTAGGTGATCTTCCCAAGACAATTGAAAATCCATCACACAAGCCCGCAACATATCCTCAAGTATCTGAATGGTTCTCTCAGACTGACCGTCGGTTTGAGGATGAAACGCCGTACTAAAACATAGTTTAGAACCCAAGGCTTCATGTAATGCTCTCCAAAATCTAGAAGTGAATCTCGGATCTCTATCGGAAACAATACTAACCGAAACCCCGTGAAGTCTAACAATCTCCTTCATATACAACTGAGCTAACTTCTCCATCGAGAACTTGGTTGACACCGGAAGAAAATGAGCCGACTTTGTCAATCTATCCACAATAACCCAAATAGCATCCATCTTCTTCGCGGTAAGAGGCAGACTCGATACAAAATCCATCGAAATTCCTTCCCATTTCCACTCCGGAATATATAATGGTTGAAGTAGTCCCGCCGGTCTCTGATGCTCGGCCTTGATTTGTTGACAAGTTAAACACTTAGACACATAATCCGCAATCTCCCTTTTCATCACCAATATCCACGTTTCAAGTCTTGATACATTTTCGTACTACCCGGATGAATCGCAAACTTGGACTTATGACCATCCTCTTGAACACGTCTCTTGATCTCCGGTGATGAAGGAACACAAATTCTCTCTTGGAAGGTTAAAATTCCATCTCTATTCAATGCAAATTCCCCGGCTTTCCCATCTTGCACTTGGCCCAAAATTTTCTTCAACTCCGGATCACCTTGTTGAGCTTCCTTCAAATCCCCATACAAGGTAGGAACAGCTCGCACATTCGCAATTATTACTTCACTCCTCACCTCTCGGGAACTCAAAGCTGTCACATAAGCCTTTCGGCTAATCGCATCCTCCACTACATTTGCTTTCCCCGGATGATAAGAAATCACACAATCAAAATCCTTCAAGAACTCTAACCATCTTCTTTGTCGGTTATTCAACTCCTTTTGGGTAAACAAATACATCAAACTCTTATGGTCGGTGAAAATCTCAAATCTCGCCCCATAAAAGTAATGTTTCCATTTATGCAACGCAAACACAATCGCCGCCAATTCCATGTCATGAGTAGGGTAATTCTGTTCAGTCGGTGATAACTTCCTAGAGACATACGCAATCACTTTCCCATTTTGCATTAGTACACATCCCAATCCCGCCTTCGAGGCATCACTATAAATAACAAAATTTTCACAACCATCCGGAAGATTAAGAACGGGAGCCGATGTTAACCTTTTCTTCAACTCTTCGAAACTCGGTTCACATTTGGAATCCCATACAAAAGATACATCCTTCCGAGTCAACCTTGTCAACGGAGTTGCAATTCGAGAAAAACCCGCACTTGCTGAACTTGGCGTACAACTGCTTCTCACGAAGAACTGATAAGACAATCCTCAGATGACTTTCATGCTCCTCTCGGGACTTAGAGTAAACAAGAATGTCGCCTATGAACACCACTACAAAGCTGTCAAGATACGGCTTGAAGATACGGTTCATCATATCCATGAATACGACCGGAGCATTAGTCAACCCAAAAGGCATCACAACGAACTCATAGTGACCATATCTAGTTCTGAAGGCTGTCTTTGCAATGTCATCCGGTCTAATCTTCAACTGATGGTATCCGCTTCTCAAATCAAGTTTAGAGTAGATAACGGAACCTTGAAGTTGGTCAAACAAATCATCTATATGCGGAAGAGGGTATTTATTCTTTATGGTTGCTTGGTTCAACAAACGATAATCAATACACAATCTTAAGGTACCATCCTTCTTCCGGACAAATAAAACCGGTGCTCCCCACGGTGACACACTTGGGCGAATAAAACCCCGGTCTAACAATTCTTGCAACTGAACCTTCAACTCTTTTAATTAAGCCGGAGCCATTCCATAGGATGCTTTAGAAATAGGTGAGGTACCGGGCACTAGGTCAATACAAAACTCTACCTCACGATCCGGAGGCATAGAATACTCACTTGAGAACACATCACTAAATTCATTAATAATCGGGACATGAGCTAATTCAGGGGATTTCTTACTTGAATCTATCACATAAGCCAAGTACCCCGCACACCCCTTAGATAGCATTTTTCTAGCCTTTAAAGCAGAAATAACATGTAAACCGAACATTGATTTGTCCGCATCAAATATAAAAGTAGGCACATCAGGCATAGCAAATGAGACTCGCTTTCTACGACAGTCTATCAAAGCATGACACTGACTCAACCAATCCATCCCAAGGATCACATCAAAGTCACGGATTGGTAACTCTACCAAATCCACTGGCAACACATGCCCACATATAGTCACATCACAACCATGATATATCAAAGAAGATGCGAGGCACTCTCCCATAGGAGTAGAAACCTCCAACACATAAGGCATAGATTCAGGCAATTTATGTAATGAAAATGCAAAATGAGATGCCACAAATGAATGGGAAGACCCGGGATCTATAAGGATGCGGGCCTTAACTCCTGAGACAGGAACTATACCTCTAATGACAGCATTAGGATCGACCTCTCCTCTACCCAAGGCGAACACTCGACCTTGCACTCTATCCTTGGGTTTCCCTTCGATATCTCTTTTCACACCACCACCTTGTCCCCCTTGTCCGCTACCCGAAGCTTGCTTCCTTTGCCACTTAGGACAATTCTTCCGAAAATGGCCTGTTGCCCCACACTCTAAACATTTTCCTTGCTTGCTCCAACACCTATCCTCTGAATGTCCTGGCTTCTTGCAAAATCCACACAATGCCCCAAACTGACCTGGAGTCGAACGGTTTGTCGGAGCCGCCACATTTCCTCCTCTGCCTGCTCCCGGAGCTGATGTCCTTGGCTGCCCTCTATTCTGCCCAGAACCTTGACCTTGGAATCTATTCTTACTTCCACCTTCAGATTTACTACGATGCTCTTCAATATCATTCTCAATCCGGTATGCCATATTCACGGCCGCTTGGTAGTTGATGAAGTCATGCGTCAATAACTGCTTCCGGAACTCCACCCTTAAACCTTTCACAAACCGGTAGATCCGCCTCTCTTCTTCCGGCACCAAATGAGGACAATATCGGGCTAACTCTGTGAACTTGGCAGAATACTGTGTTATGGTCATTGTCCCTTGCTCCAATTTCAAGAACTCGACTTCCTTCTTATCCCTTGTAACCATTGGAATGAAATGATCTTGGAACTTGCGTGTGAAGTTCTCCCAAGTTTGCGGTGTAAGGTCCCGATCCCAGCCATCCTTCACTACTTGCCACCAATGCTCAGCAGGTCCTTCTAACTTGAAGACAGCGCATCTCACCTTCTCCGCATCCGGGCTCTCCATTGCCGCGAAAATCTTATTCATCACCTCAAGCCATCTCTCTGTCTTCAACGGATCCGGATCTCCATTGAAACTCGGGGGTGCCATCTTCACAAATTTCTCTAGGCCATGGTGCCCTTGCCTACCTTCTGATTGTTGTTGTGCCCTACCTTGATTTGCCATATTTTCTAGAAATACTCGGAACATATCCATCATTTCTGCATTTGGATTACCAACATTTCCCAAGGCCCGATCCTGATCGTCATCATTTCCCGCCATTAGAACAAACTCCTGCATTAAACACTCGATGTCAGTTATCGCACACTCCCACTCAGCTAGACTCTACCCGAGAACTCTAACCGAGCTCTGATACCAACTGTGAGGACCCCGACCCGAAACCTACACGTGTCCCGAGCTGGAGCGTCCCCAAACTAACTCCAAACTTCCTAAATTTTTAAAACTTTGATTTAACTTACAAACTTAAACATACTTGACATAATCATTTCAAAAGAACTTCATTCCTCTCTACATGGGAGGAAGAGTTGAACAACTTTAAAAGTAACAACTTGTTTTAGTTACAAAAGATTTCGATTATAACGTAGAAATTAAGTTTTATATATACAAACTCCATAAATGAATTATACCAAAATACATCTTTCTACGCCAACCTATACATACTCCGACAATCCCAAAATATCACTTCCAAACTCCTTTTCGTCCTTACTTGGCCAGTCCGCCTGTCTCGGGATCTAAAAACATTAAAGGGAGAGAGGTGAGAATAAATCTCAGCAAGCTATTATGAATGCAGCAATATGCCAAGCAAGATGCAACACATATCAAGGTGCATATAACACATTGGAAAAGCTGTAATCACCTTACATTACCTCGGTTTACCTTTTCCCGTCTGAATCATAGTCGTACAACATTGGAGATAAAACCCCACTAATTAGTGAACTGCTTGAGCATTATTCACTTCTTATAAGACCCGTTTTTCAGGAAACAATATAACATAGTAGCAACTCTGTAAGGATTTTGACTCAATACAGATGCTATAACCCCAATCTGTGGCCACAGAAGGGGACGGTCACAGGTATAACATAATCCGATCACATTAGGTCACACTTTTCATAATTGATCGTATTACGCTATACCCCAAAACATCAGCTGATTAACATAAATCCAAGCACATAATAGTTACTTGAAATAAAATCCACAAAAGGGATAAGAGATATAACCACATGGTAAATTATACTCATGTTCAACCAATATCGTAGTGCAACATTTATTTAATACACTATGCATAGCACAATCAATGAATACGTATTCAAGTAAGGCAACAAGGTATCATCAACCAACCCTACATAGTCAATATACAACAATACATGGCCTCTATAAGGGTCCAAGCTCCATTTACCAAGTTTGAGTCACATTGGTTAAGTGGCCAAACAATGCTACCAAGCGTTTTTCGAGTAGTAATTAAAGTACTTCCACAATTCCATTTTAACCAAATGAGATGTCCTTGCGTAGCTAAAGTATTCTACTTTAACCTAAGTTAAAGAGGATTAATTCATATCCTAGGTAGACTAGATTTCTACTACTTTAAAAATGGTTAGGAATAATGATAAGTGGTTGTTGGTAGAAATCAGCAAGAAAGGAAATTGATTGAGCATCTGTTGACATGGGCGACCGCCCAAGGTGGTATGGGCGACCGCCCAAGCAAGGGGTAAAAAGGGGTGAAGTTTCTGTGGAGATGGGCGACCGCTCAAGGTAACATGGGCGACCGCTCAAGAGATATGGGCGACCCAAGCAAGGGGTAAAAAGGGGTGAAGTTTCTGTGGAGATGGGCGACCGCTCAAGGGAACATGGGCGACCGCTCAAGAGACATGGGCGACCGCTCAAGAGACATGGGCGACAGCCCAAGCAGGGAAAGATTGAAGGCCATGAAGCTGGACAAATGGGCGGCCGCTCAGCCCCACATGGGCGACCGCCCAAGCCTGAATTCCTCAAAATCTGCAGCTGAACCAAAACTCACCACTAACAATAACCATTCTACTCCTAACTCTTTCATACCTCTTCCAAACAAATAAGATGAACCCAACCCCTTTCACTTACTTAGTTAATTCTCACATCTCACCATCACAATTCAAGTTTAACATCCTTAACTCAATTTAAATCATACCCTCTTGCTCTTTATCATTTTCCATGAACAACAACACTATATTTATTTCCTTAGCCCATTCCTCAACTCCAAGAAGTTTTCCAAATTATCAAACAACAAGAATAACAAACAATAACAACATCAATTAATTCATGAGCATGTAATTGAAGGAAAGTCATAATAACTCACATTAACAATATGAGATGGAATAACGATCTTTCTAGCTTGATGCGCTCCCCTCGTTGCCCCGAACAAGAATACGCCAACAGATCGAAAAATGGTGAAGGATTGAATTTGCTAAGAATTTTGGAAGGGAAGGTTTAAGAAAGAGTTTCCATGGATTCTAATTGAGGAGGAAAAAGGAATTAGATGGGGGAAGTATGGGGAGGTTGACTAAGGAGGTGGTGAGGGAAAAAGGGGAGCATGGCTTCCAATGACTCATTTAATGAGTTCTTTCATCTTTCTCCAATTAAGCCCCTCAATTTCTAAAGAATGAAATTAAATCCTTTACTTCGCTCCTCTACACAATGACAACCTAACCACTCATATTTTATTTAATTTCAATTACTATACTTCAACAAAATACTTTAACTTATTTCCATTTAATCCTAAGGCTTTAAAATTATTTCACAACCATCAAAACTTAACATAAGAAATCAAAAACATAAAGTAAGCACATAAGGTCAACCAATAATATAAAATGCATATAATAGGATGCTAAAATAGTGCTTAGGGTTAGGGTCGTTACAATTCAAGTTCAAGGCATTCAAGTCCCACATTCACTAGACCATATCTCTGTTAGGACATACACTGAGCACCTTCAATCAATTCATGTAGTGTTCCCCAACAAGACTATTAATGGAACACATTGATTGAATCACACACACCTTCTAGAGAAATCAGTTCAACTTGTGAACACATCTCTAGAAAACACTTGGTCATTCTTGTAGCACGATCCATTAGTGATCATTTTACTTTTGGCAGCCTTCAATCATTGGGCTTGCAACTTGTAATAGTTAGGTATCATTAATAGTAGTGCACTTTCACAAATCCGAGTTCTGACCAAACTTGGTAGAGGACGTAGCAGTTATTTAACACTGTGAACCTCTTCAAACATACTCCCTCCGTCCCATACCTACATGCCTACTTTGACTTTACACGTAAATTAAGGAGGGAGTATTATATTTAAAGTGTTGTGAGTGTGAAAATAAAATAGGAGAGAGAATGAGTGGAGGGAATAGTAAATTATAATGGTGTTGTGAGTATTAAAATAATGTAGGAGAGAGAATGAGTGGAGGGAATAGTAAAGATTCCTTTCCATTTTAGGAAATGTGCACGTAGGTTTGGGACGCCCAAAATGGAAAGTGTGCACGTAGGTATGGGACGGAGGGAGCATGTGTCATTTCTTGTTTTTTTTGTTCATTGTTTGTGATTGTTGTAACCGGTTGACAATCTCTCAACCGGTCACAACCTATTGGTTCTAAGGTACTGCTTGCTTGCTTGGCCTCACTTGGAAAACTCAACCGTTGTATGACTTTTAACTTACTCTTTATAAATCCTACTCCCTAACCGATTTGTGTGAGTTCTCTAACCGACACATTTTCCGCTGTGCAAACCTTGTCCCATCGGTTAACTATTGAGAATTGAGACTCAACATTTTCTAAAGGTTTTTAAGAGTTTTAAGAAAAAGTTTTAACAAGCTATTCACCCCCCCCTCTAGCCTGATTCCTACCAGTTGGGCCTAACAATGACAGTTCATTTTCCCGTGATAAGTGAAAGCTCACAAAAGGGTCTTCAGTTGTGGCTAGAGGCACAAAGGCCTCTAGAATTTTCTTGACTCAGGTCAAAGTTATTATTGATGAAGCTAATGCAGTAGAGTCACCCGATGAGACCGAGTTGTGGCATAAGAGGTTATGTCATACGAGCTTGAAAGGTATGACTGTCTTATCTAAGAAAAAATTATTATCATATCCTAACAATTTGCATTTGGAAAAGTGTGTTCATTGCCTTGTGGGGAAGCAAATAGAGTTTCCTTCAAAACTTATCCACCTTCAAGAAAGTCAGAAGTACTTGAGCTTGTTCATTCTGACGTTTGTGGTCCTATGAAGACTAGGACACTTGGAGGTTCCCGATACTTTGTGACTTTTATTGATGACCACTCCAGAAAGCTTTGGGTCTACCCTTTGAAGACAAAAGATCAAGTGTTAGACATGTTCAAGCAGTTTCAAGTCTCGGTTGAAAGGGAAACTGGAAAGAAATTGAAGTGTATTTGGACTGATAATGGAGGTGAATACATAGGTCCGTTTCATCACTACTGCAGACAGCATGGTATTAGACATGAGAGTACTCCACCAAAGACTCCACAGTTGAATGTCTTGGCTGAGAGGATGAACATAACATTAGTGGAGTGAGTCAGATGCTTGCTTTCACACGCTAAATTGCCTAAATCTTTTTGGGGTGAAGCTTTGAGTACAGTTGTGCATGTACTTAATTTGTCTCCATGTGTTCCTTTACAGAATGAAGTCCCTCATAAAGTTTGGTCAGGTAAGGATGTTTCCTACCATCATTTGAGAGTCTCTGGGTGTAAAGCTTATGTTCACATTCCTAGTGATGAGAGGTCTAAGCTAGATGCTAAGATTAAGCAATGCATTTTTCTTGGTTATGGTCAAGATGAGTTTGGTTATAAACTTTTTGATCCCGTTGACAAGAAAATAATCAGAAGCCGAGATGTTGTGTTTGCAGAGAATGAGACTTTGCAGGATATTGACAAGAATCAAAGTTCAACACCTAAGGCTAGTGGTGGTTGAGGAGCATGGTGAGTTCAACTAACTTAGAGATAATTCAAATGGAGGAGCATGGTGCAGTCAATGACCAAGATAATCAGCAGGATGGTGCATTTGAGAAAGTTGGCCTTGATCATGATGTTATAGATGGTGATATGGTTGAGGAACCTATACAAAATGAGGTTCCACTAGTTGTACCGAGGAGGTTTACTAGAGAAAGACATTGTTCCATTAGATATCCAGAAAGAGAGTATGTGTTACTCACAGATAGTGGAGAGCCTGAGAGCTTCGAGGAAGCCTTGGATAAAGAACATAAGGATAAGTGGCTTGATGCCATTAAATATGAGATGAAGTCTTTGAATGACAATCACACTTATGAGTTGGTGAAATTGCCTAAAGGGAGGAAAGCGTTGAAGAACAAGTGGGTTTTCAGAATCAAGAATGAAGACAATAGTTCAACACCTCGGTATAAAGCAAGATTGGTTGTGAAGGGTTTTGGTCAATTAAAAGGCATTGATTTTAGTGAGATTTTCTCTCCTGTTGTAAAGATGTCCTCTATTCGGACTGTTCTTGGTCTGACAGCTAGTCTTGATTTGGAGGTTGAGCAGATGGATGTTAAAACAACCTTTCTTCATGGTGATTTGGAAGAAGATATCTACATGGAGCAGCCAGAAGGTTTTCAGGTTAAAGGAAAGGAGAACCTTGTATGCAAATTGAAGAAGAGTATCTACGGGTTGAAGCAAGCACCTAGACAGTGGTATAAAAAGTTTAAATCACATGGGAGCAAGGCTACCGGAGATTACTTCGATCATCGCGTGTTTGTTAACAAATTCTCGATAACGATTTTATCATTCTTTTACTCTATGTTGATGATATCTTGATTGTTGTGAATGCTTCAAGGATTAACATGTTGAAGCGGATTGAGCAAGTCTTTTGACATGAAATACTTTGGCCATGCAAAGCAAATTTTAGGAATGTAAATTACTCGTGATAGAGGGGCCAGAAAAAATTTACTTGTCATAAGAGAAGTATATCAAGAAAGTTCTTCAGAAATTTGGCATGAGTGATACTAAAGCAAATGGTCGTGTCCACTTGCATCTCATTTCAAATTGAGTATCAAACAATGTCCGTCCACTGATGAAGAGAAGGAAAATATGCAGAAGGTCCTATATGCTTCAGTAGTTGGTAGTTTGATGTACGCCATGGTGTGTACTAGACCTGACATAGCTTATGCAGTTGGTAAGGTTAGTCGTTTTCTCTCTAATCCTGGTAAAGAGCATTGGAATGCTGTGAAATGGATTTTGAGGTATTTGCGTGGTATTACCAACTTATACGTTACTTTTGGTGATGGGAAGCCTTTGTTAGTTGGTTTTACTGATTCGGACATGATTGGAGATATTGATTCTCGTAAGTCAACTTCTGGTTCTTGGTTAAGTTTGCAGGGGGAGCTGTGTCATGGCAGTCGAGGTTGCAAAAATGTGTTGCACTTTCTACTACTGAAGCTGAGTATATTGCAACAACTAAAGTGTGTAAAGAATTGTTGTGGATAAAGAAGTTTCTCCATGAGCTTGGAATCAAGCAGGAACAATATGTGTTGTTGTGTGACAATCAGATGCCATTCATCTTGGTAAGAAAGTGGCTTTTCATTCTAGGTCCATACGCATTGACGTTCGTTACCACTGGATGCGGAATGTGTTGGATTCTAAGTTGCTAGCGCTTGAAAAACTACACACTGATGATAGTGGTGCTAATATGTTGACAAAAGTTTTGACAAGTGGGAAGCTTGAAATATGTTGTTCTAAGAGTTTAAACATATAATAACTAAAATCCATTTTTTTTGGAAATTGAGTGAGTGCGATCGCCTCCACTCGTATCTATGTGGGTCCGTCCCTATATAATACCACTCATCAACTTCATTTTCATTGATATGGGGTCTTCTAGAAAATTCCCAAAATAAATTTGTGCATGCTAGGCCTAACCAGACAATATTATACTAATATGCAGAGTGTTAGTGTCATCTCCAATCTTCCATATCAGTTCTCTTTTACAATGGCAAGGGATGAACATATGTCACTCATAATATAATCTGAACACTGCCATACATCAGCATTAACAAAAACATCTCGTTGAAAAGATTTGGCGTTCAGTATTCGACAAATTAAGGCATTCGGGTCGGCCATAAATTGTTCACAAGCATGACAAGATTGAATAATTGCAGATTACGAAAGTCTAATCCATCATCTTCATCCTTCGACATCATTACATTTGATAACATAATTATTACTTCACAAATTAAGAAAAATTAAACTTGAATATCAACGACTCTCAAAAATGATAGAAAACAAAGACTATTAACGAAAAAACAAGGGCTTCCAACAATATGAGAAGCACAAGGACTCCCACGAAAAAGAGAAGAGGTCTAGGCTCCGTTTGTTTGGAGGAAAATGTTTTCCGGAAAACATTTTCCTCATTTTTCGGTGTTTGTTTCGCACCAGAAAAAGGGGAAAACTTCATTTTTATCTTATTTTCTGAAAAACATTTTCATTTTTCGGAAAACATTTTGCCGGAAATCATTTTCCGGAAAATGTTTTACGCTAAACAAACGAAGCCCTAATGACAATTGAAATTGTCAATACACACAATTAAATATATACAGAAACAAAATCCTAATTTAAACTAAAATTAGATTTGAAAAGTAAAAAAGTAAATTTAAAAAATTAAATCCATAATTTCACATTTATTAGTTAAGTGTTAACGTATTAACAATTAATTAACAATTAATTAATGTAAATTAATAAATGTAAATTAATAAATGTAAAATTTTGAGGATGTACAAGTTAATCTGATCTCAAAGAAGAAAAAAATCAACCTAATGGGTCATGGCCCAATGGTATCTTGGGTGGCTTCCAGTAGAAGGGTCGATTCGGTCAGGAATCCTGTGGATTAATTTCTTTCTTGGGTTTCGGTCCTAGAGGCCGGACACATCCATTCGGTTAAGGAAGCGTTGTAGGAGGGCTCCTCAGTGCTGGAGTATAAGAGGTCTTTGCCGCACGGCGATTTGGGCGTATCCGCGATTTACTCCGCTAGGATATCTTGTGGGACCGGTTCTTAGTGGTCAAGACTAACTCGGCGAAGGCGGGAGCGCAGGTATCAAAAAAAAAAAAAAAAAAAAAAAAAAAAAAATCAAAGATAAAGAAAATGAATCAATTTGCTTTACCTGGTGTGGTATTAGTCTCATTGAATCTTGGCCGCTAATTACAATTCCAACCTACGGCTAAGATCCATAATCCTCGTCATTTCTTTCCATTGGCCAGACTTCGCTTGACATTTCACTATATATTCAACGTTCAACAAAATTGGAATCTCAAACTTTTAAATTCAGCATAAAACCCTCATCCCTTTTCTATTTTCTTTATCGAGTTTGCGTCTCACAAATGGCCGGAAGAGGAAAGTCTCTGGGCTCTGCCGCTCCAAAGAAATCTACATCACGAAGTAGCAAGGCCGGTCTCCAGTTCCCCGTCGGCCGTATCGCTCGTTTCCTCAAGGCCGGCAAGTACGCCGAGCGTGTCGGCGCTGGCGCTCCTGTCTACCTAGCCGCCGTTCTCGAATATCTCGCCGCTGAGGTACCTCTAATCTCGTTCTCTATCGATTTAATCGACTGTCAATTAGAACTGGTTTTGAATTCTGTGTGATTGTGTTTAATTTGGGAAATTAGGTCTTGGAATTGGCCGGAAATGCTGCGAGGGACAATAAGAAGACACGAGTGGTGCCGAGGCACATTCAGCTGGCCGTGAGGAACGATGAGGAGTTGAGCAAATTGCTTGGAACAGTGACAATTGCCAACGGCGGTGTGATGCCTAACATTCATGCTCACCTTTTGCCGAAGAAAGCAGGAGGCGCCTCTTCCAAAGCCGATGCTGATGATTAGATCTGGATCGTATTTCATTCACAACCTCTGAGTTGAAAACACAGTTGATAGGATGAATTGATGATAATGGTAGGGTTAGTAGGATAGGATAGGATTGATTGAATCTTTTGGATGTGTAGAAATCAAAGAATAGTTAGGTTTTGTTTCTTTTTTCTCTTCAGTCTTAAAAGTTCTGGTCAGGAATGGAATGGAATGGAAATGTTGAAATTAATCGAGATTGCATTGTTGCAAAGCATCATCAAGTTCAATTTTGTAGGGTTGCTTCATGTCTAACACCCATTATAATTTGGCTGACCTTGAGCCCTACCCTTTATGTTTTAAACTGCGTTTTGTACTTTTTCATGTACATGGCCTTCTTGTCATCTTTACCTCCGTGATATTCAAGAACATATTTCTTGACAGTATTGGGCTGGAACAACTTTGTGAATTGTCGTTGCACCATTCAGAACATCATCAAAGATCTAAGGTGATGATATTTTATTAGTTATATACTCCCTCCGTCCCACAATTGTATAAATTTTTTGGTCCGACACGGAAATTAAGGTAAAAAGTGATAAAGATAATGTGTTATGAGTGTGATCTTATTTTGTGTCCTAGTATTATTCTTCAATGATCCACCTGTCTAAATACCAATTTTTACTCCCCTGGAAGGTCTTTAGTTGAAGATTTAAGAATAATTCGAGTCTGCTTCAGAAGAAATATTTGAATCAAGCCAATCCGTTTCTCATGCACTCTAAGATAGATTAAATTCAAAATGTCTGGAACATTCTACGAAGTTGCATCCATTAGCTCAGAGGCGGTAAACATAAGCCGAAAAGAGTGACGGGTGCCATGGCTTGCGATCATACCAGAACTAATACACCGGACCCTATCAGAACTCCGCAGTTAAGTGTACTTGGACCCTGAGAAGTCTTCGTGTTGCACCCCACCCCAACTTTAAAAAAAAAATAGAAATAAATAAGCTGAAAAGAGTGTTGCTATTCACACCCGTAAAATTCTTAGTATATCCGTATTCGTTCAGTTTTTTTTTTTTTATAAGAATGTCCCAATAATTTGAGAAAATCAAACAGGTAAAAGCAAATGTGATCAAGTTATGGTAAAAGCCAAAATTAGAATTAAAGAAAAATAATACAAATGCAATTCTATTGGGAAATCACCCAATTTGGGGAAAAAATGCAACAGAAACTAGCAAGCGTCTCAATTGAGAACATATCACAACAAGGATTCATGAAAGTTGAGGCATATACACAACTAGTTAATACTCTAACCCTAATTCAACTAAACCTACACAAACAATAGACGAAAAGATACCAAATTGCTTAAAACCCTAATTCCCAAACCAAGATGGCAATATTGCATAATTAAAGGACGATTAAGATTCCAAGACCATTCCTTTTTCCATTCTATTCATCATCATCAGCAGATGGCTTCGAAGAACCACCGGTTTTCTTGGGAAGCAAAAGGTTGTGGATGTTTGGCATTACACCACCGTTGGCAATGGTCACATCACCAAGAAGCTTGCTCAATTCTTCGTCGTTCCTCACAGCCAACTGAATGTGTCGAGGCACAACTCTAGTCTTCTTATTATCCCTCGCTGCGTTTCCAGCCAATTCAAGGACCTGGAATCATTAATTCAGGACCAATTTCAGCAAAACAGTTTGCAACCCTAGAATTTGATGAAACCCTAAATTTTGGGTGTAAACAAGTTATTAAACAAATTGATTCGATTGAAAGCGTCGATTGAAGAATAATTACCTCAGCGGCTAGGTATTCGAGGACGGCAGCAAGATAGACAGGAGCTCCGGCACCAACACGCTCGGCGTACTTGCCAGCTTTCAAGAACCTGGCAATACGACCGACTGGAAATTGAAGACCGGCTTTGCTACTTCTTGATGTAGCCTTCTTCGCGGCTCCCGATCCTAGGGTTTTACCTCGTCCGGCCATTGTTATTCGAACAAATTCTACAGAAATTGCAGAGAAATTGAAATCAACGAAACGACAGAGGAACCGAGATGTTATTTGTTCGTGAAATCTGTTGGCGTTGTGAATATATAGTCGTGAAGTAATTTGAATTGAGCCAATGATGTAGATGTACGCGAATCGTGGTTTATGGCCGTGAGATTAGATTGAAATAAAGGGTTGGATATGTTTCTCAACTTGCCTCACATCACATGCCAGATATCTACTACTACTACTATTGTTTTATTTGACGTCATGCTTGACAGTTGTGATAAAAACATAATAAAATTATAAAAAATTACTCCAATACGACATTACTAACATTAAACTTGATGAACTCGGAGAATTTGTTTGTTTCCAAGCAGAGATGTCAATTCGAAAATACGAAACGGCACGGAACGAAATTATGTTGTTTTATGATGAAAACGAGATGAGATAGGACAAAATAAAACGGGACTAAAATACTCCATCTCATTCCGTCCTATTTGCGGGACGTGGGAACCCGCGAGACAATGTGATACCCGTTGACTAGGAGGGATAAGCGTTGACTAGGCGCTAAGGTTAAGACCACGACCTATTTATGCTTGAAACCCCAACTTCAGCCTCCTCGTATATAAGGCCAAGGCACAATTTTTTTTCTTTTTGATATAAATATGGGATAAGTCACACCCAAGGCCAAGGCACATTTTTTTTTTCTTTTTGTTTCAATGTGGGATAAGTCACGGCCAAGGTCAAGGCCGAGCCAAGGCAAGGCCAATAGGCCAAGGGCCTCATCAGTCAATATCATCAGCAACAACAAGCCTTTACACTTAACGTCGCGAGACGGGACGGGATGGGCGGGGCCACACTATGTTGTCCCGCGACGGGACGAAACGGGACGGGACTAAAATATTCCGTCCCATCCCGACATCCCGTCCCATTTGTATGGCGGGACGGGACGTCTCGACGGGACCGTCCCAACTTGACGGCTCTATTTCCAAGTCGAGCTATGTGGTGTCGTTAGCAATCTGTGTCAAGATGTACAAGCTAAGGGTAAGGAGGTTATTGATCGACAGTGACATTAATATCTTCATGTGATTCAAAACTGGTTAAAAATCCTGATGTACAAGCTAAGGGTAAGGGGATATTGTCGCTAGCAATTTGTGTCAAGTATTCCATTTTATTTCATCTCGTGTGTAGATTTTACTTGACATATTCCAAACTTTTCATTGCATCTCGCATGGAGATTTTACTTGGCGTATTTCAAGTTTTCCATTTAATCTCGCGTGTAGATTTTACTTGGCATATTCCAAGTTTTTCATTGCATCTCGAGTGGAGATATTAATTGGCATATTCCAAGTTTTCTGTTCCATATGGTGGCGTTTCGCCTGAATACCTGATGCCTTGAAACCAAGTTTTTATTTTTTCCTACGAGTTTGCCATTTTAATAGCAACTCGCCATGCCTTTTGCTCAGAATCTACATGAGCTCATCATGTTCACCTTGCTCAACTCGCGTTATGCTAATGAAGATAGTTCGCGGAGAGCGGGTTCCTGGTTGTAACACCATGTTTCTATTATTTTTTCCCGAGTTGCCCTTTAAATGACAACTCGCCATGAGTCATTTTTCGGCCTTGCCTCGTAGAGGTCATGTGCTTACGCCATTTTGTTAATCCGCTAATAAATGCGCTTTACCATTGGCGGGTTACCTGGTACCTTGAAGTTGACTTAGGATCTACCCAAGTTCATCATGTTCATTTTTGCTCGGTATCTTTAAATCAAGTCTTTGATGCTTGGTGCCTTTAAACCAATTATTTGATGCTCGGTGCCTTTAAACCAAGTATTTTCCGGATGGAGGGTACGTGCCTGCTTATATAGTCTTTGCATCTAACACGGTACCTGAAAATTTTGGAGTCCAATTGACTTCTTTTCCCAATTTCCTTATGACTTCTTTTCCCAATTTCATTTTTCCTTCAATTCCTATTTGCACGAGCTGGCGACATCCAGGCTCTCCTGCGGCATCCTCCTTCCGGCGACACCCACCACTCCCTCCAGGCAACCTTCCAGCACTCATACTCCACACTTTGGCGATTTCGATCTCGCTCAGTATTTCATATCTTTCTCCTGCGACTTCGCCCAAGATTGCGATTTCGACTTCACTCGTCCCAACTCCCGATGATAGCTCAAGGCGACTTCATCGGCGATTTGCATCATTCCAGGCGAGTTCCATGCTTGCTATATCTGAGCGAATTCCTCTGTAAGTCCTTTTTCTTTTCCAATATCCTTTTGATTTCGAATAAATACATGAGTTTGGTTGAATTTTATAATCGAACTGGCAATTTCAATCGAATCGGCGATTTCCATCTTCAGTCTTCACCTTCATTCTCGTTTGATTTCGCTATGATTCCGCTCCTTTTCTAAGTAGGTCATGCGATTTCCTTCTTCAGCGACTTGGTTTCAATTTATTCTAAAATCAATTGGCGGTTTCCATGACCGCGAGATGCGCTTTGATGTCGCTGGTATAGTCGATTTGGAGAGTGGTAAAATTATGTTTGGCGAGTTTCGACTCTGTGAAAAATCCTTGTCCTCATTCGCGATTTGATGGCGATGTTCGAGGTGGCTGTTGTTGGCCATAGGGAAATGGAAAAAAATTGGAGGGTTTCCATTTCTGTCTCCAGATCTTCACTCTTCTTCAAAAAAAAAAAAAATCAGAGATGAAAGTTGCTTCCCTCTCTCCTCTTGAATGTCGTTAGTGAATGTAAGATATTTGGCTGCCTTTTTATCCTTTCCCGACAATGTAACCAAACTGATTCTACAAAAAATTCACTCACCAAGGATTCCTAAGTTGGATGAAATGTATAGTTGTACAAGGCGTTGAATCTCCGATAGCAATTTACAAAATAATACACCGTTAGGGGTGGGGGTTCTTTCCCCCAAAACCCTCCGATGTGAGAATCATCAATCAATCCTTTGAGAATATGAATATTGAACATTTATAGAGAGATTTTAGGGTTTTGAGAGGAAGAGAGAGAGAGAGAGAGAGAGAGAGAGAGAGAGAGAGAAACTGGATCAGACCTCCTCCCTTCTTGAAATGAGAAGCTTCCTTTACATTTAGAGTAAGGAGGGGATTTTGCCCTAAAGCCCATCTGTCCATTTGCCCATATGTAGGGGTGGAAATGGTTCGGCTCAAACCGCGGTTCGGAACCGAGCTGAGCCAAACCGTGCGGTTTAGCTCGGTTTTTAAACTTATGCGGTTCAGCTCGGTTTAGAAAATTGATAAATCACACGGTTCGGTTCGGCTCACGGTCTGACCCTTCAAGCCGAACCGAGCCGAACCGTTTCAAGCTGAACCACGAGCCAAACCGTAGAGCTGAACCGTGGAGCCGAGCTAGCTGAACCATAGAGCCCTTATATGGTTTTTAGACGGACCATTGATTAAATTTAGTAATTGTGGTCTATTCAAGTATGATATTTCACATGTGTTTATACTTTATACCCAGTGATATGCGCAAGAGGAGATAATGATTCTGGCGTTGTTCTAGGTCTCTAGTCAACCTTGTTAATTGGACGATAATTTGCAACAAAAAAGCAATTTGTATAACTATCACAAAGTTCGAACGAAAAGTATCACCTCGGAGCATGAGTCTCTTGGTGAAGACTACGAGGAATGGTGTAGTTGTAAATGCATTGGAAGGCATCCATCTCTCATGTTTTGAAACTCGTCAATACTTCTCTGCAATTGCAATTAAAACATTATCCTGAAGAAGCATTTGGGGTTGACACCATTTACTGATTAGGTTCTTGTAGTTCCATCTCCCCAACTTACCATGTAAATTTTGTAATTGAAAGGGCAAACTTTGTTTAGTTTTGCACTGTAACTTAAGATTACAGTCCTTGCTAGTATAGTATGGTGTAAGAGTTGTGGTTCAAACCGCGGTTTAAGCCACGATTTGAACCGTAAAAACAGACCGTGGTTCAAACCGAGTCGAACCGTGATGGTTTAGCTCAGCTCGGCTTGGACTATTTTGTGGTTCAGCTCGATTTGGGATTTTTTCAAACCGATGTATAGCGGTTTGACTTCTAAATTATCCCAAACCGAGCTAAACCGAACCATTGTCACCCCTACCCATATGGGCTGCCCTAAAACCCATTGCAACTTATCATAATATCTTAGGGTACAAATATCAATAATTACCATTTTATCCACATAATACTGCACATTTTTTATATATTTGTTATGTCCATTTTGCCCACTAGACAAATCGTATTTTTCGTATAATTTTTTATTGCCAAATTACTACCACCCTCCGTCCCATGATAATATATAAACTTTCTTTTTTGGGCGTCCCACAATAATACTCCCTCCGTCCCGCCCGAAAGGGCAATTTTGCCTCCTAGCACGGAAATTAAGAAATGAATAAGGAAAGTGATGTAAGAAAGAGAAAAAGGTTAAATGTTGTGAGTATGAAAAATTAAATAGGAGAGAGAATGAGTGGGAGGAATAGTTAGGAGAGAGAATGTTGTGAGTGTAAAAGTAAAGTAGGAGAGAGAATGAGTAGGATAGGAAGAGTATAAAAATAATAAAAACTTTCCTTTTTGGGGTTGTGCCCTTTTAAATGGGACGCCCAAAAAGGAAATTTGTGCCCTTTCGGGCGGGACAGGGGGAGTATATACTTTCCTAAAATGGAAAGGAATCTTTACTATTCCCTCCACTCATTCTCTCTCCTACATTATTTTAATACTCACATCACCATTATAATTTACTATTCTCTCCACTCATTCTCTCTCCTATTTTATTTTCATACTCACAACACTTTCAATATAATAATTTCTCCTTAATTTAATTTTCGTGCAAAATTCAAAAGTCTATAAATTCCTGGGACGGCGGGAGTATAACACAATCAGGGCCGGTTCAAGGGGGGGTCAGTGTGGGCAACCGCCCGGGGCCCTTAGTGGTAAGGGGCCCATTCTTAAGTAGGCTATAGTGTATATAGTATATATATATATATATATATATATATATATATATATATATATATATATATATATATATTTATAATTATAATAAATATTTAAAAAAGGCCCACATTCAGTTTTTAAAAAAGACCCACATCAGTTTTTAAAAAAGGCCCACATTCGTATTTAAAAAAATAAAAAAAAATCTTTTGTTTAATAGACACACGAAAAAGGGAGAAAGACCCACGTTCAGATTTTAAAAAAAAATAATAATAATTATTTTGTTAAACAGACACGGAATGACGAAAAAGGGAAAAAGGATTCAAAGGAAAAGGGAGAAAGGAAAGTGACGAGATTCCAACCCAACCGAAGACGAAGAGACGATCGTCGCCCGCCGCCGTCGAAATCGATGTCGTCCACCACCATCCTGCTATATCTCTTCTCTATTTCTTCCTAGTTCCACTGTTTAGGGCTTCTATTTAACAAAAATTTTGCCAACAAACACAAAGGTAATTTAATTTTCAACTTCAATTTCTTTATTTGATTGTAGATTACTTCGATTTAAATTAATTTGGGGATAGAAGTTTCATTATTTCGTTCCCAAATTACTACACTTACTTTTAGGGTTTTATTTGAAGATTTTTTATTTTACTTCAATTCCTATGATTTGATTTTTTATATTTGATATTGTGATTATAGGTTCAAATCAGTTTATTGAAATAATCATTCGTCACAAGACTTCATCTTACAAGAATTTAGGTGTTAATGTTCTTTTTGTATTACAACTAGAGCAAGCCCGTGTCCAAGGACACGTGTTTTTTTTTTTTTAATTAATTTTTTTTAATTAATTTTTTTTTAATTTAAAAAAAATTAAATTTTTTTTAAGGGTAAAATGGGAAAGAGACAACTTAATGAGGACAAAATGAAAAAATTGGCATATTTGGTAATGTTCATTCAACTGTTCACCCTTGTTGTGTTACACAATATGAAGATCCACAAGGAAGACAACCATATCTTGGAAATGGATAATTTATGCAGGAAAGTAGGAAACCAATCAGATTATTGGATAAATAAATATAATATTAATGGCCCATGACTCTTTATTCTTCATTATTGGGCTGAGAAATAGAAAAGCAGAATGTTCTGGCTTCTAAATGGCCCATCCTCCATCGCTAGTGACAACAAAAGGGCAGTGATAATCTTTTCAACTTTCTCTCTTCTAATTTATTTTTGGGGCCGATCAATAAGCTCATCAGATAAATGAAAACGATCAATAAAGATAGACATTTTCAAAACTCGCCAAAAAATTCTTAGAAATTTTGTGAACCAGATTGCCCACCTTCCTCTCTCAAGCGCACAGACGCCAAAAAGTCCTTAGCGCTAAGCGCAATTATTAACCTACGCTTTCTCTCTCTTCCTTTTTTTTTCTCTTAAATTTCTAAAATGTAATATCTCAAAGTCTAAAAGTCGAAAATATAATCTGAAACCACTGTTTTAATCGGATCGCCAATACGAATCAAACAAGTTTACTCATCATATATTTCAAAATTTATAAATAAAATTATTTTTCACTTGTAAAAATTTGAGAAAATCATTTATCATTTGTTCACATGATTATAACTATATAATGGTTTTCACATTTATAAACTGAGAATTATATTTCACAGTTTCGATGTCGATGTAAATAACTGTATAATGATTTTCACATTTATAAACTGAGAATTCTATTTCACAGTTTTGATGTAAATATCTGTATAATGATTTTCACATTTATAAACTGAGAATTCTATTTCACAGTTTCGATGTAAATAACTGTATAATGATTTTCACATTTATAAACTGAGAATTCTATTTCACAGTTTTGATGTAAATAACTGTGTAATGGTTTTCACAGTTTTGATGTAAATAACTGTATAATGATTTTCACATTTATAAACTGATAATTCTATTTCATATGTTTGATGTAAAAAACAAATGTCTTCATATCAACGATGAGCTTGAAACAGAAATTCTATTTCACAGTTATTTTGGTTAGTGTTTGAAATCTATTTCACATTTTTTGAAGTCGATTTCACAGTTTCGATGTAAATAACTGTATAATGGTTTTCACATTTATAAACTGAAAATTCTGTTTCACAGTTTCGATGTAAATAACTGTATAATGATTTTCACATTTATAAACTGAGAATTCTATTTCACAGTTATATAAAAATGTTTGATGTAAATAAATAATGATTTTCACAATTTTGATGTAAATAACTAAGTTGTCTATAAAAACTTGCAAAATATTCACCTTCTCTCAACAGAGACATATCTTCATACCTTGGACACTTTCACTTGCTCTTTCTTTTCCAAATAAAAATTTACTCCCTCCATCCCGATATGAATGTCCAAAAAATTTTCAAACTATAAAGGATTAGGATTTAAGAATGCCTACAATTCAGGTTTTCACTTAAGATGGATAAGTGACGAAAAATGCGAAGCTTAAGCTTTAATTGGTGACGAAAAATTATAAAGGGTTAGCATTTAAGAATGCCTGCAATTTAACATGCCATAGCAGGTATACAAAATCTCATTACATGTGTACCTGAAAATAAAGAACCAATGACTTCAGTAAAGGACAAGTTGAAGGTAGCAAGTTAAGCCCATTAAGGCCTAATGATCCACCTAAGCCCACAGTAAATTCACTGAGCGACCGAAGTGCTTGATGCATAGCTTCAAGAGAAAAATGTGAATATCCCCACCCAACAACAAGTTCTTCCAATTTGCATGACCTTCCTAGTTCAGAGCAGGGGCGAATCTTAGTGAGGGGTGGGAAAGGCTCAAGCACACCCCAGATTTTTAGGAATTTTTTTTTTTTTTTTTTTTTTTTATTATACCCACACACCTACGAGCTAAAACACCAAATATATGGCTCAACGAGGGTACATTCCATCTTGTAAAGGATCCCAATGATCCTCCAATAATCTCGGATATATCTTCTCAGCATTAGAATATTTACTCATTATCTTTCTGTTATTTTTCTAGATAGTTGAATATATTTTGTATATCTCCTCCTTTGTATTCTTGATCACATGTATATCTTCCATGTATATCTCTAGGATTCCATGTATATCTCTAGGATTTTATTCTCTGTCTGTAACTATATATTGACATTTCATGAATGGAAAAATCACTTTTTGCCAAAACCTTCACATGGTATCAGAGCATCAGTGATCCCAATCTTTTTTTTCAAAAACCACCCACTGCCTTCTTACTTCTTCCGCCGCCCTCAACCCTATTTTCCATGGCAAATCCGTCCTCCTCCTCCATCCCTAACATCGCAGAGCCAAACCACCCAATCTTACTCGTTAATCTCTCTCAATGCAAAACGCTCACACCTCTTACCTACCTCTGCTGGTCCTCTCAGGTAACTTCCCTCCTGTTTGGTTTGGACCTCCTAGGCTTTATTGATGGCTCTCATCCCCCCCTCCCGAAACCATCAAAGTCGATGGTAAGGACATCAAGAACCCTGCTCTTAGCACTTGGAATAGGCAAGATCGCCTTATACTTAGTGCCCTCTTAGGAACCCTTGACACCACTGTCGCACCCCTCGTTTATCAAGCCACCACTTCCAATCAAGCCTGGGACATCCTCAAAACGACCTACGCAAACCCTTCGCGTGGTCACATCCTTCAACTCAAAGACCATCTTGATTCCATTACCAAATCCTCCCTCTCCATCACTGACTACATGCAATCCATAAAGTCTTGTACCGACAAACTCTCAATTCTAGGCAAACCTATGGACCCGGAGGATGTTATTGCCAAAGTTTTGAAAGGCCTAGACTATGACACTTACAAACCCATCATTGACTCCATTCGTGCTAGAGATAATCCCATAACCTTTGAAGCCCTTCATGAAAAGCTAATCCACCACGAGCTCTCTCTAAAACAACATCCCACTCAACCCACCTTTCCCATGTCCGCCCATGTTGCCCACCGTGCACCCTCCCCATCTCATCACACTCATTCACGCCACTTCCCCAGTCAGCCAGCCTCACTTCCCATTCTGCCATCACCACCTCAGACCCGCAACTTCTCCCCCTCCTCTTCCGTGCCTTTCAAAGGCAAATGCCAATATTGTCGCTATGTCGGACACGTAATCTCTCAATGTCGTCAATTTAAACGCGAATATCCTAGTGTTGTCTTCCCTCCTCCCCCATCTTCCAGCCGTCCACCCCGTACTACCCACACGCAAAACCAGCCCCAAGCCCACACGGCTTCTGCACCTCACTCCTCCTCTCCGACCTCTTGGCTAGTTGACAGCGGTGCTACGCACCATCTCACAAATAATCTTTCCACTCTCTCTCTTCACCACCCGTATGATGGCAGTGATGAAGTCCTCATTGGTGATGGATCTTCTCTTCCCATTGCCAACATAGGTAGTTTTTCTATTTCTTCTTCCCACTCTAATATTCATTTCAATAACGTTTTGCATGTTCCCTCTATCACCAGAAATATTCTCTCCGTTTCTCAATTTTGCAAAGATAATAATGCACTAATTGAATTTTCTCAATCTTCTTTTCTTATCAAGGAAATCTCGACTCACCGCATTCTTCTCCACGGAACAACTGATCGTGGCATTTATCTTTGGCATCCTCACTCGCCCCAAGCTCATCTAGGCACATCAACATCTCTTCAATCGTGGCATCATAGACTAGGACACCCCTCTCCCCCCATTGTCTCCCATTTAAACAAGAATTTTCATTTACGTATTCCATTTAGTCCATTTACTTCTTGTAACCCTTGCAATATTAATAAAAGTCATAAACTCCCGTTCTCTACTTCTTCTCTTCACACTAATGCCCCTCTCGAGCTAGTTTTCTCTGATGTTTGGTCCTCTCCTATTTACTCATATGACAATTACAAATATTATGTGATATTCGTGGACCACTTTACCAAATATACTTGGCTATATCCCCTCAAAAACAAATCTGACACGTTCGCCACCTTCACTCGGTTTAAAACTCTCGTAGAAAATTTTTTCTCTCGTCCCATTATTCAATTCTTCTCCGACAACGGTGGTGAATATCTAAAACTAACTCCCTCCCTTCTTCAAGATGGAGTCACCCATCTCACCACTCCACCCCATACCCCCGAACACAACGGCTTTGCCGAAAGGCGTCATCGCCACCTTGTTGAAACCGCTCTTTCCCTTCTTTCCCATGCAAAACTCCCTCTCACCCTTTGGTCTCATGCTCTCACGACCGCCGCTTATCTCATCAACAGACTACCTACTCCCACCCTCCAAAACGACTCACCCTATCTCCGCCTCTTTCAAACCCCTCCAAACTATACCAAACTTCGTAGCTTTGGGTGCCTTTGCTATCCATGGCTAAAACCCTACACACCTCATAAATTAGCTCCCAAGTCGATCCCTTGCATCTTTGTTGGCTACTCCCCCACCCAAAGTGCCTACCATTGTCTTGATCCCACAACTCACAAAATATACACTTCCCGTCACGTAAAATTTATCGAAACCGAATTTCCATATACTTCTCTCACCACAAAACCCATTACTTCTCATACCATCTCCCCCTCTGAATGGTGCTCTATTTCCATTCCAATCATACAGCAACAACCCCACACCCATCCAGCCGAGCCCACTGTCCCTCACCCCACTCCGTCAGCTCCCCCTCCCACTATTTCCGAAACACTACCCCAGCCTCCCCCTCCCTCCTCTTCTGCCACCAGCCAACTCCCCTCTTCCTTTTCCGTCCCAAACAGCCCTACCCCCACTTCCCAAGCCGAGCCACCTCCTGTCACCACAAACCAACCTCAACCCTCTTGCACAATCAAAACTCGCCTATCTCATGGCATCCGAAAACCAAATCCCAAATATGCTAACCTCACCACCCTATCCTCCCCTTCCTCTCTTCCCACCTCCACCAAATAGGCACTGTCCATTCCTCATTGGCACAAGGCTATGTGTGAAGAGTACACTGCTCTCATGCATAATAATACTTGGTCCTTAGTCCCATCCCATGAAGCACCTAATATTGTCGGGTGCAAGTGGGTGTTTCGTATCAAATACAATCCTGACAACACCATCCACAAATATAAAGCCCGCCTTGTTGCCAAAGGTTTCCATCAAAGACCCGGCCTTGATTATTCCGAGACCTTTAGTCCCGTAGTCAAACCCACAACTATACGCCTCATTTTATCTCTAGCCATCACCCAGGGTTGGCCCCTCCGCCAACTTGATGTCAACAATGCCTTCCTACAAGGCCACCTTTCTGAAACCGTGCTCATGTCACAACCCCCTGGCTTCCAAGATTCCACAAAACCTTCTCATGTGTGTCGTCTTTCCAAGGCCATCTACGGCCTCAAACAAGCACCACGTGCTTGGTACAGCTCTCAAACAATTTCTCATCTCCTTCGGCTTCAACCCCTCCATTGCCGATCCGTCTCTTTTTACTTTTCACCAAAATTCCCACCATCTTCTTCTTCTAGTCTACGTAGATGACATTGTTGTTACGGGTCCTTCCACTACCTTTCTTGAAACCTTCATCACTAATCTTGCCTCTCAATTCTCTCTCAAAGATCTCGGTCCCCTCTCCTACTTCCTTGGGGTCAAAATCACACCCAACCCTGATGGTATTATTCTCTCTCAAACCAAATACATAAGCGATCTCCTCACCCGCCATAACATGGACAACTCTAAACCTTCCCCCACACCCATGTCTACCTATCCTCCCCTCTCGGCCCATCCTCGTACCCCTATCTATAATCCCTCTGAATACCGAGCCATCATTGGTAGTCTACAATATCTCTCCCTCACTCGACCCGACATTGCTTTCCCGGTTAACAAACTCGCTCAGTTCCTCCATCACCCCCAAGAAACTCACTGGATAGCTCTAAAACGATTACTTCGTTATCTCCATGGCACCATTCACCTGGGAATTCAAATTTACAAACAGTCCCCACCCATTCTCCATGCTTACTGCGATGCCGATTGGGCAGGGGACAAGGATGACTTCCACTCCACCACCGGATTCATTGTTTATCTCAGTCAAAATCCCGTTACTTGGTCTTCCAAAAAGCAACGAGCTATCGCTCGCTCCTCAACAGAAGCTGAGTATCGCGCCATTGCTGCCACGACTGCCGAGCTCCTTTGGGTCCGCAACCTTCTTACAGAACTCGGCATTCACTCTTCAGCACCACCCGTCGTGTTCAGTGACAACCTTGGTGCCACCAACTACTCAGCTAACCCCATTTTTCACTCCCGCATGAAACATTTGGCTCTCGGCTTCCACTTTGTACAAGAGCAAGTTCAGCTTGGGAACCTTCTTGTTCAACATATCTCTGGCAAAGACCAACTTGCCGACCCACTCACTAAACCACTCTCACGAGCTAGGTTTGTCTCTCTCATCTCCAAGATTGGCCTCACTCAAGGACCGTCCATCTTGCGGGGGCGTGTAAAGGATCCCAATGATCCTCCAATAATCTCGGATATATCTTCTCAGTATTAGAATATTACTCATTATCTTTCTGTTATTTTTCTAGATAGTTGAATATATTTTGTATATCTCCTCCTTTGTATTCTTGATCACATGTATATCTTCCATGTATATCTCTAGGATTCCATGTATATCTCTAGGATTTTATTCTCTGTCTGTAACTATATATTGACATTTTCATGAATGGAAAAATCACTTTTTGCCAAAACCTTCACACATCTTTGGCCAGCAAAATGCCTACAGTTGTTCCCCCCATGGGTTGTGTTGATTTAGTCAAAAAGATCAAAACTTTGTGCAAAAGAAGAATTGAAATTTTTGGGTTTCTTGGAAACAGTCACAATCTACTTTACGATTGAAAGGAGCTTCTGATTTTTAATTTTTTTTTATGCAAATAATTTTGGTGTGCAATTAGTTGCTTGATGTGAGTCTCTGAATTGATTTTCTACTTAGAAAACACCTTGTGAATTTATCTCATTTTTTGATAATGGGGTTCTGTACAAAAAGATATGTAGTTAGCCTGCTGCTTAGATTATTTTAGTCGCACTAAAGTTGTATTGCACGTGAAAAAAATAGGCAAAAAAAAATTTCGGGGGCGCTGCCCCCGAACCCCCGTATGATCAAGCCCACCTGGTTTGGAAATCCTGGATTCGCCCCTGGTTCAGAGTACAGTCCTTTGGACGTTGATTCACCCTGATCAGCCTTACTTTCTTGTTAACACAGAGTCATACAGCCTCTTGTTTTCAAAATCTTCAAACTAGGATTTTTGCAAATAATATGAGATAAAGTAGTGGCTGAAACCTGAAATTACACAAGTAATATATTTCTGGTCAGGAAACATCAAACATCAATGCGATAAAACCATGTGTTCTTCTGTGATATCTAGCAAGTACTCCCTCCGTCCCAAAATGTTTGTCCCATTTGACTTTTTTGTTGAACTTTGACCAC
This sequence comes from Adenophora triphylla var. japonica, assembly GCA_022495995.1. NCBI lineage: Eukaryota > Viridiplantae > Streptophyta > Magnoliopsida > Asterales > Campanulaceae > Adenophora > Adenophora triphylla. The sequence continues at coordinate 653,046 of JAFEMH010000089.1, forward strand.
AAATTTATGAGAGATTAATCATGTTCATGAAATTCTAAAAGTTGTTGTTGATAATATTATTAATGGTGAATCAATAGGAATTTTTAGAATTTCATGAACATAATTAAATTGTCATATATTTGTGGTCAAAGTTCAACAAAAAAGTCAAATGGGACAAATATTTTAGGACGGAGGGAGTATAAAACAGACTTCAGTTTATATTGGAATGCTATCATACCTTAGTATCGGAAACATCAAGCATCTCCAAGAAGGAACTAGAGAAACTAGAAAGACCTTCTTCAACAACTTGAATCTCCCTCACACATAAACTCTTCAGCATGATTGTTTTAGACATAAGCTCTGAAAAAGATGCTTCACTGATCCCTGCCACATAAGTTAATCCTCATACATATAGATTTGGGTAGTCCTAAGAACAACTATAACAAAGCCAACATATTTCCCAAGACCGAGACTCTTCTGTAGAAGCCATTGAATTCGAAGATACTAAGTTCCTCTCGGGCATAATATCAAACACCTTAACTGCTTATTCCACAAAGCCCCATTTCCCATACATAGCTATCAAAGCAATACCAACAAATAATTTCGAAACCAAACCCATCTTCACTACCATCCCATGAATACCTTGTCCCAAACCCGAATCCAAAAGCCACGAACAAGCTTTAATTACACGAGGAAAAGTGAAGTGATCAGGTGTATGTTCCATAAAAAACATCAAATCAAGAAACATAGAAATGGCATCAACCCAATGCTCATTCCGAGTGTACCCACTAATTAACGCATTCCATTGGTATAAATTCTTGTCCCGTAACTGCTCGAAGACCAACCGAGAATCAAAAGGGAGACCACAGGTGGAGTACATTGTAATGATTTTGGTGTTGAGCACGGGGTCGTTCTTCAATTGCGTTGATGCCCAAACAAATTCGAGGGCCAAAAAGATGGAGGGTCGTTCTTCATATGTTTGATTGAGAATAATTGGTGTTTGATTTCACGGTGGTGGCTATGGGTATGGTAACTGAAATTACCCGGATCGCAAGGTCGACGAGCGATTTGAATTTCACGGGAAAGGAGAATCGCCACACCATTTTTATTATGAGCCAAAACTTTGAAAAAAGACTTTTGAAAGGGGATTGTTTTTATTAGGAACCAAAACTGAAGAAAGGCTTTTGAAACAAGGATCATTTTTATTAGGAGCAAAAACTTAATAAAAGGCTTTTGAAACAAGGATCATTTTTATTAGGAGCCAAAACTGAACAAAGATTTTTGAAACAAGGATCATTTTTATCAGGAGCCAAAAATTAAGAAAAGGCTTTTGAAACAAGGATCATTTTTATTAGGATCAAAAACTTAAGAAAAGACTTTTGAAACAAGGATCGTTTTTATTAGGAGCCAAAACTGAAGAAAAGGCTTTTGAACTGAGATTGTTAGGTTCGGAGGTCACGTTACGCTTCGGGAAGAGATAAATTTGGGATCACCCGAAACGCCTCGTATTGACGAGTCTTTCTACCTTTCTCGAAAATTGTGTGTGTGTGTGTTTGTGTTACTTGAAAATGAGTTTGAATGACAAACTTTGGATTGAAAGGAAGTATGAATGGCGGGTTTTGAAATGAGTCGGACATTATAGCATTACCCTTTTTTGAGAAAAAATGACAGGAAGGCAAAGGTTTTGATTTGAATTGGGCATACGTTACCCTTTTTTGATAAAACGACAGTGAAGAAAAGGCATTTAAAGAAAATGGCAGTATTGAAATGACGATCGACAAGTCAATTTCTTGACTCAGATGTTAAAAGTAAATATGATCAACAAACCAAATGGTTTGGATGATAAATGACGATATTGAAAGGACGATATCAACGAACCAAACGGTTCGGACGGTGCGATCAACGAACCAAACGGTTCGGACGGTAAAGAGCGTTATTGAAATGGCAATCAACGAATCAAACGATTCGAACGGTAGAAATGACAATCAACGAACCAAACGATTCGGACGGTAAATGAGGATCAACGAACCGAACAGTTCGGACGGTGAAAGGCGTAATAGATAAAGTTTATAAAAATGGGTCAAGATCTCCATTTTAACCCTAAATTACTCCTTTAGAAGGAGAAAAGTGATAGAGAGAGGATCACTTAAAGACTCGTAGACAACGTAGTGTCTATATTTTGAAGATTTTGATCGGATCAGAAATAGCGTAAAACGCGTAAAAAGAGATGAAACGAAATATTGAGAGTGAGAGTTTATCAATGGCTAGGTTTTGACTCTATATCCCGAGAGATTGTATATCGGATACGAAATGGTGTTTGAAAAGGTGTTTGGCTTGGAAAAACGTTGTTTTCACGCAAATCGAGACATTTCCAGGGCTTACGAAGGATTTTGGGGCACTGGAATCTAGACAACTGGGCATGAGGGTTAATTTTTTTTCACCATTTACTGAATGGCAAGAGCTGTATTTATAGGGGGTAAAATTGCAGAACAGGCCGTCCGGCCAGTTCTTCAAGTTTGAGGGCATTTTGGATATTTGAAAATATGATGAGACTGATGGGAGATCCTGCAAAACAGGTCGGCCGGCCAGTCTTTAGTTTGAGGGTATTTTGGTTTGGCTTTGGATTTGATTGATTTGACCTAGGGCTTTGTGCATGTGTGACACGTGTCCTGCTTAGTCATTAAGTAAGGATATTTTGTTCCGTTGGGCCGTACCTTGACTGTTTTTTAAATAACTGTCCGAATAAATATCAAAACAGTCCCAAAAAGTCCCGAAAATTGCGTATTTTTGAAAAAGTGATATTTTCACGTGTTCGAACATGTTTTTAATACACTTTAATTTTGAATGATCGGGACAGTCCCGAAAAGTCTCGTTAACTTGAAAAGTGTTAGTTAACGGATTATAACGATCCGGATTTGGGTACTTACAGTATGGCAGTGGCAGTCTAGACATGGAGCTCGCCGGTGGTGGAGAAGCTAGAACAGAAAGGGAATGAATGAGGATTGTGCATAGAAAGAGAAGAGGAGATTACATAGAGAGAGAGAAAGAGTATGAATAGGGGCAGTTTGACCATTTAATTTGTTATAAATAGGGTCAGGAATCTACGGTCGTTTTGATTTCAACTCTTAGATCCTAAAGAAGAATTTGAAATGTACTGTTTTTATTGTTAATTTCACCATATCTCAAGGCCTTATTGATAAAAATTTCTTTATTTTTATATTTATACTCCCTCCGTCCCATGTGAATGGGCACCAACTTTATGAGTGTGGGAATTAAGGAAAAGTAGGAGAGAGAAATAGGCGGAGGAGGTGTTTGTGAGTATGAAGAATTAAATAGGAGAGAGAATGAGTGGGAGGAATAGTTAGGAGAGAGAATGTTGCGAGTGTAAAAGTGAAGTAGGAGAGAGAATGAGTGGAGGGAATAGTGAATATTCTTTTCCATTTTGAACAGTGTCCATTCACGTGAAACGTCCCAAAAAGAAAATAAGTGTCCATTCACGTGAGACGGAGGAAGTATTTTTTTAATTTTTGTGATAAGTCAAAATAAAAATATTAAAATGAGACTAAGGAAGGAAGTAATAAAAGAATACAGTGAATTGATTGAGCCATTAATTGTTGTAAGTAAAGCAGTTTTTCATCATTTCATTTTGTGTAGACCCTCTCCTCTCTTTTCGCCTACAGGCAAAGTTTTTATTGAGAATGCTGCTCTTTACGCAGCTATAAACCAGATTGATTGTCTTTAAACTTTCCGTGACTTCTTATCCTCCCCTTTTTAAAGTTTTTTTTTCTTCCTTTTTTTTTACGTTTACAAACTTTATTTTGTCAAAAAAAAAAAATTAAAAAAATTAGAAACTTTATTAAGCTTATCAAAAAAATTACAAGTACTATTTTAATTATGTTAATACTATTTTTTATTTAAAAATACTCCTTCCGTTCCAATAAAAGCTTCACTAATTATCCAAATGGGCGTCCCGTTAGAAGTTTCACCTTTCCTTTTTTGGCAAAAAATCTTCACTATTCTCTTCACTCATTCTCTCTCCTAAAACACTATTACACTCACAACACTTTTCAAATTCACTATTCCCTCTACTAATTCTCTCTCTTATTTTCAAATTACACTCACAACATTTTTTTTTTCCTCCCATTACCATAATTCCCGTGCCGAAGGAAAAAGGGTGAAGCAATTGGTGGGACGGAGGGAGTATAACATCTACTCCCTCCGTCCCGCCCGAAAGGGCAATTTTGCCTCATAGCACGGAAATTAAGAAATGAATAAGGAAAGTGATGTAAGAAAGAGAAAAATGTTAAATGTTGTGAGTATGAAAAATTAAATAGGAGAGAGAATGAGTGGGAGAAATAGTTAGGAGAGAGAATATTGTGAGTGTAAAAGTAAAGTAGGAGAGAGAATGAGTGGGATAGGAATAGTATAAAAATAATAAAAACTTTCCTTTTTGGGGTTGTGCCCTTTTAAATGGGACGCCTAAAAAGGAAATTTGTGCCCTTTCGGACGGGACGGAGGGAGTACTTATTTAAAATGGATCAAAAAAATAATTTAAAATGAATAAAAAGATAAAAAGGGAGAGTGTGAGATACTCTCTCCGTCTCATCCGAAAGAGCACAAATTTTCTTTTTGAGCGTCCCATTTGAAAGGGCATAATCTAAAAATGGAAATTTTTTTATTACTTCTTTATTTGTGGGACTCACTTGTCATATTCTCACAATAAATATCCACTAACTTTTTCTTACCCCACTTTCTCTTTCCCACATCACCTTTCACTCACAACATTTATTTCACTATACACTTTTTTTCTTTCCTATATCACTTTTCTTAATTCTCGTGCAAAACAAAAATTTTGCCCTTTCGAACGGGACGGAGAGAGTACTCTATAAGAACGAAAGAGGATAGTGGAACTGTCTTCATCTCTATTCAATTTAAAGTTTACATAATTTATTTTTGCACGATTATTAAAATTTGAATTATTGGGAAATCTTTAGGGTGAATTATCACTGTCTGAATCCAGATTTCCTGTAATTTACCCTCATTTATTGGTGGCACTGAACCAGGTTCCTATCAACTTGCCTTGTCTTCTTCTCTAATTTAGCAAATCAAACACCCAAAAGGATTCATATTTCCCTTTCTTTTCCTTTATTCATTCAAATGGACTGGCTCTCCTTTGGTAAGTTTTTTTGTCATTCATCCCATAAGTAGTCCCTCTTCAGCCTTCAGGGATTCCCATTATTAGCAAAATTTACTGTAAAAAATGTTTCTTGAACAATCTTGCTCTGTTATTGTCTTCAAGATTATTGATTTCAGAAGGGTAATGTGAGGTGGTTGTGTAATTTAATACGGAGTATTATGTTATCTTTGATATTTTAAATGGGTGTCCAAGGAATTTGAATTTGGTTTGAAGGTTCTTCCTTTCTGTGTGTTTGAGTGAGTTTGTGTGTGTGTGTGTGTGTGTGTGTGAGAGAGAGAGAGAGATGCCAACTGTTTGGTTTTCTTTGAAGAAATCACTGCATTGTAAATCAGAGCCTTCAGATGTGATTGACCCAAAGTCAAGGAAACAGTTGAGCTCAATCTTGACTAGAAAAGTAGGAGGAGGTGGAAGGTCAGGGTGTTCAAGGTCAATTGCAAATCTCAAAGATGTCATCCATGGTGGCAGCAAACGACACTCTGAAAAGCCAGTAAGTTGTAGTCCAAGATCCATTGGCAGCAGTGAATTCCTTAACCCAATTACCCATGAAGTAATTCTCAGTAATTCAAGATGTGAGCTCAAAATCACTGGCTATGGTGGTCTTCAAGAAGGAACCGGTGGTGGCGGCGGCGGCAGTGATGGGTCGACATATGTGGGTACTTTGATGCCGGGAACACCCGGTCCCGGTGGTCATCACTCAATGCATTACTTTAATTCTTCACACAAGAATCAAGCAAGAAAGACTGCATCAAATTTATCAGAAAGAAGGGAAGGGAATTTAGGGGGTGGAAATGGAATTCCACCAAAACCTAGGGTTTCCATTGACACAGAAACTAATGGGTCTTCTGGTGTCACGTGCCACAAATGTGGCAAACAGTTTGGGAAGTGGGAAGCTCTTGAAGCCCATCATCTCACCAAGCATGCTGGTAAAAATCCACTCTTTCTTATTAGGGTTTGCTTTTTTCTTCAATTCTGTTAAACTGTTCATCTTCTTATTGATTTCTGTCAATTTGAACAAGAAAGTCAAAAGTATACCTTGTCATTTTTCGGTCCTTTAGTACGAAAAGGTTTATAATTTTTTTTGAATTTCTTTCTTGATTCTCTTGCAGCTTTTTCATTAGATTTTCTTGATCAACTAGGCATAAAGGCATATACTTTACTCCCCTTTTCTGTAGAATTCCTACATTTGATTTTCTTTGGTTTTCAGGGTGTTTGAAAAATTTACATTTAGCTTGTTTGTAGCTAACTACATGCTCTAATTTGCAGTTACTGAACTTGTTGAGGGCGATTCATCTAGGAAAATTGTGGAAATAATTTGTAAATCGAGCTGGCTTAAGTCAGAGAGCCAATGTGGTCGAATTGAGAAAGTTTTAAAAGTACACAACATGCAGAAAACCCTAGCTCGATTCGAAGAATACAGGGAGACCGTGAAAATGAAGGCTAGCAATCTCCCCAAAAAACATCCTCGTTGCCTTGCAGATGGGAATGAACTTCTACGTTTTTACGGAACTACCATTGCGTGTTCTCTTGGCATGAACGGAGCCTCCAGTCTCTGCATATCTGACAAGTGCTGTGTTTGTCGAATTATAAGAAATGGATTTTCGACTAAAAGGGAACTTAAAAGTGGAATAGGGGTTTTCACGACTTCAACTAGTGGAAGAGCTTTTGAGGCTATAGAAATATATGAAAATGATCCGTCTCTGAGGAAAGCTTTGATTGTGTGTAGAGTTATAGCTGGACGGGTGCATCGACCTTTGGAGAATATACAAGATATTGCTGGGCAAGTGGGGTTTGATTCGTTGGCTGGGAAAGTTGGTCTTTATTCAAATATTGAGGAGCTTTATTTGCTTAATCCCAAAGCTCTGCTTCCGTGCTTTGTGGTAATCTGCAAAGCCTGAAGGGAAGAAGGAACTGTTTGTTACCAAGATTTGTAAAATTCCCTTTTGATTTATGGTAAGTCCTTCCTAATTCCTCTAATGAAAGTTTTTGATCATCTTGGTTACTTGCCTTTGGCTACACTGAGTGTTTCTATTCACTGAAAAGTTACTAATTCCTCTGCCAATATTCAAAATATTTCTGATGTCTTTAACATTTGGAAACCATTCAGCAACCATGATTGTGATTTACCCGTTGTTGAACTCGTGGGAGTATTTAATGACCATCAAACGTTGAAATCACTGCCTAAGTTTGAGGAAACACTTGCATTTAAGTGGATCTAGTTAAAATTTGTCATGTTATGAGTGCATTTTACCTTGAATTTGAGTTTGCACCTCCATCTCCATGCTAGTGTTTCTTGGAGTTGCAACTAACGACTGTTCTCTTGCTGAACTCATGGGAGTATTCTAATGATGATCCAGCATTGATATTGCTGCCTACGTATGATTACACGCTTAAATTAAGTTTAACTGAGATGTAGTGGTTAATTTTTGTTGCGATTTTTGTGCATCTTGCCCACAATTAATAATTGCCATATTTTGGTAACCCACTTTGAGATTTTGAATAAGATTTCAAGAAGCATACAGCCGAAACTTTTGGCACAGAAAGGCACCACATGTTTGCACCTAGATAAGAGGTAATTCAATTTTATTTTAGTAGAATAAGTAAGCTAACGTTAACTTATAAGGATGACCGTGTGACTTGTACATTAAGTGGACTATATGGCAGTTCTTAGATGGATGGATTTTTGCTAGGCAAAATTGTTACCTCTGTCCCAAAATGAATGTCCAATTTTTTTCTTCAGTATTGCTCTTGACCAAGAACAATTTTGAATTTGTTTTGGACATTCATTTTGAGACGGAGGGAGTAATTTATTAGGTTTGTACTTGGAGTTTATCAGATATTATTATACCATAAGGGCATGTGGTCCTAGTTTGCATAGTTTTGTTCAAAGTTTAAACTAGTTGCAAAAATGAAAAAAGATTGTATCATATTACATGTCCCTTCCCAACCCTATCTTGTTCTTTTCTTTGGAGGGTTTTCCTTTTGTTTTAGGACCTCAGCCATCAGTTCAGATAAGGCTAGGATCCCTCTCTCTTTCTCCAAGGATTTTCAAAAAAAGGGTATCAGGAACTGCTGCCAAACCAAGAAATAAGAATTGTTTAATCCCAAGTAATGTACGAGTATTGGAGAACAATGTACAACAGCTTGAATCTACAGTGAAAAGCCATTACTGCTTTGGCAATAGGATTTCTCTTTACTACTCCCTCTGTCCTAGTAGATGAATAGATGTCAAAAAAGTTTTCAAATTTGCTATTGATCAAGAAAAAAATTAAATTTTTTCGGATATTCATTTTGGGACGGAGGGAGTACTTTACAAAATGTGAATATCTATAGGTCTGTCTTTTTTAGTTCTTTTATCTGTATCTATCGAGGTTGGGGTTAATCATTTTCGCCATTCAAGTATCTGTGTGGCCTTAAATGCTATGTGGGGAGTATGTAAATTATCATTAATGCATCTGATTTTCTAAACTCTTTTGGAATCCATGAAAATTCAAAAAGGTAGGAATAGAATTGACAGATTTTGAATGTTTGAATGAATTAGATATTTGAACTGCAAAGATGCCAATTTGCAGTTGGCATTTACTCTTGATTTGGACCGTTCAATGGTTGGGCTGTCTCTTTGCATAGCAAAAACATTTCTACTGTCTGAAATTCACTGTTCAGAGCTTCTACTACCATGTACGTTGCCAAGAAAGTTGCAGTAAAAAAAAATTCAGATTTCAAGAAGCATCAGATGACCCCGAAAGGCTAATGTAAATTAAACTCGGAGTTTACTACTCCCTCAGCCAAAAACGACAGATATTTTGGATCAAATTTGTACTTGTGAAAATCTTGGTGTCATTAATGGTGATAGTAGTTTTGGCTGGGAGATACTTTATTTTTTGCTGGTGTGGTCCATCTCTTGAACTGAACAGTTGCTTTCTATTGTAGTATTAGGAATAAATCATTAATGGCTGCCTATTGTTGTTGAGTGAATCTTGGTTCCATTCAAGTAGAATTTCACATTTGAGTTTGGACAGATTGTAAAATCCCACAAAAGTCTCGGGACGAGCTCGTCATGCTTTCATCTCCAGTTCGAAAACTTACAGAGGTTGACATTTTCCTTCATCAAGTTTCTACGAGTTTTCAAGGTATTAGAGAAAATCATCTAACTTACCATGCACATTTATTGCTGAAAATCTGTGCTTCCTCTAGGAAGTAGAAATCCATGTTCAATACAGCAGTCAATAGTTTGCTGTATGATTTCGTTGAAACCATATTTATATATAAATCCCAAATCTCTCAGCTTCTTAGAAGATATCTTAGCTGGTATTGATCCTCGTTCGTCCTTAACAAATCTGTAATTCGAAGAAACATAAAATGAGAATCTTTAATTAAGTTCCCTAAGTTTATAGCTTCGAAAATTGAAAAAAAAAAAAGAACTACCTCTGTAAGTTAGAACAACTAGGATACTCGTGAGCAAGATTAAGAGCCAATTCAGTCATTGCAACACTCTGGCCACAGCAGATGTATCGACCATTTGCAAGAGGGTGCTCCATAAGGAATATGTGGGCGTTGCATATGTCTTGGATATGAACCAGTGCAATCGAACCCATTCTTGAATTTACAGCAGATAGTATAGGAAATAGTTCAGGATCTCCTGTTAAAGGGGACAATAGAACTTTAACGCTGGTGGGTATGGTTGGAGTTACGAAGGGACCCGCAACAGTGGTTGTAATTACAGATACGAGATCGATGGAGTTCTCATTTGCAAACTGAAATGCAGCCTCTTCAGTTAAACGCTTAGCAAGAACATAAACCTGCAGATTTGAGTGAGAATATTGGTAATAGAACAACTTTTTTTTTTTTTTTTTAGCGAAAAAAATGCAGGGAAGAAACGGGATGTATATATACCCACCCAGCCAGTGGCTTTTGTGTTCCAGACATGATGAATGGGAGTCTGACAAGATTCATTGACCAGAGATTTCCAGTTTCCGGCACAGTCTTTAGCAGTCATGGTGCTGATTGAAGAGGTGAAAACGACCCGTTTTACTGAGTTGGTTTTCAAGCAAGATTTGAGGAGATTTATGGTTCCTTTGATGGAAGGGTCGATGATATTTGATTGAACATAGCCATCGACATCTACTAGTTCTCAAATTAAGACGATGATTACTATTAGTGTCATGTATGAAGTGTGATACTCTATAACATGAAGAAGGTATAAAAATTACCAATATCGTCGTCTTTGGTTTGTACAGAGAACTCCATGAAAGCAGCAACATGAAATACGCCATAACAACCTTCAACGGCCTGGTCAAAGCTGCCTTCTTCCTTTAAATCAGCTGTGAATAATCTCAATCGTTGATGGCCGCCTTGGCACAATTTTAGTAGATGGGTACATTTAGCAGGATGGCGGACAGAGGCGTGAACAGAGTAGCCTTTGTCAAGTAAGGATCGGACTAGCCATGAGCCAATGTAGCCAGAAGCTCCGGTGACGCAATACTTTGGGACGTCTCCCTGAATATCATCCATCATCTCCTCTGCAAATCTTGTCCATCTCACTGTTGTGTTTTATGTATACTAAAGAAAAGAAAAGGGCGGTGGAGTTGGTTCATTTTATTATGAAAAATACAAATGAGTACAACAATACACAACAGTATGAGGATGACAATAATAAATCAGATAAATGTACACAGCTTTCCAGGTACCACATTTTTTTAATACTAAAGTATAATCCCAACTCTCGAGATAGTTCAATGGAGTAAGTAGTAGTTATCTTCAATCAAACTCTAATTCTAATTGAACAAATATTATAAAAAAAATTACGGGCGATGGTTTTATTATTAAAGAGTATTGTTATTTACGACCGCAACTGCAACATTACTGAATATCCCCGCAATATTGGTAGTGGGAGTTGAGGAATGCGATAAGATTATGTTGGGATGTGGAGTCAAAACCATGGATAAAGGAATTTGAACCGCGGTCGGAGGAGTTGGTGAGATCAAGGAGGATTCTTCTGCAGCAGATTTGTTTCCTATTTTGATTAGATCTCCTCTTGCATTGGTGATTCCTTTTGGTAGTAATATTTGGAAGGACTTGTGAAGAAAGAAGATTACTTTCTTGAGTAGGAATCCTTTTATTGCTAGGATTTGATTTCTTGTATCATATAAATACATGTGGTAGCCTAGAAACAAATTGGTGCTGTGATTGTAAACATCTGAAAATATTATAGTGAGAATATTTTGGCTTGGTAGCGCCCCCGGACGTAGTTGTCGTTGCAACGAACCGGGTTAACATTCTTGTGTGTTCTTTTGTGTGTGATTTATTTTTCGTGTGTGTTGCATCTTATTTATTCATTCTCAAGGCTTGATCCGTTATTCCGCTGCGCAAGAACGTGATTTTCACAACAACTGGTATCAGAGCTCTTGGTTTTGTCGAATCATTGCTTGGGGTGTCTTTTGCTATGGATTTCTTGGGAGCTTTGGAGGATGGTAATAAGGTGTTGATCGAAAAGTTTGATGGGACGGATTTCAATTTTTGGAAGACACAGATCGAAGACGTTCTATGGAATAAGGATTTGTATCTACCATTAAAAGAAAAGCCGGATGACATAGAGGAAGCAAAATTCGAAATCTTGGATCGGAAAGCGTTAGGGCTTGTTAGGCAAACGTTGACCAAGGATGTCGCGAAGAATGTTTTGGAGGCGAAGACTACCATGGAGATGTTGCAGATGTTGGCGAGCATGTACGAGGCACCATCGGCGGCGAACAAGGCTCATCGATGAGGAAGGCTGTTGAACATAAGGATGGTGGAGGGCATGTCGGCAACAAAGCATATAAGTGAATTCAAATCTACCGCGACCCAACCGTCTTCCGTGGTTACTCTTGATGACGAGGTACTAGCGTTGATTTTACTTTCTTCTTTGTCGGAAAGTTGGGATACGACTGCGATAGCAGTTAACGTTTCAACAGGAAAAGTGAAGTTGAAGTTTGCGGATGTCGTTGATGTGATTCTTGGCGAAGAAATTCGTAGAAAGAGTAAGGCGTGGACATCGGGGCTAGCACCGAATATCGGTGAAAAGGGTAAGAGTGGCAAGAAGGTGATTACTTGCTACGATTGTGGGGAGAAGGGGCACTTTAGGAGAAGTTGTCCGGCGGTCGGGCGGAGCGAAGGAATTGAATGTTCTTGAAGAGATGGCGGACGTATTAATCTTGGGTGGGAGCGTTCAACGGATTCGTGGGTTTTGGATTCGGGCTCGACGTTTCATTCATGCACCGGGCAGTAAAGAATGGAGCAAGATGTTCGGGTGATTTTGGGGTTGTTCGCTTGGGAAACGATCATCCTGTCAAGGTCATTGGAAAGGGGGTAGTTCGGGTCAAAGCAACGGATGGGACTGTTTTGCGGCTACGTGACGTGCGACATATTCCGGATTTGAAGAGGAACTTGATTTCCATAAGGCAACTTGATAAGGAGGGTTGTGTGGTGACCTTCGGTTGTGGGACATGGAAGATAAACCGCGGAGCTAGCTTGGTGGCTCGTGGCGGGGTGGAAAATATGTTGTATACCACATGCAACATGAATCGTTGGGGGAAACGAAGGCGAATCCCAATGATGAATGGTGGTGGCCGAGATCGCCATGGTGGGAGAAATTTCACTAAACGGTATGTTGATAGAAAATTGGGTGATGAAGTCGGCCGACGCGGAGCCAATTTGGTCAACATGGGAGCGGGATCTAGAACGGTGATGCGATGGGTTGCAAAGAACACACAAAGGTTCCAAGCTTGTGATTGTGTGGGGCACGTGGATTCGCGCTGTTCAGGATCGATAGTTAGCACGCAAGTGAGCGGGGATGTGCAGGGAGGATCATTCGGAATGAAGACTCGGAGCATGATAGAACCGACAGTTATGTTGAAGCGTAGCTCAGCTTCAACTCACTTGGATAACTAGACAAGAGGCCGGGCGCTACCAACGCATTAGCTGGCCACTGAAAACTGAGATTTGTTTGTTTCAAGACGAGGTATCATGGATGGTTTGTCTCCAGGTGGGAGATTGTTGGGATGTGGAGTCAAAACCATGGATAAAGGAATTTGAACCGCGGTCGGAGGAGTTGGTGAGATCAAGGAGGATTCTTCTGCAGCAGATTTGTTTCCTATTTTGATTAGATCTCCTCTTGCATTGGTGATTCCTTTTGGTAGTAATATTTGGAAGGACTTGTGAAGAAAGAAGATTACTTTCTTGAGTAGGAATCCTTTTATTGCTAGGATTTGATTTCTTGTATCCTATAAATACATGTGGTAGCCTAGAAACAAATTGGTGCTGTGATTGTAAACATCTGAAAATATTATAGTGAGAATATTTTGGCTTGGTAGCGCCCCCGGACGTAGTTGTCGTTGCAACGAACCGGGTTAACATTCTTGTGTGTTCTTTTGTGTGTGATTTATTTTTCGTGTGTGTTGCATCTTATTTATTCATTCTCAAGGCTTGATCCGTTATTCCGCTGCGCAAAAACGTGATTTTCACAACAGATTACTGACATTTTGTTTGTGGCATAGAAAACGCTAGATGTTGGTCTAAATATAGCAAGTTTCTAATCCGTGAACTTCTTTGATGATGGGAACAAATTCCTGCAAATAGTATTCGTTGCACGCAGAACATTCTGGTGACTTGAACCTCTTTTTTTTTTTGAAAAATTCCCCTAGGCCCCCTGCCCAGATTTTATTCCTCTTAAAGAAAACTTTTTTGTAAATCTCAAATAAAGAGTTCTCCCCACATTATAATTTCCCAGACACCCCTCCACCTAATTGGAAGCGATCACCCCACAACATGACGCAATCGCGCGGTGTCTTCTGGTCTTTGGGGGCGATCGCCCCACAACATGGCGCGATCGCTCCCTCCTCCAATTTCAACTTAATGTCCTTCCTTTCTACACAATTTCCATTGGCCCAGCTTCAATAAGAGGCAAAATGGTCTTATAAGTTAATTATAGGAGGTGATTTAGTCTTATAATTAACTTATAAGAGTTGTAAATGTGTAAATTATGAGAGCAATTCGTTGTTATTATTGATTTTTTTTATTTTTTTGGTTGAAAAATTTGGCTTATAAGTCAATTATATGAGACAAAGTAGTTTTATAATTAAGTTATAAGAGTTGTAAATGTGTACATTATGTGAGCAATTCGTTGTTATTATTGAAATTTTTGATTTTTTTTTGTTGAAAAATTTGTCTTATAAGTCGATTATAAGAGACAAAGTAGTATTATAATTAACTTATAAGAGTTTTAAATGTGTAAATTATGAGAGCAATTCGTTATTATTGAAATTTTTTGATTTTTTTGGTTGAAAAATTTGTCTTCGTATTATAATTAACTTATAAGACCACCCGTCACACGTGTGCAAGTAAGGGTAATTATGTCTTTGTATTACCGAGGGGTGTCTGGGAAATTAACTAAATGTTGTTTCCTAAATTGGGTTTAAATCTCGCCCAAGGGACCCTTGAGGAAATCAGCATTTTTTTTTTTGCTGAGCCTAAATTCTTCAATTTAAAGACCACAAAATTTTGATCATTCTTCTAAAAAATCAAAACATTATTTAGATTAGAATAAATGAAAAAAATAGAATCTGGGATCCAAATTTTGGGGTCATTCATACATTAAAGTTTAATATTTCAATTTCATTGAGTTGGGGTTTAACAGAAATTTTCAGGAACCTTCAAATAACCCCAAAGAGAGAGAGAGAGAGAGAGAGAGAGAGAGAGAGAGAGAGAGAGAGAGAGAGAGAGAGAGAAACCTCACATCAAATTTAACTTGATTGAATTTACAATTTTCAATGAAAACTGCAGAATAACATCCAATTTTCCATACAGCCAAAACATAATGCACAAAAAGAAAGCTACTTTACTTGGCAAGAGATAGCTACTAACATACAAACTACTGGAAAAAACTCAATTAGTAGGAACAAGAGCACTACTTCCTTCCTCTCTTTCTTTCACCATCTTCTGCCATTTTTCAGCATTGTCAATTATCTCCCCAGTTTTTATGAGATATCGAACCCTTTTTCCGTTTTCCAGGACTTTATGACCCACTCGGCTAGCAACTTCCTTTTCCTTTGAATACAGCATCACATTTGAGCTATGGATAGGTGCTTCCATCTACATAAAACCAAATCCAAATTCAAATATTAACATAATTCATTACTGTTAATTGTAGCTTAATAAAAAGGCAAGATAAAGTAGTGGAAACAAAACCGTGATTATCTGTCCTGGTTCATCGCTGTTCTTCTGAGGCTTAACATGCTTTGTCTTCACATTAACGTCATCCACTACCACAACGCTTTTATGCTTAATAACCTTTAATATCTCCCCTATTTTACCCTTGTCACGTCCTGATATTACTTTTACTGTATCCCCAACTTTAACGTGCATTTTGGGTATTATTGGAAGACTGTTTGGCTTGCATTTTATCCTCTCCCAACGCTTTATCTGCAATATTTGAATTCACAAAATACCTTCAGCTACCTCAGTATCTTTGCAAACAGCAAACACACAGATTGAAATCACTACATCCCAGCCTGCATAATCTTCTTGCTGTAGCTTATAGTATTAGGATGTTTTTAGCCTCTTTTTAATACTCCCTTCGTCCCATAATAAATGCCTCATTATGGGACGGATGGAGTAGAATAATATTTCCTTTCACATACTTATTTTCACAATCCTCATCCAGCTTGAATCTCTGGGTTTGTCAAGAAGGCAGAGCCTCTAAACTGGATGGCCAAGGTAAGCATAAACGCATGACATCAAGCGAATTTAAGGATCTACATGTGCCTCAACAGAGTAAAAGAAACAATCCAGGTATATTATATATTTATGACAACAGATATCACATCACAGTCTATTACTTCCATTTCTTCCATTAAAAAAAAATATTAATGATTTCAAATAGAGACATGATGCAGAATTCTTCTATATACCTAGTGTTTCAAGACCTGCTCAACACCCCCACCCCCGACAGACACACAAAAAGAAAAAAAACATAAAAAATGATAAATAGAGTAAACCAGAATACTTGTGGATTATATTTTGTTGCATTTTGCGTCTAGTTTCTTACTACCTCTGTCCCAAAATGAATGTCTGAAATTTTTTCAAAGTTGCTCTGGATCAAGAGCAAATTTGAAAGGAAAAAAAAACCGACATTCATTTTATTTTGGGACATGGGGAGTACAAGTTACCATGCATACCTCACATTTGGTCATACACAAGAGAGAAACAATAGCCTTGGCGTATTAAGCAATAAAGAAAGAATGAAAGATACCAACCCTTGCTTGGACTACAAATGGCGTCTTTGTAGTTCTGACCTGCAGAAAACCATATCAGATGATTAATCAAGTGCAGTGTGATAGCAGCTACTTACTCTGACTATTACAAATTAATGTTTAATGATAGGAGTATGAAGCAACAAAATCATCAGAAAAAAGTCCAACTTATACAAGATCATAGGAGACAAGTTTACAAAGCTCTTACAGATCTCCTAAAGAAAGTAAGAAAATAAAACCGAGCTTTAAGATATTGAATCTCACTACTATAAATTATACTTCCTCCGTCCCACTTCACTTGATACCAAATTGACTAAAATGGTCAATTTAGGGTCGTTTTGACCAAGACATTATAGAAAATTTGATGATCTTAATAAATATTTAAAAATTGTTATTGAGAGTATTTTTAATGGTTGAATCATTTTATAATTTTTAAATTTTCATTAGGATCATAAAATTTCTATTAAGTCTTGGTCAAAACGACCCCAAGTTGACCATTTTAGTCAATTTGGTATCAAGTGAAGTGGGACGGAGGGAGTACTCCGTAATATAGTATTATTTTCTCGTTTCTGTAGATGATGCACAAACTGCTGTCTCTGTACTTTATTTCTTTTTATCCCACCTAGAAGGCACAATCTGAAGCTATGTGCTTCAGAGACACCAACAAGAAACCAAAACATACAATCATAGCTACTAAAACTGCGAAAAGGTGCATCAGGTATAGCGTGGATCTCTTTGAAATGGGACTACAATTGACAATATACTTCAATTTATCATTTTCTGTAAGCTTTTTTCTAATCCTTATTATCTGGTTCCGTGCTTATGTTACTCATTTTTCCTCCTAATTTCTTTCCTTCTACATTTTTCTTTCTTTCTATATTTGGATAGTGTGAACTCTTGCCTTCCTCTGGTATGTGAAGTCAAAGGATGTATGACTATCATTAGCCTCAGACCATAGCACAAGGTTTTATTGAATGCAATAAAAGTATTACTCACCCCGTTCCCTGAAAAGAGTTGCCTTTGACTAGTCAAACCTTCTAAGAAAGTAACTTTACTTGCTTGTACCTTCATGAGAGTGCACACGTCTCTTATTTCGGTAGACTCAAATGGTAAGTGTAACTCTTTCCTTGGGACGGATGGAGTAAATACGTTTGAAGAACTGCTTTCCTTTTAAGGGTAAAAAGGGTAAAAAAAAAAAGTGTCCTACTGATAAATGACCACAAGGCACGTACTAAAAACTACTTCATGAAATGCTTCATAGACGATAAGAAATAGTTGAAGCTAAATGGTCCAGTTACTTCAGTAGTTGAAAGGAAGAGTGGGACTGAAAAGCTGGAGGATCTCATTCTTCAACTAGAGTATGAAAAAGGAGCATGAGATTAAGCTGAAGGGTTTTTTAAGCATGATGAATTTGAACATTATTTTGCATGCATAAATAAGATTCGTAGCAAACACAAAATCAAATACAAAAATATCTAGATTACTCATCCTATTTTATAACAGAAATCAACATCATTGAGTTGAAAGCTGGTTGCTGTTTTACTTACAAAATTTGAACTACCACTATGCTCAATGAACAAGAACAAAAACGACATAATTGGGGTACCGGCATTCTCAAGACTTTAAACACGGTCAATGAAAATTTATTTTGGGTTTCCATTGTGTGTACGACAAATGCTTCATGTGCTTGAACCATAATAATATCACTGGAAATAGCTCAAACAAGAGTTCTCTTTTCATTTTTCTTGGTCAACCGGATAAAACTTAATCCAATAATTTACATAACTAATACCCCCTCCGTCATTTTCCATCATTTCCGATGAAGCCAAAGACTCACTATTTTTTAGCTTGGGAATATGATGGAATAAAGCAAAATGGATCACTAAACTGTATGCGCTTCTTTGTTATGAAGCATCAGTCAGTCCATGTAGTTTTCGACGCAATTTTCATCGTGGCTCATCCGAAAACAACCTCTCTGTGCTTTAATATATGGGCAAGGCTGCGTACATCGGACCCCCCTTACCCCACCGTAGGTGGGAGCCTTTACTGCACTGGAGTAATGTTGTTGATGTTGTAATACTCCCCTCCGTCCTATCTCAAATTGTAAAACTTACCTAATGTGTTGTCCTATTAGAAATTACACAATTCAAATATGGAAAGTTTTTAATATTTTTAATCAATGAGACCCACTAGTAATACTCGCATTCACTAAACTAAACCTAGTACTATTTCCTACCCACTAATAATCTCTACTCCACTATACACACTAACATCATCTTAATATTATATGTTTCTCCTTAATTCTCGTGCAATGACGGTTTCTTGCAATTTGAGGTGGGACAGAGAGGGAGTACTCCCTACTTATCAAACAAAATTATAAGAGATTGAATTCATAACATTTCGATGACTGAATTCCATTAACTAAATTGGAAGCTATATTCGTTAAATATTGATTGCATACACATGCTTAAATTTGAACACAGAAAGTAGACTCTTCGGATGAACATAAGACACCATTACATAATCAAACACAAAGCAGTAATGTCATTTGGGCAAATACCATTTTCGAACAGAGATTCAAAATGAAATTAAAAATCAACAAAAAAAAAATCGTATAATGAAAAATGTAGGGCATAATTAACTAACCTAGAGTACGAAATTTAGTAACAAAAAAGAGGGAAATGGAATTGAGAGAAGATACCATGGATACCGTGGGAGGAGCGAGACATGTTGAGAAGCGTGGGGATAAGGTAGAGTTTGAGGAGAGAGAAAGTGAAGTGAAGGAGCTTTGAAGTGCCGCCATGGCAGCCATTTTTCCACTGATTTGATACACCCACTCCCAAGTCCTTAACACAGACAGATTTCAGAGAACGATTGGCAAAGATAAGATTGGACGGGAAGAAGAAGATGAAGATAATGTTCTATATATGGGCCTGGGCTGAAATTCGAGCCCAAATCCTTACGTAGCCTCAATTGAGACCACAATTTTTTTACTCAAATGGTCCAACTATAGACTATAGAGTCAATTAAATTTTGACCAAAAAAATTATACAAATTTAATTATTTTCATACATTTTAAAAAATAATAGTAGTGCATCTTTAAAAAATATTTATAATTTTATAAGGAATAGGATAATCAAATTTTCATAAATGTTTGATCAAAATGTGATCAAAATTAAAGTGATTAATTACAACTCTTTTTCTAATTTCTGTTGATGATAATAAATAATTATAATTAATGGAAATTATTAGTTTTTCATGAATTATTTTTTAAAGTTCATATAATTAAGGTTGATCAAGAATATATTGTCACATGGGCAGAGATAAAGGGAAAAGGAAACAGAGGAGAACTGAACCCCAACCAATGAGCACTAGTGCTGAAAATGACTAGAATGCTAATCACTCCGTCATCGTATAAGACCACTCCCAGCAGTGACCTTCAAGGGGAGGGTCACCACAAAAAAAAAAAAAAAAAGAAGAAAAATGCATAGAAAGTCACGAAAATTGGTGACTTCGGGTGTTTTGCCCTCAGGTTGACCCGGTTATGCCTTTTCTCTATTTTTTTTTTTTTTTTTTGTCAAGTATTTTGATTTTGTATTTATATAAATATATTTTTAAAATTAATATATTTTATATATTAATTTTATTTTTAAAAGGTTGGGTTGGGTTGGGTCGAGGTCACTGATGGGAGTATAAATTATATAAGGTTGGGTTGGGTTGGGTTGGGTGAGAGAAATTAATATTTTATTTGAGGTTGGGTTGGGTCAGGGTCACTGATGGGGATGGTCTAATATTTAACTTTCGTCAATTTTGGGCGTGACTCCGGCCCTGTATAATATTTCACTTTCATCATTTTGGGCGTCCTTATTTCACTTTCATCATTTTGGGCGTCCTGTATAGGATTTTACTTTTCTAAAATAACAAAGAATTTTTATTATTTCTCCCACTCATTCTCTCTGCTACTTACTTTTATGCTCACAACACCAATCAACTTACTATTCTCTATCTCGCCTCTCTTTTATCTCACTTTTCATATTTACAGCATTTATACTACTTACATATTTTCTTAATTTATTTGTAAAATCCATTTGTGAAATCTTATATGGTACGGAAGGAGGGAGTAAATCAAGAAAAAAAAAACAAATTAATTTTCTGTTTCCCTCCTTTCGTTTTTCCAACCAATATACAAAAATTTGACAGAGCAAGAAGAAATAAATGATGTCATGCTGCACTCGAATTACAAACCCAAAGATTGGTTTTCCTCTAGCAGAGACTGCACAAAGACTGAGCTACATTCTGTTCCTATCTACAAGATGCGAATATATTACAAGGCAAAATCGAGGGAAAAAAAAAGGTCATTTCAGGTCATTTAAATTTCACAAGAGTCAGCTGTGCTGTCCATTGACTCATCTCGCCGGTGGTGTTCGTTCATTGGACTCCTTCGATCTAATTGGTCCACATTGACAGTAAACTCATCTACTGTTACATCAGCATGTCTACGATGCTTTCTGCTTTGCCTCTGTTTAACAATCCGTGACAAAACTTGTACATTATCCCTCATGGAGGGACGTCTACGTGGTGCCCGGTTGACACATTTGTACGCAAGTTCTGCCACATCATTCAGCTCTTGCACATCAAATTTTCCCTCCAATCTGGAATCAACAATTTCTTCCCATCCCACTTTCTCCTCTGCATTCATCGCTGCCTATTTGTATTCAGAAACAAAATTTTAATTTATTTAAAATGGATACGATACAATTTAGACGGAATTTGTTAGGGATCTTACAAGCTCAACGTATTCCATGAGACCTTGTTGAGGGTTTCGTCCTGCAATGAGTTCAAAAAGTAAAACTCCGTAACTATAAACATCACTTTTTTTAGTGAAGGCCCTTGTTGATATATATTCTGGATCAAGGTATCCAAAAGTTCCCTGTATATTGGTTGCGTGTCTGTTAACCATATCCTCTCTTGATAGCCCAAAATCTGCCACCTGCTTAGAACAATAAAATCTCTATAGATCAGAAGAAAACCTTAAAATTAGACACTTCTCAATATTTGTTAGTAATACCTTAATGCATGAGAAAACTACAAGTCTATAATCTATAGTAAGTAGACTTAAAAAGTAGACTTGCCCGGGCTCCCATGGATTGGTCCAACAGAATATTGGAAGACTTGATGTCCCGGTGTATCACAGGAGGAACTGCCTGAAGTTTCAAAATTGAGATTATAACGTGGAACAGATGTGGAATTATAAGAGTACATGTATTTTTTGGCAAGAATAAGAGTACATGTTAATGCCAGAGAAAGTAGATCTTACCCCATCATGGAGATACTCCAATCCCCTTGCTACATCCAGAGCTATTTGCACCCTCAAATTCCAGCTCAATGGCTCTTGCTTTTCGCCTGAACCTCCACAACAAGAGCTCTTGATAAGAAAACATGGAGTATGTTTTAAACAAGAGCAAAAAAATAATAAAGAAAAAGATATTTTTTCCGTAACTTAAGAACCAAGTGAGAATATCATGCCATATCAAATGCAGTTCTAAGTAAACAGAGGTTCTAGGGCATTTCATATAATCATTTCTGGAAACAAAGTTGTGAGCGAACTTACTGTACAAATGAGAAGCCAAACTTCCTTTGCTCATGAAGACATATATAAGCATATGCTGACCCTTTTCCGCACAATAGCCAATCAAATTGACAAGGTTCCTGTGATGTAACCTACCCAATAACATGACCTGAGAACAGATTTATACAAGGAACATGAGACAAACCCAAGACAGAAAATAGTCACATGGTGCACCAAATATTTCTCTTGGAAGCCAGAGTTCTAGAAACCCTGGGGAATCAAACTTTCACCATTAATTAGACTAGTCCCAAAATTCAAAAAATATGTTAACTTTCAAAAAACAGTAATAGCAAGGTTTTTCTCATATTGTCCTGGATACCAAAGGCAATGAATAAATAAAGTTTCCAGATATTTCCTTCCAAGTGCCTGGAATCTGTTGACACAATCACCATATGCCATATATTAGAATTCAAAAAATAGAACTCCATGATAATTTCTCCTTTGTAAATCTTCCCATAAAAAACAATTCAAGTCCATAAAACAAGTCATGCCAAATACATAACAAAACGAAAAGCCAGCATAAAATAATTTAAGATTGTTATGCGAAATCCAATAACAATGACAACCTTTAGATAAAGTCTAAAGAATTAATCAGTATCCAACAATACCTCCGTTTGGAACTCTTTTTCGCCTTGCTTAGAATCAGTTGCAAGAACTTTGACAGCAACAGTCTCGCCAGTTAACATCTGAGCTTTATAAACCGGACCAAATGCCCCTTGGCCGATCAAGGAGGTAAAATTGTAGGTTGCTTTCTGTATATCTCTGCTTGAGCAGCAAAAGAAACAGAATCAAGAGATGAAGAGAGAAAAAGACGCATACAACAATAGGTACCAGTAGTAGAGAAGCATAGATCCCAGAGAGAAAATGCACGTTATAGTTCAATAAGATTTTTAAGCAAAAAACACAATCATATGCATAGATGTCCACCAATACACAAAAATGACATATTTCGGTTGAAAGGTTCTCTAATGCTTACTCCCTCCTGTCAGACATACATGTCGTTTAGGAGCTTTTCACATAAATTAAGAAATAAAATTATTACTATAACTTTATGAAGAAAGTACCAAATATGCCCTCATTAATTGTGTCTCTCTCTTACATTAGGTTCGCTCAAAAAGTATACTTAATGACATGGAACAAGTTCCAATGAGAGGTAAATTTGAGTTTTTTTTCCCTGAAATGACATGTATTTTGGACCAAATTTTTAGTCCTAAAACGACATGTATTTAGGACCGGAGGGGGTGGTATCATTTGTTTTGCATTAAAACCTGATGCTGGGTAGTTTGCTAGGTGATTAGTAGAGTTCTAAGATATATGAATGAAGACATTCTCATATACCTGACTGTATGTTCTGCAGTTGTGTTACATAGAAACAACACAATTTATGGGCTAACAGCTAATCATTCAGCTAATAAGATTACTGATCTATCTAATTTGTGAAGGTTCTTAGATATGCTCAAACAGGATAACTATCGACCGCTCAATTCCCTGTCCATGCACGATCTTAACTTTGGGAAGTTGTTTAATTACTATATTATGGAAACTAAAGAAACTTTGATGACACAAAAATGCGCCTAACTTTCCACACATTGAGGGGTAGGTGTGTGGGGAGGATGTGAGAGAAGTATATCCAGATCCCCAAAATGATTATTTACTACGGTTTCAATCAGTATAAACATTTTCTAGCACATTCTGCTACAAGCAAGTAGGCTCCCCAAATATTTTCATGGCATGAACTCCAAGCAGTTGAAATGAAATACTGTAGCTTACTACATTTAAATATAACGGTGCATTGGTCAAAAGAGTCAATTATCATACTTGTAAGAATACTCGAGGATTCCAGAAGCAGTAACCACATGAGTCTTCTTAAGTCCCCCAAGCCAAAAGGACATGCCATTTTGTACAGATGCTTTGGATGATTCAGTACCCATCGACGAGTCTGACAATATGGAGCAAGAATCAGCACCGTTCGCACGAATGGGGATAGTTGCCGCTCTTCTAGAACTGCTATTCCCTATCTGTGATCGTTTCCTGTGATACCTAAAGCAAAAGAGTCCAAGAATTGCCAAAAGCACTCCGATCACCACTCCAATGGAAACCCCTATGATCAGCCCAGAAGATAGGTCTTTCATCTCCAAGTTTGTGCTCAATTTGTCGCTATCTAAGCATCCAGCCCATACCTGTAAAAGTGCTGGTTAGTCTTTGAACAGATATAAATTAAAAAAATGAAAATCCACTTCTATTCCAAGCTAAAAGGTAACTCACGAAATTCACAACTCTTTCTATAGTTCAAATTGCAGCACTGCTGAAAATTTTACTAACTAGTTCATTTGCACAAGGACCATATGGGCGTCTGCACACTATTGTTCCATTATAAAACAATGATTATAAATTCTAATTGAACAATACGGTTCCTGACCATCACAACTTCCCCCCACCCCGACATAACGGAAGGAGAGAGAACTACAAAAAAAATAAACGCTGAAAGCGATCAACAATACAAAAAGAAAAATAAGAGCATCAGTTAAGCAGAGTCAAATATTGGTGCTGTAAATACAATCAAAAGGTGATTCACAGATTTAGTGGCTTCCCGAAATCAACAAGGATTATGCAAGTAAAGCCCTAAGATTACAAAAGAACGATATAATCAGAAACTACGTTAATCACTCTCAACCATCAATCGATCTGTAAACGGCTTTATTAACTAAAAAAATATAGTAAAAAGTCAGAAACCACATACTTCAATGCCAGATTTCATTTCGTACAAAATTCAGACGGCAAAAACAAAAAGTCCAGCGCCAAAAATTTGAAAAAAAGCAGCACCATCAGCGCTGTAAACTTCTACTTTTAACGCGTAAAACAGCAAAGAAAAACACTATTTAACTCATAATCGGCACTTTCCTGCATTTTCTCAGCATCCAAAGACGTTTACAGCCAATTTCAAAGCGTTTAGATCAACTTTACCAACAAAAATAAGAAAATCACAGAAAATGAGCATCAATCATGCGTTTAAGTAAATAGCGAAACAGTTGAAATTTTCAAAAAAAAAAAAAAAAAACGGAAACGCATTGATCGGTGAGGGGAGTTTAAATCTGTACCTGTTAAATGCTGTTAGATGCGGGAAAATGACCGCCGGAAGCAGTTACAAAAAATGCAACTCTGCATTTAGCCGGAAAACTACGAAGAATCACATATATATGTGAAGAACTCAACAACAGAACGAAGCGAACCGGCGACGGATGATCGGGAAAGCAACAGCAGAAAAAATAAGATCCGGCAAGAGAAACTCTTCAGCAACACACCAAAAACGAACTAGTCTGAGAGAAAATCAAGACAGAAAGAGAGAAAAATGCGCAGAAATATACTACTGTACTACTCTTCGCAGATTTATTTATTACTAGTAGTATTTATTTTGTGATTTTTAAATGCCGTTGGTCGCCTTTTCCTAGCTAAATTGAAATGGGCGTGCCGCGGTGTAATCCGCCTCTACTTAGCCCAGTTTGATTTGACTTATTTTAAATTTAAAGTGTTTTTGAATTATAA
Source organism: Adenophora triphylla var. japonica (assembly GCA_022495995.1). Taxonomy (NCBI): domain Eukaryota; kingdom Viridiplantae; phylum Streptophyta; class Magnoliopsida; order Asterales; family Campanulaceae; genus Adenophora; species Adenophora triphylla. Next base: position 678,676 of record JAFEMH010000089.1, read on the forward strand.
TTATTTTAAAGTCATTTTTGAATCGTTTAATTTTATTTTGGGTAAAATAAATCATAAGTTATGTGCAAATCATTTAAAACACATAGCACTGCTCATTTATCAGGACGGAAATACCCTCGGGCTCAAGGCATTTTTTTCGTGGTCCATTTCTGACATCATTGAAATTGAAGTAATTGTTTTGTTTAGGTAAAAATTGAATTAGTCTTGTATGCCTCCCCTTTTTTTCTTTTTTCTTTTTTCTTTTTCGCAAAGAAAATGGTACGGTATTCCAAAAAATGTACTCCCTCCGTCCCATTAGTATTAGCACAAATACTGTTTGTGCGAAAATTAAGGAATATGATATTTTAATAAAATGTTGTGAGTGTAAAAGAATGAGTGGAGAGAGAATGAGTGGAGGGTGTAATAAATTATAATAGTGTTGTGAGTATTAAAATAATGTAGGAGAGAGAATGAGTGGGATTGGGTGAATATTTTATTAATATAAAGTTTCCTTTTTGGGAGTGTGCGGATATTAGCGGGACGCCCAAAAAGGAAAGTGTGCTAATATTAGCGGGACGGAGGGAGTATGTTATTTTGAATCGGGAATCTGAATCAGTATAGTTCAACTGTAAAATAGTTGGCTGTAAAATAGTTGGCTGCAGTTTTACACTGACGTGAAATCTCAAAATATGTTAGCAACAAAACCTCTAAAACACGTACTTCTGACATTTACGATTAAAGTTGCTTTGGAGTATGTTTGTTGTAGCGTAGATTGAAAGCCAACATTACATTTAGATCAAAGTTGCATTCATTATTGTAATAACTTTACAGAAAAATTGGTGCCTAGTTTAAGCTATCAACTTAATAATGTGCCAGTTCATTTTGTTATTAAGTAAATATCAAAGATGCGGTACAAGTGCACCGGTTGACATAATTTTGGTCATTTGGGACCAGATAGAAAATAAATTCCCCTTGCCAATAAATTGGGTTAGGTTTTAACTTAGAAGTCCCTGTCGGGTGCATGTGCATCTCTAGTTGGCGGTTAATTATGGTTGAAAAAATTAAGTAACGAGCAGTAATCAACTGATTTTATTGATGTCTTTAATTAGTGTGTAGCGAACAGGTACACTATCAAAAATAAATTTATGGATACAAATTATCACTCATTATGTTTCAAAATAAATATTAAATTTTGATTCTTTTTGTCAATTTATTAAATCTTGATCAAAAAATTATGAAAATTTAATTTATTTTGTATTATTTTGAAAATGGTTATTAATGCATAAGTGGCAATAATATTTTCATGAAAATATACATTTTTTTTTTCATAAAATGTTGGTCAAATTCAATTAAGTTAACTAAAAAAGTTCAAAATGCAGTATTTATTTTAAGACAGAAAGAGTTTTTTTTTTATTTCAAAAAAATGAAAGTGGATTATACTCTTACAACACCCAAAAAAGAAAAGGAATATATGAGACTAATTTGGGAGTAGCATAGGATACTTAAGAAGAAAGCTTAATTAATTAGCGTGGTAAATTGGTCTTAGCGTTTGTTTATCAACCTGCTCACCTCATCACACATGCTTATGGTTAGCCAACTCCAATAACATACACTTGCTTTTCTCAACTCTTAAGTTGACTCTTGATAAATTATACTCCCTCCGTCCCTCTACAGAAGTTTAACATGTTACCCAAAAAGAATGTCCCGTTAGAAGCTTCACCTTTTATTTTTTGACAAATAATCTTTATTATTTCATCAACTCATTCTCTTTCCTATTTCACTATTACACTCACAACATTTTTCAAATTTACTATTTTCTCCACTCATTCTCTCTCCTATTTTACTATTACACTAAAAACAAATTTGAAATCCTTAATTTGCGTGCCGAGAAAAAATGGTGAAGTAATTACCGGGACGGAGGGAGTATTTATAAGGCTCCGTTTGTTTCGCATAAAAACGATTTTCGAAAAATGATTTTCTGTAAGAGTATAATCCACTGGCTTGGCTCAAGAAAGGGGGTGAGGTAACTGTCTCCAAACGTGCTCTTATTTCTTTTTCTATTGGGTCAAAATATCGTGATGAGGTCTGGTGTGATGTAGTAGCCATGGATGCATGTCATTTACTATTGGGTAGGCCTTGGCAATTTGATAGACTTGTTAGACAAGTGATTCATAATGGCCGACATAATACCTACAGTTTGTTGGTTGAGGGTTCGAAGTTTGTCCTAGTCCCGAGCAAACCGACAGATAAAGTGGGGGAGACTACCCCAAAATTGAGTTGTTTGTCTTGGGCACAGTTTGATGCTGAGTTAGAAGATTCTGATGTGGTATACGTGCTGATTGGGAAAGCAGTGGATGATACGATTCTTTGTTCGGAGCGATCATTCCTTTGTTACAAGAGTTCTCGGATGTTTTCCGGATGAGTTACCTCCCGGGTTTACCACCTCTGCGTGACATTCGGCATCATATAGACTTGGTTCCCGGAGCGAGTCTTCCTAACGAGCCGCATTATCGGATGAGTCCCAAAGAGCACGAGGAGGCTGCGTAGGCGGGTAGAGGAGTTGCGGCGAAGGGACATATTAGAGAGCATGAGCCACTTGTGCGGTTCCGGCCATCTTAACAATCAAGCGGGATGGGTCGTGGCGTATGTGTGTTGACGGCGGGGCTATCAACAAAATTACATTCGGTACGGGTTTAGATCCCGAGGTTTGATGACTTGTTAGATCGGATTAGCGGGCGGCGGTGTTCACAAAGCCGGATTTGAAGAGTGGTTATTACCGTATTCGGGTTCGGCCAGGGTGACGAGTGGAAAACGGCGTTTAAAACGCGGGAGGGGTTGTATGAGTGGCTCGTGATGCCTTTTGGGCTGTCTAATGCCCCAGCACATTTATGAGGGTGATGAATCAGTTACTGCGTCCTTTTATTGGGTCCTTTGTAGTGGTGTACTTCGACGACATCCTGATTTACAGCAAGAGTCAGGAAGAGCATATCCCGCATATCCGGGCCGTTCTTACAGTTCTGCAGGAGAACCAGTTCTACGTAGCAACCAAGAAGTGTGTTTTTATGGTACCTCGTGTCTGTTCTTGGGGTATGTGATTTCGGGAGATGGTTTTGCGGAGTTGATGGTGCTAAGGTCGAGCGGTGCGAAGTGGCCTCGGCGACAACACGAGACGGAGGTGCGGAGTTTTCATGGGCCGGCTTCATTTTATAGGCGTTTTATCCCTAATTTCAGCGGCATCATGGCACCGATTGCGGTGCATGAAGAATGTTCGATTTTCTTGGAATGAGGAGGCGAAGTGGCGTTTCGGCGAGATCAAGGAGCGATTGACCACTTTGCTCCGATTTTGATTTTACTCGATTTTTCCCGGCCATTCGAGCCGCACACGACGCATCAAAGGTGGGGATAGGAGCCGTTCTTAGCCGAATACGAGGCCGGTTGCTTACTTCGGCGAGAAATTATGCGGGGCAAAGACACGATACAACACGTATGATCCGGAGTTTTATGCGATCGTTCGGGCGATTAAGCATTGGCGCCATTATTTATTCGAGAGGAGTTCATTACGTTCACCGATCATGATTCGTTGAGACATTTGCATGGTCAAGATAAAATCTCACCTCGTCATGCTCGTTGGGTTGCTTTCCTTGAGCGGTTTACTTTTGTGGTCAATCACAAGGCGGGAGCTTCCAACAGAGTGGGCGATGCGGCGAGCCGTCGTCGCGGACTGCGAGTACCATGCGTGTGGAGGTACCGAGGATTTGATTCTTTTCGCGATATACTTCACAGCCGATCCGTATTTCTCTAGTATCATTGACGGGGTGTACGCGGGGAGAAAGGCGATTTCTTCTTTGCAGGAGGGTTCTTATTTAAGAGGCAATCGGTTGTGCATTCGGATTGCGATCTTCCCTTGCAGATTATTCGGGTGCTCCATGGTGAGGGCATGTGGGGACGGGGATCGCACGCTTCAATTGGTGCGATCCACTTATTTACGGCCTAGCATGCGTAAGGAGGTTGAGAAGTTTGTGCGGCGTTGCCGAATTTGTCATGCGGCAAAGGGGACGGCTACTAATGCGGGTTTGTATATGCCCTTGCACTGTTCGACGCGGCCTTGGGTGGACGTGAGTATGGATTTCGTGGTCGGGTTGCCACGCACACGGCGGGGTCATGATTCCATCTATGTAGTGGTGGACGGAGTTTTCTAAAATGGTTCATTTCATCCCGTGCAAGAAGACCACCGACGCAGATTAATGTCGCTCGATTATTCTTTCGGGAGGTCTATCGTCTTCATGGGTTGCCGGCTTCTATTGTTTCGACCGTGACACGCGCTTTCTTAGCCATTTTTGGCGCGGCTTTGTGGAAGATGGCCAACACACGGTGAACTTTAGTAGTGCCTATCATCCTCGGGCCGACGGGCGAGACGAAGTGGTTAATCGTTCGTTGGGAAACCTTTTGCGCGCTTGGTTGGGGAACATATTAAGGCGTGGGATCGAAATTATGCCGGGCGAGTTTGCTCATAATCATGCGGTTAACCGCGATGCAGGTTCGATCCTTTCCAGTGGTGTATGCGGTTCAGCCCAAGGGACCTTTAGATCGATGCTTTGCCCAGCAACAAGAAGGTCCATCTCAAAGCTGCGATATGGTGTACGGATTACGGGAAGTGCACAAGGTCTGTCTTTGATCGCCTACGATGCGGCGGCAAATACAAGCGGCTTGCGAGATCGAAGCGGAGGAGGGTTGAGTTCGATGTTGGAGATTATGTGTGGCAAGATCGACGAAGGAGCGTTTCCCGCTTGGTGCATACAACAAACTCGTCGCCCAAGAAGATTGGACCAGTGGAGATCGTGGAGAAGATTAATCCGAATGCGTACCGGTTGAAGCTTCCAAGCCACATTCGTACAGCAGATGTCTTCAACGTGAAGCACTTGATTCCGTTTACAGGTGATGCTTCTTCTGACGAGGACACCGGCACAAATTCGCGGTCGAATTTTTCTCAGCCTGGGGAGAATGATGCGGACACAATTGCGGATTCATTTATGGAGTCGTTTGAGCGTCAACGCGGAAACGGGCGTAACTTTTGATTCCGGAGGAGTTACGGGACGCACAGCATATCAAAACGACCGTCTCGACGAGAGGAACAAGATTCATGGGGCTAGGACCCATGAGCAGGCCAAAAAAGGGCCGAAAAATGCTTCTAAAGGCCTTAAAAGGCCCGACGAAGCTTTCTATCCGTTTTTACTAGTTTTTGGGCATTTTCGTCTTTTGGATTATTTTAGGGTTTTTTCAAATTAGGGTTTGGGCCGTCATATTTATACCTTGTTTTAGGGTTTGAATACTCAGTTTTGTTATTTTATGAATGAATTCATTCTCTTTCAATTTTCTCGAGCGAAAATTGTTGATTGATTTTTGAGTTTCTCGAGCGAAATTCATCGATTAATCGTTATCCAAGTCTTCCGCTACGTCATTCGGTTTGTGCCAATTTACGTATTTAATTATTAGAAATTGGTTTGAAAAAATCTGAAACCGAATCGAATCTTGAAAAAATTCAAATCGAAACGAATCAAACCGTCATGATTTGGTTCGAACCACGATTTAAACCACAATTCAAACCACGATTCAAACCATGAAATACAACACTGTTTAAATTATTAAACACCACTTGATTTTCTGATTCAATATTTATGATAACAACATGCGATTTGATTACTTGTAATGTTATTTGCTAAATAGTGAATTAATATTATTACAAGAAGATTAACCAAAAGAAGAAAGAGCAATGGGCTATAATCCTCTAATAAAATTAGGAATTTTCAAATCTAAATGTGAGGTGGAGATGAAAGATATGCATATATACGATTAATATTGAACGGTTTGGTGGTTTGTTTTATCAGTTTGGTTTGGTGTTTCGATCTCGCGGTCTCGAACCGTGATTTGGGGGTACATACCGCAGACCAAACCAAACCACACGATTTGACAATTTTTAAAACCGAATCAGACTACTATTACTTGAAAAATGAATTAAACTGCGTGATTTGATTTGATTCAATTACGAATCACCTTTTAAATCGAACCAGTTACACCCTAGTAGGAATGGCCAAAACCGGTTTTGGGCCCGGTTTCGGTTCGAAATCGCCGATTTCGATTTGGCAAAAGGGTGAACCTTAACCGGCCCTTGCTTACCCCGGATCCGGTTTCGGTTATCACAATTCGGTTCCGGTTCCGTTCCGATCCGATTCCGATCAATAATGAATAAAGAAGCTAAAAATTATTGAAAAACAAGGAATTTTCGATTCGGTTCCGGTTTCGGTCCGGTTCACCATTTATGTGAACCTTAATCGGCCCTTATCCAAAACGATTTCAATTACCCCGATTTTAATTTTCGTGGCGATTCATAACGATTTTGGGCTTTTCCAATTCAATTTTTCGATTCCAATCCGATTTGACTATCCCTACACCTAGCTGTTGTGACAGATAAAATGGGCACCAGAAGAAAGTTGTTGGCGGGGATATCAAGAGAGTTTTGAAAAGTGGAGGGAACGGGATTTGTAGACACTAACTAAAGTACAGTTTAATGGGGACAAAAAGGAAATGCTTTATTTAAATAAATTGTCAAAACGGCAAAATAAACATAAAAACATGGATTGTTGACTAAAAATAATTAAAGGTGAGCTTTAGAGGTAGTGGTTGTCGCCAACGATATTTGTTCCAATGTTACTTTACTCAGTAAAATAATAAAAATAATTAATTAATTAATTAATTAATATAGTGTAATAAAATTTAATTTAATAATATAAATGAATTTTATATGTTTGTAACTCAGAAACAATTTTTTTTTGAATACATATTATGAAAAATGATAACTATTTTAAAACAAAAAATACTAATTTTTGTGAATCACTTTGTTACCATTGTTGATTCAACAATCATATTTAGCTAAGACTTTTTTCTTAAAAAAAAAAATTTGAGTTTTTTATTAATAAATGACTTAATACTCCCTCCGTCCCAGATCAAGGGTTCTACTTTTCCTTTTGGTCCGTCCCAGACTAAGAGTTCCTTTTCATAAATGGCAAGTTTTTGAATATATTTATACCCTTATCATCTCCATATATTTACAAAAAAACCATTCATTATACTCTTATAAAGTTAACATATTTACAAAAAAATCAATCATTAACTAATATTCCCTACCCCATATTACAAAAAAACTATTCATTATACCATTATAAAGTTAACATATTTACAAAAAAATCAATCATTAACTACTATTCCCTATCCCACATTTAACTTTTATTCATTTTTTAAATTTTTTTTAAGAAGCGTGAAATCCACCCCGATGACCCTTGGTCTGGGACGAAGGGAGTATATGTGATATACATCAAATCAAAGCCAAAATCTCGTAAAAAAACAGGTTTTTTATAAGCTAAAAAAAACGGGTTTTTAAAACAACGCATTTCATCGACGTCGCCCATACGCGTTCTATAAAATTGAAGCTGCAATTGGAGGATTCAAACGATTAATTCGAAATCCCAGGGACCGATTGACTGATTCTTTGTGTGAATTAGGGACGCTAAGGGTTTTGGTAAGAAGTTTTAGGGTTCGGAGATAGCAGCAGGTTACCGGCGATCGTATCTTCTTCAAAAGTTATCGGATGGATAGGCTTTTTGGGGTTGGCCAGTTTGGGTCTGGCTTGGCTATTGCTAAGATTAAGCTTAATTGTGCAACTCGTTGACTGAATTGACAAAATAACAAAACAAAATTATGTAATTACCCCAATTATCATAAAACTTCCCACCATGCATTATTTTCGTCCTAAATAAATGTATTTTTAAAAAAAATAAGTGTCGGTGTTAATGTAAAATAGTGTCAGTGCCAGTGTAAAAAAGTGTCAGTGTTAGTGTAACAAAGTGTCAGTGTTAGTGTAACAAAGTGCCGGTGTTAGTGTAAAACAAGTGCCAATGTTAGTTTAACAAAGTGTCAGTGCCAGTTTAACAAAGTGTCAGTGCCAATTTACCAAAGTGTCGGTGTTAGTGTAAAACAAGTGACAGTGTTAGTTTAACAAAGTGTTAGTGTTAGTGTAACAAAGTGCCAGTGTTAGTGTAACAATGTGCCGGTGTTAGTTTATAAACTAACACTTAATATACATGCACTGGCTCTTTTTTACACTGACACTTTGTTACACTAACACTGACACTTTGTTAAATTGCACTGACACTTTTTACACTGACACTTTGTTACACATGCACTGACACATTATTTACACTGACACTTTGTTAAACTGGTACTGACACTTTTTACACCTTTATTCTGCTGTCTGCACTTTGTCACACTGACACTTTGTTAAACTGACACTGACATAAACGGAGAAAATAAAATATGTTTTTCCCAAGTGCCAGAAAAATCACATTTTTTGTAAGACCAACTCCCAATCAAATCAAATAAATATTGACAATTACTTAATTTCTTAAGTATGTGACACAATCTCAATCAAACCGATTAAAGAGAAGGAGGGAAGAAAAGGAATTAGTGAATTCTTCCAACACCTCATGTTTGATTCCAGGTGGGAATAGAATGGAATATTATGGATGATTGTCTAGGGAAGGAAGCTGATGTCCTTTTTTATTTGGTCTTATTAGATCCAAGAGAGACATTGCATGTGATAAAGCACGTCTTTTCCATGTGTTTTTCTTCATTCCCCCCACCCCTTCCCCTTTATACATTTAGTTTCCATCATTTACATTTAGGCACGTTGTGTATGGATGTATACACCTTCCCTCCCAGAAAATTCGTCACTTTTTACCCGAAATGATATTTCGTTTGAAGCGTCACCTTTCTTAAAATGGAAATATTTTATTAATATTTTATTACACCCACTCACTATTCCCTCCACTCATTCTCTCTCCTAAAATACTATTACACTCACAACACTTTTTAAATTTACTATTTTCTCCACTAATTCTCTCTCTTCTTTTCAAATTACACTCACAACATTTTTTCTTCCCACTTTTTTTCTTAATTTGCGTGTCAAACCTAAAATGACGACACTTTTCTTGAGACTGAGGGAGTATTATTTAGGGAGTAAAGAACTAAATTATGCAATTTGGTTTGGTTTTTAATCACGATTAGTTTGTTTTGACCTCAAAAATTGGCAAACTGCATGGTTTGGTTTGGTTTGATTTGGTTTGTTGTCTGACCCTTTTAGATCGAACCAAATCAAACCGCGCTTTAAAACTGTCGTATCGAATCACCAAACTGAACCGCCAAACCGAACTGCGAAATTGAACTACCAAACTGAAACATCGGACCAAACCAAACCATATAATCAAATCACTAGACCAAACCATCATAACGCATATATTAACCATACTCCCTCCGTCCCGGTCGACTTAGGATTTTTTGAAATGGCACGGGGATTAAGGAAAAGGTAAATGTTGTGAGTGTAATTTAAAAATAGGAGAGAGAATGAGTGGAGGGAATAGTAAATTATAATGGTGTTGTGAGTATTAAAATAATGTAGGAGAGAGAATGAGTGGAGAGAATAGTGATTTAAGGTTTCCATTTTGGGTCGTCCTAAGTCGGGTGGGACGCCCAAAATGGCAAAAAGTCCTAAGTCGGCTGGGACGGAGGGAGTATATTTTTATGTTGAGTAATATTTACGGTTAGATTAATAAAAAAACTACATTACAACATACTAATCCTAACCTCCCGTTTTACATCTTATTCAATATTAATTTTAGCATTTTACTTTTATTTTTATTGCGATACATAATAAATCAAATTTTCTCCGCAATCAATATGTATAGTGTGTTTTCTGATTTTAGCTCTCTCTTCCTATAATCTCTCGATTTCTTTGACTTTCCTCTTCAATTCCCGCATCTCTCGCTCTTTCTTCTTGATCACAGAAAATTTTAATAACATTTGACAATGAGTCGCAGTCTGAAGCGTGATCTGAACCGCAATCAGAATTATGGTTTGAACCGTAGTTTAAATCATAGTCTAAACCACGATTTGAACCAAACCGAACCAAACAATGTAGGTTCAATTTGGTTCGTTTTGAACTTTTTCATGGTTCTGTTCAGACAAGAATTTTTCAAATTAATAACTAGTGGTTCGGTCTGTAAATTGACTCAAACCGAACTAAATCGGACCATTTACACCCCTAATAATAGTATTCACTGCATCTTAAAGTTTATTTAATCTATTAGTTGTACGTTTATAAGGGATTTTTACCACTAAGACCTTGAAATAGGGTGGAATTTATCAATAAAAACAATACATTTCAAATTTTACCTTAGGATCCAAGAGTTCAAATCAAAACGACCGTAGAGTCCCTTGGCCTATTTATAATAATTTAAATGACCAATCTACCCTCCCTCGCTCATTCCCTTTCTCTCTCTATGCGTAATTTCTCTTCTCTCCGCAATCCATTTCTCTCTCTGTCCGCAATTCCGGATTCCATGGCGATGGCGAGCTTCCAATTCCTCTCAACCATGGGATCATTCTCCAACAATTCCTCTCAACGGTTCAAGCCATGCTCTGCTCCGCCTTCACTCCCGTCACCGCCGATGTCCTCTCCAACTTGCCTGAGGTTCGACTAATCGTCACCACCAGATCCTACATATGTTGTTGCGAAACAGGCCTTCAATTCGACGTTGTCATCTCCAATCACATCCTCAACATGTATGCCAAATGCGGGAAGGTAAATTCTACCCACCAACTATTCGACGAAATGTCTGAACGAAAGTGACTTGGTCTGCTATGATTTCTGGGTATGATCAAGCTGGGAAATCTTTAATGGCTGTTGTAATTTTTACCCAATTGGATCTTGAGTCCAATGAGTTTGGGGCTAGGCAAGAAGTGCCCAGCTGATTGGTCAGGCAATTGCCAACAATCCAGCATTTATCACGCTTAGGAAAATTGAAGCCTCGAGGGAAATTGCTCAGACTATTTCCGGTTCAGCGAACAAGGTAATGTTGAATTCAGACAATCTGCTGTTGAACCTTCAGGAGATGAATTTGGAGAAGAAGAAATAGATGCTCATATGGTCAAAGCTTCTAGCATTTGACCTCTTCAGTATGTCTTATCAGCTTCTCAATCACAAGATTACCTTTGCAAAAATTGAGTACTAAACTATATTTTTTGTTTCGAACTCCATTGAGATTTCACTTAGCCTGAGAATTTTCTTCTCAGTAAAGCCGTAATCCAATAGCACTTTGGCCCCTAGTGTTGTGGATGTTTTTGTTGCTACCTTCTATGTTTTATGCGCATCCGATGCGATTGAACTTGTCAAAAAAAAAACAATGAGTTTGGGGCTATTTTCAACTGCCTGAATCCCAATAATGACTGTTGTTGCGGGTCTAAGTACTAGGGATCCATTTTTTATGCCATTTGAGAAGAGGGATGTAAGTTGCTCATACTTCTCAATATCCGTGACTATTGAACAAAGTTCTATCTATCAAAATTAAGTGTTGTAGTCTGTTATTTTTCAAAAACTAGTTTTTTTGCTCATCTTTTCACCTTGGTCTGAATGAAACTAGTGCATAGTTGTGATATTGCTGTTTGAAACTTATTCAAACATAGTTATGACTGCAGAACTATGAACTCATAAATCTGTGTTAATGTTTTTCTCCCTATGTTTATTTGATTAGCCTAGTTCAGTAGGCAATTTGGTATCTGATTGGTTGGATGAAATATCAAAGATTACGGATATATATGGCATTCATTTGTCTGATTGTTATATCCTTAGAATCTTTTAGACAACACCATTTTCTTATATTTGATTAAATTTCTAGTTTTGCTCAAGAAATGCTTGTTGAGCACTGATATTTTGTCCTATTGTTGGACTTGTAGGCCTTGTATTTAAGAAGTCACGCATCTTGAAGTATAACATTGTTGACAAAAAGAACCAGATCTCGCTTTTGATATGCACAATGTAGTTTGGTGATCTTTTGCTTAGGCATTAGACATACAAAACATTAGGAGTATAAAATGCATGTCTGTTTCCGATGCTTCTTTCTTAGGATAAAGATTTACGATGCAAATGTTCTATCATCTACTCTATCAGTAAATAAGCTTTGTGTAATGATTTTCACGGTTATTATGCATAATCTTGTGAATTCCATTTCACAGTTATTTTTGTGTCATTCCTTTAGGACAACTGTAGAACAAGTTTCACGGTTGTTGGGTTTGATGTAAATAACTGTGTAATGATTTTCACAGTTATTGTGCATAATTGTGAATTCCATTTTCACATTTAGGACAACTGTAGAACAAGTTTCACAGTTGTTGGGTTTGATGTAAATAACTGTGTAATGATTTTCACAGTTATTGTGCATAACTGTGAATTCCATTTCACAGTTATTTTTATGTCATTCCTTTAGGACAACTGTAGAACAAGTTTCACGGTTGTTGGGTTTGATGTAAATAACTGTGTAATGATTTTCACAGTTATTGTGCATAACTGTGTAATGATTTGCACATTTCCAAGCTGAGAATTATGGTTGTGCACAACTGTGAGGTCAATTTCTCAGTTATAGTTATGAGTGTTGAGGTCACTTTCTCAATTATTGTGCATAACTGTGTGATATATTTCTCTATTTTTATGTTATTCTTTTATAGAACAACTGTGAGGTTTATTTTACATGTGAAATGTTTTTCACACTTCTAAAACTGTGAGGTCAGTTTCACATTTATTTATGAATGTGAAATGGTTTACCCGTTATTTATCAGTTGTTGATGATTGTTTGTGCACAACTGTGAGGTCAATTTCTCAGTTATGATTGTTGAGGTCACTTTCTCGGTTATTGTGCATAACTGTGTGATAGATTTCACTGTTTTTATGTCAATTCTTTTATAGAACAACAGTGACGTCTATTTCACAGTTGTTGAACATTTGCATCAGAAATCTTTATCCTAAGAAAGAAGCATTACACAGTTATTTACACAGTTATTTACAGTAGAGTAGATGATAGAACATTTCTTGAGCAAAACTAGAAATTTAATCAAAATTTAATCAAAATTTTATTTTATTTATAAAATTTGAAATATATGATGAGTAAACTTGTTTGATTCGTCTTGGCGATGCGATTAAAACAGTGATTTCGGATAATTTTTTCGACTTTTAGATTTTGAGATATTGCATTTTAAAAATTTAAGAGAAAAAAAAAGGAAGAGGGAGAAAAGGAGAGAGAAAGAAAGGAGAAGAAGAAAAAAGTAAAGAGAGAGAGAGAAAGTAACGTAAAGAGAGAGAGAGCAAGTGTGCGTCACTCACACTCACGCGTGTATGTGGCGTGTGGCGAGGGGCATTTTGGTCCAGCGAAATTTTAGGGACTTATTGGTATGTTTTGAAAATGTGTGGTTTTATTGATCTTTTTCATTTATCTAAGGGACTTATTGGTCAAAGCCTCTTTATAAAATTGTACTTAAATTATTTCATATTATGAAAATTTAACACCTTTCCTCTCACAAGCGATAATAACGAGTGCACCTTTTTTTTAGGGAACGAGTAAGTAACAACTATTTTCAAATATTGAAAGCGGAAAAATGTAGAAATAATAATTTAGGGGGTCTCTACTGAGGGCCTGCTACTTTTTTGTTTGCCACATCAGGGCCCCAAATGTAACTTTTTGCCGGCTACGGACTTTTTTTTTGATAAAATTCGTTAAAATTTTGGTTAAGTTCCCATGTGCCAAGCACGTATCAACGGATTGGATGAGTTTGAAGTTGATTTAATTTATAAGGGGTTAAGTGATATTTTGTAAAACTAAAAGGGTAGAAAGGAAAGTTAATATAATTAAAAACAATTTTTTGGTGACATTAATAGATTATTTTAGAAGCAATTTTTATATTAAAACTAAACATAAATATTTCCTTTTTTTAAGCAATCAATAACTACTACTTTTTAAAATATTTTTTTTGGTGACATTAATAGTTTTTTTTTTCTTTCTAATTTTTGGGATTTGAATGAAGACTCTGATGGATGTGTTTAGGCAGTGTGGTGGTGATGACTAGATCGACGGTGGTGGTGATGGCGATGGCTAGAAGGAGGTGGCAGCATGGAGGTGGTGGTTTTTGAGTGGTGGATGTGGGTGGTTGCGCAATAGGTTGAAGATGAAGAGATATATACATTTTTATCCCCTAATCTATAGTTTTCAACCATTTGAAAATAAATATTCACTTAACCCCCTTATTTGGAAAATCAACTTCAATTTGAACCAATTTGTTAAGCACATGCATGACAAATGTCACTTGATTAACTTTTCTAACAAATTTCGTCAAAAATACCTTAACTTAACTGGCGAAAATTTAAAACTTGAGATCCTGAATTGGCCCCAAAAAAAAGTGGTCAGGCCTCCGTAGAAGATCCTCCTATAAATTTAGGCCCTAAATTAATTGTAATTTGCCAAAAAAAAAAAAAATGGTTTTTAAAAAGGTGGTGTGATGTGCATATTACATTGTCATAACATAACTAATGATGGGCTGTGATGGGTGTGTAAGAAGGAATAACTGGTCTGAGCAACAGGCCCATCTAAAGTAGTAAACTGGCCTACTAAAAACATCGTTAAGAGGGTTACTATTCAAACCCCAAAATCCTCTGAGTAAACCCCAATTTTTTTTTATTTCTTTTTTTAATGAAATTACTGTTTTGCCCTTAAACAATTTAAAGACTTCTTTCCTTCTTCTTCTTCTCCGTCTACGGCAATGTCTCCGGCGGTTCAACGGCGGAATCGACGGAGGTCAAAACTAACTCGTTTTTTAAAAATAAAAATATACCCGTGATCGGTTTTTCGCGTAGATCATGGACCCAGAACTAATTTAAAGTTTTGAGTAATTTTGAATAGGAGAAATTTTACATTTAGAAAAAAAAATTACCAAAGTCGGCCACAACCTGCCGACTTTGGGCTTAAAAGTCGGCCACTACCGGCCGATTATGGGAAAAAAATCAACCACATCCGGACGACTTTAGGTAATTTTTACCACCACACCCGGACGACTTTTTAATAAAAAGTCATCCACCACTGGCCGACCCCTTGTTTTTTCATAAAATTCACCTATTTTTTTTTTGAAATTATACTCCAAAAATTCAAAAATTATTTTCATGAACTAATTTTATGAAAAATAATTTTATGAACTAATTTTATGAAAAATAATTTTTTCATAAAATTCACCTATTTTTCATGAACTAATTTTATGAAAAATAATTTTTTTGGTGAAAATAATTTCAAAAATTGTTTTTTCATAAAATTATTTTTTTTTTTAAATTAGTTCATGTAAATAATTTTTGAATTTTTGGAGTATAATTTCAAAAAAAAAAATAGGTGAATTTTATGAAAAAACAAGGGGTCGGCCAGTAGTGGATGACTTTTTATTAAAAAGTCGTCCGGGTGTGGTGGAAAAAATTACCTAAAGTCGTCCGGATGTGGTTGATTTTTTTTTCCCATAATCGGCCGGTAGTGGCCGACTTTTAAGCCCAAAGTCGGCAGGTTGTGGCCGACTCTGGTAATTTTTTTTGAGGGTTACTATTCAAACCCCATAATCCTCTGAGTAAACCCCAATTTTTTTTTTTAATGAAATTACTGTTTTGCCCTTAAACAATTTACAGACTTCTTTCCTTCTTCTTCTTCTCCGTCTACGGCAATGTCTCCGGCGGTTCAACGGCGGAATCGACGGAGGTCAAAACTAACTCGTTTTTTAAAAATAAAAATATACCCGTGATCGGTTTTTCGCGTAGATCATGGACCCAGAACTAATTTAAAGTTTTGAGTAATTTTGAATAGGAGAAATTTTACATTTAGAAAAAAAAAATTACCAGAGTCGGCCACAACCTGCCGACTTTGGGCTTAAAAGTCGGCCACTACCGGCCGATTATGGGAAAAAAAATCAACCACATCCGGACGACTTTAGGTAATTTTTACCACCACACCCGGACGACTTTTTAATAAAAAGTCATCCACCACTGGCCGACCCCTTGTTTTTTCATAAAATTCACCTATTTTTTTTTTGAAATTATACTCCAAAAATTCAAAAATTATTTTCATGAACTAATTTTATGAAAAATAATTTTATGAACTAATTTTATGAAAAATAATTTTTTCATAAAATTCACCTATTTTTCATGAACTAATTTTATGAAAAATAATTTTTTTGGTGAAAATAATTTCAAAAATTATTTTTTCATAAAATTATTTTTTTAAAAAAATTAGTTCATGAAAATAATTTTTGAATTTTTGGAGTATAATTTCAAAAAAAAAAAAAATAGGTGAATTTTATGAAAAAACAAGGGGTCGGCCAGTAGTGGATGACTTTTTATTAAAAAGTCGTCCGGGTGTGGTGGAAAAAATTACCTAAAGTCGTCCGGATGTGGTTGATTTTTTTTCCCATAATCGGCCGGTAGTGGCCGACTTTTAAGCCCAAAGTCGGCAGGTTGTGGCCGACTCTGGTAATTTTTTTTTTTTCTAAATGTAAAATTTCTCCTATTCAAAATTACTCAAAACTTTAAATTAGTTCTGGGTCCATGATCTACGCAAAACCGATCACTTTATATTTTATTTTTAAAAACGAGTTAGTTGACCTCCGTCTTCGCCGTTGAACCGCCGGAGACATTGCCGTAGATGGAGAAGAAGAAGGAGGAAAGAAGTCTGTAAATTGTTTAAGGGCAAAAAGAATTTCATTAAAAAAAAAAAAAAAAAAATTGGGGTTTACTCAGAGGATTATGGTGTTTGAATAGTAACCCTCATTTTTTTTTTCTAAATGTAAAATTTCTCCTATTCAAAATTACTCAAAACTTTAAATTAGTTCTGGGTCCATGATCTACGCGAAAAACCGATCACGGGTATATTTTTATTTTTAAAAAACGAGTTAGTTTTGACCTCCGTCGGTTCCGCCGTTGAACCGCCGGAGACATTGCCGTAGACGGAGAAGAAGAAGAAGGAAAGAAGTCTGTAAATTGTTTAAGGGCAAAACAGTAATTTCATTAAAAAAAAAAATTGGGGTTTACTCAGAGGATTATGGGGTTTGAATAGTAACCCTCCATCGTTAAAGGCTAGGGCGAGTTTTCCTGCTGTGAGAAAGGTTAGCTAGTTTGGGCCGAGGCACCCACAGCAATCCATGCTTACATAGCCCAAAGCCCGTGACAAATTCTTGATTTTTTTTTTTGGTAAAGTGAATCGACAAAGCCAAAATCTTGTAAATAACATTTTTTCTAAGATTTTTTTGAAAATGTGTCTGTCCTTTTGGTAGTAACAGAAACTTGTTCAAACATGTTGATACTTTTCAACGCTATTATTATTGACACAATTTAACACTATAACCGACACAATTTAACGTATACACTGACACTTTTCAAAGCACACATTGCATTGACATTCTTTAACACACACAGCTACACATGCACCCATAATGTATAGGCCGAGTCCGCCCCTGCCCAAAGCTAAGCTAGCCATAACTCGTAAGATGACTGATATTCCTTTTGATAGTAGCAAATCCAATTCGGTCTATTTTTAAAATATAAATTTTCTATTTTAAAATATATGTTCAATTAACTTGTCAACGTTTTTAAAAGAATTGTTTCACTAGTTTGCACAATATTAAAATTACATTAAATTATTTTTCTTATTTAAAAATACAATTTTTATTTTGAAACAAACTAAAATGTGGGATATTTATTGTTGGACGTTATTCCGAGTCAGATGGATAGAGTATATAATGGTTATCATTTAATTTAGTCAAGGAGAAATGATTATATTTTGATCATAGGACTGCATGCAATTCAAAGTGATTTTGATAAAAAAAAAAAAAAAAAGTAGAGTACGACAAAATCATTCAAATCAAAGTGAGTTTTAAATACTCATGATCAAGCACAATTTAAGCCTACGTGTTCAGTGACGCATTCAGAATTACTCCCTCCGTTCCATATCTACGTGCACACTTTCCATTTTGGGCGTCCCAAACCTACGTGCACATTTCCTAAAATGAAAAAGAATCTTTACTATTTCCTCAACTCATTCTCTCTCCTACATTATTTTAATACTCACAACAACATTATAATTTACTATTCTCTCCACTCATTCTCTCTCCTACTTTATTTCTACACTCACAACACTTTTAATATAATACTCTCTCCTTAATTTACGTGAAAAGTTAAACTAGACACATAGGTCCGGGACGGAGGGAGTATTTGTTAGTGTGACTAAAAAAGTTAATATTATAATTAATTATATTCAATTTTAGAATTACAAAATTAAATATTATCAAAATATTAATAAAGTATATCAAAATAAAAAAAAGTTAAAATTAATTGTAATAATTTGAAAATGAAACCATGAAAATTTAGCCCCAAATTACTTTGAAAATAATGTAATCGAAGTAATTTACGATCAAAATGAGAAATTCAAATCAACATTTGTATTAGTTTGACATTTGTAAAGACTATCAACAACAAATTTTTTTGTTATATTGTTCAAAAACTTGCAAAAAGGGTCAAGACACAAGAGAGGGTGAAAATGTGAGGAGAGGGGGGGGGGAGACCGAGGATGTCGAGAGGAGATTTTCTCAAATTTAATCTCCATTATTGTTTTCACAAATCATAAACTGCGTGAATAATCAAAATTTATAAGCACTAGTGTTTTATTTGTTTTACTTTGCAATCATTACTATTTTTCGCCCTAATTAAATTAAATGTCGATTTTCAAGTGTTTTTTTTTTTCAAAACAAATATCATGTTCTTAAAAAACTTTATCACTATATATTTCTTTATCAACTTTTTTCACTAATATATTTTTACTTGTAAAAGTTGACGTTTAGAAATGAATAAAAAAGTATGTATGTAATTTTACCTTTTAAATGTATAAAATTTAACATTTTCAAAAATATTTTATAAATGAAATTCGAACACTCAAAAGAATTAGATATTTATTTAGGAACAAAAAAAATATTTTATTTCACTTATAAGGGACTTAATAAAATAAATAAAAAAATTGAAAATTGAGTGTGGGGCGGTGGCCAACCGTCGCCCTCACCCCCTGTGACCCTGTCTGTGTTGATGATTGCGGAAAGAAAGTGGAAAATGAAAGACATGATCAAACTTTTCATCATTCAACTTTGAATGAATGTACAACATGCACCCTCTGTTATCATCAAGTGTGCATAGCCTTTCAAACCATCAGGACTTGACCTGATGGCCAGAGCATTGAGACATCAACACGGAGATCCTGGATTCGACTTCCCCCAGTGGTTAGAGTGGATGATTATCCCTCCCTAGTTAATATTAGGCGTCTCTGAGAGGGATTTTAAGGGAATTGATGGAGCATTAGTAAATTGAGCACCACAAAAAGGAGCTGATTTCGAGATGAATGGCCTCAAAAAAAAAAAAAAAAAAAGTGTGCATACCCTTTCATATGAAATGAAAGGCTATGCACATTCAACTCGGTCCCAAATTTACGATTAGAAAAATTGAATGCATGAAAATTAAAAATAAAAATAAAAATTTTGTGAGTATTAAAAATAAAGTAAGAAAGAAAAAGTGAGGTAGGAATATTTTTGTTGTAAAATAGAACAAAGAAAGTGGAATAGAGATATTTTTGTTGTTAGTATGACAAGTAAATTTTATTGATTTTTAGAATAGTAATTAGAAATATGATACCCAAAAAGAAAATAAGTAATCAAAAATTTGGGATGGAGAGTATACTTTTTTTCAGTCAGCGTTTTCTACTCCGTTTGTTCCTAAACATATACTCTCTCTATCCTGCTAAATGTTACATTTTTGTGTTTGGACATGAAGATTAATAAAATACGTAAGTGTTACAAGTACTGTGAATATAAAAAGTGAAATGGGATATAAAATAGTGAGTGAATAGTTATTGTAAATATGTTAATGAGTCTCATTGATTAAATAAACATTTTAAATATTCCGTTTGAAAAAGTATAACTTTTAATGAAACCACTTTTCCGTTCTTCCAATTCATGAAGAATCTAAAACTGAGAGTACGTGTGGGAGAATAAATGGAATTGGAACAACTTCTCTTGATATCTTGTGTGCTCTACAAAAAAAAAAAAAAAAAAAAAAAAAAAAAAAAAAAACACTAAGAGGCCAATTTATAGGTCACTTTGACAGATTACGGGTTTGAGACCAGTGGCGAAGCCAGAATTTTTTCGCAAGGGGATCGAAAAATATTATAGTGTAATTTTTACTTAAATTGAAGGGGGTCAAAAGCATAATTTTTAGAGATACAAAATCATTTTCTCCAAAATGAAAGGCGCTAAACTGTAAGATTTCAAAATTAAAGGGAGTTATATGACACACATGACTTTGGGGTGGCCTCGCTACTGTCTGAGACTTCTTGATTCTAGGTGAAATTTACGTTATGCTTTGATTATTGTTTATTCGTAAAGAAAATATATAATATATAGTAAATAAAATATATAATATTGACTCATTACTTAACTGCACCGAATCGTGAAAATAACAAAGAAAAATTTATATTTGAAACTGCTCAGAAAGTGGTCCGAATTAATTCATATCTACATCATTTTAATATTTGTTGCTGAAATAAATTCATGCCAAATCCAACAATTTAATTTAATATGTAGAATAAATGAAGCGGACTCGTACTAATCCTCCAGTCAACGAAATGGGTCAAGAATAGGGAAGTCAACCCATTTGGTCAATATTGAGTGCTGCCAAAAGGCAAAACCTGAATGGAGGATGTAATTCATAAGTCAGAGATTTTTGTAGATCGTTGTCTTAATTTTCTATTATCTATTACTATATATTTTATTTTTTATTTTTTTTGAAACCTAGGTTCCCAACTTACGCTCAAGGGAGCCTTTTTACAAGAAATTTACCTCCAGCTGCTCCTGCCCAGATTCGAACTCATATTATAAATATTTCCATCCATGCTCCTGCCAAGTTTCGAACTAATGGTATAAATATTTTCACAAGAATGCCACAGAAGGGATCGAACCCCTGACCTTCCGATAGAGAAGCCGGTTAGCATACCACAAGACCAGAAGACCTTAGATACTATATAAATTTTATATAAAGTCAATATAACACTTTACCTCCAAAACACTCACCTAAACACAATTTTGATCATATTCATTTTCCTCAATCATTCAATCTCAAATAATAAATACAATTGTTATTAGTAATTGATTATTAAGCAGCATTTAATGCGATCTAATTAAATTTATTTAATAACTTTTAATTGAAATATTTCGAAGAATAACTGATTATTAAAGATTTTAGAAATCACTTTCTGATATCTTGATTTGAACTTGAAACCACCGTTTTAGAACATACTTTTCAGCATATATATTTGAGAAGTTATAACAAACCTGCCTATAAAGAGCATCAACATTTAGTCTCTCGAGTAACTATTCCATTTTTTAATTTCATAAAGTACAAACAATGTCTCATTTGTTCTTTGTTTTGTTTGACTTGTAACACCAACTGAGTACAATATGTAATGCATTTTTCACAACGGTGATGTATATGGAACAATAAAAACAGAAAAGCAATTTTGAAGTATCAACGATCTGAACTTCAAGTAACAAAGAAAAGACTCAAGAAAATTCTCTAACCTCAGTTTTGCTCTCAGAAATCCGTTTAAAACTATGAGAAGAGCGGCCTCCTTTTTATAGTGATCACAATCCTTTTTAAAAAATGATTCGTCCAATCTCTTCCTTATTAACAAGGATTCTTCTTTATTTATCAATCCAATAGTCCTTATCTTACTTGATTACATACCTAAAATATAGGAATATTGCTAAATATAAAAGTTAGCCGTTAGTCAACTATAATCTAATCCTATATTTACAATTATTTTTTAAACTAATTATATAAAATATAAATACTAATTTATAAATCAGAATTAAAAGATATTAGAAAATATAAGAGTATTCTCATTCTATTTCACTATCTTTTATAAATAAATGAAAATGATAAATAAACCAACGATTATTTTGAGATAGAGATTAACTAATACTCCCTCTGTCCCATGTAAGTGTGAATTTTTTTCTTTTTGTGACGTTTCACATCAGTGTGGACTGTCAAAAATGGCAAAGAATATTCACTATTTCACCCACTCATTCTATCTCCTACTTCACTTTTACACTCACAATATTCTCTCTCTCAACTATTTCTCCTACTCATTCTCTCTCCTATTTAATTTTTCATACTCACAAATACCTTTTTCACCTATTTCTCTTTCTTATTTTTTTTTAATTTTCATCTCAAAAAAGTAGGTCCACAGTTATGGGAATAGTAATGTTGTAATTATTAGAGACTTATCTTCAAATTCATTTGGGTCCATTTATTTAAGGCCAAGTGGCCAAAACTAGTACAGATGATTTCTTGTTGGGAAATTCATTCTAAAGTGAGAGCAGCAAATACTCACTCCGATCCATTTCACTTGGCACTAATTTTCATTTTGGTTCATTCAACTTCACTTGGCATTATTCAAAATGGCAAACTTTTTATAATTTTATATTCACTCTACCCCACCACTCATTCTCTCTTTTCATTTTCCACCACTCAATTTATTCAACCAACACTACTATTTATCCCACTCATTCTCTCTCTTCATTTTCTACCACATATTTTTTTTATTTTATTTTTTTTTCTTAGTTATTGTGCCATTTATTTTGATGTCAAGTGAACCGGGACGGAGGGAGTATATGTTTTAAATAAGAGGAGAAGATGTTCCGAGTTCATACTTAATGTTCCCACCTATTTGACTTGTATATTTATTGTCTTCGTTGACTGATGT
Organism: Adenophora triphylla var. japonica; assembly: GCA_022495995.1. NCBI lineage: Eukaryota > Viridiplantae > Streptophyta > Magnoliopsida > Asterales > Campanulaceae > Adenophora > Adenophora triphylla. Next base: position 701,412 of record JAFEMH010000089.1, read on the forward strand.
TGTTTATTTTATTTTATCCGCCACTCAATTACATTTCTTGAGTCTTTTAACAATTTCTATTATGAATTATCCTTAATATCTCATGTCTTGCATTTTAGATGAGTGCTTATATTTTCATTTATTTATATAAAATATTAATATACATCTATTGCTATTGATTGGACGAGAAAAGTGATGATTGAAGGATTGATCGATACAATCAAGAGTTCGTATCACAAGCGTAATTATTTTGCATAACGAGATTAAGATTTAATTGTACGAAGTAATCCTAGAACTCGTTATATTTATATATGTCCATCATAAACAATTAGAAAAAAATTACTCCCTATATCACTAAAATACAACAACATAAAATGTTTCAAAACAATTTAAAATCAGCTAACATGAATTCGCATATGTTATCGTAAAAGAAAATTGTGAGAAAAAGGGGAGAGAGAGAAAAAAGGTGGGGATAAAATTTGAAGATGCAATTTTTTTTTTTTGTTTTTGTTAGTTGCGGTAACACCACGACCTTAGAATGTATAAAATGAAATTTAGACATTCATTTAAGTGTTTTTGATGTAGAAATCTTGAGTTCAATCCCTTCTACCGGTTAAAATTGTTATTAAGTGATTAGGAATTAAAAAAAAAAAAAATCTTATTGTTCATGCCACCTTGTATTTATTTATGTATTGAAGAAAAACTGTGTGGGAATTAAACCTTTTGGCTAATTACACAGAAATAGGTTGGTATTTAAATAAGACAAAGTTTTAGATAGCTGAATCATCAATGCACGTGTTAAACAAAAGTGAACTTCACTTTACTTTTTTTTTTTTTTTTTTTTTTTTCAAATGACAGATTTGAAGGTGCATGCATGCTCCGCAGTTCCGATAGAATCCGCATTGTAACTGTTTGCACGGAAATTAAGAAAAATATTAGTGAAGAAAATGTTGTGAGTATGAAAAGTGAGGTTGGAGAGAGAAAGTGAGATAGAAAATAATGATTTGATTGATGTTGTGAGTATAAAAGTAAAGTAGGAGAGAGAATTAATGGGTGAAATAGTAAAGATTTTTTTTCATTTTAGAAAGTGTGCAGTTTCTAATGGGACACCCAATGAGAAAAGTGTACAGGTTATAGCAAGACGGAGGAAGTAGGGATGACCAAAACCGATTTCGGGCCCGGTTCCGGTTCGAAACCGCCGGTTCTGGTTCGAAAAATGTTTGACCCTTAACCGGCCCGGATTGCTCACGGTTCCGGTTAATCCGGTTCCGGTTTTCTCCCCGGTTCGTCCCGTTTCGGGCTTTTTTCGGTCCGGTTCCGGTCCGATTCTATTGAAAAACAATGAATTTTCGTCCGATTCCGGACTTTTTCGGTTCGATTCCGATCCGATTTTTCGATTCCGATCCGGTTTGGTCATCCCCATAAGTCCCTAGAAGGTAGTACTCCCTCCGTCCCAGCCTAGTGTGAACCAAAATGTTGGGCACACCGATTAAGGAAAAGTAAGAGAGAGAAAAAGTGGAGAGAGAATGTTGTGAGTGTAAAAGTAAAATAGGAGAGAGAATGAGTGGAAGGAATAGTTAGGAAAGAAAATGTTGTGAGTGTAAAAGTAAAATAGGAGAGAGAATGAGTGGGGTAAATAGTGAAGATTCCCTTTCATTTTGGACAGTTCACATTCGATTGAAACAGATCAAAAGAAAAATAAGTGTACAATCAACTGAAACGAAGGAAGTATATGATAACGGAGGGAGTATATGATAATCTAGAAACCACCTCTTTCCAATTCCCGGCCCACGTTCTTAGCCCTTTTCTAACCTGAATATTATCGCTTTTAAAAAGAATCTTGTTTTTAATAATTAGATGGGGCGCGTTTTGCGCATCTGATCAATTAAGTTAAATTTTAGTATGTGCTTGCGTCAGATTTGAGAACCACATCCTCCATGCAACATGGCAACCAACAACCTTCATCAATTCGTCCAGCTCATCAATGCATCATGTCCTCGTCAACAATCAAACACGCCTGGTCAGCGCGTGTAAATATTTCCCATGGTCAAACATGTAAATCAAATATCCTTCGCTTCCGTTTGATTTTTTCAATCTAACACAATTAATTTTAATCAAATATTATTATCAATACAATTATCTTAATTAATTAAATATTTATTGATAATATTTTATAGACAAAATTGCAAAAAAATATCTAAATTGTCCAATTTGTGGAGATATAGTACCTCATGTCATTTTTGTTGCAATCTATGTACATCAGTTGGAACTTTTGTGCTAGTTTATTACCTATAACTAACACCTTCTAAATTTTGCTGTTAAGTTGGACATGTGCTAAGGACGTAATTTTTTTTAAAGGGGTAAAACTGTAAAAAAATAATGCCCACCCATATTTCTTTATCCCCTCATCTTCTTTCTTGATTGTTTCTTTCCAAACCACTACCCATAACTCACCGTCGGTCACCACAAGACTACCATTTTATACGCACCAATCATCATCAACAACAATACCTTAACAACATTAATACAACAAAAACATTATCAGATGAACAAAAACCTATTTTGAATATGATAAACAACCAAAATAAACAAGCCCAACTTCCATTTCCCATTAAACCCATATTTCAATCAAAACCCCACAAATAAATTTCACCAAATTTTGGGATTTTAAAGATAAACATATCTATAATAACATTAACGAAAGATTCGAAATCTGCCAAATCTCAGCAAAATTTTATTTGAAATCTGTCAATAATTCGAAACCTAGAATTTAATTTTGAAATCTCAGATTTCTTATAACCCAAATTTTCGAAGATGAAAGATGGAGGTGACGGTGGGGGAAAGGGATTTTAAAGATAAACATATCTATAATAACATTGGGGACGATATTTTTTTTGACACTTTTACCCCTTAAAAAAGATTATGTGCATAGCACATCATCAACTTAACGGTGAAATTTGAACGATGTTAGTTACATGTACCAAATCCGCACAAAAGTTCCAACTTAGGTACCTAGATTGCAACAAAAATGATTTGAGGTACTATATCCGCACAAAAAAGTATCTGGATTGTCCAAATTTTGTCGTTGTGTGGATATAATATCGCAATTCATTTTTGTTGCAATCTAGTTTGTCTGCGTTGGATTCAATTACATGTCCTTGTAAAAATGCGTTAGCATAAAACTCTCATTTTTTTTAAACTTGATTAATCGAAATGTCAATGCTTTGATAAAATTGCAAAAAAATATTTTATAGACAAAATTTTATTTTGTCTATAATAACATTAACGAAAGTTTCGAAATCTGCCAAATCTCAGCAAAATTTTATTTGAAATCTGTCAATAATTCGAAACCTAGAATTTAATTTTGAAATCTCAGATTTCTTATAACCCAAATTTTCGAAGATGAAAGATGGAGGTGACGGTGGGGGAAAGGGATTTTAAAGATAAACATATCTATAATAACATTGGGGACGAGATTTTTTTTGACACTTTTACTCCTTAAAAAAGATTATGTGCATAGCACATCATCAACTTAACGGTGAAATTTGAACGATGTTTGTTACATGTACCAAATCCGTACAAAATTTCCAACTTAGGTACCTAGATTGCAACAAAAATGACTTGAGGTACTATATCCGCACAAAAAAATATCTCGATTGTCCAAATTTTGTCGTTGTGTGGATATAATATCGCAATTCATTTTTGTTGCAATCTAGTTTGTCTGCGTTGGATTCAATTACATATCCTTATAAAAATGTGTTAGCAGAAAATTCTCATTTTTTTTAAACTTGATTAATCAAAATGTCAATGCTTTGATAAATACTCCTTCAGTCTCAAAATGTTTGTTCCATTTGACTTTTTTTGAACTTTGATCACAAATTTATGAGAGATTAATCATGTTCATGAAAGTTTAAAAGTTGTTGTTGATAATATTATTAATGGTGAATCAATAGAAATTTTTAGAATTTCATGAACATAATTAAATTGTCATATATTTGTGGTCAAAGTTCAACAAAAAAGTAAAATGGAACAAACATTTTGGAACGGAGGAATCATAATTTATAGGGAGCCTTTTGAAAATGTTACCCCACTATTTGGGTTGAAATTCAATTGTTGTGAATAGCCTTTCTAAATACTCCCTCCATTCCACCGATCTTAGGAATTTTTAAAATGGCACGGGAATTAAGGAAAAGGTAAATGTTGTGAGTGTAATTTAAAAATAGGAGAGAGAATGAGTGGAGGGAATAGTAAATATAATGGTGTTGTGAGTATTAAAATAATGTAGGAGATAGAATGAGTGGAGAGAATAGTGATTTAAGGTTTCCATTTTGGGAATTCTTAAGATTAGTGGGACGCCCAAAATGTAAAGTTTTCTTAAGATCGGTGGGACGGAGGGAGTATTTGTTGTTTTTTATAAAATGGTTATTTTTCCTTTAAAAAAAATGGCGGATTCCTTTAACTTGGCGGGATACCTAAGTCCATTGTGCGCGAGTCAGGGAGAGAGGGTAAAAAAAGATTAAAGAAAGTAGAAAGAATTTTCTCAGCGAACGTGTGGTCGGCGTTGGTAAACCAGCCGTTATATCACCCTCCTCCCGTACAGTCCCCCGTCAGTTAGATGCTGTTTGTTAACGCTCGGCTCGTTCCTTCCGTGAACCCCTCTCTTTCTCACTGCTGTTGTCTATATATAATTTGAATGCCTTAGCTCATTGTTTTTTCGAATCTCTCCAAACCAACATCTTCATCTCTGCCTACATACCTACTCCAAATCACACACAGACACACACAGTAGCTTAAATTTTACCTTTCTCTCGTTTCAGGTGTGTACTCTGCCTTCATCTTCTTCATTTTTGTTTTCTAATTTCTATTTTTTGTAATTTGATGTTATTTGGTAGTGATTAATCATGAGTATTAGTTGAATTGAGATTGATCTTTTTGGGTGAAATTTTTGGTTCAAGTTCATCATTTTTGTGGTTGTTAGGCAGCCGAAAATAACTCTGGATGCGGGTTTCTGTATAGTTTACTTTGAATTGAAAATATTTTAGTCAAAGAGTTGAATATATTGAAAGAGGTTTGTTGGCTGTTGGCACCTAGACAGAAAAGGGTTTTTATGAGACCAATTTCCACTGTAATTGCTGATTGAGTTTGATAAGGGGTTCTTTATCTGCAAATTTTGATTTTCTTTTCCCCCTATTTTAGTTAAATGATGATAGCTTTTCATTAAAGCATAGTTGTTGCCTTTAAGGTAACTTTCTCAATTTGCAATCTGGCTATGCATTAGGTCTAAATGTTAATTGAGGATAGTGAACTATACTTAGCGTTGACGTCGATGAATTTTTGTTGAATGATTCATTTCCCAATTGTTTTGCTGTCTTTTGCCATATTATTGCTTGGAGCTAGTCATTTCTATTGCTTCGTGAGAATCGGACACCCCCACAGGGAAGTGTAGATTCCTTTAAAGTTGATGAAGTAAATTTCAGGGTAAATCTTCATGGCATGAAGTTTAAAAAATATATTACTGTATTGAAAAGTTGCAAGCTTATTAGTTTTCTAGGAGGAAGAGGAACTAGACAAACCAAAATTAAGAAGAAAAAAAAGTGAATACATTTTATGCTGTTTTCTCTTCTGTATTTAATGTTCTTTATGACGTAAATGGAAAGGTATAAGTCAAACTGCTGTCTGTTTTATGCTTTGATTGCAGATACATCAATCTATGTTGAACTCATTAGTTAAAATCTGTCTTTTTTATTTTCCTTCTGAAATGATTTATCAGTATGTGTTTTTGATTTCTCAATGGCAAAGCTCAGTGTCTAGACTTCTCTTCATTTGAATTCTAGAGTTTCTTGATTGAGTAGGCTATCGACTTGTATAATGCAAATTAATCTGCAATTTGTTTTTCAATGAAACCATGATCCTAGTGGTTATCTCACAAAGATGAGCAGGAATGCTAACTTTCCTTTTAACATTCTTTTTGCAGGTTAATTTACTTTGAGGCCAATTTATAAACATAATCTTTTTTTCCACACCTAGGTTCTTTTGTACAAGCGATCTGTTCTTTTGTAGCTGAGAGTTATCCCGGAAATACGCATCACAAAGAGAAGCTGATGCTTACCATATAGCATGGACTCACACCAAATTTTCGGGTATAGAGTAGCCGGCACAGACTCATCCTATTCTTCTTCTCACCCAACTGTTCCAACTAAGCTGTTTGGGGCCTTGAGATTTGAAACTAGAAACTCCCCTACGTCTCCTTTTTTGACTCACTTTGATTCCGAAACCACCTTTACTTCGTTAAATGACAGTCAGGAGCAGGTCAGCTCCTCCGAGAATCCCCAAGAATCAAGCCCTTCTTCTCTTGAAGGCAGCAGTTCCTTTCATCAGTTTAGCCCGTCTCCCTTCTTACAAAATGCAAGCAGTGCTCAAAACACACAGTACACACTGCAGGATATAGAGACTGCTCTTATGTCCCCGGATGAAGAAGAAGAAGAAGAAGAAGGGAACTTCACACGGACCCCTTCTTTAGGAGAAAATAAGTGGCCACAAGCACCAGTTCAGAGATCTAGATCGTGGTCCCAAGAAGTCGTCAGGCCCCAAGTACTTCATCCCCAGCATTCACAGGCAGCCATGTACGATCGCAAAGAGGATCGCCACGAACCAATGGAGGAGACTTCGTTTCAGGGTATTCCACCTGGTAATCTAAAGCAGTTGCTAATTGCATGTGCCAGAGCTCTTGCTGAACACAAGCTTGATGACTTTGAGAAATTAGTTGAATATGCTCATGGGTTTGTGTCTATTAGTGGAGAGCCAATTCAGCGTCTTGGGGCCTACATGATAGAAGGACTCGTTGCAAGGAAGGAGGCCTCTGGGACTAATATCTACAGAGCGCTCAAGTGTAAGGAGCCGCCTCAAGGAAAGGATTTACTTTCCTACATGCAAATTTTATATGAAATATGCCCCTACTTAAAGTTTGGATATATGGCAGCAAATGGTGCCATAGCTGAAGCTTGCAAAAATGAGGACCGGATCCACATCATAGACTTCCAGATAGCTCAGGGGACCCAGTGGATGACTCTTTTACAAGCACTTGCTGCACGACCTAAAGGCCCTCCTCATGTGCGTATAACAGGAATTGATGACCCAGCATCTAAATACGCACGTGGGGACAGTTTAGAGTTAGTAGGGAAGCGTTTGGCTGCAATTTCAGAGAAATTCAATATCCCAGTTGAGTTTCATCCTCTTCCAGTTTATGCTCCTTATGTCACCAAAGAGTTGCTGGATGTAAGGCCAGGTGAGGCTCTTGCAGTAAACTTCCCTCTACAGCTTCACCACACTCCTGATGAGAGTGTTGATGTGAATAACCCAAGAGACGAGCGTTTAAGAATGATCAAGTCACTTTCCCCCAAGGTGGTCACGTTAATCGAGCAAGAATCTAACACAAACACAGCTCCGTTCTTCCCTCGCTTCTTGGAAGCTCTTGATTACTATTCGGCAATATTTGAGTCAATTGATGTAACCATGCCAAGGGATAGAAAAGAACGAATCAAGGTAGAGCAGCACTGTTTAGCTAGGGAGATTGTGAATGTTATTGCTTGTGAGGGAAAAGAAAGAGAAGAAAGACACGAGCTTTTTGGAAAATGGAGGTCTAGGTTGACAATGGCTGGGTTCAAGCAGTTTCCTTTGAGTTCTTATGTTAACTCGGTGATAAAGGGTTTGCTAAAGTGTTATTCAGAGCATTATACCTTGGTGGAGCAAGATGGAGGCATGCTTTTGGGATGGAAGGAGAGGAATCTTGTGTCCGCTTCTGCTTGGCACTGACAACACATAATAGAGGTAGTCATCCATCCTAGTGACATGTTTTTAGTTTTATCTCTGTAGTATAATTATGTTGTGATGATCTTTCTTGTATCGACATATCATTTGGGGTATGTATAGATTAATGTTCACCTTCTTGTTGTTGAATTGTATTCTAGTAAAATCAATGCAGCCTTCTTGTTTCTTTATTTCTCCATTTTCACACACTTTGTTGTTTGCATATGATGAAGGGAAATTATTATGACAAGTTAGGATTTGATTTTAACTATTTTTATTTGTTATTATTTTATTATTTTCGGAATTTATTTTAAATAGGTAATATTTTTGGTATTAGAAGTATATTAGGACTTTATTTTAAGGTTTTATTGATTGATTAGGTTACTATATAGACTAGGGTTATTTTGGGAAGTTTTTGACTTGTTTTTCAAGTCTTAGAGTCACTATATAATTAGGGTTAATTGTAATTCCGAATTTAAGTTGTTGATTAATAAAATTTGAGTGTTTACTCTTCAATTTTCTCGAGCGAAAATTGCCGATTGATTGTTGAATTTCTCGAGCGAAATTCTGTGATTAATCTTTATCAAGTCTTCCGCTACGTCAGTTGGTATCAGAGCCTTTCGTTCGATTCGGGAAGAATGGTTCGGGGGCGAGAATAGACAAGCTGTGAAAGCGATCTACGGCGAGATGAAGCGGTTACGGAGGAACGCATCGGATCCATCGTGATCAACGTATGGAGTTGTTGATGGAAACGCAGTTAGCAGTGCGGATGACCGACTTGTTCAATCAATGCTCGAGAGAATCGGCCTGGGCAGGTAGCGGCGACGGACGAGGCGGGAGGTGGATTGATGGTGGTGATATTTCGTGGCCTTTCGTCGAATCGGTGACTGCCGAACTTTTCATCGATTGGTCAAAACCACCTATTTATGATGAATGTAATTGTGAAATCATCAATTATCAACATCTCATCATATGGGTGTACCAATGGTTGGCGTTGAATCTTCGCAAGATAAATTGATGTGGAAGTTTGACATTGGTCATCCTTACGAAGATCCTTTCAATGTTGATAGTTCTAATGTTTGATTCTTGGTTCTTCAAAAAGATGATTATTGAGAACTTTCTCATGAATGGATGGACGGACAGACGGATGAATATCATGGCGAATGGTACTAAATTTAAAGTCCGTCAAATAGTTTTCAAGTGCTTCAATTCAAGCAAAACTTAAAATTCGAGGGCGAATTTTCTTCAAGCGGGGAGAATGATGAAGGGAAATTATTATGACAAGTTAGGATTTGATTTTAACTATTTTTATTTGTTATTATTTTATTATTTTCGGAATTTATTTTAAATAGGTAATATTTTTGGTATTAGAAGTATATTAGAACTTTATTTTAAGGTTTTATTGATTGATTAGGTTACTATATAGACTAGGGTTATTTAGGGAAGTTTTTGACTTGTTTTTCAAGTCTTAGAGTCAATATATAATTAGGGTTAATTGTAATTCCGAATTTTAGTTGCTGATTAATAAAATTTGAGTGTTTACTCTTCAATTTTCTCGGCGAAAATTGCCGATTGATTGTTGAATTTCTCGAGCGAAATTCGTGATTAATCTTTATCAAGTCTTCCGCTACGTCGGTTGGTATCGAGCCTTTCGTTCGATTCGGGAAGAATGGTTCGAAGCGAGAATAGACAAGCGCAGAAAGCGATCTACGAGCGAGATGAAGCCGGTTACGGAGGAACGCATCGGATCCATCGTAGATCACGTACGTATGGAGTTGTTGATGGAACGAGTTAACGGTGCAGGATGGACCGACTTGTTCAATCAGCAGACTCGGAGGAATCGGCCTAGACACAGTGGCGGCGACGGACGAGGCGGGCGGGAGGTGGATTCGATGGTGGTGATATTTCGTGGCCTTTCGTCGAATCGGTGGACTCGCCGAACTTTTCATCGATTAGTCGAAACCACCTATTTATGATGAATGTAATTGTGAAATCATCAATTATCAACATCTCATCATATGGGTGTACCAATGGTTGGCGTTGAATCTTCACAAGATAAATTGATGTGGAAGTTTGACATTGGTCATCCTTACGAAGATCCTTTCAATGTTGATAGTTCTAATGTTTTGATTCTTGGTTCTTCAAAAGATGATTATTGAGAACTTTCTCATGAATGGATGGAATGTTTGGATGAATATCATGGCGAATGGTACTAAATTTAAAGTCCGTCAAATAGTTTCAAGTGCTTCAATTCAAGCAAAACTTAAAATTCGAGGACGAATTTTCTTCAAGCAGGGGAGAATGATGAAGGGAAATTATTATGACAAGTTAGGATTTGATTTTAACTATTTTTATTTGTTATTATTTTATTATTTTCGGAATTTATTTTAAATAGGTAATATTTTTGGTATTAGAAGTATATTAGGACTTTATTTTAAGGTTTTATTGATTGATTAGGTTACTATATAGACTAGGGTTATTTTGGGAAGTTTTTGACTTGTTTTTCAAGTCTTAGAGTCACTATATAATTAGGGTTAATTGTAATTCCGAATTTAAGTTGTTGATTAATAAAATTTGAGTGTTTACTCTTCAATTTTCTCGAGCGAAAATTGCCGATTGATTGTTGAATTTCTCGAGCGAAATTCTGTGATTAATCTTTATCAAGTCTTCCGCTACGTCAGTTGGTATCAGAGCCTTTCGTTCGATTCAGGAAGAATGGTTCGGGGGCAGAATAGACAAACTGTGAAAGCGATCTACGAGCGAGATGAAGCAGTTCTGGAGGAACGCATCGGATCCATCGTAGATCAACGTATGGAGTTGTTGATGGAACAGTTAACGGTCTGGATGACCGACTTGTTCAATCAACAGACTCGGAGGAATCAGCCTAGACACAGTGGCGGCCGACGGACAAATGCGAGGCGGGAGGTGGATTCGATGGTGGTGATATTTCGTGGCCTTTCGTCGAATCGGTGGCTCGAACTTTTCATCGATTGGTCAAAACCACCTATTTATGATGAATGTAATTGTGAAATCTGTCAATTATCAACATCTCATCATATGGGTGTACCAATGGTTGGCGTTGAATCTTCACAAGATAAATTGATGTGGAAGTTTGACATTGGTCATCCTTACGAAGATCCTTTCAATGTTGATAGTTCTAATGTTTCAGATTCTTGGTTCTTCAAAAAGATGATTATTGAGAACTTTCTCATGAATGGATGGACAGACTGGATGAATATCATGGCGAATGGTACTAAATTTAAAGTCCGTCAAATAGTTTCAAGTGCTTCAATTCAAGCAAAACTTAAAATTCGAGGACGAATTTTCTTCAAGCAGGGGAGAATGATGAAGGGAAATTATTATGACAAGTTAGGATTTGATTTTAACTATTTTTATTTGTTATTATTTTATTATTTTCGGAATTTATTTTAAATAGGTAATATTTTTGGTATTAGAAGTATATTAGGACTTTATTTTAAGGTTTTATTGATTGATTAGGTTACTATATAGACTAGGGTTATTTTGGGAAGTTTTTGACTTGTTTTTCAAGTCTTAGAGTCACTATATAATTAGGGTTAATTGTAATTCCGAATTTAAGTTGTTGATTAATAAAATTTGAGTGTTTACTCTTCAATTTTCTCGAGCGAAAATTGCCGATTGATTGTTGAATTTCTCGAGCGAAATTCTGTGATTAATCTTTATCAAGTCTTCCGCTACGTCAGCATATCACAAAGGTGGCCATGAGAGTGTTCAAACCTCACTGATAGAATATATTGCAAATGCGGAAGTTCATATAAATGTATATATGTTCGTTTGCATATATTTTCATCTCTTGTGACTATCCATTGTACTTACATAACTACATCTAGATATGGTAGACTTTGGAATACGCAACCTATCCCCAGGAGCAGGAAGTGTGACACATTTTGTTGTTTTCATAGTATAATACTCCGTACATGGTAGACTTTGGAATACTCATTCCTCTGCACACGCCTTGAGCGCCCGCATAAGATTTTGGCCATCCCTAGTGCGCACACCTTAAGAGCCTGAATATCGCTTCTGTCTTTTCCTCTTTTTCGGTGCTTTTCCCCAGGTTTAGCTCCAACACCCAACATTTGAATGAGTGGATGACAGGTGGGTGCAATTTCAGCGACATGTATTAGGATCCTAAGACCTGAGAGTAACGAGAGCTTTCAACTTTGATTCAGACATAAAGATCATAAGAGTACATACAACTAAGCTGAAGTTATTCATATATTGTGGTGTTCTGTCAAAACACCTTCTGTCCTCTCTCAAACCACCAGAGCCATATATGTTAAAGTAAGGAACATAACATAAAAGAAAAAGAAAAAGGAATGGCTCTGCTTCTGTGACTAAACTGATATACACCTATGAATGTAATCCTACTCACTGTCCAGTTTGAAAATCAAGTTTCGAATACTTGCAAGGATATTGATAGAAAATCTTTGATATTTTACGATTTCATTCCCATGCTAAGACGAAAGAATCATATAAATGTGATGACGCCAAGCTTTTCAGGGTCAAGAACGGTTCAAGGATATCTGGCTTGATATATTTGGTGGTTTAGGGTACCTATAACACAACACAAATAAGCACCGTTAAGGTCAAAGTTGGATGTTACTCCAACTCAGGCCCTCGGGTGTGAGAGTAAGAATACTGAGTAAAATAAGGCTTGGAATACCTTGGAGTGTGTGTTAGTGTTTAGGGTTTAGAATAATATGGCTTACTCAATATATTTGGAACTTACCTTGCCCAAGGGGACAAAGGTCTTCTATTTATAGGCAATGGAGAGGTGCTTGTTGATGTAAGCAATGAGATCAGCCCTAGGGGGCACTTTGGTATTTGACCACCTACACGTGTCCGCAGCTAATGGGTCCTGTCAGGGAGGGAACATTGACTGTCAAGGGGACATGGCTGAAAGGGATATGAGCCGTGTACATGGCTTGGCGCATTAAATGAAATAGTAGGCGCCTGTCTGAGCCGCATTGAATGCGTGATGGGGAAGCCGGCAACTTGCATGTCAGAGCCAGTAAGCTAACTTGCTCAGTAAGGCTTGACATTAACCGGGAGTCTGGTGAGATAACCGGGAGTCAGGTATGAGCCCGCGGTCAACATCTTGGGCGCGGTCAAAGGTATTTGACGCGGGCACGGATGGAGCGGTCATACCTCCTGCGGGCACGGATCCAGCGGTCATTCCACCTGCGGGCACGGACCCCGCGATCATAGATCGTGCGGGCACCAATGTAGCGGTCAGGATAACTCCGGTCTTTGAGATGGATGATGCGGGGAGGAACGCGGTCTTGACCTCAAGGACCTATTTGCCCGCGGTCTTTACCCCAGCGATCTAGGAAATGCCATATCACCGGTTCCTTAGATCAGACCGAGCGTGGGCCCGGTCCAACAGGTACGGGCTCATCAAAATGTAACCTCTGGTTCGTTTCCATTTTAGTAGTATTTCAATAATGGTATGCAAGAACTAAGGATATCTCTCTCTCTCTCTCTTTTTTTTTCCTTTTTTTAAGGATCTACTCGTATTTCCATATTCATCCCATAGGCATCACTAATTAACTGTTATCTTTGATTAAACAACACTAATTATCTGTTATCTTTATCAACTATTTGTGGTGCACTAATGATTTACACGTTTAGTTATTGAATCTGAACGTAATAAAGGTGATGGGACAGACCCAATGAATGAAGCATAACATTTCCGACGTTACAAAGACAATACAATGGAATTGGTCAATCCAATTGCTGCAATACCAAAGGCCCAGCGACAAAGATCAGTCGACTTAGCTCATCGTCCGACCATCATTGGTCCCGATCTAGCTTTGTCCGACCTACGATCATCTACTTGTACAATTTCTATCAAGACAAGGCACAAAGTCAGGTCGACTTCGAATACTCAAGCCGGGATTAATGTGAGGATTGCTGCCTATAAATGCCTCTTATCTTCTAGGTTAAGTCTTATTGTGTGGTTGTAAGAGAAGCCGGGATTAATGTGAGGATTGCTGCCTATAAATGCCAGGTAGCAAGAGCTAGTTAGCATTCCCATCTTCATACTTCAGTTTCCTTCTTTTGAGTCTTTTAAATTAAACCAACCCAAAAAAACAAACAAAAAGGAAAGGATAAAAAAGAGGAATGGCAGCATATGCTCCACCTCCATATGCCGATTCTTTACCAACTCAAACTGATATACCGCCTCCACAACCGCCACCACCACTGGCGGAGGTTAGGCGTCGTTCTGCAAATTACCATCCAAGCATATGGGGAGACCATTTCCTCTCATATGCTAATAACTCTCATTTCTTGGTAAGCATATCATCATGGATTCTCTATCTCCATCAGTTACTTGCATGCGTTATCTCAAACACAGAGTATAATCTCGTTTCTCTATATTTCATTGAAATTGCAATGCATATATAACACATACACTACTTACTCTCATCTGTACTTGTTTATAGGAAATAGATGCTAAGATGGAGGAACGGCAACTAGAACTAATACAAGAAGTGAGGATGTTGCTCGTTGCTTCCATTACAAACCATTCTCGGGACCTTTTGGACTTTATAGATGAGATACAACGCCTAGGCGTTTCTTACCATTTTGAACAAGAGATCGACTTTGCATTACGACATGTTTACAACAACTATGAGAAGGAGGCGGAAAAGGAGGACCTTCACGACCTTGCTCTCCGCTTTAGGTTACTTAGGCAACAAGGCTATAAAATCTCATGTGGTAATTCTAAATCTCAGACATTTTAAAGAAATAAGACAATCTTTATGGGACAAACCAAAAAAAGAAAAGTGGGGCGGAGCTTATTTACATATTTTAACAGTTCATAAGCTATTCAACCATTTATTTATGTGCTAAATGTTATATGCAGATGTATTTAACAAGTTGAAAGACAGTGAAGGGAAATTTAAGAAGTCTTTAACCACGGATGCTCGAGGAATGTTAAGCTTGTATGAAGCGACATTTATGAGGATGCATGGGGAAGGTATACTTGATGAAGCGCTGGAATTTACCACCACTCATCTCAGATCCTGTTTAGTCCATTTAAGCAGTCCTCTGGCAACACGAGTTACTCATGCTCTCAAGCAGCCCATCCGGAAGGCCTTGGAACGGATAGAGACGAGACAATATATTACCATCTATCAACAAGATACATCTCATAACAAGTTACTATCAAACTTGGCAAATTTGGATTTCAACATATTGCAAAAATTGCATCAGTGGGAGCTTAGTGATTTAACCAGGTAATTAATGAGTCGTTCTTTGCATAAGCCAATCTCTTCTCTTTGATTCATCACGTTATTGAATACTCCCTCCGTCCCACTATACTTGACACTTCTTTCCATTTTGGGCCGTCCCACTTCACTTGACACCTTCCAAAAATAACCAAGTTTTTATATTTTTATATTAATGGACCCCACCACTCATTCTCTCTCTTCATTTTCCACCACTCAATTTATTCAATCAACACTACTATTTATCCCACTCATTCTCTCTCTTCATTTTCTACCACACATTTTCTTTATTTAATTGTTTCTTCTTAGTTCCCGTGCCCACTCCTTGGGTGTCAACTATAGTGGGACGGTAAGTATTTACGTTGATTTTTTTAGGTGGTGGAAAGATCTAAACTTCGTGGAGAAACTACCTTTCACAAGAGATAGAATGGTGGAGTGCTATTTTTGGTCATTAGGAGTCTACTTCGAGCCCCAATATTGTTTTGCTAGAAGAATACTTACCAAAATCATCATTTTGACATCTGTTTTTGATGACATTTATGATTTGTATGGTACCCTTGACGAACTTGTACTCTTCACTGATGCTATTCAAAGGTACAGCTTATTTCCTCATCATATAATTTAATGTCCCTTCCGTAACCTCATTTTTTGAATCACGGCTTATATATAGTGACTTATCGATGTATTTAGCTGTGACATCAGTGCCATGGATGAGCTACCAGAGTACATGAGAGTGAGTTACCAAGCACTTTTAGACGTGTATCTAGAGATGGAGCAAGTGTTAGCTAGTGAAGAAAAATCATATCGTCTCCCCTATGCAAAAGCCGCTGTAAGTTTAATAGCCTTGATTATAGCGAAAATAAGATTAGTTAAGGTTTTTTTTTTTTCTTCATGTAACTATATATATACACTCCTATAATATTATTGTGTTTTAGATGAAACGACAGGTGAAAGCATACTTTGATGAGGCGAAATGGTACCATGAAGGCTATACTCCAACAATTGAGGAGTACATGAAACTTGGAGTGGCATCGAGTGGCTACTTATTGCTATCAACAATCACCTTAGTTGGGATGAGAGATGAATACGTTAATCAAGAAACGTTCAATTGGGTGGCTAATGACCCTTTGATTGTCAGGGCTTCAGCTGTTATCGCCAGGCTCATGGATGACATGGTCGGGCACGAGGTATAGTATATATACATATACACATATATACATACATATATTTACATACATAGATATATACATATATAATATGGCACGAAGTTTGTACTTGTCCTTTTTTTCAGAATTACCCCTAGTGAAAGCTAAGAAATTTTGATGTTTACTTGCAGTCAGAGCAAGAACGAGGAGATGTGGAATCAGCAGTTGAATGTTACATGAAACAACATGGGGCGACGAAGGAAGAGACACTGGGTGTGTTTGGAAAACAAGTTAGGGATGCTTGGAAAGATATAAACCAGGAATCGCTAATTGGTTCCAATGATAATGCTGTGCCTGCAATTCCTCTTCTTAAACGATATCTGAATCTTGCTCGGGTTATAGATGTTCTTTACACGTATAAAGATGCATATACAGACTCAACGGGGCAGACAAAAGAACTAATTACGTCGTTGCTCATTGATCCTGTGCCAACATGACCCATGCATCCTGCTGCATAAACCTTGATCAGTACTAAAATCCATCCATCGACCAAATGACTTGCGTTATTTAAATATTTAATGAGGTGATATCGGCTTCTCCACGAATATGAGGGTAATCGAGAATCCAGATCCAAAGGGGGTCACTTCGTTGGTAATGGTGTGTTTGCTTTTCTTTCTCTATTACTATTACTGGTTGCTAGTTGGGAGGGAGCCTATGTATCAATATCTTGCTTTAAATTTCTCCCCCTTTATGTATGTGATTGTTTTTTTATAGTACCTTTGTGGCTTTGTTAAATGATACTCCCTCCCCTCCGTCCCAAAATGTTAGTCCTGGCAAAATGGAAGCGGCACTACTAGAAATAGGCCAATTACCGACGAAACTTTACTGACGGACGTCCGTCGGTAATACCGACGGAAAAATAAGGGTTACCGACGGATATTTAATTTTATTTGCCGGGATTTTTTTTTTAAATTTTCATTTGGTCCGTCAGTAATGGTGTAAATTCCTTCGGTAGTATCGACGGACACGATCAGTCGGTACTACCGAAGGACATAGTCCGTCGGTAATAATTATCCGTCGGTAATTCTGACTATGTCCTTCGGTAATAATTGTCCGTCGGTAATTCTGACGTTGTCTGTCGGCAATTAGACCTATAAATTGATATAATGTTAGGAGGGATAAAACGCTAGTCTTATTTCTTTTATGTTCTTGAATTTGGAAACTTTGTTCATGTAGCAAGTATCAAAACTTCTTTTGTTGTGTCACATATCTTGAACAATCTGTTTTGTGTAATTGTGCTTGCGGTAGACATTTGTGTTAATGTGTAAAAGCAAGTTGCATATGTTTGAAATGTTTGAATGATTTCTTTTCGCACTTCCCTTGTTTATATATATATATATATATATATATATATATATATATATATATATATATATATATATATATATACTAGTAGCCGTGTCAAGGCCACATTTTTTTTTTAATTTTAAAAAAAATAATTTGTTTTTAGGGGCAAAATGGGAAAGGAACAAAATAGTGAGGGCAAAATGGGGATTTCGAACGATGAAACTGTTCAAAGAACTGTTCATAGGGGGGGTTGGATTTATAATATATATATATATATATACAGATGTAGATGAATGTTCTTATGAAGTATATTGTTGTCCAAGAAAAAAAATATATACTCCGTCCCGGTCGACTTAGAATTTTTTGAAATGGCACGGGGATTAAGGAAAAGGTAAATGTTGTGAGTGTAATTTAAAAATAGGAGAGAGAATGAATGGAGGGAATAGTAAATTATAATGGTGTTGTGAGTATTAAAATAATGTAGGAGAGAGAATGAGTGGAGAGAATAGTGATTTAAGGTTTCCATTTTGGGCCGTCCTAAGTCGGGTGGGACGTCCAAAATGGCAAAAAGTCCTAAGTCGACCGGGACAGAGGGAGTATACTTTTGAGGAAATTCTATGCATATATTAATTATAGAAATGAAGTGTTGAGTACAAGACTGTAAACTCAATATTGCTTGTGTAAGATTGATACCAGTGATGAGAACTATGGCACAATACAAATTAGGTAAATAGGAAATACTTAAGTAGGAAATACTTAATTATAATGAAAGCTGAAACAAGTGTACGTGAGAGCAATTTCAGGAATAGAACCGATTCAGCCATTTGGCATTTAGAGGTGGGAGTAACTTGTCCTCCAATGTTGCAATTCTGTAATATCCTGATTCATTAGCTTCCTCCACTTTGAATGGGCCTTCCCATTTTGGGGCTAACTAGGGGACAGAACCCCCACGAATAATTTGCGGAGCCGCTTTCAGTACTAAATCTCCTATTTCAAACGTCCTTGGCTTGACCAGCATATCGTAAGCGCGGGAGATTTGACGGGAGTAAGTCAGAAAATTATTGCGAGCTGCGTCCCTTATTTTGTCCAATAATTCTAACTGAACTTGCCTTATGTCTTGAACCAAACCTTGTTGCATAGCAATCCGGGTGGATGGGATGGTCAACTCTGCAGGCAGTATTGCTTCCGCACCATACACTAATGAAAAAGGGGTATGCCCTGTAGCCTTTCTCTTACTTGTTCTGTATGCCCATAATGCTTCCGGAATTTTATCATCCCACGCCCCGGGGAAGTTGTCCCGTAGTTTACTTAGGATTTTGATGATGGTTTTGTTGGTTGCCTCTGCCTACCCATTACCTTGGGGGTACAAAAGTGTAGAAAAATTATGATGAATTTCGTACTTTAGAGTAAACGCTGAGACTTGGCTGTTCGAAAATGGTGTTCCATTATCCGAAATAATTTTCTTAGGGATGCCGAATCTGAACACAATATACTCCCGCATAAAATTAACAACTGCCCCTGCGGTAGCATTCTTCAATGGGATGGCCTCACTCCATTTGGTGAACAATTCCGTGGCTACTAAGATCCATATCCTCCCCCTAGAATGCGGGACTATCTTTCCAATCAGATCAAAAGCCCATGTATGGAATGGGTAAGGTGCGGAAAGGGCATGCAATGGTACTGCTGGGGCATGAATCAGGTTTCCGTGGACTTGACACGATCTGCATTTACGGACAAACTCTGAGCTATCCTTTTCCATGGTTGGGCAATAATATCCCGCATTTAGGATTTGATCTAACAACTTGACTCCCCCAATATGTGTAAAAGCGTGAACTTCTTTCAAAATCACCATGGCTTCCGCACTGTCTACACATCTGAGTAAAGTCCCCTTGTAACCTTGCCTATACAACTTTCCATCAACCAAGCGAAATCGAAAAGCCCTTCTCTTAATAGCCCCATCTTAATTTATGTTGGCAGGGAGGCAACCTTTCTGAAGATAGTCAAGGTAAGGATGACGCCAGTCAGGGGTTCTCGCAACGCAACAGGCTTCCAACAGAGAAATAAAGTGCTGACAATCTGTACAACTTGCTTGGATTTTTGCGGAATCAAGAGCCATATCAGGCCAATAGTAACCCTGTCTTTGAATTCACCTGTAGAGAGGCAGATCTAGATCTCCGGAAGTCTGCTCGTGTATCTGTCCCAGCCTAAACTTTGCTTCTTTCGGCCCTACACAACAGGAAAGTGGTCCTCTTGGGTTGCGGAAATAAAGTACCCCGTTCTTCAGGTGGTATTTTTGTAATTCAAGCAAATCCTTGCGGCCTTCATTGCTTTTCAACTGTTGCACTATTGGCCCACGCCAGTCTATCATCTCTTCTTCCCCAAAGAATTCATTCAAGTTCGTTGGGGATCTTTGCTTTAGCACCGCAATTTACGCTTCGTCTCCTTTCATGGCTACCTTGGATCCCAGGGTTGCTAGAGCGTCTGGGTGTCTATTGCTGGTGCGAGGCTGCTTCTCGATTGTTACTTCCTCAAAATAATCGATCAGCTGCTGCACCATAGTGCGGTATGGGGCTAAGTTGATGTGTTGTAAGCTGAATTCTCCACTAACTTGCTTGACTATTAAGTTAGAATCTCCCTTAATGGTCAACTTGCATGCTCCCCTTTTCCTTGCTTCGATCAGCCCCAAAACTAATGCTTCATACTCAGCTTCGTTGTTTGAACATGAAAAGGCTAACTTATAAGCTTTTGTATATACTAGTCCCTGAGGAGAAGTGAGGACTACACCCGCACCTCCATCTTTTGCAGTAGCCGATCCATCAAACTCCAATATCCACGACCCGTGTTCAACATGGGCTTCCGCACTCTCGTTTTCCCAGGGCAATTCCTGAGTTGGGGGTTCATAGCTTCCGCTTGAAAAGAAGGATAGCAGGTCAGCTAGGGCTTGGCTCTTCACCGCTTTTGGAGTGGTGCATCTGATATCGTATTTTGAGAGAATCAGAAACCATTTTGCTGCCCTTCCAACCAACACTGATTTAGACAAGAGAAAACGGATAGGATCGCAGTTCGTGATTATTTCTATTGGAAAAGCCAAGAAATACTGCCGCAACTTCTGTACCACAAAAAATTAACGCCAAGCAACGTCTTTCCAATTGGTTATATCTACCTTCCGCACCCGTGACTACTCTGCTCAGATAATAAACTGGTTTCTCCCCCTTTTGATCTTGTGCTAACAGGGCTCCAATGGACCTTGTAGTGGAGGCCAAGTAAAGTAAAAGCGGGGAACCCGACTGCGGTGCTACCATGGTGTTGACAGAACTAGCTTGCTTGATCCTTTCAAAAGCCTCCTATTGCCGCATTTACCATCTAAAACTTGTTCGAGCTTTTAACAATTCCATCAAGGGGTGCCCTACTTCCGTAAGTGCGGGAATAAATCGCCTCATGTAAGATACCTTGCCCAAGAAACTTTTGGGTTGGTTTTGAGTTTTTGGTGCTGGCATTGAGAGAACGGCTTTCTGCTTTTCTGCATCTACTTCAATACCACTGCGATCGATAATGTGACCCAAAATTTTTCCTTTAGCGACCCCAAAAACACATTTCCTTGGGTTTGTTTAATTTCAATCGATACCTCCTGCATCTAGTGAAGACTTTCCGCAAATCTGCTAAGTGGGAGAACTCCTTCCGGGACTTTACCACCAAGTCATCCATATAAAATTCTACCACGCTGTGATGCATATCATGGAAGATAGCTGTCATTGTACGTTGATATGTTGCACCCGCGTTTTTTAACCCGAACGGCATGACCGTAAAGTAGAAATTACCAAATGGGGTTCTAAGAGCCGTCTTTTCAGCATCCGCAAGGTCCATTTTGACTTGGTTATAACCTTTGTAGCCATCACACATTGAATACATCTCATGCCCCGCCGTGGCATCAATCAAGGCGTCAATTGAGGGGGAGTGGGAATTCGTCTTTAGGGCATGCCTTGTTGAGGTCGCGGAAATCTTGGTATATAAGAATCTCCTCCGCTTGTCTTTTGTTTACTATAACCATGTTGCACAACCAAGTTGGATGCTCAATTGGCCTAATGATTCCTGCGGCAATCATATGCTCCAACTCCGCTTTGATTTTAGTTTCCAGCTCAGGCTTATAGATGCGGGATTGTTGTCTTATAGGTTTCGCCATTGGATGCACGTGAAGCTTTTGTGTTACTACCGTTGTATCCAAACCAGTCATTTCATCATAACTCCAAGCAAAAACATCTTTGAATTCTGTCAAAAGGGCAATGAATTGCTCTTGTTGCAGCAAACTTAAGTCATCCGATATTAAAACTGGCCGGTGGACATCTTTTCCCAGGTTTACTTCTTTCAACTTTTGGGCTTGGAGGGAGGTTCATCTCTTAATTCAACAGGCTCATCTTTTACAGCATCAAAACTTTCTTCACTCCCTTGCCTAATCATCATGTAACATTCGTGGGGGTCATCCCCCGCAAACGTAGGGAATTCCCCCACAAACGGTCATAAGTTAACATTATACATCACCCGACCATCCGGCATGCAAACCCGCTTACTGGTTCCCATAGTTGACTGGTCTATCTTTCTCTTTGCGGTAGTGGACTTTGCGGTAATCTGGAGGGAATTGAAATCTGCAAGGCAATCTTCCGCAAATTCTTCATAAAATAAAGCATCTGCTAGGTGGGCTTCCATTCGTGAAAAAGGCCTTAGAGAAGGATCCAAGATGATTTGCTTACCCCCAATAACTCCTGTTGCGCACTGATGAAGAGTTGATGGGACAATTTTGTGTTGGTGAAGCCAAGCTCTTCCAATCAACACATGGTAAGTAGTGTCCGCATCAATGACGTGGACTTTAGTTGAAGTCCGCAAGCTCCCCGTATTCAAAGGGATAACAACAGACCCAAGAGTATTAACTACATTTGCCCCGAAATCTGTTATGGCTATGCTATGCCTTTGCAAATCTTCATCTCCAAACCCTGCCCTTTTGAAAGTTGAGTATGGGATAACATTTACCGCGGACCCGTTATCTATAAGTGTCCGCTTGAATTCTACTCCGTGAATTTCTGCGGTAACATAAAGGGGTCTGTTGTAGGGGTGGTCGACTCTCATGTCAGCATTCGTGAAAACAATTTTTGAAGTAAACTCCTTCCATTTTCTGCTCAGGGAACCTCCCTCCCGCAAGCACGGCTGATCATTATCTCTGGCTATTTTAATCAAGGCTTTTGTTGCTTCAAGACGGGTTGCAGAATCAAACCCTTACTTGTCAAAGAAAATGCGGAACTTTGGGGTAGCTGCAATGATTCAACTACGACTGCATCATCTGGTGATTGGACGGGTGGGTTGGGGTTATTTGGCAAGAGAGCGGCTTCATGAGCGACGGTTGGCAATTCAAACACAAATGCCATGTTAATGGATTTTTGCTTTCCGTTATTGTGAGAGGTTAAGGGATTAGCTCTTACATTGTTACTTCCATCTTCTATAGTCAAAATTCCTTTCTCCACGAATCTGTTAATCACCTTTTTCAACTGATTACAATCTTTAGAGGGGTGGGTAACCCATCTATGTTAATGGCAGTAATCTTTGTGCTTCAACATTGCTGCAGTAGGTTCATGATTTACTTGAGGCAACTTTACATCTCCGTTGTGCACCATATTCCATAACGTATCCAATACTTGCGGCATCGGGAAAGGAAAATTGGGAGCTTCCTGGAACCGCGGTTTGATCGCTCTTTCTTCCGCTGAGGGAGTCTTTTGTCCAGGAGATTCTGCTACTGCTACTTCCGCTGGACGTTTATTGAACCTTTGGAATTTGGTGTTGTCTCTCCTATACTGCCCCGCGGTAAGCGAAGAGGTACGCGGCTCCACTACTGCTTTGACTACCAAATTGCTTGCGACATCTGCCAGTTCTTGAAATGTCTTGAACTTGGGAATGGCTAGGAATTGGCGGTAGGTTTTGTCCATTGCTTGGACACACTGTTGGACAAGCTCATCTTCAGGCGCGGGGCGGACTAGGTCGAGAGACCTTGCGGAAAATATTTTAACAAAATCCACGGTGGTTTTCTCCTGGTTTTTTAATTTCATGGGCAAGCTTAAACATTGTGAGCACTTCCTGTGCATAGAAGAATTTAGCATAGAAGTGTCTGGTTAGCTCATTAAAGTCATAGATATCGTCTTTGTGCAAGCGGTAGAACCAGGTGTACGCTTTCCCTGTGAGGGAAGTGGGGAATACCCGCAAACATAGGCTACTGTTACTGACATGCGGCTCCAGGGTCTCTAAATATCGCTGAACGTGCTTGTGCGGGATGGATTCTTCTCCCGTATACTTGGTAAATTCGCGGAGCTTGTACTTTTCAGGGTAAGGTTGACAAGTAATGCATCTGGGTATGGTCTTCGCGCAAAATGATCTGATGACACAGCCGTATTGCTGCGGGAGGAGAAAAGTGTTCTTGCTTGCTCAAACGTTAATAGCCCAGATGATGGAGTGTTTCCTTGTTGAGGGATAGTGCGGTTTTCTAGTGGGTCTCTACTTTGGCTTTTTGTAATTCCCACAGCATCATCGTCATCAATACAAATGGGGTCAGGGCCAAGCTTAGCCTTTCCTTTCGCGGCTTCTCTTGCGTCTGCGGCTTCCTTTCCAGCTTGGGCTTTCTCTTTTTATAGGGTTTCGATCCGCTCTAGAAGCACCTTTTGGTTATCATAAAGTAGCTGAAAGTCAGCTCGGGTGATAGTGAGGTTATGTTGGGCTTGAGGGGTGATTTCGTTAGATTCAGTTTCGACGACGGGTGCATCTCCGTTAGTTGGTTCTCCTTGCGGTTCTGGGGGAGGTTGAGTTGCTCTGGAAGTGTTGCCTACTTCTGCATTCCTGGCTGCGGTTCTCTTTGATGGTGCCATGTGAATACCTCCCACTGTGGTCGCCAAATGTAGGAAGTGAGTCCTTTAAAGGATTAAGCGGTAAGGCTTGCGATAGGCGTTGCACACGAATCACTAAAGAGGAATGAGAAGGAGGAGCGAGAATAGGGACAAGATAGGAAGGAGAGAACAAGTATTGCGGGATCAACAGAGCTCATGAGTTACTATAGCTGACCTCGACATCTGAGCCAGGTATTTATAGGAGTCAGAACCCGGCGGCTCCGTACCACGCACATGACGAATCACGTGCATTCCATACCGCAAGGTGTCGAACTCCTATTCGTTGGACTTGTACGGATCGTTGAAATGATGCCGCGTGTCCCTTGTGGGGACCAGTCCCGCAATTCTCCTTTTTGTCGTAACTAGGCCACGTGTAGACCCTCAATTGGGCCACGTGGCTAATTCCGCTATTCTAGCCTCCAATCCATAGCTCCTTGATGATTCCCATTAAATGCGATAATAGAGTTCCCTTTGACCCTGTTTAATCGCGGGGAACTAAGAGATGGGTTCCACTACATATAGCGGAAGGGGATGTTATATTCGCATAACATTTATATAATAGAATGCTATGAGTTGTTCCGCATATTCGTTTATGTTTATACGGAGATACGAGCCTCACGTGCGGTAGCACGTGCATAGAAATTGCGAGATACATCCTAAAATTGCAAATGCGGAAGTTCATATAACTGTATATATGTTCATTTGCATATATTTTCATCTCTTGTGACTATCCATTGTACTTACATAACTACATCTGGATATGGTAGACTTTGGAATACGCAACCCATCCCCAGGAGCAGGAAGTGTGACACATTTTGTTGTTTTCATAGTATAATACTCCGTACATGGTAGACTTTGGAATACTCATTCCTCTGCGCACGCCTTGAGCGCCCGTATAAGATTTTGGCCATCCCTATGCGCACTCCTTAAGAGCCTGAATATAGCTTCTGTCTTTTCCTCTTTTTCGGTGCTTTTTCCCAGGTGTAGCTCCAACACCCAACATTTGCTTGGGTGAATGACAGGTGGGTGCAATTTCAGCGACATAAACACATGTATTATTATCCTTAGACCTGAGAGTAACGAGAGCTTTCAACTTTGATTCAGACATAAAGATAAGAGTACATACAACTAAGCTGAAGTTATTCATATATTGTGGTGTTCTGTCAAAACACCTTCTGTCCTCTCTCAAACCACCAGAGCCATATATGTTAAAGTAAGGAACATAACTGATCGCGCAGGAAAGCGTGCCAAGCTCAGTTCTTGTGTCCAGCAAATGATTGAGCTAGCTCCGGATCTGCACAGCACAAGAAATGAAAGGTGAAACTGCGCCGGGGGTCTTCCGGCAAGCCCCTCCGGCGTGAGAGTAAGATTATGGTCTGGAAATGTGGTGTAAAATATTGCAGAGTGCGTGAGTATGGAAATATGCAGAAAAAGCATTACCTTGTTCCACGTTATTACTCCCTTATTTATAGTAGGAAAGGTGGTATTAGGGTTTTTACCAGAACCGTTGGATTGGATTGATGCCAGCCGTAGGATCAGCTCCATCTCCTAGGTGTACACGTGTCGCGCCGGCATTGGTCCGTCTATGTAAGGACACTGCAACACCTGACATCTGATAAGTAGTTTGCCTTATAAGGGAAAGTCAACCTCTGTACCTTTTGTAGTTATTACTGAATGCATGATTGCACATATAACGAGGTACTGCAGCAGGTCTGTCATTATCCCAAACTAGCTAATTAACCAAGCTTGTTGAGGAAGCTTAATAGTGGAGACGACCTGGAACTATACGCCCAGTTGGGTCGTCTCCTTGAGTTATGATTCGCCGAGTGAGAGAGTTGGCCGTTCAATGACGACGAGCCGTTCAATGACGACGCTTACTCTTCTTGGATGAGTGCCAGTTGGGGTCGAAGGAAGATTCGTCTAGTTGAAGGACGGTCACCAATTGGTGTGACGACGGGCTGGAAGTTAGCCTCCCCATTGATGGTCTGATGGCTCGTCGTTTGGATGGCACAGTCGCTCAGGGACGACGACGGCCAACCAGTGTTAGACGGGCCATGGCCCAAGGCCTTGATCTGATTCTTTGTAGTGGGTCTCTTGATGGGCTTATTGGGCCCCCGGGCTCGTAGTAAACGTTGGGCTCGGCCCGTCACAGATTATTCCGTTCAGTGGCCCCCAACTCATGGTCGTCTCGACGAGCCAGGAGTTGTTATTTTCCCTCCAGAGTAACCCGTACGACCGTCAATTTGAATTTTGAATTACGGTGACGTCAGCATGGGTGACGTGGGCGGCTGAGATCGCTTCTTCAATTGCCACGTGTCCTCTGATGGGACAAGTGCCTCGGAAGTTGCAGAGGGTATTTAATGCCCCTACTCATTGCGCCGTTTGGTTTCCCCAGGAATGAACCGTTCATATTCCCCCAATATAAAAACCTTCCTTTTCCCTCATTTCAAACTTTCCAAACTTTGATCAGTGAGAGCAACACAAGAGAGGCGATTTCCGACCACCGTGTGCACATTTTCCGGCGATATTGCAGTGTCCTGGCTTCACCACCGTTAAATAATCCGGCAGCTTGGATTAGGAGTTTCTTCGACCTTCCACCGGCGAACTCATCGGAAAAACCATCCTCAAGCCCGAAACAGTAATTTCTTCATCTGTTCTTCATTTTAAGGTTTTTTCATTGGGTTTGTAGAGGTTAATCAAATGGGACCCAGGACCATCGGTTTCGAGAGGTGTCAAGTTTGGCTTTGGGTTGAATCGAGGGTTTATAAGTGTGCTAAGGGGATTTGGAGGAAATTCCCTTGTACGAGTGTTCTTCAATCACAGGGAAGTTTAACTTTGAGGATGAGCCCTTGGGGTTCCCAGAGGGAGAAATCCTAGGGGATTTTGAGGACGGTGACCCAATGGTAACTCCTTTCAGGTCAATGAACGACTTGCCCACCCACATCAGAAACCACTATTCCTTGTCCCGTCGTGATTCAATTAGGGCCTTGGTTGTAGGGGAATCTAGGTCGTCACTAGGTAGGTCGTCGCCTACGAATGTTAGGGCGATTCCCCACTTTTACCCCCTTGTTTTGTAGAGATGGATCACGACGGGCGTCTGAGCAGCCGGCCCCGAAGCCCGACGAGCCGAGCACAAGTGCTAGGGGTGAACAGACGGTCAAGACTTACCACACATTTGTACAAGTTGGATCCGACGACGGTGAGTTTGGAGGCGGAGCAAGGGGAAGATGGGCCGTGCCCAAAATTGAGCTCAGAAAACAGGACGTCGGGAAGCAAATGATCGACGCCCTACGAGGCTCATTTAGGGTTCAGGCTTCGACCTACAAGTTGGAACATCTCAGCTTGACAGTATGAACCCCGTCGCCACTCCATAGTGACCAGTAAGGAGAAGGTCGGCTTCTTTTACAAACAGTTTGAGCTCGGCCTAAGACTGCCTCTAGACCCCTTCATCAACGAATTCCTGGAGGACTCCGCTTGCGTGCCCATGGAGGTCAGCGCCAACACCATCAGAATTTTATCTGGGTTTGCCATCGTCTGCAGATTTCTTGGCTACGAGCCGTGCAACAAAGTGTTCCGTCGATACTATAGGACGGTCCGAATACCGCCAAAGGGAAGACGACGGTTAGTGTGTCCTCGGTCGAGAACGCACGGAATTTCTTCCTGGATATTCCGAGTAAGGTGTATGGATGGGAGAACCACTTGATATTGGTGGAGAGCCGAGTAGGGTGGCAGTTTCCATTCCCAGAGGGTAACCACCCAGTCAGTGATAGGCATATCTTCCAAGCTCAGGTGGGCCGACGAGTGAAGGGAAAGATTGACAACTTGTTAGACCTTGGATGGGTCTCATACAAAGACATAGAAGCCTCTCAATGGAGATATATCCGAGCTGGTATGATGTCCAGGCCGTCTATTGGGCCTGATCCTTTAGTGCAGATTGATTTGGATGCCCGCTATCTGGCGGGTCGTCCACCAAGAGTTTGTTTTTAAAGATAAGCTGTTTGAATTGTGCGACGGCACGAACTGGTCGTATTGAGGAGAGCTGTGAAAATCTTGAGATGAATGGGGGTTGGGCTCCTGCTATCTTTTTAATTTTGCTTTTCGTTTGTCTCGTCGTTAGTAAAGACTAATCTATTTTTCCTTGGTTGTTTTGCGGTACTTACCCGAGGGACGTAGATAGGATTGAAGCAAAGATCATGGACGGGGCCATCGAGCTAGTGGCCAGGGACCAAGAAGAAGGAGAGGGCCGCCACACGTGCCATTCTCGATCGTCAAGAGAAGCGACGACGAGGAACGAGCGGCTTCCCAACGACCCTTCGGTGCTATCCCCATGATTGAAAGGGAGCCGGCGTTGAAGGATTGAACACCGGAGGCCGTCGGGCCGTTGTTGATGCACCGAGAGGGCAATTGGCATGGAGATTGATCCTCCCGGCGCGGAAGCTGTTGGGGCTCGAGATGGCCGTTCTTGATGAGGCCGAGCGTATTGAAGTGGAGAGCACTGACTCCAACCCCGAGCTCCGTGAGACTGACGCTCGGTCCTCAAAAAAGAGGAAAAGTCATTTCGCCGACCCTCCCAGCGCGTCGGACCCATCTACTCCAAGGACTGATGCTCCCAGCTCGTCGACGGTGGTCCTGTCCAAGGTCAGCGAAGAGATGGCGGCCTCCATTGCGAGGCCTCTCATATAAGCGGGATCCCATATCTGCGGAGGAACGGTAGTGCGCTCTTCTTTGGGGACGGCTCGACAAGGCGTGGACGGGATGTTGAGGCGGCCGTAGGATGAAGGATGCCAACCTTACCCCCGAAACCTTTCATGCCCGTCTTGGGCTAATCCAAACTGAGGTACTTCGCATTAAAGATGAAATTTTTCTCCGTCTCTTTATACTTGTGCTAATACTTTAACCGTTGCGGCTATCGTCGATGATGGATGCCATGACGGCGGGTTATAGGGAGTGCACCGGGCCGAGACTCGAGGCAATGAACAACTGCGAAGGCCGTCGGCGATAAGGGGACAGTAGAACAAAAATTGAAGGAGCGAGAGACCAATGTTGGGGAGCTCACTCTTGCCCATGAGCTTTTGGTCAATGAAAAAGATAACCTTCTCAAGGAGATGGATGCCTTGAAGGAAGGGAAGACCAAAGGCGAGGCCGACTCTAAGGTGCTCTCAGACGGTCTTCGCGTGCAGTGAAAACCGGCTTCGAAGGCGACGGCCCACATTGAAACGATGAAGGCAAACCGTGATCTTTGAGTTGGCCCGGGCCCGTCGTGACGCCATCGGCGACTTCAAGAAAAGCTCGAGTGCCTTGAATGGTCACTACTCATGCTAGTGGGTTCTTCGAGGACGGGGCTAAACATATGGCTAGGCGGCTTCTTACGGACCTGCAATAAAAGATCTTCTCTCCGTCAGGAAGTTAGCCGACCTCTGCACCGAAGAGGCTCACGGCGACGAGCGCGCTCCGTCCATCCACTTGTCCCCTATACGCCAGCGATTTTCTCATCATCGGGGAGGACGACGCCAAAGGCTGGAAAAGGCGAGTGGCCTATTCCTCACTGTCGTCCGGGCAACTTTGACGCATATTACAAGTACTTCATTGAAGACGGCCCGGATCTGATGCGGCTTCGTCCAACGCCGGCGGTGCATCCCCAGTGATTGATTTTTCTTGAGATGTTTTGTAATGTTTTTAAACAATGCTTCATTTTATCAGGTGGTGGTTCCAAACATTTTGTCAAAACAATTTTTAATTTTCGTAATGTAGCTTGACTGTTTCCTCGTTGTTTAGAGGGGGTCGTACAATGTTTGTTTTATGTTTAAGTTATTTAATGCCTTTGTTTTACATTTGTTAATCTTTGTTAACATAGATAGCATGGGATAACCTATTCGACGAGTAAGTTTGAGGACAAGTATGATCGGTCGTCGTTAGTGACGACCAGACTGTGGGTCGTCCTAATATGGTCGACCTTTGTTCAGACTTGTGTTTTCTCAACTTCTCAATGGCTCGTAGGAATAGTATGAAGGTTAATAGATTTTGTTCGTAGACAAAATTCTATAGACGAGTCATCTATACCGTTATAGCGATCGACGAAGTCTGGCTACGTCTAACCTTTATACTTGGTTAAAGTAGATGTATTCGACGAAGTACGGCTTCGTCTAACCTTTATACTTGGTTAAAGTGCTAGAGTTTGTGTAGTAGAAAATCAACAAAGCGACGATCTTTCATAAATAACTTTATAGTAAACAACGAGCTCTAGGGATTTATAGGTATCCCTTACGGTCTCAAAACTTCAAATTTTCACAAAATTACATAACACAAGGTAGGCGTCTTAAGGGAGCTAGATGTCGTCGACGACCTCAAAAGTAGTATTTCATTAGGTGGTTGGCGTGCCATGGATGTTTGAGATTTTCACCGTTCGGCTTTGCAAGGCGATAGGTTCCCTCTCTGACCACACTTGTGACAATGTATGGTCCTTCCCAATTGGGGGAGAGTTTGTTTTGACGGGCTTTGAGTCCCGTTGCTTCAATCTTTCTTAGTACATGGTCACCGACCTTAAAGAACCTTCTCTTCACCTTCTTGTCGTGGTAAGCCTTGGTTTTCTTCTTATAGTTCTCCATCCTCAATTGGGCATCCAGTCTCCGTTCGTCTACGAGGTCCAGGTCGACTTGTCGGTTGTGGATGTTCTTTTCTACTTCGTACAAAGCAACTCGGTCCGTCGGCGGTGGAGTTCGGCGGGAGCCATGGCTTCGAGCCATAAGCCAAGGCAAATGGGGTTTCCCCGTAGGCCGGGTGGTTGTGCGGACGGCCCGGAGAGGCGAGGGTAGTCCGTCCAACCATCTCGTATCTCTTCCCTCCGCATTTTTGCACAAGGCGAGATAAGACGAGTTTATTGGCGGCTTGACTTGCCGTTGCCTTGGGGGTAGGCGACGGACGACTTGGAGTGTTTGACGCCCATCCTGTTCAATTCTGCTCAAATTTTCTTGAAAAGCTGTAGGCCGTTATGCAAACTTGATCACCCTTGGGATTCGAGCGACACCATATTGAGTCATGAATGAAGCTTAGGGCGTTGTTTTCCGTAATTTTGTTCAAGGCCTTGGCCTCCACCCACTTTGAAAAGTAATCAACCGCTACGATCACATACTTGACTCCTCCTGGCCGGCGGAAAAGGCCCGATCAAATCAACACCCCACATATCAAACGGCCGGGCGGCGAGACGGGGTTTGCTCGGTCGTAGAGCGGCTTGGGAAGGTCGGCGAAACGTTGGCGGAGTGTCACATTTTTCACAAATTGTTTAGCGTCTTCACGAAGGTGGGGCCAGTAGTATCCCATGGTTATGATTTTATCAGCCAGTGTACGGGCCCCAGGGTGGCCTCCACACTCTCCTTGATGTACTTCGAACAGCAACTGAACGACCTTTTCTGGATGGACGTACTTTAATAATGGCCGGGTAATGGATCGTCTGTAGAGCTCTCCTTCGACGACCGTAAATACAGGCGACTTCCTCTTTACTTGTCTTGCGAGACCTCGTCCGTCGGCAACTCCTCCCGTTCAATGAACGCCTTTAGTTCGTCGATCCAACATTTTGGGCCATCTCCTACGCAAAGGATCTTCACCCGTTCATAAGCTGGCTGGTCCAAATAGGCCAAGTGATGGCCGTGCTCGTCCTCAGGGAGTTGGTCCGTAGCTAGCTTTGAAAGTAGGTCGGCGTGCTCGTTGTTTTCTCGAGCGATTCTCTGAATGGCCCAAAATTCTAAACCTTGTATCAATTCTCCGACCAATAGGTGATACTTCTGTAAGGTGGAATCGATGACCTGATAATCTCCTCTCACTTGGTTCACGATCAATTGAGAATCACAATAAGCTGCAATTTTTGTGGCTCCAAAACACTTTGCATACTCAATGGCTGCTATGAGTGCCTCGTACTCGGCCTGGTTGTTTGATGCTTGAAACTTAAACCTCAGAACCTCTTCAAAAACTGTCCCACTTTCTGGCTCGACAAGAACGATCCCTGCTCCGCTCAGACTCTTGGTGGCTGACCCGTCGGAAAAGATTTTCCAACATCCTACGGGCAGAACTAACTCTGTTTGTTGTTCAATGACCTCCTTCCCCTTGCTCGGTGGCTGCGACCTCCTTTGATCGTCGTCGAGGTGAATGATGTTTCAACCGGGAAGTCTGCACTTGATGATTGAGCTTGCGGGGTCTTCCTTGTCCTATACTTTATATCAAACTCGATCGGCTCGATACTCCAGTTGAGAAGACGACCGAGCTTTCGGGACGGTGCAAGATTTTGCGCGATGGGGCATTTGTATATACGACGATGGGATGAGCGGAGAAGTATGCTCGTAGCTTTCGTCTTTGTAATGACGAGAGCGTAAGCTATCTTCTCCGCATTAAAGTAACGGGTTTCCACATCGACAAAGCTTTGCGACGTAATAGACCGGCCTCTGTGTTCCTCCCTCCTCCCTCACCAATACGGCGGCGACGGCCTTGTCGCTCGCCGAAAGATAAACATAAAGGTCTTCCCTGCCACGGGGCTTTGGAGGAGTGGTGGGGAGCCAAGGTATTCTTTCAAGCTGTTTGAACGATTGGGAACACTCGTCCGTCCATTGGAAGTCTTTCGCACCTCGGAGAGCCTTAAAAAACGGGAGTGATTTCTCAGCAGATTTGGCGATAAAACGTCCCAAGGCTGCTACTCGTCCATTTAGACGCCGAACTTCTTTGACAGCTCGTAGGCTCGGCCATATCCATCAAAGCCTTAATTTTCTCGGGGTTGGCTTCAATCCTCGTGAGATAGCATAAATCCTAGGAACTTGCCCGCGGCAACTCAGCATTTGGCCGGGTTGAGGACCATGTCGTTGGCTCGTAGGTTGGTGAATGTTTGTTCTAGGTCGTCGACGTGCTTCCTCTTTTTTGATTTGACGACCGTATCATCGACGTACGCTTCCAGTTATCGCCGATCTGGTCTTTGAACACCTTATTTATCATCCTCGATAGGTGGCGCCGGCGTTTTAAGCCCAAGGCATCTTTGTGTACACGTAAGTTCCCCGCCGCTGAAAAATTTGTTTCGGAATGTCCTCCTCGGCCATCTTGATTTGGTGATAGCCGGAGTAGGCATCAAGAAAGCTTAGAGTAGTATGGCCGGCCGCGGTAATCGGCGAGCTTGTCAATTCTTGGCGGGGGATAAGCTTGTCTTTGGGACACGCCTTTGTTCGGATCGGTGAAGTCAACGCACAATCTCCACTTCCCATTAGGTTTCTTCCACGAGAACCACATTGGCTGACCGGGTTGTGAACCCGGCGTTCACGATTATTCCGGCACTTAGCAATTTCTCGATCTCTTGCTTTATGGCAACCTCCTTTTCGATTGAAAAACACGACACCTCTGTTCCTTGAATTTCATAGTAGGATTCACCCCGGCTGTGAAGCGCCACGTCTTCTCTAATACCTTTCATATCTTCTACCCTCCAAGCGAAAACGTCGAGGTTTTGTTTGAGTAGGAGATTATCTCTTCCCTCTCCTCGGTGCACAAGCGAGATCCCGGTTTATTTTACGCTCGGGATACTGGGTGGATGACTAGTTCGAGTAGCTCGTCTGCTTGGCTTCATTTCGGGGCGTCGTCCCTAAAATCCATGGACTCAATGACGATCTCCCTAATTTTTCTTCTCGCTTACGGTGTCGAGATCCAGAACCTCGTCGTCAATCGGCTTGTCCGGAGTCGGCCCCCGATTCTTGGGCGACGAAAGGTTGTGCTTACGCGGCTTGGTCGTTCAAGAATACCTCGTCCAAAGTTTCTTTATCTTCGACGCAGCTTGATCGTTGAGACATTAGCGTACGAGGTCGTCGTTTCTTTGATGGATTTTGAGAGCTTCACATTGTGATTTGGGTCGTCGATTTCGATAGTCCGTTTCGCCTTTAGCACGTGCTCCGGGAATTGCAGGGCCGTCCCAACACGCATCCGACGCCGCACGTGTTGGAAATTTAACTCGTTGGTGGGGAACGGAGGCGACGATCCCCAAAGCCGGCCCGGACTGGGCCGGCCAAGGATGGCGTGATAATCACCGACGGCGTCGATCACAATGAAAGTTACGGTCTTGATAGTTCTCGAGGGTGTTCTCAGATATCAGCGAGAGGCTAATTTGACCTTTCGCATCTACCGATGATTGGTGAATCCCTACAGACGACCTAAGTATGGACTTAGGCGGCGTCGAGTAGACCCGTTCGTTGGTAGACATTGTAAAATAGGATATCCTTAGGCTGCTCCCGTGTCAATCAAGATTCTCCGTGACTCACAATTATCAATGAAACCAGGTATGACTAAGGTTTGTTGACGAGCTAGTGGGTTGGTTGGAAGCTCGTAGGGAAAGAAACTTATGACGTCGTTTGGAACTTCGCACGGGGACGTGCGGGGCCTTCTTCAAATGATAGATGGCGCTTTTAATCTGGTTCTTGCTCGTCTCCTCGGAGATCACCGGGACCATTCTTGGGTTCCTTTGGGGCGCTTCGTCGTTAGTAGTCGTTTGTGGCGGCTGATGGTCCTTCCTTACATATTCCTCCGGTCGCCGGCGTCTATCCATCTTTGGATGATCTTTTTCAAACTGAAACATTCCTCGGTGTCGTGCCCCTTGTCCCTGTGGTATTCACAATACTTGTTCATGTTCTTCTTTCCCTTCCCGTTAGGGTTCATCTTTGGTGCCGGTCCGAAATCAACGTTGCTCAAAATTTCTGCTCTGGAAACGGTGAGTGGAGTGTACGACTCTGGAACCTTTTCCGCTTTCGGCTTGTTCTTTCCTTTTTCTCCGCCCTTATCCTTTTTGGACTTCGTTGCCTCAGCCTCGTCCACAGACTTTCCCTCTCTTTGTAACTTTCTTTCTTCGGCCTCGGCGACGGCGTACGCCTTGGCATAGAGGTCTTTGCGAGATTTGGCCGGGTGGACTTGGAGCTCGTAGTCCAGGGTAGAGGAAAGGATGCCATGTCTGAAGCAGTTTATTATTTCCCTATCGGTTAGGTCCTCATCGATTTGATCTACCAATTTCTTAAACCTTTTGAAGTAGTTCATTGAGCTTTCGGTGGCTCCTTGGGATATGTTGCTGAGGTCGTTGACTGTCTTACGACGCTCTCCCGCCGTAGCAAACCTTCCTAAAAACTTCTTCCTCATCTGTTTCCAAGATTCAATGCTCCCCTTTGGCAGGCCTCTAAACCACCTCAAAGCAGAGTCGACCAACGTGCTCGTGAGAGCCTTGCACATGACGTCGTCGTGGCCGGAAGCTTTCGCCACTACGTACATCTGTGCCTCAAGGTGTAGTATGTGGTCCATGGCACTGGTGGAGCCGTCGTATTGCTTAAGGTCGGGTAGTTTAAAGCCTGGTTCCGGGGGTCCAGTTTCCAACATCCAAGGAGCAAGGGGATTCATAGTGCCGCCGTCGTCATCAGAGTCGTCGCTATCCACTTTATTTTTCTTGTTCCTCAACTCTTCCACTTGACGTTTCAACCTCAAAAATTCTCTCATGTCTACTTCTCTGCTTAGGGCAGTGGGAATCCTATCTTGACGGGGCCCCCGGGTAACGGTATTAGACCGTTGCCTCTCGGTGGGGGCAGGCCGTCGTGAGATGGATCGTTCCCTATAGCTGGGAGGTGGAGACGATCTATAAGATCTGGAAGCCCGTTCATGACGTGGAGATCGAGTTCTCTCTCTTTGGCTCGGTGCCCGTTCATTTCTTAGTGACGGAGTCTGTAGACGACCCCGGACGACTTGATTCCTGATAGCTTCAAGATTTTCGACGACGAGCTCCCTATGAGGCTCAGCTGCCTCAGCTCGTCGCTGTTGTGATCGTGCTCCTTGGCTCCGTCTTTCATTGATGTGTTCCCTGAGATCAAGCTGGGGCACAACTTGCTCGTTTCCAGCGGCAGTCCCCTCACGACGAGCAGCATTTTCTCTCTGGTTCCTTCTCCTCCTTCCTGACGAGATTGTTTGATGTGATGCCTGGGGAGCTTGAGGAGCGGCCATATGGATCAGCTCGTCCTGGATTTGCAAGAACTCCCTGAGGGCGTTAGCTCTCTCGACGAGGAAAGCCGCTCTGTCGAGATTAGGGTTAGAGGGACCTCCTGGATACCTTGCAGCTGTCTCAGGCCTCCTTTCTAGTGGAGGTCTCCTCGCGCTCGGCGGCGGGCCCCTTTTCTCTTCTTCTAGTTGCTTGAAGACTGTACCATCAACCACCCCACTGTGACCTGGTAACCCTTAAGTTAGGGTTCCTAGGTGGTGAGGGTGGCCTAGGATTCTCTTCTTTGAGGTGGTACACCTTCATCTCCGGTTGATTCTTGTTTGTATGACCATCGGACACCATTTTTCCAAACCGTACCTTTGTATTTACGTAGTGAAGATCACTAACACGTTTCCGGCAATGGAACCAATCGATCGCGCAGGAAGCGTGCCAAGCTCGGTTCTTGTGTCCAGCAAATGATTGAGCTAGCTCAGGATCTGCACGGCACAAGAAATGAAAGGTGAAAGCTGCCGGGGTCTTCCGGCAAGCCCCTCCGGCGTGAGAGTAAGATTATGGTCTGGAAATGTGGTGTAAAATATTGCAGAGTGCGTGAGTATGGAAATATGCAGAAAAAGCATTACCTTGTTCCACGTTATTACTCCCTTATTTATAGTAGGAAAGGTGGTATTAGGGTTTTTACTGTAACCGTTGGATTGGATTGATGCGGTAGTAGGATCGGCTCCATCTCCTAGGTGTACACGTGTCGCGCCGGCATTGGTCCGTCTATGTAAGGACACCGCAACACGACATCGATAAGTAGTTTGCCTTATAAGGGAAAGTCAACCTCTGTACCTTTTGTAGTTATTACTGAATGCATGATTGCACATATAACGAGGTACTGCAGCAGGTCTGTCATTATCCCAAACTAGCTAATTAACCAAGCTTGTTGAGGAAGCTTAATAGTGGAGACGACCTGGAACTATACGCCCAGTTGGGTCGTCTCCTTGAGTTATGATTCGCCGAGTGAGAGAGTTGGCCGTTCAATGACGGCGAGTCGTTCAATGACGACGAGCCGTTCAATGACGACGCTTACTCTTCTTGGATGAGTGCCAGTTGGGGTCGAAGGAAGATTCGTCTAGTTGAAGGACGGTCACCAATTGGTGTGACGACGGGCTGGAAGTTAGCCTCCCCATTGATGGTCTGATGGCTCGTCGTTTGGATGGCCTGGTCGCTCAGGGACGACGACGGCCAACCAGTGTTAGACGGGCCATGGCCCAAGGCCTTGATCTGATTCTTTGTAGTGGGTCTCTTGATGGGCTTATTGGGCCCCCGGGCTCGTAGTAAACGTTGGGCTCGGCCCGTCACAGATTATTCCGTTCAATAACAAAAAAGAAAAAGAAAAAGGAATGGCTCTGCATCTGTGACTAAACTGATATACACCTATGAATGTAATCCTACTCACTGTCCAGTTTGAAAATCAAGTTTCGAATACTTGCAAGGATATCGATAGAAAATCTTAGCTATTTTACGATTTCATTCCCATGCTAAGACGAAAGAATCATATAAATGTAACCTCTGGTTCGTTTCCATTTTACTAGTATTTCAATAATGGTATGCAACAAGTAAGGATCTCTCTCTCTCTCTCTTTTTTTTTTCCTTTTTTTAAGGATCTACTCGTATTTCCATATTCATCCCATAGGCAGCACTAATTAACTGTTATCTTTGATTAGACAGCACTAATTATCTGTTATCTTTATCAATTATTTGTGGTGCACTAATGATTTACACGTTTAGTTATTGAATCTGAACGTAATAAAAGTGATGGGACAGACCCAATGAATGAAGCATAACATTTCCGACGTTACAAAGACAATACAATGTGATGATGCCAAAATCGTTAAATCAGCCCAAATCCAAGCGATCGTCTGCTCCGGAGATTGCTAGGCCCGAAAATAAGACAAAACACGTAAACTAAGTTGGGGCTTGACCGGCAAAGGCCCTCCGGCGTGAGAATAAGTCACGATTTTGGTGTGAGAAACTAAATTGACAGAGTTTTTGTATGTAAAAACTAACGTACCGAATTATGTGCTATGTGACTTGTATTTATAGGGATGAATTGATAGAATCCATGTTTAATTGACCTTGTAATGAGATAAGATATAATCCTCAATGGATTATGTCTGTTGAGGAGTCATTGTTGACTTGAATTGGTGCTGTTGGTTATAATCCTGATAAGATAATAACTGTTGAATCCCTGTTTGAATAGGACTGTTTAATCTGGTTGCCGGATAGCCGAGGAGCATAAATGTCTTATCTCGGCATTTGTGTGTAAGCCGAGATGCATGATATAGCTTCCTCGTCTATTGATGATCTGACGGCATGTAACTACGCCGAGATACGGGATTTTGCCTCCTCGTCATATGGAGGTATGCCGAGGTAAGAACTTTTCTCTCCTCGTCATCTATCACTGCCTAAGGCCGGACAAGACAAGGAAAATGATAGGAAGAGCCCGTTGATAATTGTTAAGGCCGAGGAGGTACACCTCGGCATACGAGGGAGGCCTCCTCGGCACTTGTAATTGGAGCATCTTGTACTTGTATATGGATTATGTTTATAGCCCAATCCATTTGGGCTTGACCCGGATAAGCCCATGTTCGTATCTCGGTTTATACTGTTCAGTGGCCCCCGACTTTCTAGCTCGGCCTAGGACGAGGAGAAAGTCATCTCGTCCTCGGCTATAGAATACGAACAGGCTTGCCACGTGTCCTTGGCATCGCTTCATATATCTGACGGTTAATGCCTTCATGATTACGTGGGGGCCCCCCAGTCCTGTCATGCCTCGGAAGTTGTCACCAGCATTTAATGTTGGGGGCGTACTACCCGGATTTCTATTTTGCCCATGGGTTTGACCCGGATTTGGTGAGTATAAAATCAAAACCCCTTGTCATTTTACACTTTTACTACTTTGAAATTTGAGAGCGCTTTTAGAGACCGTACGTATCTCCGGCAAGTTTCTTGAGCTAACAATCCCAGTTTCCGGCGAGGCTTAGTTCTCCGGTGTTGCAGTTTTCAAGCGTGATTCTGATCGTTCTCTCAAAATCATGTATACATTTCTTCCCTATTATGCTTTTTGTTCATGATTTTGCCATTTCTAGGGTTTTAGAAGGGATTTTGGTGTGTCAAGAAAAAGAACCGCCATTGCCAAGCTTGAAGCTTTTCCTCACGAGTCTTCAACTGTGATTCTGGAAGATTTGTCTTTCTTTAAATCTTGCATCAATTTCTTTGCACTTTGTCTGAATTCTTTTGAATGTTGTGTGAATTCCTCCATTGATTTTTGATTCCCCTTAGAAATGGCTCGTTCTTGGGATCATTCTCCCCGATTTCGTTATGGGTACCACACAGGCAATTTGAGAGTTTACCGGAGAGAGAGAGGGCCATGGTTGATGCTGAACTTGGATTACATAGGAAAGATGTTAAGAAGTTATGGTTGTACCCGGATGTTCATCCAATATCCAGATACCACAAGGATAGATAGGATTGATTCATTATCCCTCAATGTTGTCTTGTTCGAGGATAGGGCCGAGATGATGGAGCACATCGACCTATTCTACCCTTCCTCGGATCGCATAGTTCGTGAGCGTCTGAGTGGTAAGGCTCCCTCCTCGGCCTATCTATAATGACGAGGGGGGATATCCCTCTTCCCCGTCTTAAGATCAGTTATGGACGAGGTCACTAATTTATGCTCCTCGTCTTTTTGCAGATATGACGGGAAGAGGGGGAGAGGCCTCCTCGTCAACCAAGATAGTGGATGCCTTCATTGAAGGAGCTCATGCTGAAGGCAGGAGGGGCCGAGGAAGAGGAGGCCGAGGTGGAGGGCAAGGACGAGAGAGGCCACCCAAGGCTGGGGACCCTATGCTGCAGAAGTTATACTCCACGTATGGGGTTGATAAAGCTGAGTTCAGGCTAACTTACATAGGGAAGCCTGTTTTTAAGACGGACAAGTAAGAGAGGAGATTTTATTATAATGACAACCACGTCCGTTTCTACTTCAAGCAATTTTAGCAAGGTCTTCGTCTCCCATTGGATTCTTTCATCAATGAATTTCTGGATGATGTGAGGGCTGTGTCGGCCATGCTAGGGGCTAACGGGACCAGGGTCCTTGTTAGTTTTATAGTTGTTGGTGATTTTAGTGTCATCAACTTGTTTTATTGTAATGGTGATTTACTAAGAGATCAATGTGATTCGTATTAGACTCGGATACGAGTAAGGGAAAGTGTGGAGTACACACTCGTTTGAGCTAAAACGAAGTCAACCTCGATATAGAAGTAAAAGTTAAAGGGTAGCACTTTTTGCTGATCAGTATGAACAGCACGGCCGTGCAGTTCATATGACACGGCCGTGCAGGTATGAACAACACGGCCGTGCAGTTCATAAGACACGGCCGTGCAGTTCCTGAACAGGTGCCAGTTCAAACTGAATAGTCACATCTCTTGGCTAAAATCATGTCTTTTGGTTATACCTTTTAACTCATACCTCTCCATCTGTATATATACAGGGATTGATCTCAGTTGTACATACATGAAAAACACAAGAGTGAATTACAACAATAACGAAAGCAAACAATTCTCAAGTTTTTGATTTGTTCTCTTTGCCTAGAAAACAAATTGTGTGATTGTCTTATCCCAATAAAGATTTTGTGTAACCCAGGCAATAAGGGTCGAAATACTTTATTCGAAAAGTGGATTATACACGATTCAATCATATATCCGGAAGCACCATTAGTATCAAAGACCCTAATTCCCCTACAAACGAATAAAGTATTTGGTGATACTCATGGCTGGTGGAAGTACTGTGAAGGAGATGACAACAAAGTTTGGAAAGCTAGACAAGTTTGAAGGGCAAGATTTCAGACGTTGGCAAAAGAAGATGCACTTCCTTTTGACAACATTAAAGGTGGTGTATGTTCTATCTACTCCAATTCCAGAATTGCTTGAAGAGGATAACTTGGAGGCCGTAAGACGTAGATCGAAGTGGGAGAACGATGACTACATCTCGCAGAGGACACATATTGAACGGTATGTACGATCCTTTATTTGACATTTATCAAAATGAGGAGTCGCTAAAGAGTTATGGGATTCTCTTGAATCCAAGTACATGGCAGAGGATGCTTCTAGTAAGAAGTTCCTTGTGAGTAATTTTAACAATTACAAGATGGTCGATTCTAGACTGTCATGGAACAATTCAATGAACTCCTTAGAATCCTTGGACAATATACTCAACATGGGTTAAAGATGGATGAGTCAATATCGGTTTCAAGTGTGATTGATAAGTTGCCTCCTCTCGGGAAGGATTTCAAACACACTTTGAAACATGGTAAAGATGATCTATCTTTGGTTCAACTTGGTAGTCACTTGCGCATAGAGGAATCTCTAAGGGCGCAAGAGAATGACAAAGGCAAAGGAAAGGAAGTTGGTGGACCATCTGGCCAATATGATTGATGATGGTAGAAACAAGAACAAAGGAAAGAAACGTAGTTTCAATGACAATGGTTACGGTTCCAACAAGAAGCCTAAATTGGCTTGTTGGAAGTGTGGCAAATCTGGTCACTTTAAGATGTAATGTCGTGTTGGAAACAACACGAAAGGCGCAAGCACAAGTGGTTCGGGA
The DNA here is from genome assembly GCA_022495995.1 of Adenophora triphylla var. japonica. Classification (NCBI taxonomy): domain Eukaryota; kingdom Viridiplantae; phylum Streptophyta; class Magnoliopsida; order Asterales; family Campanulaceae; genus Adenophora; species Adenophora triphylla. The sequence goes on from JAFEMH010000089.1 coordinate 743,509, forward strand.
AAGGGGTCTAAGGACCATTCTCAAAACCAAGGTCGAATTTAATACATAGTTGGAACAGTTTTATTAAAAATTGTTTCAACAATTTCGAGGCATTTTATGTGCGGGATGATGCTATTGCGTGGTGGATTGATTCCGGTGCCACAACTCATGTTTGTAAGGATCGTTGTTGGTTTCAGACATACGAACCAATGGAAGACGGATCGCTCCTTTACATGCGTGATGACCATTCCGCTCCTATTCAAGGAAGAGGAAGTGTGGTGTTGGAATTTAGTTCGGGAAAAACTATTTCTTTGTTTAATGTTTTGTATGTACCTAAACTTCGTAAGAATTTAATTTCTGGTCCTGTCTTGAACAAGTGTGGCTATAAACATGTTTATGAGTCCGATAAGTATATCTTATCAACGTCGGGTGTATTTGTAGGATTTGGTTAGTATAACAATGGGATGTTTATGTTAAATTTGAATAAAATTCCGGTTAACTCTAGTTACTGTTTATATGACTTCCTCTCGTTGTTGTTAATTCCTCATTATGGCATGCTCGGTTAGGACATGTGCACTATAAAAGAATGATGGAAATGTCCAAAGATGGTTTGATTCCCGTTATTGATAATAATACGGAAAGGTGTAATACTTGCATGTTAACAAAAATCACTAGGAAACCTTTGAAAAGTGTTACAAAGAATTCTGTAAATCTAGAATTGATTCATAGTGAGTTATGTGACTTTCATGCAACTCCATCTTTAGGCAATAAAAAGTATATAGTCACTTTTATAGATGATGCTTCTAGGTTTTGCTATATTTATTTGCTTTGCATGCAAAAGATGAAGCCCTAGATAAATTTAAAATTTATAAAACGAAGTTGAACTTCAACTTAATGGCTTGATTAAAACCTTACGTACGGATAGAGGTGGTGAATATTATGATCCTAAATATTTCCAATCCGTAGGGATAATTCATGAGACTACGGCTCCTTATGTACCACAACAAAATGGTGTGGTGAAAGGAAGAATAGAACTCTTGAAGAAATGGTTAACGCCATGTTGTCTTACTCGCTTGAGTGACGGGTTTTGGGGTGAAGCCATGTTAACGGCTTGTCATCTATTGAATAGAGTTCCTAATAAAAGGAACAAGATTACCCCATATGAGCTTTGGTATAAGAAAAGACCAAACTTAGCATTTTGCGAGTTTGGGGTTGTAGGGCCGTGGTTAGACTTCCGGACCCTAAAAGGAAAAAGTTGGGAGAAAAAGATGTTGATTGCATCTTTGTTGGATATCTTGAGCATTCCAAGGCATATAGGTTCTATGTTATAGAACCTAATGAATTCATTTCTATTAACACAATTATAGAATCGAGAGATGCAATCTTTGATGAGAATCGTTTCTCTTCAATACCTAGACCCAAGGATATTATACCAATATCTATTTGAATCTCAAATGGATAATCATTTAATTGATGTACCAAGTGAGATACCCGAACCTCGTAGAAGTAAAAGAGTAAGGAAAGCTAAATCATATGGTTCGATTTTCAACTATATTTAGTTGAGGGATCAAGAGATCGGAGTTGAATCTCAATACTCTTACCGTTATAGTATAGAGGAGGATCCGAGAACATATGATGAAGCAATACAATCTCGAGATGCTTTGGGTTTTGGAAAGAAGCAATCGATGATGAGATTGGTTCTATTATGGAAAATAATACATGGGTCTTGTCGATTTACCACCAGCCGTAAACCTTTGGGGTGCAAATGGATCTTCAAAAAGAAGATGAAAGTCGATGGAACAATTGACAAGTTTAAAGCTCGATTGGTAATCCAAGGCTTTAGACAAAAGGAAGGGATCGATTACTTCGATACCTATGCACCGGTTGCTCGTATCACTACTATTAGATTTCGATAGCTTTGGCGGCTATTCGTAATCTATTGATCCATCAAATGGATGTCAAAACGGCATTTCTAAATGGTGATTTAGAAGAAGAAGTGTATATGAAACAACCAAGGTTTTGTTATGCCGGGTAATAAGCATAAGGTATGTAAGTTAATTAAGTCATTGTATGGGTGAAGCAAGCACCTAAGCGGTGGCATCAAAAGTTTGATGAGGTTGTTTTGTCGAATGGTTTTGTATTAAATCGGTCAGGACAAATGTGTATATAAGCGATTTGATGAAACCGGTAAAGGTGTAATCATCCGCCTATATGTTGATGACATGCCGATTTTGGCACCGACCAAAAGTAGTTGATAAAACTAAGAAGTTTTTATCATCACAGTTTTCTATGAAGGACATGGGAGAAGCCGATGTTATTCTTGGTATAAAGATTAAGCGGATGAACAAGGGAATCGCAATTTCACAATCTCATTATATTGAGAAAATTCTCAAGAGGTTTAATTGTGAAGATTGTTCTAAGATTAGTACTCCCATGGATCCAACCGAGAAACTTGTGTCTAATCTTGGTAAACTGTGTCACGGCTTGAATACTCAAAAGCCATTGGCGATTTGATGTATGCCATGACGGCGCACTCGACACGATATTGCATATGCGGTAGGAAGATTGAGTAGGTTCACTAGTAACCCTAGTAAACAACATTGGCATGCTATAACAAGGGTGTTCAAGTACTTAAAAGGTACTATGGACTATGGTTTATATTATAGTGGACATCCTTCTATTTTAGAAGGTTACACAGATGCCGATTGGATCAACCAAGAAGATTCATCTTCTACGAGTGGTTGGAGTGTTCTTGCTTGGAGGAGGTGCCATTTCTTGGGCTTCTAAAAAGCGAGACATGTATTACACATTCTACAATGGAATCGAGTTTGTAGCATTGGGTCGTCTTTGGAAAAGAAGCGGAGTGGCTTTAACTTGATATATGAGATTCCATTATGGCCAAAACCGATATCACCAATGTCTATCCATTGTGATAGTCTTTGCCACCTTGGCTAGGGCCTATAGTCGTATTTATAATGGCAAGTCTAGACACTTGGGTGTCGAACATAGTATGATTCGGGAGTTAATCATGAATGGTGTGATATCGGTTGAGTTTGTTCGGTCGCAACAAAATTTGGCCGACCACTTGACGAAGGGGTTAGCCGGAGACTTGGTAAATAAGTCTCGCAATGGGAATGGGATTAAAGTCCATTTAATCCTCTAATTGTGAGATACCCAATTCCCTTCTAATACAACGTTAGAAGCTTGAATTCAATGTGGAAAGCTCGCAGTTGGAGATTGGAACACATGTTATTATTTTTCCCAAGGTATGTGTTCGGACACTGCAAGTAAACCTAGGTTGAAGAATATCTTCTTAATAGTTCCTTTGAAAAATTGCAAATGCGGGTGCAAGACTAAAGGAACTACCTTAATGAACATGAAGTTTTGCCGCTTCAAGAAGCTAGGACTTGGCTTCCTATATGTTCACTAATGGATATGGACACATGGCTTGTAAAAGTGTCAAGATTAAACAAAGAGAATTGTGCGAACTTATGTGTATAGTATCTTCGTGTATTCATATGAGTTGACGGGTTCAATCGTTACGACACCCGATTCTCGAGTATTTGAAATGTGTATTATACTAAGATGAAAATTCAATCGCAAGACATTTTCATTTATGCATTCGTTTGTTTCGTTATTTATACAGTTTAGTAAATCAAAGGATTACACTAAAATGGAGGGGATTTGTTGGTGATTTTAGTGTCATCAACTTGTTTTATTGTAATGGTGATTTACTAAGAGATCAATGTGATTCGTATTAGACTCGGATACGAGTAAGGGAAAGTGTGGAGTACACACTCGTTTGAGCTAAAACGAAGTCAACCTCGATATAGAAGTAAAAGTTAAAGGGTAGCACTTTTTGCCGATCAAGTATGAACAAAGCACGGCCGTGTGCTATATGACACGGCCGTGCAGTATGAACAACACGGCCGTGCGGTTCATAAGACACTGGCCGTGCGGTTCACGAACAGTGCCGGTTCAACCGAATAGTCACATCTCTTGGCTAAAATCATGTCTTTTGGTTATACCTTTTAACTCATACCTCTCCATCTGTATATATACAGGGATTGATCTCAGTTGTACATACATGAAAAACACAAGAGTGAATTACAACAATAACGAAAGCAAACAATTCTCAAGTTTTTGATTTGTTCTCTTTGCCTAGAAAACAAATTGTGTGATTGTCTTATCCCAATAAAGATTTTGTGTAACCCAGGCAATAAGGGTCGAAATACTTTATTCGGAAAGTGGATTATACACGATTCAATCATATATCCGGAAGCACCATTAGTATCAAAGACCCTAATTCCCCTACAATAGTACTTTGCCGTAGCTTAGGTTACGAGCCGACCATGGGAGCGTTCCGTCATTTCTATCAAGTCAGCTATGTCAAGGACAGTTGGCTCCTCGTCTTACGGAGTGCCCCCAAGACACCAAAGATTCTTCTTCCAATGTCTAGCAAGGTTGGTGGTTGGGATAACCATGTCATAAGGGTAGAGAGACGGCAAGGCTGGGAGTTCCAATCCCCCTTCGATGATCCAACTTCATCGTGTCCAAGATGTAAGTATGGATGGGACTCGAAGACTTGATCAAGCGCCGAGGAGTTTGCGAGGTGGGGCTCCTCGGCCCAGTCGACTTTGGAGGCCTCCGACCATTATTACGTCCAGGCAGGCCTGATGCCGGGACCGAGGGACGGGGTCGTTCCCCTTGTCACTGTTAGGAGGGGGAGGCGCTTTAATGATTGAAGAACGCATCCCGGCCTCGTTTTCCACGAGGATTGTCCGAGGTGTAAGGGCCCTCCACTTGACCAATGCCTCAAAGAAGATAACGTGGCAGGATGTAAATGTTTTACCCTTTGATACTTGTATTTTTTGCATTTTTGTTGGCTTTCATTTTGCTCGTATGTAATCATTTCGTCCTCGTCTCTGCAGATTTAACCCCGAGCAAGAGGCAGAATTAGCCATGTAGAAGTTGAATCCCGGCCTCGTTTTCCACGAGGATTGTCCGAGGTGTAAGGGCCCTCCACTTGACCAATGCCTCAAAGAAGATAACGTGGCAGGATGTAAATGTTTTACCCTTTGATACTTGTATTTTTTGCATTTTTGTTGGCTTTCATTTTGCTCGTATGTAATCATTTCGTCCTCGTCTCTGCAGATTTAACCCCGAGCAAGAGGCAGAATTAGCCATGTAGAAGTTGAATCCCGTGGAGCTGATCAAGCAAAAGCGACGGTTGGCCAAGGTCTCGGCCTTGAAGGAGAGGAAGGAGGACGCCAACAGTCGCAACCTCCTTTTGAATGCTCAGGGTGATCATCCCCTTCCCCTCAAATTACACGAGGATGTTGAGACCGAGGAGAGGGCCTCCGATGGCCAAGAAAATTTATCAACTGCAGAGGGGCATAGCCTCCATGTTGATGCTGAGGAGGTGGAGGCTCAGGAGGCCGAGGAGACCGACCTCGTACAAAGACGCTCCGGCTCCAAGAGGCCTCAAGGTGCTTCTGCCGAGGAGCCCCAAGCCAAGCGACCTGCCGGGGAGCCTTCCAACCCCCAAGCTCCTCCCGTCCTTACCATCCAAAATATCAAGACCCAGGACGAGGCCGAGGAGCTTGCTCGACGACTGGCGGCAAATGTCCCTCGTCTGAAGGGCCTTCCTTTGCAAGCCAGGAAGGGCCCCCTGTTGAGGTTGGGCCGAGCTCCCGTTCAAAGGGCCATGGATGAGGATGCTTATGATGCACTGGTGAAAGAGAGGCCGAGTAGGGAGAACTTGCTCTGCCGTAAGGGTCTTATATTGGCTGAGGTAGCTATCTCATATGCTTAGCCTTTTTGATTTCATTTGTACTTGATCAAGTCTTAACGTAAATTTATCTTGCAGTTTGCTTCTGTCACAGCGTATGAAAATGTCTTGGCTAAGGCTCAGGACAAGCAGGTGCAAGATGCCAAGGCTGCCCAAAAGAAGGGTGAGGTCGAGAAAGCTGCTCTGGCCGAGCTTCTGAAGGTCAAGGATGCCGACTCAGGCCGCTCGCTGCCAAGGCCGAGGCCGAGGTGAAGAGAGCCGAGGAGGCTCGAAGTCAGTCCAGAAGCTCGTGAGAAAGCGAGGAACAACTCAGAGCTAAAAGATGCAGAGTTGGGCCGAGGAGCGGAAGGCCTGAGGCCGAGGTCCTAGTAAGGCGAAGTGAAGGGCGGAAGCCGAATGCCGGGCTATGAAGCCTACCTTTCTGCTAGGGAAGAGGAGGTCTGTGGCACGCTTTAAGGCGCCCAAGCCTTCCAGATCTTTCTTCGGCGGCCGAAGCTTTCCAAGATGCCGTGGATGCAAAGACGGCGACGATGTTCGAGGACGGGTACCTTCACTTGGCCCGTCGTTTGCTAGCTGACCCTTCCACCGACCTGGACATACACAAAATTGCTCTGCTGATCAGCCAGGATCAGTATGATAAGGAGGCTAGGGCCCTTCACCATCTGGTTCCCTTCTCCCAATATAACTTGGAGGTCATGGCTGGGGAGGATGTCCAAGCGGGCCGAGAAGCTTGGGTGCTCCATCTGTTGATCCCGGTAACCTTCAAGCCTTGGTGGAGGCCATCCAAGATGAGGGAGCGGAGGCCGAGGACGAGGGGGGAAATGTCGAGGACGCTGGGGCACAAACTGATCAGACTATCCCTCCTCCCCTGGTGCCTCCACGGAGGATTGGTTAGATAAGCCCTTTGAGGATACTCAGGCTTAGGATTTTTTCCTTTTCTCTTTTGTTGTAATAGTTGGTAGGGCCTGTAATTTCTTTTGAACTATCAATGAACAGATCCTTTTGTTTCAATTCGTGTGTGTTTTAATGAATTGTTTTGAATGCTTGTCTGTATGCTATGTGTAGGCACAAAACTTGTAAAGGGGGGGGTCTAGGAGGGTCCCTCGTCCCTGGTTATAAAGTAAGTTGTCAGGCCGAGGTGAGGTCCTTCGGCTTTGACTGTACTTTAATTCGTATTGGCCGAGGAGGGGCTCCTCGGCTTTGACTGTTGTGTGATTTCTTCTTTTTCGTCTCCTTATGCCGAGGAAAATGACTCGTGCACAGGTTTCAGACGTGATGCCTTTTAGTCGTAGTGACAAGGTGTTTCCTTGTCTTGACGTGAGGCAAGTCAATGGGCCGAGGAGAGGTCCTCGGTCTTGACTGTTAGAACCTTGTAATCCTTGAATCAAGGCGGACCCTTGTCAGGATGTAAGGTAAGCCAGTAAGTTGAGGGAAGACCCCCGTGTTGGCTGTTAGGAACTTAGTCATTGAGTCAAGGCGCACCCTTGTCAAGACGTAAGCCATGCATTTTTAAGAGCCGGGGATAAGATCCTCGTCTTCCAGTGTTTGTGTCAGGAGTTGATATATAGTTGCCTTGCATGTTGGAAGAAGCTGCTTTCATAAAATAGAACGTGATTACATCGAACTGCAATCCTATCAAACTAAGAAGTAAAAGACTGAAAATGGGAAACTAATATAATACAAAATAAACTAGACTAATGATAGTATTTTCGAAGATTGTCGGAGTGCCATGGATGCTTGAGATCCTTCCCCTCCTTGGTCTTCAATCTGTAGGTCCCCTCTTGAATGACTTGAGTGATGATGTAGGGACCTTCCCAATTTGGGGAGAGCTTATTTTGTTCTGCCTTCCGGCCAGTTGCCTCAATTTTTCTAAGTACCCAATCGCCTACTTGGAACACTCTTCTGATGACTCTTTTGTCATGATACGCCTTTGTCCTTTGCTTGTAGTTCACCATCCTCATCTGTGCAGCTAGTCGTTTTTCATCTACCAGGTCTAGGTCTAGGTCTAGGTCTAGGAGCCTATTAACCTTGTTGACTTGCTCATCGTAATGGGAGTTTCTTACAGTTGGGATGGCCATTTCAGCTGGTGCCATAGCCTCAAAACCGAAGGTTAATGCGAATGGGATTTCCCCGATTGGCCCCAGGGTGGTTGTGCGAACAGCCCATAAGGCTAGGGGAAGTTCGTCCAACCATCTGCCTTCACATCCTTCAAGGTTCTTGGTAAGGGCTGTTAGGACCAGTTTATTGGCAGCTTCTGCTTGACCGTTGCCTTGGGGTCTGCTAACTAAGGACTTTGCATGGCGGACTTTGACTCTCCCCAACTCCATTGTAAATGTCGAAGAAAACTGGAGTCCATGATCAGAGACAATTGTATGAGGGAGGCCAAATCAACACCAAATGTAGTCGTGGACGAAGTTGATTGCGTTCTCTTCCGTTATCTTGGCCAATGCCTTTGCTTCTATCCATTTGGAGAAATAATCAACAGCTACGATGACGTACTTGCAATTACCTCGGGCGGGAGGGAAGGGATCGATGATGTCGATCCCCCACATGTCAAATGGCCACGTAGGTATCACAAGTATCTGCTCAACTGCCGGTAGTCTAGGAATGTCGGAGAATCTTTGGCACTTGTCACATTTTCTAACATAGGCGTGCGCGTCCTCCCTCAGGTTTGGCCAATAATAACCTAGCGATATGATCTTGTCAGCTAAGGTTCTGGCCCCCGGGTGTCCGCCGCAAACACCTTCATGTACTTCGGCCAAGAGGTTCTCAACTTCCTTGGGATAGACACACCTTAGCAGGGGCTTGGTGAAGGATCGTCGGTAGAGGACTCCACTCATTACCACGAACCTTGGAGATCTCTTCTTGACAAGTTTGGCTTGTGCTTCGTCTTCCGGGAGCTTGTCTTTCTCGATGTAGTCGATGTATTCATCGATCCAGCAGTTCTCCTCTTCATCAAGGAGCATGACTTATAGTCTTTCATACGCAGGTTCCTCAGCATAAACCACGTATGGGTTGGTCTTAGACTTAGACACATCCATGGTCGCTAGTTTAGATAGAACGTCTGCGATTTGGTTGTCTTCCCTGCCTATTTGCTTGAGTTCAAAAAATTCCATCCTCTTTGTCATGTCAAGGACAAGGTCTCTATACTTGGCAAGGGTGGGGTCTTGGGTGTTATACTCTCCCTTTACTTGCTTAACAACGAGTTGGGAGTCACAGAATGCCGCCACCTTAGTTTCTCCGTAGAAGGAGGCCAACTCAATGCCAAAGATTAGAGCCTCGTATTCGGCTTGGTTGTTGGAGGCAGGGAACTTGAAACGGATGATATCTTGTATGGTGTACTCTCCTTCAGGACTTGCTAGTATAACTCCCGCTCCACTTCTTTCTTTTGTAGCTGACCCATCTGTGTATAGAATTCAACAGTTGGATGGGAGTTCAACGGGAGACTCTTCTTCCTCCGGTGCGTTTTGCTTCCGAGAGGTGGGGAGATGCTCACCCACAAAGGCAGTCTCAATCATGAAGTCAACCAAAGGCTGTGCTAGGAGGGTCCTCCTTGGTTGGTACGTGATATCAAACTCCGTAAGAGCGATGAACCAATTAAGGAGACGTCCAGAGCCGTCCAACTTATGCAATATCTTCTTCAGTGGTTCATTCGTGTAAACAGTGATAGGATGTGCAGAAAAGTAGGCACGTAGTTTCCTAGAGGCAATGACTAGGGCGTACGCTATCTTTTCCACATTAAAATATCTGCTCTCCACGTCAGATAATGCCTTGGATACATAGTAGACGGGCTTCTGCGTTCCTTCTTCATTCCGAACTAGAACGCATTTGCATTGCGTGATCAGTGGCAGCTAGAAAGACATACCGCATCTCACCAGTAGTCGGACTGCTGAGCAAGGGAGGGGAACCCAAGTACTCCTTCAACCGAAGGAATGCCTCGGAGCATTCAAAAGTCCAGGAGAAGCTCTTGGTACCCTTCAATACCTTGAAGAAGGGCAGTGACTTTTCGGCGGATTTGGCAATGAATCTTCCAAGTGTCGCTATTCTTCCATTTAGTCTCTGAACCTCCTTGATGTTGGTGGGTTCCTTCATGTCAATGAGGGCCTTAATTTTTTCAGGGTTGGCCTCTATTCCCCTTTGAGATACCATGAAGCCTAGGAACTTTCCCGCCGTTACTCCAAATACGCACTTGCTTGGATTCAGCTTCATTTTATTAGCTCGGAGGTTGTTTATTGTCTCTTCCAGGTCAGGAGCGTGACTTCCCTCCTTGGTCTTTATGACCATTTCATCGATATAGGCCTCCATGTTGCGACCTATTTGTGCTTCAAATACCTTGTTCACCATGCGTTGGTATGTAGCACAGGCATTTTTGAGCCCAAAGGGCATCATAACATAACAACAGTTTCCCCCAGGTGTTTGGAAGGCCGTCTTTTCAATATCCTCTTCCGCCATTTTGATTTGATGGTAGCCTGAATAGGCGTCTAGGAAGCTGAGCGTCTGGTGTCAAGCAATGGAGTCAACAACCTTGTCAATTCTGGGGAGAGGATAGCTGTCCTTGGGGCAGGTTTTGTTCAGATCAGTGAAGTCTATACACATACGCCACTTCCCATTTTGCTTTTTCACCATTACCACATTGGCCAACCAAACGGGGCATTTGATTTCACGAATGATTCCGGCGTTAAGTATTTTTTGCACCTCTTCTTTGATAGCTTCCTCCTTGTCCCTTGCAAAATTTCTCCTTGTCTGTGCGATAGTTTTCGCCAATGGATCAACCTCTAGGTGGTGGAGGGCTACTTCTTCGTTGATCCCCCGCATGTCTTCTACTTTTCAGGCAAAGACGTCTAGACTGTTTTTTAGGAGGGATATGATTTCTTGCTTCTCTTCAGGTGATAACTGGCCCCCGAGTTTGATTTTTTGTTCCGGATAATCGGGATTGATAACTATCTCTTCCAGTTCATCCACAGGCTCCATTTCAGGACCGTCTCGGAATTCCAGGGACTCAATTATGATCTCTCTAAGTCTTCTACCCTCATTATCGTTCATGTCGAGGCCTTCCTCTTGCATCAACAAGCAAGAGGAAGGCCTCGACATGAATCCAAGCACGGCTTCCGGCCAACTCGTTGGGAGAAAAACTAATGACCTCTTCCGCCTTATGAATCCAAGCAGGCACATGGTATACTTTGCTTAGTTCATGGATCTGGTCCCTTAATTTTCTGGTGGAAGTTACCTCTTCACGGATCACATGTAATTTGGCTCTAGGAGGCCTACGTTCTCCGTCCTCGCTTTTATCGTCATCCTCACTTTCTTCTTCTTTCTGCTTCTGCTTGCCATCCTTCTTCATGACATAGCAGTCAAGCTTTCCTTCGTCAACCCACCGCTGGATCATTTTCTTGAGAGCCCAACAGTTGTTAGTGGTGTGGCCATTGTCCTTGTGGAAATCACAGTATTTGGAAGTGTCAAGAGGAAACTTTGGTTTATCGCTCTGCGGACGAGGAGGTGGGAGATTTACAAGCTGCATGATCTCCGAGATGGGTTTGGTAAGAGGAGTGAATACTTCGGGCTTCTCCGTGCTTCTTGTTCTATTCTTCCCCTTGGATCCCTTACCATTCCCATTGTCATTCTGGCGAGTGCCAGTAGCTTCTGGTTCCGCCTTGTCTGATCCCCTTTTCTTGCTTTTATCCTCAGCCATTGCAATGGCGTAAGCCACTTGATACAATTCAGACTTGGACTTAGGTTCTCGGGCGGAGAGTTCATAGATGAGGGGACCGGATTTTAATCCGGAATTAAAACAAACAATAACCTCCCTGTTAGTGAGGCTTTCTTCCACCTGGTCCACCATTTTGAGAAATCGGTTGTAATAACTGAGGGTGGTTTCCCCCTTCCCTTGCTCGATATTGGCAAGGTCGGTCAATCTCATCTTTCTCCTTCCAGCCGTGGCAAAGTGGTTCAAAAACATTATCCTCATGCCTCTCCAGCTATCGATGCAACCTTTTTTCAGCTCACGGAACCATGTCAAGGCTGTTCCGGAGAAGGTGCTCGCGAAAGCTTTACAGAGCATGTCATCAGCTATAGTGAGGAGGTTCATGGTTTGTTCGAAACTTTGCACATGGTCTTTCGCATCGTTGGTTCCGTTGTACTTTTCAAAGCTCGGGACCTTAAAGTGAGGATTTGGTGGTGCAGCAGTTATCCTCTGGGAGAACGGACGAGTTGACCAGTCGGAGTCATCGTCATCAACCTTATTTCCCATCTCCATGTCATCAAGTCTCTGTTTCAAGAGTTCCCATTGTCTGGTTTCCACTCCCTTATCGGTGCTAGAGTGGGTGCTGCGTTGGGAGCTACGGGTCGATTTATCCTTGGGATGACCATTCACCCTACTTTTTTCCACGTCGTTTCGGTGGCTGTCACGTTTAGATGGTGTCTTATTTTGTCTTTGCTCCAGCTCGTGACCACCAAGTAGCATTCGGTATGGTTCAGGTGTTCTTGGTCGTACAAATTCACGAGGACGAGGACGGGGAGAGTCCCTTCGAGGACGAGGAGAATCATGGCGAGGTCGATGGGGTCGAGGAGACCTGGGACGACGAGGTGCCATGACGAGACGAGGAGGAGATAAACGCTTGGATAAACTGAGCCTCGTCCTCAAGTCCCGTGAGTTCACTTCTTGTTCCTTGGAACTTAACTGGCTTCTCAGGTCAACTACCTGGTCTTTCTTCTGGTTGGTATGCCGAGGACGGGGAGGATCTTGGAGGGCCTACTTAGGTTGTACAGCGGGATCGAGGGGAGGACCTCGTCGCTCACCTTGCTCCCTTCCACGAGAGTTTTCCATCGACGACAGCATAAACTCAGCCATAGAATTGTCTGGATCCAATTGCAATAGAGCAGCCTGTGTCTCATACATTCTTTGCAACGTCTCCATCTACCTATATAGCAAAGTACGTCGGTCAACGGGCTGAGTGACTTCCGCTTGGCCGACGTCGGCATTCTTTGTCATCTTCCTCCCAATTCTCTTCCCGTGAGGACGAGTAGGACGAGGAAGGTTAGCACCTGCTCCCTCGACATTTGGTTGCCCCATGGAACGAAGAGTCATGGCGAGGGGAGGTGGTCCTTCAGGCTGAGGTGGAGGAGGAAGCACCTCGGCATCTGGGTTAACCCCATTCACTTGGGTTTGTTCCTGAGCAGTTACACTTTTGAATTGTCCGTCCATTGCAAATCAACAACAAATTACCAAAAGTGAGAATTTCCAACAGACCCAAATTTCTGGCCCAAATTGGGGCAACTTTTGACCGCAAACAAGAAACTGCAGATTGCGATTTTTTCAACACAAAATTTCTTGGCCCAAAACGTTGCTTCAGGCCAAAACGATAGCTGCCGGCGCGAATTTGCAGATTCCGGCCGAATATTGTTAAATCCGGCGAAATTGAAAACAGAACGAAACGGAACAGAAATTTCCGTTCAATCCAATACAATTTCCGTTCAATCCAATACAATTTTCGGCAAGAAAATTGGCTTTCAGCGAGCTTTTTCCAGGCCAAATAAAGGGTATTTGAATCGATTTTCCGGCAATGGAACCAATTGATGATGCCAAAATCGTCAAATCAACCCAAATCCAAGCGATCGTCAGCTCCGGAGATTGCTAGGCCTGAAAATAAGACAAAACACGTAAACTAAGCCGGGGCTTGACCGGCGAAGGCCCTCCGGCGTGAGAATAAGTCACGGTTTTGGTGTGAGAAAATAAATTGACAGAGTTTCTATATGTAAAAAGTAACGTACCGAATTATGTGCTATGTGACTTGTATTTATAGGGATGGATTGATAGAATCCATGTTTAATTGACCTTGTAATGAGATAAGATATAATCCTCAATGGATTATGTCTGTTGAGGAGTCATTGTTTGACTTGAATTGGTGCTGTTGGTTATAATCCTGATAAGATAATAATTGTTGAATCCCTGTTTGAATAGGACTGTTTAATCTGGTTGCCGGATAGTCGAGGAGCATAAATGTCTTATCTCGGCATTTGGGTGTAAGCCGAGATGCATGATTTAGCTTCCTCGTCCATTGATGATCTGACGGCATATAACTACGCCGAGATACAGGATTTTGTCTCCTCGTCATATGGAGGTATGCCGAGGTAAGAACTTTTCTCTCCTCGTCATCTATCACTGCCTAAGGACGGACAACATAAGGAAAATGATAGGAAGAGCCCGTTGATAATTGTTAAGGCCGAGGAGGTACACCTCGGCATACGAGGGAGGTCTCCTCGGCACTTGTAATTGGAGCATCTTGTACTTGTATATGGATTATGTTTATAGCCCAATCTATTTGGGCTTGACCCGGACAAGCCCATGTTCGTATCTCGCTTTATACTGTTCACAATGGAATGGGTCAATCCAATTGCTGCAATACCAAAGGCCCAGCGACAAAGATCAGTCGACTTAGCTCATCGTCCGACCATCAGTGGTCCCGATCTAGCTTTGTCCGACCTACGATCATCTACTTGTACAATTTCTATCAAGACAAGGCACAAAGTCAAGTCGACTTCGAATACTCAAAGCCGGGATTAGTGTGAGGATTGCTGCCTATAAATGCCTCTTATCTTCTAGGTTAAGTCTTATTGTGTGCTTGTAAGAGAAGCCGGGATTAATGTGAGGATTGCTGCCTATAAATGCCAGGTAGTAAGAGCTAGTTAGCATTCCCATCTTCATACTTCAGTTTAGTTCTTTTGTGTCTTTTAAATTAAACCAACCCAAAAAAACAAACAAAAAGGAAAGGAAAGGAAAAAAAGAGGAATGGCAGCATATGTTCCACCTCCATATGCCGATTCTTTACCAACTCAAACTGATATACCGCCTCCACAACCGCCACCATCACTGGCGGAGGTTAGGCGTCGTTCTGCAAATTACCATCCAAGCATATGGGGAGACCATTTCCTCTCTTATGCTAATAACTCTCATCTCTTGGTAAGCATATCATCATGGATTCTCTATCTCCATCAGTTACTTGCATGCGTTATCTCAAACACAGAGTATAATCTCGTTCTCTGTATTTCATTGAAATTGCAATGCATATATATATATATATATATATATATAACACATACACTACTTACTCTCATCTATACTTGTTTATAGGAAATAGATGCTAAGATGGAGGAACGGCAACTAGAACTAATACAAGAAGTGAGGATGTTGCTCGTTGCTTCCATTACAAACCATTCTCGGGACCTTTTGGACTTTATAGATGAGATACAACGCCTAGGCGTTTCTTACCATTTTGAACAAGAGATCGACTTTGCATTACAACATGTTTACAACAACTATGAGAAGGAGGCGGAAAAGGAGGACCTTCACGACCTTGCTCTACGCTTTAGGTTACTTAGGCAACAAGGCTATAAAATCTCATGTGGTAATTCTAAATCTCAGACATTTTTAAGAAATAAGACAATCTTTTCGGGACAAAACAAAAAAAGAAAAGTGAGGCGGAGCTAATTTACATTTTTTAACAGTTCATAAGCTCTTCAACCATTTATTTATGTGCTAAATGTTATATGCAGATGTATTTAACAAGTTGAAAGACAGTGAAGGGAAATTTAAGAAGTCTTTAACCACGGATGCTCGAGGAATGTTAAGCTTGTATGAAGCGACATTTATGAGGATGCATGGGGAAGGTATACTTGATGAAGCGCTGGAATTTACCACCACTCATCTCAGATCCTGTTTAGTCCATTTAAGCAGTCCTCTGGCAACACGAGTTACTCATGCTCTCAAGCAGCCCATCCGGAAGGCCTTGGAACGGATAGAGACGAGACAATATATTACCATCTATCAACAAGATACATCTCATAACAAGTTACTATCAAACTTGGCAAATTTGGATTTCAACATATTGCAAAAATTGCATCAGTGGGAGCTTAGTGATTTAACCAGGTAATTAATGAGTCGTTCTTTGCATAAGCCAATCACTTCTCTTTGATTCATCACGTTATTGAATATTAAGTATTTACGTTGATTTTTTTAGGTGGTGGAAAGATCTAAACTTCGTGGAGAAACTACCTTTCACAAGAGATAGAATGGTGGAGTGCTATTTTTGGTCATTAGGAGTCTACTTCGAGCCCCAATATTGTTTTGCTAGAAGAATACTTACCAAAATCATCATTTTGACATCTGTTTTTGATGACATTTATGATTTGTATGGTACCCTTGACGAACTTGTACTCTTCACTGATGCTATTCAAAGGTACAACTTATTTTCCTCATCATATAATTTATTGTCCCTTCCGTAACCTCATTTTTTGAATCACGGCTAATATATAGTGACTTATTGATGTATTTAGCTGGGACATTAGAGCCATGGATGAGCTACCAGAGTACATGAGAGCGAGTTACTGTTGTGCAATTGCAGCGGAAACCAATTGACAAAACCAAAGAACACACAAGCAATCAAGCAATGAGAAATCGAAAGAGAAAGAGAAGAAATTGATTGGGATTTTGAATCTCTACCTTTGTATTATTATGTTATATGTCTCATGTTTACATAGGGTTACAATCACTATATATATAGGATACAAAACTCAGCCCAAAACAAAAGACTAAATACCAAAAGCCCGAAAAACAAAACACCCCCGGCTGGCCTTGAGGCGCCCGCCTCAAGGCAACCCAGGTGCCCGCCTCAAAGGGAGCAACCCCAACACCAAGCTTCTGGACATGAGGCGCACGCCTCGAACAAGGCCATGCGACCGCCTCAAGCCAAGATGCCATGGCCCCATCTCCTGCTCCCCAAGCGCCCGCCTCACCCTAGGTGGGGCGCCCGCCTCGCTTGCAGTCGATCCAGCCTTGTAAAATACGAGCCACATCCTACAATCTCCACCTTGGCGAGTGTTTACCCAAACCAACAGAAGATACAAGGAACCAGCTCGAACCTCCCCATCTCTAACAGCTAGAGATGTACAACAAGTCCAAACAATGCTTGAACTTGTCAGTAGTAACCGGCTTAGTTAACATATCCGCAGCATTCTCCGTAGTGTGAACTTTCTCTAGCACAACCTCACCCATATCGATCAACTCCCGAATTTTGTGAAATCGAACATCAATATGCTTCGTCCGTTGATGATAAATGTGATTCCTTGCCAAGAAAATTGCGCTTTGACTGTCACAAAGCAACTTCACTCCACCTTGCTGAATGCCCAACTCGTTGACCAAACCCCGAAGCCATAAGGCTTCCTTTGCAGCTTCAACCGCTGCCATGTACTCCGCTTCCGTTGTAGACAAATCAATGATAGATTGGATCATAGATCTCCAACATATGGGTCCACCACCAAGAGTAAACGCATAGCCCGTAGTCGACCTCCTCCGATCCAAGTCACCCGCATAGTCAGAATCAACATACCCACAACAGAAAGCTCCTCACTCTTACCTCCAAACATGATGCCATAATCCATAGTGCCCTTCAAATATCTGAGAATCCACTTGACTGCTTCCCAATGTTGTTTATCCAGATTCGCCATATACTTGCTAACCACACTAATAGCTTGCGTCAAATCTGGCCTCGTGAAAACCATAGCATACATGAGACATCCCACTGCGCTTGCATAGGGAACCTTTGACATACTTTGAATATCTTCGCCGAACTCGGGAATCGAGGCGGATAAATTGAAATGACTCGCCAATGGTGTCTTCACAGGTTTTGCATCCCGCATATTGAACCTCTCCAACACCTTCTCCACATAGCCGGCTTGAGACAACCACAATCTCCTAGATTTCCTGTCTCGGCGAATCTCCATCCCAAGAATCTTCTTGGCTTCCCCCAAATCTATCATGTCAAACTCTGTACTCAACAAGGCCTTCAACTGATTGACCTCGTTCTTACTCCTACCCGCGATAAGCATATCATCCACATACAGTAACAGAAAAATAAAAGAACCATCATCAAGGCTCTTCACATACACGCAGCAATCATACTCACAACGCTTGTAGCCAATATGTGCCATGTAGGAGTCAAACCTCGTATACCACTGCCTCGGAGACTGCTTCAGCCCATAAAGTGACTTCTTCAATCTACAGACCAAACGCTCCTGTCCGGGCTCCGTGAACCCATGTGGTTGCTCCATGAAAATCTGCTCATCCAACTCACCATGTAGAAACGCAGTTTTCACATCTATCTGCTCCAACACCAAATCATAGTGCGCTACAAGACTCAACACAATCCGAATGGAAGTATGTCTGACAACAGGCGAAAAAATCTCATTATAATCCACCCCCTCTTGCTGCGAATACCCCTTTGCTACCAAACGAGCCTTGAACTTTTCCCCCTCTTTTTCTGATACTGCCTCCTTGCGCTTGAAAACCCACTTGCAACCAATAGCACGCTTCCCTTTAGGGAGCTCCACCAAATCCCATGTATCATTCTTGTACAGTGACTCTATCTCTTCCGCCATAGCAGTTACACACTTGTCCTTTTTTGGACTGTTTATAGCCTCCTTAAAAGTACTCGGGTCTCCACTACTAAGAACAAGAACATATGAAGCCATGTCTTCAAGCCCATACCTGACCGGTGGCTTGATTACTCTCTTAGGTCTCCCAACTGAAGTACTAGCCACTTCTTGTGTAGTTGCCACTGACTCCGAAAGAGTGAGATCCGCATCAAAATTATCCTCACGTAGCTCCACCTCAATAACCTGCTTCTCGCCCTCCTTGCTTTCTGGCACCTTCTCCTTATCATCATGAGTACACTTCAACATAGCCTTTTCATCAAAGACTACATCCCTACTAATCACCACCTTGCTTGACTTGGGATCCCAAAGCTTGTATCCTTTCACACCTGTTTCATACCCGAGAAAGACACACTGTTTTGACTTTGGGTCAAGCTTCGACCGCTCTTTACCAGGAATATGCATATAAGATGGACACCCAAACACCCGGATATCGGTGAAGTCTACCTCATTACCCGTCCATACCTCCTCCGCAAACCTGTTATCCAAAGAGACTCTAGGTGATCTGTTAATCAAGAAACATGCCATACTCACCGCATCAGCCCAAAAATTCTTTGCTAACCCCGCATTGAATCGGAGACACCTAGCCCTTTCCGCAATAGTTCTGTTCATCCTCTCAGCCACACCATTTTGCTGTGGTGTCTTCCGTACCGTGTAGTGCCTCTTGATCCCATGCTCTCGACAGAACTTCTTGAACTCGCCATCTGTGTACTCTGTCCCATTATCACTCCTCAAACACTTGATTTTCCGCCCCGTTTGGTTTTCCACTTCAGCTTTCCACACCTTGAACTTCTCAAACGTTTCTAACTTGTGCCTCATGAAGAAAACCCAAACCTTCTTCGAAAAATCATCAATAAACGTCACGAAGTAATAATGTCCTCCTCTAGACTCTGTTCTACCGGCCCCCACACATCTGAGTGAACATAATCAAGAATACCCTTTGTCGTGTGTTTACCCGTCTTGAATTGCACCATGTTCTGCTTTCCAAGAACACAATACTTGCAAAACTCTAGTTTACAAGTTTTATCACACCCTTCAACAACTTACTTTTATGAAGTTCCCGCATTCCCCTTTCACCCATGTGACCAAGCCTCATATGCCATAGAAGGGCATCAGTATCGACCTCAGACTCAACAGATGTGACTCCACCTACAACCGTGCTCCCTAGCAGCCTGTAAACGTTCTTGGAGCCCTTCTCACCCTTCATCACAACCATAGCACCCTTAACCACTTTCAATACTCCACCTTGTGCTTTATAGTTCATACCGTTAGCATCCAAGGTACCCAATGAAATTAAATTTTTAGAAACCTCCGGAACATGTCTAACATCACATAACGTTCTAACTACACCATCATACATCTTAATTCTTATAGTTCCTATGCTAGCAATTTTACATGTAGCACCATTACCCATAGTAACTATACCAGAATTAACTGACCTGTAGGTATCGAACCAATCACGATTCTGCCTCTTATGCCCCTTCTGCCCACACTTGAAACAATTCCCCTTGTACTTCTTCCTTGAGTGAGAACGAGAATTCTGCCTCTGCGAGTTATCCCGAAACTGGGATCTCCCACGTTCCTGATTTTCCTTCACAAATAACCCCTCACCCGCAGGTTCATCAACAGACTTCTTCCGTTTATGAAAAGCTAGAAGAGCTTCTGTGACCAGTTGCAGTTCCACAGTCTCCTTCCCCCACGTCAACGTAGTAACAAGGTTTTCTTATGTTGAAGAATTGGGCAATGAATTCAACAGCATCAAAGCCTTGTCCTCATCCTCGAACTTTACCTCCACTCTAACCAAATCGTTGAGAATTTGATTAAACGTGTGTATATGAGATTCTAGGTCAGAACCCTCTACCATCTTAAGCCCATACAGCCGTTGCTTAAGATGCAATTTGTTCGAGATGGATTTCGATAAATACCTAGCCTCCTAAATCTCCCAAACCTTCGTTGGTGATTCCTCATCGATCACGTGATACACCACCTCATCCCCAAGGCACTGTCGTATAGAGGATACAGCCCGCTCTTGTAACTCCTTCCATGGACCTTCTTCAATATCATCAGGTTTATCCGGATATCGAAGAACCTTTCCCAAGCCTGCTTGAATCAGAAAATCCTTCACCCTCCTTTGCCATAACGCAAAGTTTCCATGCCCATCAAACTTCTGAACATCGGACTTCACGGTGATGGAATTCCCCCCAGACATCGCAACCGTGCTCTGATACCAGTTGTTGTGCAATTGCAGCGGAAGCCAATTGACAAAACCAAAGAACAATCAAGCAACGAGAAATCGAAAGAGAAAGAGAAGAAATTGATTGGGGTTTTGAATCTCTGCCTTTTTATTATTATGTGCCATGTCTCATGTTTACATAGGGTTACAATCACTATATATATAGGATACAAAACCTAGCCCAAAACAGAAGACTAAATACCAAAAGCCCGAAAAACAAAACACCCCCGGCTGGCCTTGAGGCGCCCGCCTCAAAGGGTGCAACCCCAACACCAAGCTTCTGGACATGAGGCGCACGCCTCGAACAAGGCCATGCGGCCGCCTCAAGCCAAGATGCCATGGCCCCATCTCCTGCTCCCCAAGCGCCCGCCTCACCCTAGGTGGGGCGCCCGCCTCGCCTGCAGACGATCCAGCCTTGTAAAATACGAGCAACATCCTACAGTTACCAAGCACTTTTAGACGTGTATCTAGAGATGGAGCAAGTGTTATCTAGTGAAGAAAAATCATATCGTCTCCCCTATGCAAAAGCCGCTGTAAGTTTAATAGCCTTGATTATAGCGAAAATAAGATTAGTTAAGGTTTTTTTTTTTTTTGGTATGATTAAGGTTTTTTTTTTTTCTTCATGTAACTATATATATATACTCCTATAATATTATTGTGTTTTAGATGAAACGACAAGTGAAAGCATACTTTGATGAGGCGAAATGGTACCATGAAGGCTATACTCCAACAATTGAGTAGTACATGAAACTTGGAGTGGCATCGAGTGGCTACTTATTGCTATCAACAATCACCTTAGTTGGGATGAGAGATGAATACGTTAATCAAGAAACGTTCAATTGGGTGGCTAATGACCCTTTGATTGTCAGGGCTTCAGCTGTTATCGCCAGGCTCATGGATGACATGGTCGGGCATGAGGTATATATATACGATATGTACATATACACATATATACATACATATATTTACATACATAGATATATACATATATAATATGGCACGAAGTTTGTACTTGTCCTTTTCTTTTCTTTCTTCTTTTTTTCAGAATTACCCCTAGTGAAAGTTAAGGAATTTTGATGTTTTACTTGCAGTCAGAGCAAGAAAGAGGAGATGTGGCATCAGCAATTGAATGTTACATGAAACAACATGGGGCGACGAAGGAAGAGACACTGGGTGTGTTTGGAAAACAAGTTAGGGATGCTTGGAAAGATATAAACCAGGAATCGCTAATTGGTTCCAATGATAATGCTGTGCCTGCAATTCCTCTTCTTAGACGATATCTGAATCTTGCTCGGGTTATAGATGTTCTTTACACGTATAAAGATGCATATACAGACTCAACGGGGCAGACAAAAGAACTAATTACGTCGTTGCTCATTGATCCTGTGCCAACATGACCCATGCATCCTGCTGCATAAACCTTGATCAGTACTAAAATCCATCCATCAACCAAAGGGGGTCACTTTGTTGGTAATGGTGTGTTTGCTTTTCTTTCTCTATTACTATCACTGGTTGCTAGTTGGGAGGGAGCCTACGTATCAATATCTTGCTTTAAAATTCTCCCCATTTATGTATGTGATTGTTTTTTATAGTACCTTTGTGGCTTTGTTAAATGATATTCCCTCCCCTCCGTCCCAAAATGTTAGTCCTGGCAAAATGGAAGCGGGTGATTGTGTTACTGGTGATGGGCCATAAAACCACAAATTTCTTAGCAGATGATTATATGATACAAATAATATAGCAGTAGAAGGCTTATTGACATACAAATGTAAGAAATTTGTCAGAAGAAGAAAGGAGTTGGAGAGAACGCGGGAGCCATGGCACCACCAAATGGAGCTCGCCTGTTAATTCAAATGAATTATTTTAGGAAAATCTTCAAATACTGTTATCAATTATTATAAGCTGCAAAACAATCTGAAATGATTCATAATGAAAATTCAATAGCAGCAAATCTTACCTGTAATAATCGTTACCGTAATTACGGCCTTGAACTTTTCTCGGCGACTGAGTAACCTTGCGCTTCTTCATGATCGTTTCAGATTCGCCGACGGCCTGATGATTACCTCTCTCAACCACAACGTTGTCTTCGGAGATGGCATTGAGAGCAGGCCGCCAGTCACCGGAAGAGCCAGACCTAGACCGATGGCTCTGTCTACGCCGCGAATCCACCGGAACGGAGGCTGCATAAAGCGGCACTAGCCTCTCTTCTTCAGCGGCCGGGGTAATCGCCACAGAACAACAGGCGGGCCCACAGCAAGAGACGAATTCGAAGAAGAACCTCATTGTGATTACTAGAGTTTGTAAACGAGAGAAAATAAATGGATTTCTCAGTGTGCGGCCATGGATTCCATGGAAGTAGAAGCAAACGAGTTGGAGTTGTTAAATAAGGGAGATTTTACCTGTTTTCTTGTTTTAATAATGGAGGTATGCCTTTGTCTTTATCCGATCCCTCCCACCTCGGCGGCTGAGGTGCCGGTTTGAAAATGACAGCTCAACGTTGAGTATAATCATCAATTCGATCGATAAGTCTGTCCCTATCATAATTATAATTTGGACCTCTATTAAATACTCCCTCCGACCCATGTAAATGCAAACTTATTTCTATTTTGATTTGTTTCATGTAAATATGTAAATGCAAACTTTTCAAAATGGAAATAAATATTCACTATTCCACCCACTCATTCTCTCTCCAACTTCACTTTTACACTCACAATATTCTCTCTCCTCACTATTTCTTCCACTCATTCTCTCTCCTATTTAATTTTTCATACTCACAAAATTTAACTTTTTCTCTTTCTTACATCATTTTTTCTTAATTTTCACAACCAAAAAATTGATTTGCATTTATGTAAAACGGAGGGAGTATTTAATAATCCAAATTAATTACCTATTGATTTACAGATAAAGACTACACAACCACCTAAGCATTAGAATTCGAAATAAGACTGTAACCGTGACTGTATCATAAGGCAATGCTATAATTTAGACAACGTGACATACCTTGCCCAATGAGACAAAGGGGAGTATTTATAATGCAAAGAGAGATCTAAATCGTTGGTAATATTTGTCTTACTTTATGACACGTGGCGGGCGCTGATAGGAGCGTACGTACACTGCTACCGCAGTGGATGTCGTTAAAAGAACAAAAGACAGAGGAGCAGGTGATAGTTGGTTCGTCGCCACAACGCGTGTGATGGGTGTCTGGTGCTTCATTAAATGGGATAGATATAGGTCTGCCAGTTAATGTTAGAACTCGTACGAAATCGTGATCTGCAAGATATGGATTGGGATCTTGATGGCCCCTTAGGTCGACTTACGATATAACCAAGATCTCACGCGAACTGGAGATAACTCGTGTTCAGGATGCATTACATTCATGCTGATTTTTGGAGGACAAGTTTGCATCGGAGCGATCTAGGATCCGGTCTAAAGGGTCCTGACTCATCAGATTGATTCATAAGTCAACATCAAAACTGATGGTCCACAGTTAACAGAAATGACATATTAATTAAATTAATATAAAATTAGTACGTGCTAATCTTATCTCCTTGAATCCTTTGGACCATATCTAAATTTTCAGTTATCTCCCTCCCGATGACAAGACTACCAAAAAGGATAACAAGTAAAAAATAGAATGCATCAAAAGTATCTCAACTACGGCTTCTGACCCTAGGGCCATTCTGCCAAATCAATATTCCAAATAAAATCAATCGAGATCTAATATTCCAAATAAATCTTTCGTCATCTTATACCTTACGTATAATACTAGTTCGCCACTTGTATAAAAGGTATAAGAGTCATATTTTTTATTTTATTTTTTTCTCAGTTTTTAGGTAAAAAATAAAAAAAAAATCTGATATTTTATTAAAATTTGACTTTTATATATTAAGTATAAGACAATAAAATCTTATACAAAAGGTATAAGACTAGTTTTGTCACTTTTTTCTCGGGTTTTTAGAGAATAAATAAAATTATTTAAACTATAAGACTAAAATTAGTCTTTTACATAAAATATAAGACTAAAATTAGTCTTATACATAAAATATAAGACCTATTTTTGAATAATAAATAGCATATTGTTCATAAAAATTAACAATCTCATGTAATCAATACATACAAAATTATCAATATGCTGCAAACTAATCGTAAAAACCCAAAAAAAAAAAATCAAAAAAATTTTGATTGTTCATCTTTAGTAAATTACAAAGTTGAATCTGAAGTATGAAGGTTAAAGAAGAGGGAGAACGTTGCGAAATTGCTGGTGACGAGCAAAGAGAGAGAGAGATATGAGCAGAGAGGGGGAGATGGAGATACGTCTGACGGTTAGGGCGTCGGAGTCTCACCGGATTTAACATTGGAGAAGGAGAGAGAGGGGGGGGTGGAGAGTGTGAGAGAGTTAGGGTTTGTAAGGAAAGCATGTGTGTGTGTTTTAGAGAGAGAAAGAGAAGGGAGCAGTGTTCTAAAAGACCCCGCCTAAGGGCGCTAGGCCCCTCTCCAACGCCTAGTTCTAAGCCCTGCCTAGGTCCTGACTAATCCCGACTAATCTCGACTAGTCTCCGACTAGTCCCCGCCTAGGCGCTAGGCCCGGCTCCGCCGCCTAGCATCCGCCTAGCGTTTTTTAGAACCTTGGAAGGGAGAGACGAAAATCAGAGGGGAGAGTGAGGTTATAGTTTTGTTCCAGGAACTAAGAGTTTATTTGAAATATTGATTTGAATAAACCTTTTATATGAGATATTATATGTCTTTTTGATTTGATAGGAGTAGCCTTTTGAAATTAATCCCCTCAACTATTGGGGTTACGTGGATTTAACACCCAAAACTCATTTTTGTTACATTTAACATACTTGAAATCTTTTTAGTTGCATCCATGTTATATAGAGCTAACGACATCCAATATTTTCATGTTAAGTGGGCATGTTAACTAATTTTTAAGGGTATAAGAGAAAAATCAATGAAATTATAATTACAAAATATGAAAGGTTCCAAGTTCAAAATTAAAAAGTGAAAGGTTAAAAAAAAAAACTAAGTTAAAAAGGTTATAGACTAAAATATTAATTTCCAAATTAAACACTCCCAAAAATACTTAACAAAAAAAATGAATTTGTTAATCCTAGGTACCATGATGCAACTAAAAAGAAATTTAGATATGTAAAATGAAAAAGAAAAAAAAAAAGTTTGGATACTAAATCCACCTAACCCAATAGTTGGGATATTTTGATGCAATTTTTCCAAAATAGAATAAGAATGGCAACACCTGGAAAGGAATGCATAATTAGAGGGTCTCCACAGCAGACCAGTAAAGTTAATGACAAAAGCTCATAATAGCACTAAGACAAAGCAGTAAACCAATGGGGGAGGGGGAGGGGGAGGGGGGTGGTCACAACACTTGATGCATGTCTGCATGCACCTACCAAGTACCAACTAATCTATGACCTAATTATCTCATCCAAGTAACAAGAAATTTATAAATGAAAATGCAAAATATTAAATATTCAATATCCTCAGCAGTGTGGTTTTTGAATCTTTCAGCAAATCCAATTATAGATTCCTTCTTCAATTGCTTCAGCATCATGCAATAAGCTTTGCAACCATAAAAACTAGAATAAATTTCCACACCCTCTTTGACCCGGCATCCTCGGCAATCCCATCGTACAGGCTTTCAGCATTTATTTTGGATTCATGCCAAATGAATTATTCAGCTTAAAGAGCATTAATTGTTGATTGAAAAAACATTAAGCATACAAACTAAGCCAAATGTCACAATATAATACCAAAAAACAAATACTTGAATACCATCTAATATGCCTAATTCTATCAGTTCAAGCTTTGGCATGTGTTCAACAAAAAAATGTCATTACAAACATGCTCAGACAAGGGTTCTATAATTCGAGAAGAGGAAAGTTCATACTTCCTCCATCTCATAATAAATGTCATAATTATCTCTTATTTTGGGACGGAGGGAGTAATAAATATATGATGATATTGTTATGTAGTCATACCATTGATCAAAAAGGTGTTCCTCCCTGACTGGATCAGTGAAGGAATATCTTAACAAAGGAGAAGCTTCTTCTCCATCAGTCTCATTAGCGACCGTACGATTGGCCATATGATTGACCATAGCCTTGATTTGGTTCAGATTCTTGACGTTGCGGCTGATATTCTCTCGGCCTTGCATACTCCGCAAATATAACCCAGCCATCCAAAAACTTCAAATTAACAACAAAGAGGAGGTTATCAATCAGGCCAAGCAGAGTAAAGATGCTCCAAAGCTTTCAAATCTCCAACCAAACTGCTATACTAGTACGAAGTACTCCCTCCGTCCCAAAATGTTTGACCCATTTGACTTTTTTGTTGAACTTTGACCACAAATTTAAGAGAGATTAATCATGTTCATGAAATTCTAAAAGTTGTTGTTGATAATATTATTAATGGTGAATCAATAGGAATTTTTAGAATTTCATGAACATAATTAAATTGTCATATATTTGTGGTCAAAGTTCAATAAAAAAGTCAAATGGGACAAACATTTTGGGATGGAGGGAGTATATGATTATGACCATGAAAATGTTTCACTAATATTGTAACCTCGTACATAATTACCCATTTAATATTTTTTCCACAGTCACTATCATCACTAAACTGAATTCAAGGGTTACCTTCCCATCCATCCCCGCAATGCCAGCAGCAGCCCCTTCAAGAGAAGAAAATTTTACAAAACCAAACCCTTTTCAGTATCCCGAGTTACGATCTTTGACTACCCTAGCTGTAAAAAGTAATATATCTATGTTAGATGGGCTCTGAATAGAGGTATTCTAAGCAATACTCTCTAAGTTTTCTTTAAAAGCAGCAAACCTTGGACAACTTCACCAAATTTCGCAAAGGCGTCTCTGAGTCCCTCATCGGTGGTACGTTTGCTAAGCCCTGAAATTAGCAGAAAAAAGGGGAGGGGAGAGAGATAGAGGGAGTCAATTGAAGAACCAACAACAACAACAACAAAGCCTTAGTCCCAAACTAATTTGGGGTCGGCTAACATGAATTCTCATATGTTATCGTGAAAAATAAAAAGTTAAAAGAAGAAATAGGTGGGAAAAAAGAAAATAAATTAAAAATAGTGATAATAAAAGAGTAAATATAAATAAATAAATAAAAAACATCAACTCCCTTCGCCCACTTGAATTTTTGCCCTCCACTCCGGCCTTTTCAACGCTATATTTCCGTCCAATTCAAGTAAATTCATATCGTTTTCAATCACCCGAATTCAAGTTTGATTGGGTCTTCCCCTACCCCTCGCCATTTTATTACTTCTCCACTATTCAGGCCTCCTAATCAGTGCATCACTCGGTCTCCGTATCACATGACCAAACCACCTTAAACGATTCTCCCTCATTTCATCCTCAATGGGCGCAACTCCTACTTTACATCTGATCACCTATCGATCATTCCTTGTATGCCCACACATCCATCGTAGCATATGCATCTCTGCTACATTCATCTTTTGAACGTGACATTGTTTCACAGCCTAACATTCAGTGCCATAAAACAGTGTCGGCCTAATTGTCTTGCTGTAGAAATTTCCTTTTAATCTATGGATCATCGATTCATACCGAGATCACATGTACCACTGGACTCTACTATCAGCGTAATTTGTGTTTAAATGTACACATTTTCCTAATTGGGCGTCCCATTCAACAGACTACCCACTTTCTAAAATTGAAATATTTTATTAGTTTATATTAATGGGACCCACATGTCATACTCACGAAAACAATTCAATTATTATTTCCTACCCCACTTTCTATCTCCTACCTCACTTTTCATACTCACATCACTTACTCAATTACACTTTTTCTTAATTCTTGTGCAAACAGTAACCAGGGAAGTTGTAGTGGGATGGAGGGAGTAAGTGCTAATTCTAACTATAAAGGCACGGAAAAAAATTCATGATTGTGCATCCCTCCATTGTGGTCATCAGATTGACAAGAAAAGAGTACAGAGAAATGATGGACAACAATGTCCATCAAAACATGCACATAAGAATTCACCGCACTCACATGGGGAAGAGAGAAGGGGGGGGGGGGGAGGGAGAGTATAAATGGCAAATATCCTAATGCAAGAATACAATATACAACTGAAATCTTACGGCACATGGAGAAACCACAAAATAGAACATTCAATGAGCACATAACGGAGAAGAAAGAATGTGAAATACTGAGTGCAGTAAATAATTTATGGATCACCAAGGCTGCAATAATAAGCAGAATGTTATGAAGTGAAAAAAGAAATGTAACAGAAATATGCAAAATACGGAAACTCTACATCCTGAGCAGAAACATGAACAAAGGATGCTCACAAATGAGCACAAACAATGGGAAGAGAACCAATGAATCTGGTTATATATAGCTACTATCAGATCAGTTCAAGAAGTGGAAGGAGAAGGAAGAGAAAAACAAAAATCAAAGATTTTAGAGCTTAAACCCACACATAAAGGTAGCAGTAGACTGTGGTGTATGAGACAGACAAACATCATATATGCCCATCTATCACCTAGTCTCAATTAAGAAAATGGTTCTTATAACTATGGCATTGAACTCTTCCATTATGCATAATTCAGCCCTCCTCTTGCTCCAGATATAGCCATTAGGTAAGAGTCTTGCATTTCTCAACAGGCTCTCCAGACTGTTTGGCTTTTAAATGATGAGCTTCAAAAGTAAATTAAGGCTACAGTTTAAATATGCAGCGCACACCCCCAACAAATAGAATCTTAGGGAAGTTGACCCAATAACTGTTTTAACGATTTGGCGAAATGGCTTACACTGGAAAAAGTTTGACTCGTAAAATGAGACATCTTTATTTAAACGGAGGAAAAACTGTACAAATAAATAAGATGGACAAGAGCCAATCTATAGAAAAAGAAATAGAGAAGATTAAAGCAAAGATCAAATAAGGCAAGCGAGCCTCCAAAGTTGCAAAATAATAGAAATGGACACACCAAACAGCAATCCCCCGATGCGACGTAAGAAAGAAGATAGACCACCCTGTTCCATAAAAGCACATTGGTCAAGGACTGGTCATCAAAACTGCTCAAATTTCTCTCCACCCATATTCCGCAAAGAATGACAAGCACCCAGCACTGCCACATCAATCAGGGGACTGCTTTACAAGAAGCAGGGTTAACCAAATCCTCCTTCACATCCAAAGCCATCATTTGTCTTGTGCTGAGAGAAGCTATGTCGCGTGGATCGACGATAATCATCAAAGTGCCCATGTTGACAGGACACAACATGGGTGTGGGCGTTGTAGTTTTACTCTAAATTGGAGCAAGAAAAGATTGTGGTGGACAAGAATGAAGCCAGATTCTTTCAGAAAGAGGGTCAAGATTGATTTTGGGATAAATGCTATAATTGAGGTATCTGAATTTAGCATACGAAGGGGTCAACATAATAAATCAGTGCAAATCAAAATTAATGGGGTCAAGATGTATAAATTCATTATTTTAAGTAAAAGCCATTTTTTAAAAAACTTGAAGGTGTTAAAATTGAAGAGGGTCAAGGACCCCCTTCTTACTAAAGTGGCTTCCACTGATGGCAGATCACCAGCCATATCTAAATTTTAAATCCATGTAACACTGGAAGGTTGGTTAAATGGTTATAGTGCCTTAATATATTGTCCAAGAGCTTAGAAAAGTGCACCAATATCCTGGCTCAAAGCTCGATCGAAGTCGAGCCATTCATGATCCGTAACATAATCAAATTTGATAAGAAAGGGATATAGAGAAAGTTAAAAAATTTTAAACAATTTCCTAATTTCACGTAAAAAATTTCAACAATTTCCACGATCAACTACCCTGAACATGGACTAACACGATGCACCTATCAGCAGAAATAAAGAGGCAGGGCAACTATTACATACAGTAGGTGTTCATTGTTCAATCAAATTTGAAACGAGAGAAACATAACTATTGAGCAAATGAGTTCACTAAGACCGACTCGTAGAGGGAAAAGAGGAGGGTACCAGAGACGAAGAGATTGTCGGAAGGGTCAGCCATAACTCTCTGCGATTCATTCGCCGGAGGGAATGAGAAATTTGGGGAAAGAGTTGAGAAAAGAGTCCTCAGACCACGCGGCCCAGCGGAAGAGACAGTGTAACAGTCGACTTAATGAGCAAGGGCACTTTAGTACTTGTGCTGCTATAAGTGGGGGTAGTTTGGTGATTTGCGGTGTAACTGACCACGTGAAAAGCTCGTGACGGAAATGAGACGCGTGTGAGGGCTGGAATGAGAATCACGGGGATGGAGGACGGAACTCAGCATATATATTGCAGAGGGAGGGCATAGTTGTGGGTGTGGATTGATTTGTTGTTATTTTGTTCTACTTGTTTCCGGTAGGAGTAGCTTAATCTAATGAGTAGCCATAGTTGTTTTTCTTCAATTTAGTCCTTAATTTCCATTGTTGTTGAGTTGGTTGTTGCTGCTGAATTGTTCTTGTTGAAAATGAATACAATTTACCCAATTTATCCTTGTTCAAATGATGGGGCTGTTACAAGTGGTATCAGAGCGGTCGATTCATGGACCGCTTTTGTATCCATTGCAGATGGATCTAGGTTAAATGGGTTGGAGATAATCGACAAGGAATGGGAGAAATTGGAATGTAGAGTGACAGAGATGAGGATTATGGTGAATTCTATGTTGGAGAATTTGAGTCCAAGTCGAGGAAATGGCACAAGGATTGCAGCAATTTTTGAACCAACCAACGAATTGGAAGTTAGGTATTCTACCAACCCTAAGTTCCCTTCTTACGTTCATGTTGCTTCTCCCTTCAATCCCAATCTGTTTTACTCAAATATACAAAATTCACATAATTCTCATATTAACTCGCTCTCCCTAATGTCAATGTATGGCCCAAAATACATGCACAACCCTATTTCCCATTCACTTATCAATTTACAAATCCATATACGTATTATACACCTCCACATACTCAAATTCCTGTTCAAACTGTTGATTCCCATGCTTCTATGAACCCAAGTATGATGTGGAATGGTGGTGTTGGTTGTGGTACTTCCAGTGAGTCAATTGACATCAACAATAGTGTATGGAATATAAGTGGTGGCAGTGCGAGGCAGTTATTGGTGGCCGAA
This sequence comes from Adenophora triphylla var. japonica, assembly GCA_022495995.1. Taxonomy (NCBI): domain Eukaryota; kingdom Viridiplantae; phylum Streptophyta; class Magnoliopsida; order Asterales; family Campanulaceae; genus Adenophora; species Adenophora triphylla. Next base: position 775,131 of record JAFEMH010000089.1, read on the forward strand.
TCACCGACAAGCTTCGTGGGAGAAAATGAAATTGAGGATTCTGTTGAGTTGCTAAAATTTCATTCATCTGTGGGTTTCAATGAGAAGAACGAAATGAGTGTTGATGCTGATAACGGAAAATTAATTTTAGAAGTTGATGAAACGAAAATGAGTGTTGGTGTTAACTATTTTCCGCTAGGAGCCGATCGTCAGATCCTACTCGAGCTTCCTAAGGATAGGAACGAGTTGGAAATGAGTGCATCTGCATTCCTTGAGAGAACTATTCAGACAAATACGTTCGAGGAATACTTTGAGGAATTTCAGGTTATTCGATCTCAACTGGAGGCAATAGCCTTACATATGTGCGAAGAGCTGACCGAAGGCTTTTTCCTCGAATATTTCATTGCTGGATTGGAAGAAGAGAGCCAATCTTATGTGAAAAGGCTTGCACCTTCTACAATTTACTGGGCTAGTGTTTATGTGAAGGAAGGTCACTTAGCAAAGAGGGAACAAATTGCAGTAAGGCACACAAACCGTTCGATAGATAGCCCAGGAGAAGAAATGGAGGGGTTGATTGATTCAGTTGAAAAAATTGATAGGAATGAATGCCATGGTGTTAATGAACTGTCTGATCAAAACGAGAATATCAAAATTGCTGACATTACTGGTGTGGTTGTGGCTAAGGAGTTTGAAGAAATAGACACAACATGTGACAAAACGGAGGAGAAAGGGACTGATGTTGTTTATGTGTTCCGGAATGGGTTGCCTAATGCGTATGTGCAGAATGAGAGAGTTGAGGATACATATAGGTTGTTTGAGTCGAGTTCGTCAATGGAGATCGTTTCGTGGGATTGTTTGATGGGTAGGTATGTGAAGAAGATGAGGTTACGTGATGCGAGTCATCAATTTGATAAAATGCAAGTGAGAGATGTTTTAGGGGAGTCGGTGATTTCTGGTTATGTTCAGAATAGGGACTGGTTTATGGGAAAGAAGAAGGTCAAAATGAAGGAAGAGTCTAAGCAGGTTTTGTACACCGTGACAAGGGATGAAAAAGGTAATGTCAATCTCGATTGCCCTACTATTTGGAAGCAATATACGGCTGGTGGAAATTTGGCTAAGTTGGTTAGGAGGAAAGCCACCTATTTAATAAAGAGCAAGCGAAGCAAATGTCTGTGTAAGTTCTTTCGTGCTCATTGCGAGGGTGAAGCTTTAGTTGTAGCATATTCTGAACTTAGAAATGTAATCAAGAAGAAAAATGTACTCATATTTGGTTCAAGTGGAGGTACTTTTGATGCACCGCTGCTCACAATTAAAGAAGGTAATTTTAAGGTGGAGTCTACTGCTGGTGATACACATTTGGGAGGTGAAGATCTTAATAAGATGGATAAGAATAGTGTCCATGATGTTGTTCTCGTTGGAGGTTTAAGACATATTCCGGCAGTTCAGGAAGTTGCCATGGAACTGATTGAAAACGCACCAAATGCCATCCTCAGTCTAGATGATTTGGTTGCAATAGGTGCTGCTCTCTGGACTGCTGTGAATGCAGGTGATGTAAATTTTAGCTATTCGTATAATTTCAGTGGCAGTAATGAAGAATATAGCTCTCGCCTTTCATATGATGTTGGCTTTAAAGCTGGGAGTATAATTACTGTACTAGGTGGTTCAGTTCGAAATACTATATGTTTTGGTACTTTAGCTGGAATTATGACTCTTGGGGGTGGTGTTGAATTTGCTATGGCTTCAAAAATGGATTGTGGAAAAGTTGTTCTTGTAGTTGCAAAGGTTATCCAGGATAACAATTTTTATACAAAGGTAGTTAAGCTCTTAGGCGATCTCACAAATACTGCAAAGGTTGATTTCTCTGCGATATTGAAGGAGGAGGTTGAGATGGAACTAACTGAAGCAATCATGAACTCCAAGCTAGTATTCTTGCTTGCTCTAAAGCTTATGAATGGAGTCACTACAAAATTTAATCAAGATAAATACCTGTGGAACTTTGCCTCAAAATCGTTAATGGAAGACGTGTCATTCCAGTACAGTAAAAGCATGCTGAGTAAGAAATTCAATCTGTACGCTCGTCTTAACAAAGTGAGGCCAAAGAAGATGGTAGGTGGTGTAAGTAATGGTCAGTTTGATATGGACCTTGACGAGGACTTGCCCAGCTTTAAGAACTTGGACTGGGATGATATAATAGACAAATTATCCGGGAGATGCATGTGGGCTGCCAGGGTGGACATTCGGGTGATATTTATGGAAGAATCAAATAAACCCTCGTTGAGATAGGTCCAAGAAGAAGGTGAGAGGCAAGGATGCAACGAGAATTGATTCAAGGTTTCATTTATTTCCAGCCTTGAGGACAAGGCTGTTATAAGGAGGGAGTATTGTAACAGTCGACTTAATGAGCAAGGGCACTTTAGTACTTGTGCTGCTATAAGTGTGGGTAGTTTGGTGATTTGCGATGTAACTGACCACGTGAAAAACTCGTGACGGAAATGAGACGCGTGTGAGGGCTGGAATGAGAATCACGGGGATGGAGGATGGAACTCAGCATATATTGCAGAGGGAGGGCATAGTTGTTGGTGTTTATTGATTTGTTGTTATTTTGTTCTACTTGTTTTCGGTAGGAGTAGCTTAATCTAATGAGTAGCCATAGTTGTTTTTCTGTAATTTAGTCCTTAATTTCCATTGTTGTTGAGTTGGTTGTTGCTGCTGAATTGTTCTTGTTGAAAATGAATACAATTTACCCAATTTATCCTTGTTCAAATGATGGGGCTGTTACAGACAGCCGCCGCCATGGACGTCGTCGCCGCTCTCATTGCCATCGAAAGAGGTTTAAGAGGTTAGACTGTTCCTTCCCGTCAGGGTTTAGCTACGTTTTGTTTTGGTCATTTCGAAGATGGATGGGCTTCTAATAAAAGACTTCGGAATGACACTTTTACCCATGATATTGAGTTGGGCCATCAGGTTAGTTTCCAGAAACAGATTATGGACCCAAATCGTCTCGAAATGAATGTCCAAAAAATCTTCAAAATAATAAGGCGTGACTTGCTTGGAGAATGAAATAATGAATGATAACAACAATTTTCACCCCAAAATCTCTCTATGTTTATAATCTAATCTGATCTCTTTATGTTCTTCCCCAATTCTTCTCTTCTAATCTGATTCTTCTTTACTCTCTAAATTCCCTCTCCTTCCTAAATCCTTCTCAATTTACTTGCTTGTTCTGTACTCAATTTAAAACTGCACCTCCTCTAGGGTTAAAAAACCATTGCTGCTGCTAAATCATGAACATCACTTCACTTTAGCCATTGTCAATAACAAATCTTTTGAACAATGGCATTAAAACAAAAAATAAGAAACAATATAACAAGGTTAACTTCAACAACACATGCACCAAATCCTCATCAATAACAGAAATAAACTTCCATCTAAATCTTTCAACAGAACTCAGTGTATACCATTTAAAAAAACAAAATCTGATAGGAAAAACTAAATCGTAAGCTGAATAACAAAACTTCATAACTAAATTTAAGCCTTTTCCTTGGCAGCAGAAGCAGCAGCTTGACCACGGAGACGACCAGTCCTTCTGGCAGCAATGAGACCAACCTTTTGACCAGGTGGTGCATCACGACGGACAGTACTGGCGTGACCAATATGTTGATGGTTACCACCACCATGAGGATGCTCAACAGGATTCATAGCAACACCACGAACCTTGGGCCAGCTGTTACGTTTAACACGGTACTTGTGGTATGCATTTCCTGCCTTCAACATAGGCTTCTCAGTACGACCACCTCCAGCAACCTGGCCAATCATGGCACGACACCCACTAGGCACAATTTTTTTGGCACCAGATGGTAGCTTGATCCTATATGAAACAACAACAGAGTCAATTAACCAACCAGTAAAAGCAAACCAATTGAATGCAGACCATCTCTAGTAAGCCTTGCAATCATTGGCAGCATTTGCTTTGCAGCTTAGAGGGGAAAATGAAATCCTTTAATTCCAATGATTGTGAATTGAGTTGATAACATATAGCATGGCTTTCCTTCATACTAGGCAAATCGAACCCTATTTAAACCCCCCCCCACACACACACACACAAACACAAGAGATTGCATGCCTAAGGAAACATAGTCCTATGACCTAAACGGGTATAAGTAATTGGACAACTTTTTATATGACAACAAGCCAGGGAAGATACCAAAGAAAATCATATATACACATACATACATATATAATGTATGTGTGTGAGTGTACACAGTTGTATTTTGAACTAAACTCCTAAACAGATATCTCAAGATAAACTTATAACAGGTAACAGTTCAGTGCAAACTCTTGATTATCAGAAAGGACACCAGTATGTTTTGATACTAACTAATCATTTGATTATAGATCACCGCTAACAATAATATACTATGCTTTCAGGGAAAGTTCTAGAGACAAAATCCCACAAACTGAAAACAAGAATACCGCCGAAACTAAATACCAGAGTTATCTGGTATAAATACATTATGCTGAATTGAGAACTACCCAAATCAGAATTAGAGACAAAATATTTTTGAAATAAAAAAGCACCATTAAAGCATAACGCTCGAACATAATGTGAAAATACCAATTAACATCTAACGGTGCAGTCAAAATTCTCACTATGTAAATCGACTGATTAGCTCATAAAAGTAATTAAATACATTAATCAAACTGTAAACATACTGACTATTTCAAATTATAATTAGAATGCTAAACAGGATGATAGAAAACAAATTGAGAAATAATATCGTACAGAAATTAGGAGCAATTAAACGACATATTCAAACAATTCAACATTCCTAAGATTATAAAAAATAAAACCGGAAACGATTTGAAATAAATGATAAGAAAAATCATATACCTAGATGTACCGTTGTCAGGGTTGTGGCTGATAACAATTGCGTAATCACCAGAAGCCCTAGCAAGGGTACCACGATCACCGACGTGGTGCTCGACGTTGCAAATGACACCTCCCTCAGGAATAGATCTGAGAGGGAGGACGTTTCCGACCATCAGATTGGCCTTCTTACCACAAAAGATGAACTGACCGGTGTAAAGTCCCTCAGCGGCAATGAAATTCTCCTTCTGGTGCTTGTAACGGAAGGGGTGGCGGAAGGTGACGCGGGCTAATGGAGCACCACGGCCGGGATCGTGGATAATTTCAGTGACGACGCCCTTGACGTAGCCATTGCGCTCGCCGAAGTCGAGACTGCGGAACCTGGCCGGACCTTTGCGGTGGTGGGTGTGGGATTTGAAGACGGAACCCGCACCCTTACGTTGTGCTCTGATAACGCGACCCATTCTCTCTCTCTCACGCAGTTGCTCTCGGTGCAGTCGACGAGAGGAAATGGGAGTGGAAGATGAGTTAGGGTTTTAAAAGGTGGAGGCGGAGGTCGATTTAGGTTTGCCCTAATGGGCTGTTTGGTTGTGGGTTTTTTAGTTTAGTGACTAGTTGGGCCTACACCATGTTGGGCTAGGGCTCGCCTTGTGGTTTTATAATAAAAGAACAGATTTTTGTCCAAATATACTTTGTAATTGTTGTTAGTTTGTTACTCTATTTACTCTATTTACTAAGGCTCCGTTTGTTTCGGGGAAAATAACTTCCGAAAAATGATTTTCTGAAAAATGTTTTTCGAAAAAGGAAAACGTTTTCCGAAAATGTGGAAAACGTTTTCTGGAAAATGAGGAAGATGTTTTCCTGAAAAACTTCCTTAGGAAAATGGGGAAAACGTTTTCCGGAAAATGAAGATGTTTTTCGGAAAATTATTATTATTATTATTATTATTATTATTATTATTATTATTATTATTATTATTATTATTATTATTATTATTATTATTATTATTATTATTATTATTATTATTATTATAATTATTATTACTATTATTTTATTATTATTTTATTATTATTATTTGATTATTATTTTATTTTTATTATTATTATTTTTATTATTATTATTATTTTATTATTTTTTATTTTTTATTTTTTCATTATTATTTTTATTATTATTTTATTATTATTTTATTATTATTATTTTATTATTATTTTTATTTATTATTAATATTTTTTTATTATTATTATTTTATTATTATTTTATTATTATTATTATTATTATTTTATTATTTATTATTATTAATATTATTTTATTATTTTTTATTATTTTTTTATTATTTTATTATTTTTTATTATTATTATTATTTATTATTATTATTATTAATATTATTATTATTATTATTATTATTATTATTATTATTATTATTATTATTATTATTATTATTATTATTATTATTATTATTATTATTATTATTATTATTATTATTATTAAAATATTATCCATCCACTTTTTTTACACCATTTTCCGGAAAACAACTTCCTTAAAAAAAATTCGGAAAACGTTTTCCTTAGAAACGGCGGAAAATGTTTTCCGAAAACCATTTTCTCCATTTTTCGAAAAACTACCAAACACCGAAAAATGGGGAAAACGTTTTCCGGAAAACAAACATGTTTCGGGGAAAATGGGAAAAACGTTTTCCGAAAAATTACCAAACACCGAAAAATGGGAAAAACGTTTTTCGAAAAACATTTTCCTCCCATTTTCCTGAAAACAAACGGGGCCTAAGTTTCAAATTAAATATTTAGTCGAGTAATCATAGCCAACCCAGATTCTTTATATTTTCGTGTTTTCAATATTAATTTTTTTTTCCTGTAAAAATTTTGTTAATGCTAATATAAAGCAGTGTTCAAGCTAAGTTTGGAGAGGTATTTATGCATCCCATAACATTTTTACAACGGGTATATAGTGAAAGATCGAGAATGGTCATAAAATCCAAAATTTGGGTGATCCTAAGGTTAATAATGATACTCAGAAGAACGCCCTACTTCGTCATTCCTCTTTTTACATGTCTAGTGTAATTCAAAATGTCAATGTAAAATATTACTCCCTCCGTCCCATATTACCTTACCCAGTTGCTACAGTAGCAAGTCAACAGAGATGAACTTTGACCAAATATTAATATCAATCTATTTATTCTAATGAAATTTTAATAATTGCTATTGATAAATCATTTGATTATTTTATGGATAACAATTTTTAGATTTTTATTATGATAAGTAAATTGATATTAAAGTTTAGTCAAAGTTAAACTCGGTTGACTGAGTTCAGAACAATCCGGGAAGATAATATGGGACGGAGGGAGTATAACATTTGGGTTAAGCCTCTAATAATAATTTGGTTTCAAAAAAAGAAAAAAAATCCTAGTTTCTTATTATTCCCTTTGTTACATTATAAATAATTAAATATCACAATACAATGTCAAATTCTCAAAAAAAAAAAAAAATGAAAACAAATTAACAAAGAATAAATAAATAAAATATCTCAGGACCGATTGAAAGATGAAAAGGATTAACACGTTGAAGAAAAGGAAGAAAAGAGAATGGCGTGAAGGCACCGATTGCAATTACACATCACCCTACTCTCTAAGCAATGCCAAAACTAGTAGCGAACTCTTACACGTCACAAACTAGATAAACATTTTTTCCATTTTCCGGTGCTTATCAAACACCGGAAAATGGGAAAAACGTTTTCCGAAAAAGATTTTACGGCAAACAAACGGAGCCTCAATATCTCCAAATGTACTTGCTCATCAAAAGCAAACTTGAACATTTTTTGGATATTCATTTTGAGACAGACGGCCGGGAGTACTTTAAATAAGAGGCGTTGGTAACGTCGAGACATGGGGGAGATATAGTTGCACCACCGGCTGGGTCAACTTGGCTTATTTCCCATCCGTCCCTCCACAGCTTCCTGTCCTGCCGACATCAAAGCCCAAATTGCCCACCAGCTTTAGTAAACTAAAGGAAATTTGCCCCCAATATTTTTCTTGGGTCTTGCTTTGCCCAAACTCCTTTGTAGAGACCTCAACAGCCACTTTACAATCATATTTAAATAAATCCAACCCCTCCTTTATAATATAGTACAAATAATATCATTCAATCTGTACTATGTGCACTGATTTAAAACCATTACCAAACTCAAAAGAACAAACCTTTTCTTAATACCATCATCAAGAACAAGAACAACTCATCAATGAAACTCGTTTTCGTTATCTTCCTGCTGGTCACAACACGTCTTTTCTTGAATTCAGAATCCACTAGCCGTGCTGATTTTCCAGATGGGTTCGTCTTTGGAACTGCTTCTTCTGCTTACCAGGTACTCTCTCCATTTTGAATACAGCATGAAAAAACAAAAGAATGAGTTCAATCCGGTGAAGTTGACTTTTTGAGTGTGTGGTAGTTTGAAGGGGCTGTGAATGAAGGAAACAAGGGAGCTAGTATATGGGATACCTTCACAAGTCAACCAGGTAGAATACCATTTCTCACACTGCAAGCAAAGCTCTCAAAAGAATCAAAAGGGTATATGAATATTTAAAATAGTTTGAAATTGCTTCAACTCAAATAGGTAGGATATTGGACTTCAGCAATGGGAACCTGGCTGTAGACCAATATCATCGGTTCAAGGTAAATGTTTTCAGTTTTCTGTTCTTGATATCAATACAATTTCCTAAGTTAGAAACACGACATTTATTATGGGACGGAGGGAGAAATTCTGAAAGAGCCAAAATATATAAAACATGACTCAAATTGCTCAATTAAGATACCACTATATTAATCAGAAATGAGATTTGATACAGACTGATATAGCATTGATGAAGGACTTGGGAATGGATGCTTACAGATTCTCAATATCATGGTCAAGAATCTTCCCAAGTAAGAACAGCAACACCTTTTCTTTACATTTCCATCCTTTTTTGTTGTCATAAAAACCGCTGCTAACTGCATATAATATGTTATTACAGATGGAACAGGGGAACCCAATCCGGAAGGAATAGAATACTACAACAGTCTTATTGATGCATTGATCGAAAAAGGTTCTATTTCTAAACCCCTCTCAAATAATACAATAGAATAAAAAAATATATGGCAATTCAGGATTATATTCTTTTTTTTTTCTTATCAGGGATCGAGCCCCATGTAACTTTGTACCACTGGGATCTTCCACAGATGCTTGAAGAAAAATACGAAGGATGGTTAAGCACACAAATAACGTAAGTGAAATATAAACAGAAAAATCTTTTATGGGGTGGTTTCCTGCAGAGCTTTACACATATGTTCTCCGTTGCTCACAGAAAAGATTTTGAACGTTATGCATTCACCTGTTTCGAAGCATTTGGGGACAGAGTGAACCACTGGATCACCTTCAATGAACCTCATGGTTTTGCCATTCAAGGTTATGACACGGGTATTCAAGCTCCAGGGAGGTGCTCAATCCTAGGACACTTGTTCTGTAAGAAGGGAAAATCGTCGACTGAACCATATGTAGTAGCTCACAACATTCTCTTGTCTCATGCTTCTGTATATCACATGTACCAAAAGGTTTTCAAGGTACTATGTTCTCAAATGCGAATTAATCTCATAAATACATAAAATAGGTTAAATTTTCCTCACAGCATTTACAACTACGGTGCAGAAAAGACAAGGGGGTAAAATAGGGATGGCACTAGATATCAAGTGGTATGAACCATATTCTGACTGTGATGAGGACAGAGATGCGGCTAGTAGAGCGATGGATTTTGGCCTTGGATGGTAATCCAATGAGAATAAATTGAATACTATTTTGTTAGGATAAACTAAATGTTTTTTTTCGAAAATATTAAGCTCATTTTGTAACATTGTTTAAGTGAATCAGGTTCCTTGATCCCCTTTTCATAGGGAACTATCCTCTTTCGATGCAAAATCTAGTGGGCAATAGACTACCAGAGATCACTCCCAGGCTTTCGAGATTACTGGTTGGGTCATTGGATTTTGTCGGGATCAATCATTACACAACATTATATGCCAGGAACGACAGAAGTCGTGCTCGTAAATTCATATTGCGGGATGCTTCATCAGACTCTGTTGTGATTACAACCTGTAAGAGAAATTACCTGGAGACTGAAAGAGTATTTTGTAAGATGGGAAAAGCTCAAAACTGATGAATATTGTGCACTTTCTTTTTGCAGCCTCAAGGCATGGAGTTCCTATAGGAGAAAGGGTAAGTTATTTTTTCTCTTGTGTATTTCACTGTTGACCCTAAAATAAAAAATCTGCATACTAACTTATCTATGTTCAGGCTGCTTCTCACTGGTTACACATAGTGCCATGGGGCATTAGAAAATTAGCAGTATATGTGAAAGAAAAGTATGACAATCCACCGGTATTCATCACAGAAAATGGTCAGTAGTTATCTCGTTACACAAACTTCCGGTCATTTGATATATAAGTATTAAGTACTTCCTAGGTCCTAAAATGATGTCCAATTTTTTTTCAAAATTGCTCTTCATCAAGAGAAAATTTGATATTCTTTTGGACATTCATTTTGGGACGGAGGAAGTAGTTAGTTAAGCTCACGGGCTCATGGCTGCAGGTATGGATGATCCAAACAAAGCTCATATTAGTGTATCTGAGGCATTACAAGATGATAAGAGGATAAGTTACCACAGGGACTACCTCTCTAACCTATCAGCAGCAATTAGGTACTTAGCTATAAAACAGAGTACCAATCCTATATTTATAGCTAAGTCTTCTGCTTCTTTCTTTTATTTATGTTACCCTATCTAACAGAAAAATGAATTAGTGCAGGCTAGATAACTGTGATGTGCGTGGTTATTTCATTTGGTCCTTGCTTGACAACTGGGAATGGAATTCGGGATATACGGTTCGATTTGGACTATATTTTGTGGATTACAAAAATAATCTCACACGGATACCAAAGTCCTCAGTTAAGTGGTTTCAAGATATGCTGAGAAAGGATAGTGATTTGTGCTACCAAATATAATTCTTCGGTTCTTCCAGAGTCAAAGGATAAAATGAGACTAACATGCAAATATACACTCAATATGAACTTTTATTTTTCTTCATTTGGTGGGGGAGAGTGGTGGTGGAGGAGAAGGGGGACCTAACGTTTCCATCAAAGGTAGATGAACCAGTTTCCCTGTTCTTCCATTCTGATTATCTAACTTGTAAAGCTGAAAAGAGATCTAATTATACTGAGCCATACATAGCCATTTCTGCTGTACATATAAACACCTATTCCTGTATTAATAATGATAATAATAATAATAAGGATGAGAAGAATAAATTTGAAAAAAAAAAAAGTGAAAGAGACGAGGCTTATGTATCTACTTCCCACAGTCTGCAAAAATTGAAATAAAATTTTAAAATGTTGGCTTCTAGTTACAATAGATTTTGATAGAAATCAAGAAAAAGAGCTTGAATATCTTGATAATTCATCCACCTTATAGAGGGTAATCAGATATCATCATTCAATCATTGATCAAAGTTTCCCTCCCTCTTAACTACTGGCCATATAAAGATCAGTATTACGAAGTATCACTTAAAAGAAAAGTCCAGCTCCTTTTTTGGTTCAATTGAGAAAAATCCCTCAAATATAGAATTAGTTTCCACAAATCTCATTCAGACAAGACTTAAACTTTTGATCATCATTGGGAGAGCCAAAAGAACCACCTGAATAACTGTTTAGATGTGTGGTTCGATACTAGCTTTGTACAATGAATATTAGCTGACTAACAAAGAATTGATTTCTGAAGGAGTTATTAGGGGAAAGGTGAACATGAACCTCATAGGGGCATCCTTTCATTAAATATGCAAAAACATTTTGTAAGTCGTAACAGGAAGAATATGATTTGATTCGGGAAAAAAAGAGACATTGTTCACTCTTAAAAAAGTTGAGACCTATGAAAGTCATGGTGCAGTAGCTGACTCTCATTCCCATTGTGCTGCTAGGGAATCCATGAAATGGCGAGAAAGCTGATATCTATGTTCCCACGCCAGCCATTATATTTATGAACATTTGGGTTGGAAACTAAGCTCGGAGAGTACGAGTTTTTGGGGAACTCGAATATCGTCATGTTACAAGCAAAGCAGCATATAGCATACAAGAGATAATTTCTTAACCCAAACTCAACTCGATCATGTAACAAATCCACCCGCTCAACTTCTATTAATACAACAACAACAACAAAGCATTAGTTCCAAAAAACAATTGTTTCTGCGGCTCAAAATAAAACTTTTGGATGGAAGGAGTAATCATTATACTAGTCAGAATCCGGAATAGTTACTTTTCTCTTCTGGGGGTTCACAAGTTCAATTAACGAACAAACAAATCATGAAATTTGATGTGTGTAAATAAAAGTGATCACAGTTGTCAACTAAAGTATGAGGTTCGTGGATGATTTGGCAACAAAACTGATGTACATGTGGAAAGGTCAACGAACACAGTCAAACCGCCAGGTGGGAAATCAAAGTGGGACCACATCCCCAAGTACCATATGGTAATCACGTGGCTAAACGAAGGGAAACCGCAATGAAACGTATTCAATAAATAAATGAAGGTTAGGGAGCGAGATCAATGACTCTGGCGAAATGGAGATCTCACCCTATTCTAACCAAATAAGAGGAAAATCAGGCGAAGAGCAGTGAGATCACTGACTCGGGTGAAATGGTGATCTCGCCTCATTCCCATTAGACTTAACGTATGCAAAGTCGAGGATGGAGTGAGATCACCGACTCTGGTGATAGGGTGATCTCGCTACGTTCTATAAGGACTTAATAAATATCAAGGGCAAAGTGGAGCGAGATTACTGACTCCAGCGAGATGGTAATCTCGCCCCAATCTATCTGGAACATTCCTAACGGTTCTCGATGAGATAAACCAACTCTGACACAGAGATATTCTTCAAATAAGACAAGAGACAAATCTCTTATTTTGGCATCCCATGATCCCACTTGTAGAAGTGGTGGAGTTGGATAAATTATGTTGGGACCGGTCAAAGGAGGACACGTGTCATGTGGTCCGTGATGACGTCAATGACGTCATAACACCTTATAAGACTATGTATACATTCTTCATATTGGAGATCAATTAAACCATTTTTCAATACAGTTTGAGCTTATTAATACACTGTGTTCTTAATCTCACCCCCGAGGGGCTTTAGCCGGAGAAGCCCACGGCTTAGATCACGGTGTTCGTCTTGTAGGTCTAAGGTGGAATATCAAGTCAAGTCAAGATATCCTCCATGGAGTCAACACTTTGTAGAGGTCAACCGAGCTCAATTCTTGTTAGCATCAAAATTCAAGATTGTAAACCTAATAAAAAAATGGGAAAATCGAAATTGATTTTTGAGCAGGCATTATATCAAACAAAATAAAGGCAGCATTTAATTTTCAATTTGGATTACCTTTGTGCGTCGGATTCAGTACGACACGACGGAGCTCGCTGGTGAACCGACCGAATCGCTCTTTCTCAGTGGAGTGTTTGAAATCAAAGTATTTTTATTCGGGAGTGATTCTATTTCCTTTCTGCGTATAGAACAAACGCATAATTTCTCCTACTGGCCAGTTGTCTCCGCTATTTATTCTTAGACTACCCACAGTACAGTGGTTTCATCCCACTCCCCCATTTCATCTAACACTTTTTACACTTTTTCTCATCCACCTAATATTTCATCTACCCATTTCATTTACCCCCACTCCAATGGCTAACTTAAACTAAATTTCAACTCCCTCCAACTCATCATTCTATACCCCACTACTTTTATTTTATTTCATTTATATTATTTATTTTTATGATTAGTAAAATAATAATTATTATTATTTATAATTAAAAAAATATTTCACACTTAATTAAAAAAATATTGCATCAACTTATATCGATTTGTAGGGAAAAAAAATGATGAATTTTGGTGAAAAAAAAAATTAAAAAAAATAATAATTTACTAGGTAATAATTCAGCCCCAATTGAAAACTAAGTGTTTTTTTTGTGTCCAAATCAAATGAAACTTATATCGATTTGTAGGGAAAAAAAATGATGAATTTTGGTGAAAAAAAAATTAAAAAAAATAATAATTTACTAGGTAATAATTCAGCCCAAATTGAAAGCTAAGTGTTTTTTGTGTCCAAATCAAATGAAACTTATATCGATTTGTAGGGAAAAAAAAATGATGAATTTTGGTGAAAAAAAAAATTAAAAAAAATAATAATTTACTAGGTAATAATTCAGCCCAAATTGAAAGCTAAGTGTTTTTTTTTGTGTCCAAATCAAATGAAACTTATATCGATTTGTAGGGGAAAAAAATGATGAATTTTGGTGAAAAAAAAATTAAAAAAAAAATAATTTATTAGGTAATAATTCAGCCCAAATTGAAAACTAAGTGTTTTTTTTTGTGTCCAAATCAAATGAAACTTATATCAATTTGTAGGAAAAAAAAATGATGAATTTTGGTGAAAAAAAATTAAAAAAAAAATTAATTTACTAGGTAATAATTCAGCCCAAATTGAAAACCAAGTGTTTTTTTTGTGTCCAAATCAAATGAAACTTATATCAATTTGTAGGGGAAAAAAATGATGAATTTTGGTGAAAAAAAATTAAAAAAAATAATTTACTAGGTGATACTTAAGCTCAAAAATTTGGGATAAAATATTAAATTCGAAAATCCATATACCCAATCAATCAGTGACACTTGTCGGATTCGAAGAAAAAAAAAAAAAAAAAAAAAAAAAAAAAGAAATAGGCGTTTCAACTGGGATGAAATATTTCATCCCACCTATTAAGACAACTACCTTTCACTTTACCATTGCAAGGAAGGAGCTGGATGAAATGGATTTCATCTCCATTTCATCCCACCCACTGTGGGTAGTCTTAGGCTATGTCCAATAATTCAACCACCAAAAAACATTCAACTACCTTCATATCACGACAGCTCATCTTCTCTCTCCATCCACTTAATCATTCAATTACTTTCTCAACTACACCCCCCACAATAAGCTAGTTTAGTTTAAAATTCAACTCCTCTCAATTCATCATTCTATATCCCATTATTTTGAGTGTTTTTTTTGTGTCCAAATCAAATGAAACTTATATCAATTTGTAGGGGAAAAAAAATGGTTAATTTTGGTGAAAAAAAAATTAAAAAAAATTAATTTACTAGGTGATAATTTAACTCAAATTGAAAAATGAGTGTTTTTTTTTTTGTGTCCAAATCAAATGAAACTTATATCAATTTGTAGGGAAAAAAAATGATGAATTTTGGTGATTTTGTTTTTTTTTTAAAAATCATTTATTATGAGATAATTGAGCTTAAATAATTGGGTGAAAAAATGATAAAGTACGGACCAATCAGAGCGTGACAAGTGGCGGCTTAGGAAAAAAAGAAAAAAAAAAAGGCAAAACATTTCAGCTTCACTCGCCTCTTCCGTGTGTGAGTTACACTCTCCCTCTCCGGCCCAATAGAATTGAGACACGTGTCCAAGGCGGGACCCTCCTCCATTTCTTCAACCGGGTTGAAGCTTTCCAACTCCCTCAATTCAACTCCCCCAACTCAACCCCCTTATTGTACCAATTAAACCCTCCAACTCACCCTCAACTACCAATTAAACTACCTTATTGGACATAGCCTTACACTTTTAGCAAATTAATCACATCCCCTTTAAATGAATTTTTTTACTATTAGGAGATGATCGCGCAGGAAAGCGTGTGGGCTCAGCTCTTTGTGTCCAGCAATGAATGAGCTAGCTATGGATCTGCACAGCACAAGAAACAAGGGTGAAACTGCGTCGGGGGTCTTCCGGCAAGCCCCTCCGGCGTGAGAGTAAGATGATGGACTGAAAAGTGGTGCAGATAATATGATATGTGTGTGGGCACGTGAATATGCAATAAAGCATTACCTTTGTCCATGTTGATACTCTCTTATTTATAGTAGGAATAGTGATGTTAGGGTTTTCACCATAGCCGTTGGATTGAATGGTTTCCAACCGTTAGATCAGCTCTGTCTCCTAGGTGTACACGTGTCACGGCCAGGATTGATCCGTCTATGTAAGGACAAGCTGCGGCTTCGACATTGATAAGCGGCTTGCCTTATAAGGGAAAGTCAACTGCGTACCTTTTGTAGTTATTGCGATCGCATGATTGCACAGGAAACAAGGCACTGTAGCAGGTCTGACATTATCCCAAATTAGCTAATTAACCAAGCTTGTTGAGGAAGCTTAATTGAAGAGAGACGACACAGGCCGTACGTCCAGTTGGATCGTCTCCTTGAGGTATGTCTCGACGAGAGAGAGTTAGTCTCTCAATGACGACGCTCACTCTTGGACGAGTGCCAGTTGGCGTCGGAGGAAGACTCGTCGTTAGATGGACCTAGCTCATCGTCGACGATCTCTTCTTGGTGTGTCGACGGGCTAGAAGTTAGCCCTTCCATTAATGGTGTGATAGCTCGTCGTTTGGATGGGCTTGGTCGCTCAGTGGAGACGACTGCCAACCAATGTTGGACGGGCTATGGCCCAAGGCCTTGATCTGATTCTTTGTGGTTGGTCCTTTGATGGGCCTATTGGGCCCCCAGGCTCGTAGTAAACGTTGGGCTCGGCCCATCACAGATTATTCCGTTCAGGAGATATTTTCAAAATATATATTTTAAATTGCAAAATTTGGGTTTAATTAGTTACAAAATTCAAAACTGAGAGGTTTATAAGTATTTTTCAATTAATAAAACAAGAATTTTTTTAAAAAAAATTCCATTTTAAAAAAATATATCCCAAAATAACAAACCTTACAAACTATTGACCAAAATAACCATTTTTTGAAACTCGATTCATGGTGTAGTGAGCTTATAATTTTTTTCGTTTAAACTCGCTAAACCATTTAGCGAGTTTAAATTTTAATATTAAAAATAAAAAAACTAAATTTGAATTCGCTAATTGAATTAGCGAGTTCTAAGTTTCTTTTCTTTTGTGAGACAATGACCACAACTCCATTACTAATTCATTCTCCGTCTTGCTTTAAATTACAAAATTAAAATATAAAATTATGTTTTAATAAAAAAAAACTAAAAAAAAATATTATTTTTTTCGTCTCAAATAAATACTTTAAAAAAATGTACTCACTAATATTTTCTACTCCACCATCAAAAACCTTGTCCAATTTGGTGTCATATTAGTATACTCTATAATTCTTATTAATTCATTGATAAATCAATGATGATTTGATTTTGAGGTGAGACATTTGACTTGTAAAATTAATAAGTAAGATTTTTCAACCATTTTGTGATAATGGTTTATCTTATTAGTATCTTGCTTGCTGTTAAAATGTTAAAATGTGGAGAGGAGTAGGATTATAATTTCTATATTATTTCACTCTCATCTTTTACAATTGTCCTAAACACCTATTTATACTACTTTTAGAGTCCTAATTCTAATAGGAGATACAATCATATATATACATAATAATCCTTCTTTGACTAGGATTTTATTTTAGCTATGTATTCTACTTTCCTACTTAATTAAGGAGTCTTCCTAAAATACGAAGCTAACATTAGGAAACAAGTATTTTCTTGCAAACTCGGTCCGCTCCATCGGTCTAGATCCGTTTCACTCGGTCCGATGTGGAGAGGAGTAGGATTATAATTTCTATATTATTTCACTCTCATCTTTTACAATTGTCCTAAACACCTATTTATACTACTTTTAGAGTCCTAATTCTAATAGGAGATACAATCATATATATACATAATAATCCTTCTTTGACTAGTATTTTATTTTAGCTATGTATTCTACTTTCCTACTTAATTAAGGAGTCTTCCTAAAATACGAAGCTAACATTAGGAAACAAGTATTTTCTTGCAAACTCGGTCCGCTCCATCGGTCTAGATCCGTTTCACTCGGTCCGATCCATGTCGCTCCACCATATTCTCCAACTCCCCCCCTCAAGTTGGAGGATCTACAACGTAGATACCCAACTTGCCAAATAAAAATTAAAACGTTTTAAAAAAAAATTCTTTCACTTCGACATGCGACATTTGCGTCAAGTTCTTCCTTTTTCGTGTTGCAGTTCAAGCAACCTCGGGTTCGTCTTTTTTTTTTTCAACAACAACAAAAATTTGTTCCAATATACGAAGAGTCATCTACATCGGGTCTTCTTTCTTCAATTTTGCACAATTTGTGCTCGCACATATCTTCTTTTTCTTCAATCTCCCTTTTTAGAGTGAACGACACTCGATCATCGTTTTTATAGTGAACGACACTCAATCATCGTTTTTTATAGTGGACGACACTCGATCATCGTTTTTATAGTGGACGACACTCGATTATCGTTTTTATAGTGGACGACACTCGATTATCGTTTTTATAGTGAACGACACTCAATCATCGTTTTTATAGTGGACGACACTCGATTATCGTTTTTATAGTGGACGACACTCGATTATCGTTTTTATAGTGAACGACACTCAATCATCGTTTTTATAGTGGACGACACTCAATCATCGTTTTTATAGTGAACGACACTCGATTATCGTTTTTATAGTGGACGACACTCGATTATCGTTTTTATAGTGAACGACACTCAATCAATGTTTTTTTTTTTTTTTTTGTTTTCAAGGGATAGTGAAGTTGGTATAATCAAAGGGATAAAGCAACAATCGGAACCCTAGGTTTTAGGAATTCGTTGCGGAAGCGAATTGGGTAATCATGGAGGAGACATTAAAGATAAGTTCACCATGTCACAATTCTCCCCCTCAAAGAGATGACCAAATTGAGAAAGAGAGTCATTTTGAGAAAAATAATTTAAGAAAATAATTTGAGAGAAGTATTAGAATTGGAAGAAGAAGAGAGTTAAGAAAAAGAATTACCTTTAAGAATTTAGGATAAAAAAAAGAGGAGAAGAAGAATAAAGGACAAGGGGTTTAGTGGTTTGATCATGAATGGAGAAAAAGTGTCGAAACCAGCGCCGGCTTGGCTCTTCCTTGCGAGGTCGGCTTCCTTAAACGGCTGCCGGAGTAGAAAGTTTTGGGGATACTCATGTTTTCCAGCGTTGCATGACTTGCTTGAGGTGAACAATTTGACTGATCTTGTTGACTTTCTTCATTGAAAAAAAAAAAGAGAAACCTAGATTTTGGATCTAGGCTCTGATACCATGTTAAAATGTGGAGAGGAGTAGGATTATAATTTCTATATTATTTCACTGCTTGCTCATAAATTGCCTTAGATTATTATTCTTGCAAATGTTTGCATTTAAAAATAAATGTTCAATTTTTTGAAAAGTTATTAAATTATCCACATTCAACAATAAGCTTTAATTCATGCTTATATTCTTTATAATAAATAAATATTTATGCCAAAATCTCAGGAACGTTTTTTCTGGCACTTAGAAAAAATATGTTTTGTTTTCCTCTGTTGGAAAAAAAGTGTGTTTTGAAGAAAATAATGATTTATTTTCTTAATGAGTTATTTGTTAAAATGAAAATTGATTGTGAGTTTGTGTTCTACTCCATGAGGAGATAGAGATTGAATATTCATTTGTCCAAAATGATTAAGGGATGAATGAGATAGAAAGGCTCAAAGTGAGTGGGTTGGAATTGGTAAAATGTGGTTATCCCACATTGAAAAAAGATGGAAAAGTGGGCTAGTTTATATACTCCTACACTTTAGTAGAGAGTAAGATTAAGTAGCATAGAGGCTCTCTCTCGCGCACAGGTGCGCAGGGGGGGTGCAAATCATGGTCCGGATTTGCCTTCGGGCTACCGAACTCATGTGCGAGCGCGTCCTGCGGACACGAATGGAGCTATTTTTTTATTTGAACAGACAGAAATTCGGACAGTCTTTCTAGCACATGCAGAAATTCGAAAAGTCCAATCCATTCATTTCAATTGAGAAGTTGAAACACTTTGGCTTCTCAATTTAATTGGAAGATGAAACAATTGGGCTTCTCAATTTAATTGAGTCTCTTCGATTCTAAGGATTTGAGCAGTATAAAAAGGGAGGCACAAACCAGTTTGCAACACACGAAAAATTCATCAGTTCCTCACAAATCTCCTGTTCGTTGCATATTGATAAATCCATTGCTTGGCCTCTTGCATCTGCATTCGTGGTGATACTGTCTAGGCTTATTCTCAATTCGCCGGAAGTACTATTGTGCAGTAACTGTTTCGGTCCGCTCCGTTTTATCCTGGGAGACAACCGTCCGATCAAACTCAAGCACAACTCGGTGAGGGGCGTAAATTGTCTTAAGGAGAGTGTGCTCTCACACGACTCGGGCAATTTCAAAAATTCGATTTATTTAATATTTGTTTCTATTTGTAATCTGTTTTCTTTATATTTACTGATTTTGTAAGTAATTTTCCTAACAATCTTAAGACAATCTATCTCTTTGGAAGGGAAACAGATTTCGAAAGGGAAAAAAAAAACAGTAACTAATTACTTGTGTTTCGTTTCAGAAATGGCTACTGAATCGAACAATGTGAACGTAACTGGAACTGATTTCGGGAACAATACTACCGAGGAAGCTCTTCGTGGGGAAATCAATCCTCCAAGGGTGGTTGTCCAAACTGTTCCGACTCACCATGGTGAGAAACCGGAAAAATTTGTTGGCCAAGACTTTAAACGGTGGCAACAAAAGATGCTCTTTTACTTGACTACCTTGAACATGGCGAGGTTTCTTAAGGAAGACCCGCCACAGTTGGGTGAGAATGAGACGGATGTGCAGGCCGTGAATGTTCGTGATGCTTGGAAGCATTCAGAGTTCCTTTGCCGAAATTATGTACTAAATTGGTTATCGGATACACTATATAATGTTTATAGTGTTAAGAAAACCGCAAAGGAACTATGGGAGTCCTTGGAATATAAGTACAAAATCGATGACGCGGGCACAAAGAAATTTATTGTTGGTCGCTTTCTCGATTACAAAATGATGGACTCTAAAACAGTTAAAAGTCAAGTGGAAGAATTGTAAATAATAATCCATGAAATTCATGCCGAGGGAATGGTAATTAGTGAAAGCTTTCAAGTGGCGGCTATAATTGAAAAATTGCCTCCCGCTTGGAAAGATTTCAAGAATTACCTTAAACATAAACGAAAGGAAATGAATGTTGAAGTGCTTGCTATTCGTCTTCGAATTGAGGAAGAGAATAGAATTGCGGAAAAGAAGTTGAATAATCTTCTTGTGGCGAAAGCCAATGTGGTGGAGCATGTTGATAGCTCCAAGGCCAATGGCAATGCCAAAGGCAAGTTTGGGCCCGGAAAAGGTTCTAGTTTGAAGCCAAAGGGAGGAATCTCCAAGAAGAAGTTCGGTGGAACTTTCTACAATTGTGGTATTGTGGGCCACAAGTCTTCCGAGTGTAGAAAGCCAAAGAAGCAAGCGAACATGGTTGATGTCATGACAAATGAAGTTTCCGATATGCATTTGGCGGCGGTAATTTCTGAAGTGAATTTGGTGGGTTCAAACCCAAATCAGTGGTGGATTGACACCGGTGCTACTAGGCATGTTTGTTCCAATAAGGAAATGTTTAGTAGTTTTGAAGCCCTTGAAAATGGTGAGAAATTGTTCATGGGAAATTCGGCCACTTCCGATGTGAAAGGTCAAGGAAAGGTGGTGCTCAAGATGACTTCCGAAAAAGAGTTAACTCTCAACAATGTGCTTTATGTGCCCGAAATTCGGAAAAATTTGATGTCCGGATCGCTTTTGATTAAGCATGGTTTTCGTGTTGTGTTTGAATCCGATATGGTTACGTTGTCTAAGAGTGGAATGTTTGTAGGAAAGGGATATGTTAGTGATGGTATGTTCAAGCTTAGTGTTATGGTTGTGAAACCAAATGTAATGGCTATTAAGCCTAAAAGCAATGAAATGAAGAACTCTTCTGTTTACTTGCTTGAGTCTTTCAATTTGTGGCATGGTAGACTAGGACATGTTAATTATGATAATATACGTAGATTAATTAATATGAATTGCATACCAAAAAGTAAAATAGACTACAAACATAAATGTGAAATTTGTGTAGAGGCAAAATTTACAAAACCTCCGTTTCACTCTATTGTAAGAAATAGTGAACCACTTGATTTGGTTCACACGGATTTATGTGACTTCAAGTCAACACAATCACGAGGGGGCAATAAGTACTTTATGACTTTTGTTGATGATAGCACAAAATATTGTTATGTGTATCTTCTTTAAAGTAAAGATGAGGCTATAGAGAAATTTGTGCTCTATAAAAATGAAGTTGAAAATCAACTCAACCGGAAAATAAAAGTCATAAGAAGTGATCGTGGTGGTGAGTATGAATTCCCTTTTGAAGGTATTTGTGCTCAACATGGAATAAAACATGTAACAACACCACCATACACACCACAATCCAATGAAGTTGCCGAGCGAAAAAATGGGACTTTAAAGGACATGATGAATGCCATGTTAATAAGTTCGGAGTTACCGGATAACATGTGGGGAGAGGCCGCCTTGTCGGCAAACTATGTGCCCCGAAAGAAAATAAATAAGAGCCCCTATGAATTGTGGCATGGAAGAGTGCCTTCATACCAATACATGCGAGTGTGGGGGTGTCTTGCAAAGGTTTCAATACCACCTCCTAAAAAGGTGAAAATTGGACCAAAAACTATTGATTGCATATTTATTGGGTATGCACACTATAGTAGTGCTTATAGGTTTCTTGTGCATGAATCGAAGATTCAAGATATACACAAGAATACTATAATGGAGTCAAGAAATGCTTCTTTCTTTGAGAATGTGTTTCCGTGCAAAAGAGATGAGGCAAGTTCATCTAAAAGGAGACATGATTCAATAGAAGAAGAAGAAGTAGAGGAATAAATCATCATGATGAAAATGATGAAGCGGAGGTAGAACCTCGACGGAGCAAACGAGGTAGGGTAGAAAAATCTTTTGGCCCAGATTTTCTAACCTATATGCTTGAAAGTGAACCACAAAGTTATAAAGAGGCCGTGAGCTCTTCCGAAGGACCTTTGTGGAAAGAGGCCATTAAAAGTGAGATTGATTCCATTTTACAAAATCACACTTGAGAATTAGTGGATCTTGCTCCGGGAAGCAAACCACTAGGATATAGGTGGATTTTTAAAAGGAAAATGAAGACGGATGGAACAATTGACAAGTATAAGGCAAGACTAGTAATTTAAGGTTACAAGCAAAAGGAAGGCCTTGATTACTTTGACACATATTCTCTGGTTACGAGAATAACATCGATAAGGATTGTACTTGCAATAGCCGCTTTGCGAAATCTTGAAGTACATCAAATGAATGTTAAAACCGCCTTTCTAAATGGGGATTTAGAAGTGGAAATTTACATGGAACAATCCGAGGGGTTTTCAGCGCCGGTAGGGCAAGAAAAGAAAGTGTGCAAGTTAGTAAAGTCATCGTATGGCTTGAAACAAGCACCAAAACAATGGCATCAAAAGTTTGATCAAGCCATGATGGAAAGTGGATTTAAAATAAATGAATGTGACAAATGTATCTATGTTAGATACACGGGAAATTGCTACGTCATTTTGTGTCTTTATGTAGATGACATGCTTATCATAGGAAGCTGTGATAAAATGATAAAGTCCACTAAAGATATGTTGAACTCAAAGTTTGACATGAAAGATATGGGGTTAGCCGACGTAATCCTTGGCGTGAAAATTTCAAGAATGTCAAATGGACTTGCTTTAAGCCAGTCACATTATGTGGATAAAATTCTTGAGAAATTCAGCAAGGATGACTTAGCTATTGCTAGAACCCCAATCGACATGAGTCAACATCTATCAAAGAATAGAGGTGACACAGTTTCTCAAGTTTAATACTCGAGAATCATTGGAAGTCTAATGTACTTGATGAGTTGTACTAGACCAAATATTGCTTACACGGTTAGCAAACTGAGTCGGTATACAAGTAATCCCGAAGCGGAACATTGGAATGGTATAGTGAGAGTACTAAGGTACTTAAGATATACTCGCGATTATGCTTTACACTATACTAGACATCCAGCGGTAATTGAAGGATATAGCGATGCTAATTGGATATCCGATATAAAAGACTCAAGGTCTACAAGCGGATTTGTGTTTACATTAGCAGGAGCTGCTATATCATGGAAATATTCTAAACAAACGGTTATAGCTAGATCCACGATGGAATCTGAGTTTATAGCGTTAGATAAATGTGGTGAAGAAGCCGAGTGGCTACGCCAATTTATAGAAGATATTCCAAGATGGACGAAGCCCGTGCCATCAATATGTATACATTGTGATAGCCAATCAACGATTGGAAGGGCACACAATCATATGTATAATGGTAAGTCGAGACACATTCGTCGAAGACATAATACCATTAGACAACTACTCTCAACTGGCACAATATCCATTGACTATGTTAAGTCAAAGGAAAATTTAGCGGATCCGTTAATCAAAGGGTTAAATAGAGAGTTAGTTGAAAGCTCGACGAGGGGAATGGGACTTAAGCCTCTAAAAAGTTAAACACAGCGGAAAACCCAATCTAGATGACTGGAGATCCCAAGAACTAGAGTCAATGGGACCACCTAACTGTTAAAAGACTTGTAGCGTCACTGTGGGGGAACACAACCCCAAGTCCATTCTAGTGACATCCCGAAAGGACAAGGATAAGCCTATGGCTTTTAATGATTCTTACGCGTCGAAAATTCGAGCGGGGTAATACGGGTTACCTTTAAGAAATCACCTATGTGAGAGAAAAGTGGGGCAACTTCGAGGAGAATTGTGTGAGGCTCAATTCTTAGACCCTCTCGCTGAACCAGGCGTATGTTCAGGGCCATGAATGAGCATAGCTATGAGAATTGAAAATAAGTTAGTACGATACTTGTGTCAAGCATATGATCGACTACACAAAAAGTATAATGATTCAAGGACATCGCATCTATCGACTTGCGAGTAGAGTAAATATGCTTGTACGAACGAAGATTCAATGGGCATTCCCACATCTATCGTATGCAAGTTTTCGTCTGCCAGACTTTATCACCATTTCCGCATTATTCCTTCATGTGGGGGATTGTTGGAAAAAAAGTGTGTTTTGAAGGAAATAATGATTTATTTTCTTAATGAGTTATTTGTTAAAATGACAAATTGATTGTGAGTTTGTGTTCTACTCCATGAGGAGATAGAGATTGAATATTCATTTGTCCAAAATGATTAAGGGATGAATGAGATAGAAAGGCTCAAAGTGAGTGAGTTGGAATTGGTAAAATGTGGTTATCCCACATTGGAAAAAGATGAAAAAGTGGGCTAGTTTATATACTCCTACACTTTAGTAGGGAGTAAGATTAAGTAGCATAGAGGCTCTCTCTCGCGCACAGGTGCGCAGGGGGGTGCAAATCATGGTCCAGATTTGCCTTCGGGCTACCGAACTCATGTGCGAGCGCGTCCTGCGGACACGAATGGAGCTCCGAAATTGCCTGTCCGCGCAAGCCCACTTTTTGCCATTTTTTTATTTGAACAGACAGAAATTCGGACAGTCTTTCTAGCACATGCAGAAATTCGAAAAGTCCAGTCCATTTCAATTGGCAGTTTCATGGAAGTTGAAACACTTTGGCTTCTCAATTTAATTGGAAGATGAAACAATTGGGCTTCTCAATTTAATTGAGTCTCTTCGATTCTAAGGATTTGAGCAGTATAAAAAGGGAGACACAAACCAGATTGTAACACACGAAAAATCCATCAGTTCCTCACAAATCTCCTGTTTGTTGCATATTGATAATTCAGTTCCTTGGCCTCTTGCATCTGCATCCGTGGTGATACTGTCTAGGCTTATTCTCAATTCGCCGGAAGTACTATTGTGCAGTAACTGTTCCGGTCCGCTCTGTTTTATTCTGGGAGACAACCGTCCGATCAAACTCAAGCACAACTCGGTGAGGGGGCGTAAATTGTCTTAAGGAGAGTGTGGTCTCACACGACTCGAGCAATTTCGAAAATTCGGTTTATTTAATATTTGTTTCTATTTGTAATCTGTTTCTTTATATTTACTGATTTTGTAAGTAATTTTCCTAACATCCTCGTCAATGTCAGTGTCAGTTTAACAAAGTGTCACTGTAACAAAGTGTCAGTGCATGTGTAACAAAGTGTCAGTGTAAAAAAGTGTCAGTGTCAGTTTAACAAAGTGCTAGTGTAACAAGTGACAGTGCATGTAAAACAAGTGCCAGTGCATGTAGACATGTCCAAACGGTTCCGATTTCGGTTTTCGGTTTCGGAACCGCCGGTTCCCGATTCCCAAATAGCCGGAACCGTATTCGAACCATATTAATCCGGTTTTCGGTTCTATCCGCCGGTTCCGGTTCCAACGGTTCCACCGGTTCCATCACCATCTAACTTTTTTTTTTTTTTAAATCCAAACCTCTTAAGACAGTAAAGACGCTAACTAATCTGTTTTTTTTTTTTTCACTTGGGGAGTGTTTTTGGAAAGAATGAGAAGTGGACAAAATTTGGTTAGTATATTATTAAAGATAGAATAAAAATTCTAACAATCTTTTTAGAAAAAAAAAGGGCGGCACCCTTATAATTTTATTAATATAATTGAAAATATTACAATGAGGGGGACAACCAAGTCTTCCCCTTTTATAATTCAAGGGTAGACAAAAGGAGCTTATACCTCTATAGTCTACTCTCTCTGTCCCGTCCGAAAAGGCACAAATTTCCTTTTTGGGTGTCCCATTTAAAAAGGCACTTTCCCAAAAAGGAAAGTTTTTATTACTATTCCACTCACTCAATCCCTTTCCTACTTTACTTTTACACTCACAACATTCTCTCTCCTAACTATTCCTCCCACTCATTCTCTCTCCTATTTAATTTTTCATACTCACAACATTTAAACTTTTTCTCTTTTCTACATCATTTTTCTTAATTTGCGTGCGAGGTTGGTTTTGTGCCTCTTCGGACAGGACGGAGGGAGTATATTACAACATTTATCTAAATTCTAGTCTAATTCAAATAAAACAACACTACACTACAAGTACAAATACTAAATAAATGCTAAATATTACATTAACTTACCTTGATCAATCGCCGGTTCCCGGTTCCAGTTCCTCGGTTCCCAATATGGTGGATTCGTATTCGAACCGTTTCAATCCGGTTCCCGGTTACGTTCGGTTTTCGGTTCCGGCGATTCCCGGTTCTCGCCGGTTCCCGATTTCGATTCTACCCGTCGGTTTTCGGTTCTATTTGGACATGTCTAAGTGCATGTATAACAAAGTGCCAGTGCCAATTTACCAAAGTGTCAGTGTTAGTGTAATAAAGTGTCAATGTAAAAAAGTGTCAGTGCATGTATAGTAAGTGACAGTGTTAGTGTAACAAAGTGCCAGTGTTAGTGTAACAAAGTGCCAGTGTAAAAAAGTGTCAGTGCGTGTATATTAATTGTTATTGTAAAAAAGTGCCAGTGTTAGTGTAACAAAGTGCCAATGTAAAAAAGTGTCAGCGTTAGTGTTATGAAGTGTCAGTGTAAAACACGTTTTTTTTAAGCTTAGAAAAAAACGTGTTTTTCGTGTTTTTCGTAAGACTAACTCAATATTTATTTAAAAATTGAAATAGTGTTTTTTAATAATATTAACAAATATTTTGGAAGGGGTAAAAAGGTACAAAATTTTATATTTTGACCAATGGAGTATTTTATACTGTCCTCCTTTTTTTCACTTTTGGGTGAATAAAAAATGTGTGTTTGGGTTGGCCGGGCCGGGGTGGAACTTGAACCAACAATAGAGGGAGGCTGCCGCTGCATTCCCCAGATTTATAACCAAGAAATTGAAACACAAAGGTTCCCCAATCCAACGCAGCTCCACAACCCTTTGCCCAACATCGTAAACCCACTTCATCTTCTTCACCTCGTCTCCATTGCCACCACTTCTAGGTCAGCTTCTGTTTTCAATTTCCTCACTCCCCTTTTTCCCCTTTAATTTGTCTCGTACGATTTCAATTGGACGTTCTATATGATTTTCCCTATTAATTTAAACTACCTGAGTTATTAATCCCCTTTTGATTGTTCATTCTCGAATTTGATTTTGATTTTGATTGGGTTTCGTTTCGTTTCGTTTCGTTTGGCGGTGTTGCTTATTTGTCAAAGTTCAGATCTTTGTATTGCAAAACTCTTTTATGTCCCGTTTGAATTTGCTAATATATTGGTTATGCTATTTAGTTGTTGTAATTTGTTCACGGTTGTTGCGTTTCTGTCATCTTTTTTTAGGGTTCTGACTATTGTCTCTGTTTGCAGTGACTTGCGTTTGATCTTTCTGGAGCTGCTGCACTTTTCAGGAAACATCTGCATTTCTCTACACTTGTACTACTGCCCTGGTCTTAAAACCCAAGTCATAATTCCAGTTAGTTTCCCAGACCAAGTTTTAAATATAGTAAGGTGTGTTTTGTTTGTTTGCCCGCCCTTAATATATAAAACAGAAAAGCAACAATAATACCAATCTCTTTCACAAAACTGAAAGCGTTTTTTACTTCATTTCCAACAGGGGAAATTATTGATCGTCGGCCATGAAGAGAGGTTATCAAGATTCGTCATCTTCTGCTTCTTTAGGACCGCCTAAATCCAAAATGAGATACAGCGGACCAGGTGTTTTTTCATTGTTCAATATCTAATGACATTTGCTTCCATTATGTATTGAATTTGCTGTTATTATCTTGAAGTGCTCAGCATGAAACTTATAAGAATTCACTTGCTTTTTTAAGTTCCGTTTCACTTTTGATGAAGTAAAGACAGCTTCATGTTTCATTTTACCAAGATAATGATTAAGATTAGTAAACCCTCCCACGCCTTGGTCACTAGGCTGTCTTCCTTTCCTACTCCTAATGACCAACATAAATGTTGGGGCTCTCTTCATCAGGCGATCCGCAGTTTGTGGAGGACGAGAGTACCAAGTTTTTTGCCCGGAAAGTGGCAGACCATTATAGCGCAAGGACAAATCAAACCCTAGAAGAGCGGGAAGCTAGTCCTATTATCCATCTAAAGAAACTCAATAACTGGGTATGTTTAAGTTACTCACAGCATAAGTGGAATCTGTGGATTCTGTTGTTGCAAATGACCAAGTATTCACTTTATTCACTGTATTCTTACTGGGCAGATTAAAAGTGTCCTAATCCAGCTTTATGCACGCCGTGGGGATTCAGTTCTTGATCTTGCATGTGGCAAGGTAATAAATTGCCTATAAGTTGTAAACTTGCTGGGTATATATTAATATGTGAAGTTTTGTAATTGTTTCAATTTTACTAGGGGGGTGATCTAATCAAATGGGACAAGGCAAAGATTGGATATTATGTTGGCATTGACATAGCTGATGGCTCGGTAAATTTACTAAACTTCAATGCTTGTGGCATTAAATTCTTTCAAACTAGTTGAGATAGAGTTACTGTTTTAATGATATTCTGAGAGGAAACAGATCGAGAAGTTGCTGTTTTAGCTTTGCGCATTAAAGTCTTTTAAACTAGTAATGTTTCATTTCATCTCGTGTGTTCTATATCCCAGAAGCTGCCATAGTCAGCAGTTCCAACTGTTTTTTCTGTTCTAAAAACACTCTAGACGAACCGCTATTTCCATATGATTGGATATTCATTTCTCTGTTCTCTCCCTGAATGAGATATCCTGTATTTTTTCCAAAAAAGATTAATTGAATCATCCAAAATTTGGAGCGTGAAGTGCAATTAGATACATTTTTTTTTTCGTTTGGAGCGTAAAGTGAAATTACATACACTTGTCAGGGTCTACAAACTACTGTGAGCCATTCAATATATTTATGGTTGGCTTGGTTGGACAAATAAATTGAAGTATACAGCGTTAAGTGAAACTAAGTATCAATATGATGTTGAAGGACTTCAAAACTGTGTTGTTCTAGTTGGCTAAGATTCAATTAGTCATTTTCAATATTGTACACCTTCTTAAATCTGTAGAGGAAAGAGAGTATTAGAATGGTTATCTGCCAATCATCCTGAGGTTCAGCATAATTCCTTGCTTCTATGCATATTTACTTGATGCATAGATACAAAATACCCCTGTAGAGAGAAAATCCTTTTCTTCCATATTTGCTCTTCACAAGTCGTTAATTTTAACCTCTTGCAATCCTTCATTGTTTTATTGGCAGATAGAAGATTGTCGTACACGCTACAATGGTGATGCAGATCATCATCAACGTCGTAAAAAGTTCTCTTTTCCCGCCCGGCTTATGTGTGGAGATTGTTTTGAGGTTACCATGCAGAAGATTTTGTATTGACCATTTATTTATTCAACTAGAATACGACGATACGTGTTATAAAATGCTTATCTTGTAAAGAATGAAAACATAATTTTGCTGTGTTTCATGTGTTCATAGTTACCTGCAGCCTGCAGGCTGCTTATTCTTTAACTACTTTGTTTATCAAATTAACTTTTCTTATTTTGCAACGCTAACCGTCATAATGCTGATACACATTTGTTATTATCGGTTTCAGGTTCGCCTGGATAAAGCTTTAGCAGATGATGCACCTTTTGATATTTGCAGTTGTCAGGTGGGTAATTTTTTTCTTAGTTCTAAGCAGCATAGCAAGTAGTTTTGATTAATCTAGATAGAAATCATTTACCTGAACCTGCCTCTTGTCATTATCAAGGTAATGTCAAAATATGTTATAATACTGGTCGACCTAGACCACCATCTGGTCGCTCTCTATTTTTGAGTGGAATGAATGGTACCACAATTTCACCCCAAGCAATAGGGACAAGAACATTATGGGTCAGTTTGATAGCGCACTTATTATCTGTTTATCTACCACCACAAAAATGAAAACGACTACCGGTCAACACATAATCACATTATGGTATAAGACTGAGATTCCTTTTGTCCTGAGTTAGATTCTTCAGTAATAATTTTCATCTTTTTTTCTCGCATTTTCCTAAACGTAAGTATAACTTGTCATTTGGTTACTTAGCACCCATACATATGAATTTTCTTTTTGCTTTTCGCATGTATGACTGGACCTTATTACTTTCTTATTTTTCTTAGGTGCTAAAAAGAGAATCATATTTGACAAGTAAAAAATATCAATACCATGTTTATACTTGCTTTGTATTGCACTATAGCTTTTATTTAAAAAAAAAAAACTACTAAATGTGATGTCAATATCATGTTTCTGGAAAGAAAGAAAGAAGAACTTTGAAGAATAAGAGCTTAAAATCTTGAATGTGACTCTCGGGGCAAACCAAAAAGGAAAGAATGTCTCATTGGAGTGTCTTTGCACGTGTGTGAAGATTTTATGTCAGAAATTCATACTGTTCTCAGTTTTTATGCTAATTGCCTTGCACATTGAACTACGAGTAGTATACATGGCCATAGGTTTCTTCTGATTTAAGCATGGAACGTTATGTTGCAGTTTGCAATGCATTACTCATGGTCTACTGAAGCTCGTGCTCGACGAGCCTTAGCTAATGTATCAGCATTACTTCGTCCTGGAGGAATATTCATTGGTACAATGCCAGATTCAAATGTTATCATCAAAAAGCTCCGAGCAGGTTTTAGTCTTGTTCTCTTTCTTTCATTTGCATTGCCTGGCTTGAATGTGAGAGAACTTAGTTTTGAACAAAACCTAGTTTGAGTTCTTATATTGACTAGCTTTTAGCCCATCAGCTTAATTTTTAATTTTTTTATTTGACCAAAACCATCATCTTAATTTCTGTGCGGAGTACTTTCCTGTGCTCTGATCAAATCAGAGCTGAGTAGCTGATGCATTTGCAATAATCATGTAAAGGATAGTGCAGAGTTATTTATAATCAGTTGCCATTTTCTCAAGATATTTAATTTCAAAGAGTTCTTGTTTTGTTTTGATCAACCACTAGCATTCCTTGATTGACAATGCAGCGGAAGGTTTGCAGTTTGGCAATAGTGTCTACTGGATACGTTTTGATGAAGAATTTTCAGAGAAGGTCTGCTAGTTGTTGTTTATCCAGTCTACAAGCTCTCAGCGTCTTTGATCTTGTGATTTCAATGTATTGCTATACCGTAAAGACTAACAGATCTCAACTTTTTCAGAAATTTAAATCTTCAAGCCCTTTTGGTATAAAATACAAATTCCACCTAGAGGTATTCACTTGCACATATTGCATTGTTTAATTATTACCTTGCTATTCCATTAACCTCCATAGAATTCTGCCAAATAATCTTTGAATATACCTACTCTTTTATTTGCAGGATGCTGTTGATTGTCCAGAATGGGTTGTCCCCTTTCACGTCTTCAAGGCATTGGCAGAAGAGGTAATAGTATAGTTTGTTAACTAGAAGTTCTAATTACCCCTTTATGTGACAAGTTCAGATAGTCTTTTCGTTGAGATTTAATGCGAAAGGGATGCTTGTCTTAACTGGCCAAGTCTTACTCATACTATCTTGATTATCTCCATGAGAGATTGCCTTTTCCGAGTCTCCAAAACTTTTTACTCCCTCCGTCCCTAAATGAATGTCCGAATTTCATTTTGAGGGACATTCTAAAAATGTTTACTTTTTTGTACATTTAAATGGCAAAGATGCATAAATATTCTTGTTTTCCACTTTGTAAACATTTAGTTTTGCAAGTATAAAATGACTAGTGAAACGTTGTTTTGAAATATGCAGTATGATTTGGAGTTGGTCTTTGTAAAGAACTCCCATGTATTTGTGGATGAATACATGAAGAAACCAGAGTTTGTTGACCTCATGCGAAGACTTGGTGCCTTAGGTGATGGGAACCAAGATCAGAGTAAGTTTAAGGAACGACTTCAGATCTCACTACAATTTCCTATTCCATTAATTGTCCACTCAAGTGCAAAATATTATACATGCTTGCGGTCGAATTGTATGGCTTCTCAAGGGTAAATGCGTATATAATGCTTTATCGTGCTGGTATTGCAGGCACACTTTCACCAGATGAATGGGAAGTAGCTTATTTATACCTTGCATACGTCTTGAGAAAGGTCGGTTTCAGTCAAACCATTAAGGATGACAATCTTTATTTAGTTTTCCTTTTCAACCGTGAATCTGTAATGAAGAAAAAATTGTTTTTATTGCAGAAAGGTCAACCAGATCAAACTCGGTCAAGCAGCAGGAGAGACAAGGGAAAGCTGCACTTGGAGAAGGAAGACATAGGGTATATCAGAAGTTAAATCTCACCCTGAACCCATAGAACAATGTCCAAACAGGACGACAGGTGCTTGGATTAACATGATCCTTGCACACTACAGTTGACAGAATTACAGAGTCTTGTACACTATGCTTAAGTTGTGGTACTCTACCCAGCTGTTCCACCACCATAATACTATGTAGCATACTTGTGCATGTCAACATGTCCCTTTTCTCAAAAAGTTGAGCAACGTTAAGTTTGTATGTGGGATGTGTAAAATTACTGACGGAACGGCAAGGCAAGGGACGCCATAACAAAATTGTTATTTTTCTTTACTTTTGCATAATGAAAGAGAAAACTCAAGACTCTTGAATGGATCCTTGATTAGATGCGAACGAACCAGCAAGCCATTATTATTAGCAGTAGGGGGGAAAATATTTCCCCCATTTTTCGGTGCTTACCAAACACTGAAAAATGGGGAAAATGTTTTACGACGGAGCCTAAGATACAGTTTTTGTTGAAGAAACGACTTTATAAATGACACATTTTCCATGATCTCCTACTTTAGTTTGCAACCTACTGGACAAAAATAAACTAAAGTTTAACTAATGTATTTATTACTGATCAAAAATAAACTAATTATTTTTTCTTTTTTGTACTTTTAGCTTTTCAATGGTCATACTAAAATATACAAATTATATGTGAATATATTAACTTTCATTAATTTATTATCATAAAACGATGAAACTTGCAAATATTGGATGGATTATTGAAAATGCCTATAAATATTGAGCAAGTTTTGGGAGAAACTAGTTTCCCCATAAATTATAAAAAGTCCACTTTTTTTCTACTTGCAAGTAGTTAGTGAATATTTAGGAACAGTTTATAAAACAGGACTTTCTATAACTTAAGGAGAAACTAGTTTTCCCCAAAATCTTGTGATAAATATTATGAGGTTACCAAAATATTATTAAATATTTTTAATTTCCTATAGAAAAAATCATGTATTAGTTATTTCACCACATACTTTAATATTTGAATGTAATAAATACTGATATTAATATAATATTTTATCCGTCCCAAAATGAATGTCTAAAAAAAATTTAATTTGCTATTGATCAAAAGTAAATTTAATAATTTTTTTAAAATTAATTTTGGAACGAACAAAGGGAGTAGTATTTAATTTTGTTCATATATATATAGTAAAAATATTAATTAATGCATTCACCATTCAAGTGTTATACTTTCATAGCAAAATTTATTGTTTAAGATTATAATTTCTTCACCACTTTGTCTAACACGTGTTTTCTCTTTCTTTCTCCATGATTTAGACACGATAAAGAAAAAAAATACTAAAAATAAATCAATTTATTTAATTTCTTGCATATAAAAGAACTAGGGGATAATTAAAATAAATATTTATTTCATTTAAGCAATTTCATACTTATATTATAATTTTTTTGCATATAAAGTTTATCATAAAAAAGATTAAAATGAATTAATTTGGAGATGAAAAAATAACAAAATTATATAGTATTAATGAGCGTTAATTGATGTAATGAATGAGTATGTTTTGTAGTATAAATAGTTTATATTATTAAGGGCTAATGTGTCTAGTAAATAATTAACTAACTAAAAATACAATAAATAGTGGATAAGCAATTATTGTAGTGGTAATAATTTTTCCCTATTATTAATAATGTTTAATTGTTACATTATCAATGATTTACTATTGAACAATATAAATCGAGGTACGAACGTGGATCCGTGGTTAGGTAAGGCCCAATGGATTGAGCCCAAAATATAATTCATACAAGTCTCAATCACAATAAAGGGAGTGAGCTTTCCCTACCTTTGCTCGTCTGCTCGTCATTCCCACTATGTCGACCTAGATATAGGTGATCGTATAATGACTGAGGCCCAACAAAACTGTATGTCGACGAGACATAGTCATCAATGACGAGCAAGACATTCAATAAGGCCGAGCAAGGCCTTCTTTGAAGACGAGGAGCCCCTCCTCGGACTCCATATAACAAGGAAATGGGATTCACCATCTTTATAATTCTCTTCCTCGGCTTAGTGTAGGCCGACCAGGCCATTTATGACGAAGAAACCCGCCTCCAAAGGCGCACGTGCAAATTACTACTATCTAATCATACTCAAATAAGGAATGTAAACAGTTATAATTCTCTTAGGATTATAACCTTATCTCACACGGTTTCTTATTCTATATGGACTCTACAAGGCTATGCATATATATATACAAGCCATAATTCACATTATTTTGGTAACACATCTTTTGACTCTAAACTCTTGTCAATTGATTTTTCTCTTTAAACACAAATACTTACTCTCATGTCGAACGACATTTGCCGGTGAAGCCCCGGCTTAGTTTATATGTTTGTTCATCTTTTTAGGCTATTCAATTATTCAGGATAAAATCTGCCGCTGAATTTGAGCTGATACGAACGTTTTTGGCATCATCAACTATATAATTCACAAAAATGATATAAAAGCTCAAATTTTATTTGATTTTTGAAGATTAATGTAACAAAAAAATTATCAATAGCAGTCTACTTTTTATATAGTCTTACATGAGTAATTAGATAACTGATACACTAATTTGAAAATTACATGAGTAAAGCGCTTATAAAAAAAGTCAATATCAATTTACTTTTTATATAGTCCTACATGTATAAAGTGACAATAACATATACTCCCTCCGACTCACTCACTTTATACCAATTTTCATTTTAATCCGTTTCATTTCACTTGATACTATTTAAATTGGAAAATTTTTATACTCACAAAATCAATCAAATTACTATTCTCTCCAACTCATTCTCTATCCTACAACTCACAACCTTTCCTTTCGCTAACTCTCTCTTTTACTTTTTCTTAATTTTTGTGACAAAAAATTTGGTATCAAGTGAAGTGAAGTAGGACGTTGATTTCTTATCCAAGATTTGCAATTTGATTAGTTGAAAATTGAAGTTAAAGTGATATAAATTTAAAGGATAGATCAAAAACGTGACAAGCAATTGTAAATTATGAATCAAGATTATGATATCCTCCAAATATTTACAATCTTAACCACATCCCTAACAACACCTTGCCTACCTTTTAAACCAATATAAAATAAAATACAGTATATATATAAGCATAAAAAAAAAAAAACGTGGCGAAATTGTTGACATCAATCTTCTATCTTTGAGCATCAAATCCTCTCCCTTTCCTTGTCAAAACATCTGTACGTTATCATACAAACAAACTTTTAGTTAAACCATCTTATTATATTGGAGATTTTTAACAACTTTTTTTTTTAAATTTATATAAAAAAAGCACTTAAGAGCTTTTTATGATTTTGATTTTTTTTAAATGTTTCTTGCTAACAGAATATTTTGACAATTGGTTAATGACGTGAAAGCATTTTATTTAATGATGTGTCATGTAATGTCCACATCATTATCATGATGTGTCATGTGAAACCTTTTTAAAAGTTCTTTGTTTTTTTTTTAATGAAAAACACAAGAATCTTTAAGGAGTGTTTTTTGTGAAAATACAATAAAGTTGTAAAAAAAAATCAAGTAGAGTGGAGAAAATTTTGGGTTTTACCTCTTGATCTTGATCTTAGAGCCATGTAGCATATACTCCCTCCGAACCGCTTGAAAGGGCACAAATTTCCTTTTTGGGCATTCCATTTAAAACGGCATAACCCCAAAAAGGAAAGTTTTTATTATTTTTATACTCTTCCTATCCCACTCATTATCTTTCCTACTTTACTTTTACACTCACAACATTCTCTCTCCTAACTATTCCTCCCACTCATTCTCTCTCCTATTTAATTTTTCTTACTCACAACATTTAACCTTTTTCTCTTTCTTACATCATTTTCCTTATTCATTTCTTAATTTCCGTGTTAGAAGGCAAAATTGCCCTTTTGAACGGGACGGAGGGAGTAAAAACTATAGAAAAAAATAATACTCACAACAACTCAGAAGAGAAGAGCTCTAACCATTACCATTGTAAATGCTTTTTGACACGGTAAATAGGGACGGCTTCAGGATTTTAAAATCGTGTGGATTTGGTATTTAAAAAATATTGTAAACAATAATAACATTGAAAAATAACTTCATATATATATAAAAAATTACATATAGTCGGTGACTTAGGTAAAAAAAAAATTTCAAAAGTCTGTGAAATGGGATGAAGTTACGTCAATTACATACTAATACTAGATTCGCCCTATATATATATCAGTAAAGTTTGTTTATTAATCAATAAACTTATCAAAAATGTGGGTAAATTCATTTATTAGATGATTAGAAAATCACAAAATCTCCCAAATCCCAAAAATCAATATTTCATATTTTAGCCAAATTTTACTCCCTCCATCCATTTTTTAAAGTGAAAAAATAGCCAAAGAACATGTGTTCAAGCGATATCTTTAGCAGGTTTAAGGTTTAAGTATTTCCGTCGTAGTGGTTTTTGGTTCAATACCCTCAACCGGCTAGAATTGATATTAGGTGGTTAGGAATTTCATAAAAAAAAAGTGAAAAAATAATAATATGAAAGTATATACTCCTATACTGAATTAAAAATACATACTATGTTGAAATATTATACTGTATTTATTAAAGTCAATTTAGAAAAAACTGGTTTAGGATTAAAATTCTTTAAAAATACACAATCATAGAGTATGAAATTCATCAAAAAGAACAAACAATTTATTTATTGATTATTTAAAGTAAATGAATAAAAGATACCTCGAGGTTTGCATTCTGGGGGATCTTCAAAGAGAGATAAAGAAAGCTGTTTATGTGCGAGTCCAATGTCAAACAAAATGAGTCCAGATTCCGGATCGTCAACGATTATGTCCTTAACCGGCAGCCATAGAAAAAGCTCTTCCTGAGACATACCTTGAACGCCGGTAAGGCCGCCGTAAGTCAAGTTAGCTCTGATAACGCTGTCGTAAAAGGCCATGGTGTCGAA
This sequence comes from Adenophora triphylla var. japonica, assembly GCA_022495995.1. Lineage (NCBI taxonomy): Eukaryota > Viridiplantae > Streptophyta > Magnoliopsida > Asterales > Campanulaceae > Adenophora > Adenophora triphylla. The sequence goes on from JAFEMH010000089.1 coordinate 813,081, forward strand.
CTTGGCTAAACATGGGCCTTCAAGATTGACCTCGAGAAGACCCGTTTCGTAGAGGGTGAATGATTTTATGTCCTTTGGGAAAAGTCCGGCCGGCAATCCATTGCTTTTCAGGAGGTCGTGGATTGAGGAGGAGAGAGAAAGAGGGATGGAAATGAGGAAGAGGAGAGGGAAAATATGCAGGTTTTGAAAGGAAGCCATTAATGGACGGAGAGTTTTTTTTTTTTTTTTTTTTCGGATAGAGTGAGAGAGAGGAGTTTGGAAAGTTGGAGTGTTTTCTATTTTATTTTATTTATGTGTGAGTTTGGGAGTTGTTGCGCTTTTATAATCACTTTCGTGCTCTTTCAAAATCACTTTTTAATAACGCTTCGATAACAATACCGATTATGATTTTAAGTTACGTTAAAACGTAAAAAAGCGTTGCTTCGTAAGATCTACGCACTCTTTTGCTAAAAGCCGGATTCTTAGAAGTTGTTATTGCTTGTTATTTTGATAATAACCTCTATCTCTTTTATACATTTATTATATCGAGATACATATCATAAAGGTCATTTTTGGTATTTTTCTTTAATAATCAGTTTTGAAGATATACTATCCAAACGTACTTATAAATTTTAGTATTTATTACAAATAATCGATTTTTCTATAATCACTTTTGAAAAATCACTTTCAAGAAATCAGAAGCAATGTCAAACTCACCCTTAGAAACAGAAGGGTATCTGTATCATCGATTGGAAAGTCGGAGTGTTTTCTATTTTATTTTTTTTGATTACCTGCGTGCTCCCAGCTCGCACGGCGGTTAATCCCTTGACCACTCAGCAGACGGCCCGCACGCCAAGATGCCTGCGGCTGGAGGAATCGCGGACATGGCCACTTTATGCAGCCGAGGTGACAAAGACTTATACTCCAGAGCTCCCAAGTGAGCCCTCCTATAGCAAGGCAATTACTTAGCCGCTCCACAACACCAATGAATTGGCCGCTTCCACAACACCAATAGATTCGCTCCACATCACCAAGAAACCGCCAAGATTCTGAACTCCCCACACCGAGGTACAAGCCTTCAAAGAATGCCGCTTCCTTAACCGCACTGGATGTGCTCGGAGACTCCAAGGCTTCGAAACCCAAGAAAATAATTAAACTACGCATTCCTCGTGTGAAATCGAACCTGACCTCCCTACGTCACCCAAGATACCATTAGGCCAGGAGACCATTGGTGTTTTCTATTTTATTTTATTTAGAAACAGAAGGGTATCTGTATCATCGAGTGCGGAATCTATAGTATAAATCACAACTCCTTCGTGAACAGTACAATGAACAGTTTCATAACTCAAATTTCCCATTTTGCCCTCACTAAGTTGTCTCTTTCCCATTTTGCACTTTAAAAAAAAAAAAAAAAATTTGAACACGGGCTTATACTAATATTTAATATATTTAATGCACCAGACTGTATCGTTCTGTATCACTTTAAATTAGATTGTATCATACGACCGGTACATACCGATTCAATGAAATAAAAAAAAAATTAAAAGATTCTTTTAAAAAAAAACATTTTACAAATTTTGACTATAATCATAAATTTTACTCCCTCTGTCCCATAAAACATTACCCCTTTTACTATTTTGGGCGTCCCACTTTAAAGTCCCACTTTCCTAAAAAGGAAAAAAAAAATTACTATTCTCTCCACTCATTCTCTCTCCTCCCACTCACAACACTTTTCAAATTTACTATTCTCTCCACTCATTCTCTCTCCTCCCACTCACAACACATACTTTAATAACATTATTTCTTATTTTCCGTTCTCAATAGTAAAGGGGTAAAGTTCTCCGGGACGGAGGGAGTATTTTATTAAATTTATATGAAAGATGTTTTTTATTGGATTATGGAAAAAAATATGTTAAATAACTGTCAAATGTGAATATATTATAGATGATTAAAAATAAAATAAATAGTGTGGTAAATCTAGTAAGATACACCATTATATTCTGAGATCGGTACGTACCATTAGGGTGTGCAAATTGATACGCTTGCTGGTGGTACAGGATTGACAATTATGGATTAGAGTGTGTTTAGAAATGAATAAAGGGATAAAATAAAATGTTTAGATTTATTTCACTAAAATATCCTTTTACTCACCCCATTCCTTTGTGGTACCCCATCATCCAAGGAATTGATATCACGTTTATATCATTAATAACATATAATTGTTGGATCATTAATTAATATACAAATTTTTGTTACAAATAATTTATCTCCATTGAAATCGAATTTGATTTTTAGTTTTACTTAACCATAATTAACTTTTTTTTATTTCAAATATGCATAAATGGTACATAAATGCTTGGGATTATTTGAAAATTGTTTAACTTCATTTTCAACCATCCTACTTTCACCCGAGTTTCATTTTAACCATTATAATTTTTTTTTTGCGCAAAAACCACCTTACTTTGAAAAAACTCCAATCTCGACCCCAAAATTGCGAATTAGGGCAAGAATTAGTGACGAATTAGACACGAAATTTATGGTCTATGATTTTTCAAATTAGAGTGATTTTTGTGCGAAAAATAAAATATGATGGTTAGAGTATAAGTCGGATGAAAGTATTATGGTTGAAATTGAATTAAAACATTTGAATATTGTTAAAGACAAATTAATTCCATGAGATTTTTTGATATTTAGAGAAAAGATCAATGTCAAATAGGTTAAATCAATTAATAAAACCTAAATAAAAAAATTCATTTGTTGTTTTTTTTAATTATGATATTTTCCAGTTATTAAATATTTCTATGGACAAATTTAAAAAAAATAAAAAAAATAACTACATTTTGGGAACTGAGGGAAATATTAGGAATCAATGAAAGCCGTATGACGTTCCTCATGACGTTACTACTCATTAAGCCAAATTTTAAACTAATTTTAATTATGGTAATGCTAAATAATTAAAAGAAAATTGAGCGAGAAGTTCTAAAAAAATATCATAATGTCTGAAAAATTTCTCCACATTTTGTAGCCAAATATCACAAAAAAACGCGTTTTTTCTAAGCTTAGAAAAAACGCCATGTTTTTCCTCTGCGCATGGCCAATATATTAGTGTAAAGCAAAGTGCCAGAAAAGAGCGTCAGCCAAAGTGTTAGTGTAACAAAGCTGCGCGTAAAAAATATCGGATGTGAGCATAATTAAGTCGTCGTTGTATAAAGCTGTGGTTTGCGCGCATTAGTGTAACAAACAGAATACAAAGGCTGTAACAAAGTCAAGTTAGCGTAAAAAGTGTCACAGCCGCATATATATTAAGTGCTGCAGAAAAAGTGTCAGCGGTGTTATTGTCAGAATAAAGTCGGTCAAGCCAGACAAAGTTGTCAACAGAAAAGTGCCAGGTCATGTATATTAAGTGTCGCCGCTAATAAAAGAGATACTGCTAGGTCGAGTGTAGTGCTGACAGAACAGTGTCGGTGTAAGGTAAAAATGTGCAAGTATTAGTGTTATTAAAAAATGTGCAAGTATTAGTGTTATTAAGTAACAGTGTAAAAATATGCAAGTATTAGTGTTATTAAGTAACAGTGTTATTAAGTAACAGTGATAGTGGGGTCAAATTTTCATAATTAAATAAACAAACCGGGGTTAGCATGAAAGGAAGGATATTTCCGTCAATCCAATAAACAGATGATTATTGGGTCAGAAAGTCAAAGTCAGAGAATCACTTAAAAAAGGAAAGGAGAAGTGGGTATTTGTAATATTCTTTTTGGGTATATCTGTATATTGTACCGTTACGATTTGGCCCTATATATGGAGGTTAGATTCCTACGCACTAGTTTAAAGTTATTACTCTCTCCTCCGTCTCACTTCAATACTTTTTTGATCCGTTTCAAATTAAAAATTTTACTTTGCATTATTCTCAAAATGATAAATAATAAATAGTGTTTTAAACATTTATATTCTCTTCTTATCATAAAACTACAAATAAATTAATACTTACTATACTATTTTTTATCCATTTGAATCATAAAGAGTGTTTTGGACAATTATATCTCCAACCCACTTGTCATTATTCACTCATTTCTTAGTATTTTCTTAATAAGCAAGGACCCTTAAAGTGGGACGGATGTAGTACTTTATTTTTTATTTTTTCAGCTTCTATTTAAAATTATTAATGTCATTTATTTCATAAATGACAAAGAATCAATAATATTTTGAATAATATTGTAACTATACAATCTATAAATTAGAAAAAAGGAAAATCCTTATTTATCCATCTACTTTTCACCCAATTATTGTTATGGAGTGCCAAAATAAAGGGCAAGTTTTACGACTGAATGAATATGAGGTGGAAATGCTACTTGAACAGATCATCATATCAATACCCCACTCTGGCCTACACACGTGGACCAGAGAACAACCATCGTTAAATATAATGTTCCAAATTAGCTACCAAGTGGCCAAGTTGATGTTAATGATAACGTCCCCATACCTAACCAAAACAAACCCAATAGTTGGTCAGCCTTTCTTGATAAATTTTAAATTATTTATTTACGATATTTACTTGATCAAATCCATGGCTATTATGAAGTTGAGGATGATGATTTGTTAATTTCTGGCCCCACTCATATCTAATTGTGCGATTTTATTTGTTAATTTCTAGATCCATCCATTTGCAATTGTACAATTTTCTTCTCCTAACTTTAGATTAATATAACCCCCCCCCCTTGTGTCCCATAAAGTATCTCAATTTTTTTTTTTAGTTTGTTTTAAAATAATTGATGCATTTTTTTTAAAAAAGTAAATATTATCATAGTACAAATTATGTATAAATAAACAAATACTCCCTCCGTCCCACAATAATATGTAAACTTTCTATTTTGGACGTCCCACAATAATATCTAACTTTCCCAAAATGGAAAGGAATCTTTACTATTTCCTCCACTCATTCTCTCTCCTACATTATTTTAATACTCACATCACCATTATAATTTACTATTCTCTCCACTCATTCTCTCTCCTATTTTATTTTCACACTCACAACACTTTCAATATAATAATTTCTCCTTAATCCCCGTGCATTTTGCAAAAGTCCATAAAATTGTGGGAGGAGGGAGTATATATTTTAAAAATATTGACAAATCTTCTTTTTTAAAATGGTTTTTTTATTAATAATTGCCTTAGGTTATTATAAGATCTACAACAAACTGTGGATACAATTTGTATCCCCTTTACTGGGTTTGGCATAGGGTTCGAACTTAGAGCGCTTTGGTCAGTAGTAGCTGGGGAATGAAATGCTCAATTTTATTCTCCCAATTCCTTTGGCCTATTTGATTTATGTTTTTCTAAAATTTTCATTCCCCCGGAATGATCAATTCCCTCCAACGTTGAAATTTGCCATTCCTTCCATATATGGGAGAAATGGTCAATTCCTTCAGGAATGAAAAAAAATATTTTTTTTTTGATCAAAATACCCCCAAACCCAAATCACCCCTACCCCTTGCCTACCCACCCCTGCCCTACCCCCCCCCCTCAATTTTTTTTTTTAAAAGACCCCCGCCTACCCCCCCCCCCCATTCAGCCCCTGCTCTACCACCCCACCCCCACCATTTTTTTTAAAAAAGACCCCTGCCTACCCCCCCATCAAGCCTCTACCCTACCATCCCCACCTACCCCCCCCCCCCCCCCCTCTAAATTTTTTTTTTAAAAAATGACCCCTGCCTACCCCCCCCCCATCCATCCCTTGCCCTACCACCCCCACCTCCCACCTACCTAAAAAAAATTTACTCATTTCAACTATTTCCTACCTACCCCACTCAGCCCTGCCCTACCCCACCCTCACAAAATTTTTTTTTTTTTACTCATTTTGCATACCCCCTACCTCTACCTACCCCATCAAGCCCTGCCCTACCCCATCCCCACCCCCCACCCCCACGAAAAAAAATATTTTTTACTCATTTTGCATACCCCTACCTACCCCACCCCACCCACCCCGCCTCTAACCCATCCCCTCACGAATTTATTTTTACTCATTTTGCATACCCTCTACCTACCCCACCCCACTCCTGCCTACCCCACCCCCACCCCATCGGCCGCGGCCCTACCCCACCCCACCCCACCCCCCAAAAAAAAAATCTAAAAAAAGGGTAAATTGAACATTTTATATGCTTTCATTCCATTCCTATAATTTGTATTTTCAAATCAAACATGATTTGCCAAGGAATTGAATGACAATTTCATTCCATTTCGTGCCAACCAAACTGAGGTATTTGACTCGCTTTTTTTCCATTTCAATTCCTTCACGGAATTCAATTTCATCTGATTGGCCAATTCTATTCCTTCACTTTTTTCATCGACACCGTGAGTGCTAGCCCTTAAAATCTCTCTCATGTGTGCCCCTATGGGCTTTGTGGGTTTCGAACCCAATACCTCTCAAGTGGGAAAGCCTTTATCTAAACTGCAAATAACGTTTGATCGTGAGGCGTTTGGTAAAAATCTTGACAAGTTAATTATAATACTTATTATTAGAATGAGAGGTACATACAAGATTTGAAAGAAAAAAAAATTATACACATAACCATATTATTGATTAGTAATCACACATCCATCATGCTTTAATTTATGGGTCGTTTTCTCTATGCCTCTCGGGCGAGATTTAAACACATTACATGATACACCATATATAAAATACCATTTGACACCCCTAGATGGCAAAAAATTAAATTGTCATACTATTCAAAATTACAGTTAACTCTTATAACTGACATATAAGATCAGTTCACCTCTTAATATTAAAGTATAAAAGTCATTTTTTTTTCACTTTTTTCATAAAAATAAAATAAAATAATTTAATATTTTATTAATGTTGACTCTTATATTTGGTTAAATATCAATCAACTCTTATAATTGGCTTATAAAACAACTTCATCTTTTATAAGTGACTTATAAAACTAATTTGTCTTTTATATTGACTTATAAAGCAATTTTTATCAAAAAAATATATATCAAAATATTCAATAATAACAACGAATTAATCTCATAATTTACACATTACGACTCTTATAACTGAATTATAAAACCAACTTGCCTTTTATAACTTCTTCATCCCTTATAATTGACTTATAAGACAAATTTTTTTCAACAAAAAAAAATTCAATAATAACAACGAATTAATCTCATAATTTACACATTACAACTTTTATAGCTTAATCATAAGACCAAATCAGCTCTTATAAGTCCATTTTGCCTCTCATTGAAGTATAAGACCAATTTTTATTAAATGAAAAAAAAAACATAGATTAACCACAATTAACATTTCAAAATAGTCATACAAACAAAACAATCCCAAATTTGGACTCTTTATACACCAAATACACACCAGTAAATTGATTCAAAAAAATTCATACCAAATACATATCAACAATTAATTACTCTACTTGAAAGAGTAGGAAGAGCTGAGTGAGGAGATCGAAGTAAAATCATGAAATCGGATGTCATCATAGAAGATGTTGAAATATGCAGATTTGATTGCAAACGTGATAAAGAAGATCGACGGACAGGGAGGAGGTGAAAATCGAACTGATCTGAGGCAAAAAAAGGTTAGATCTGAAGGGCAGAGAGAAAAAGAGAGAAAGCGCCGAAGAAAGGAGAAGACGGCCGGATCTGAAGAGAAGACGCCGGAGAAGACGAAGATGGAGGCGTTATAGATCGGAAAAAATGATGGCGCCGAATCTGGAGCTCGTTTTCCAGATTTTGGTGGAATAGAGTGCGAGGAGGATTGGGTAGAGGTGGTGGTTCAGCGAGAAGGGAGAAAGAAGTCTGCATGGAGGATTGTCGGCGCCTAAAAAGTTGTTGGCCCCCGAAAAAAGGGGGAGGTTGGGTTAGGGTTTGGATAGAAAGAGAAACTTACTTTGTGTGTGTGTTTTTAGAGAGGGATGTAATAAAATGAAGTTGAGGGAATGGAGGAGAGGGGAGTCTAGGAATGTATGAAAAATTATAATTTCGGGTGAATAATTTATTTGAGATTTACAAAATAATTTTTATTAAAATAAAATAAAATCTGAACATGGGGCCTTTAGAAAGTTTTCCTTAATTTATTGTACAAAAGCATAAAGAAGGATGATATGGTCAATAATATGATAAGAGAGGTGTCGTATAACATTGCTCAAAGAAAATAAAAATTACACACCGTAAAAACAAAAAAAAAAAAAGTAGGAAAGAATAATCTCGTGAACATTTGTGCGTACACAGCTGCCTGAAGACCCGAAAACACGGGATTAGGCACTATGTTAATCTTTAGCACTTTCTTGATACCAATAATAGAAAACACCCCATTTGGCACTAGCCACTAGCTAGCTTTTTTCCCTAAAAAGCTCATAAAAGTTTAGAGCTAACTTTGTAGTGTATCTTTTTTATTTATTACTCCTTGCATCTTCCGCTCGTAACAAATTACTCATTTTACTATTTTTTGAGTGTTTTCTCGGTAAGTCTCACTTTTCTCCAAAAGAAAAATTTATAATGCTTCTTTATTAATAGGATCCATCTATCATACTAACAACAACTATCCACTATTCCCACTTTCTCTCTCCTACCCACTCACAACACTTACTTTTATCTTAATTTTCGTTTCAAACAGTAAATGAGTAACTTGTTAATGGACGGATACGATTTTGAACATTCATATTCACTTATTTTTGTAGAATTACAACAAAAAAAAAAAAAACACAAAACTTACTATTTCACTTTTTACTCACTAAGTCATCAATATAGTATTTTGTACAATTATATCATCAACTAATTATTTACTCATTTTTAATATCTTTATAATAAACGTGTAAATTATTGATAGGACTCTAATATGAAACAAACGGAGTACAATTAATTTAAACATTCATCGTGCTAGCTTGATTTGGCATATGAAAATGCTCATTTTTCTTGCTGCCAGAATCCAAATTCGGCCACACCCACTATTATTGATGAATGAATGGCCAAAATTAATTTTATTTTAGTGCCACTCATAATAGTCTGTCAGGGGTGGATTCAGAATTTTGAAATCGCGTGAGCTTGTTATTTAAAATATATTGTAAACAATAATAATAGTGAAAAATAATTCATATTCCCTCCGTCCCATTTCAAGCTTCACTTTTTGCCAAAATGGATGTCTCGTTAAAAGCTTCACCTTTCCTAAAATGACAAAGAATCTTTACTATTCCACCTACTAATTCTCTCTCCTATTTCACTATTATACTCACAACACTTTTCAAATTTACTATTTTCTCCACTCATTCTCTTTCCTATTTTACTTTTACACTCACAACATTTTTTTTCTTCCCACCTAATGAGGCCGCAATTATGGAGCATGAGCCGCCTCATGTACATGAGCTTTTGGTCGTTACTCACTGAAGATGTCGGTCTGGAATGATTTAAATTCAATTCTTCCAACACCATTGCGTTTTCGAAAACAACTTCACAATATTCATCTCAATCTTTCTTCCAGAAAATCCGTTCATATAAATGCACCTTCTTCAGGCTGTACGTTTTCCAAACAATGGAGCCGAAAAAACTGTGATTCCCAGTAGTTCTCCGCTTCAAAGCCAAAACCAGTAATTTGCATGTATCCAAACCATGACTGGAGATCAATAAATATATCACAAATGTGAGTCAATTATAGTTGGCAGATATATCATGATAAAAAAAGTTTGCAAATTTGAGTTTTACTTTAGCGCTTACAGAGTCAACAGGAAGATCGGTATCCAAATTTAAGGTTTCCAGATTTGGACAGCAACTGATCAAGTAGCCGAGTCCAGACACTTTGAAATACCATAACAAAATATTATGCCCTATAGATGTTGACCCGGCCCAAGATCAAATATGGTCTATACGGGCCCATACGTCCTGAGGATATCGTCAAAGTTGATTATTGTATGATTGGTCTAAGTCATGTTTTTAGTTATGGTTAAGGCCTGATTGCCGCCTAAGGCTTGATTGTCGTCATGCAGCAAGTGGCTTGTCGCATGACGGGAAGTGGATTGTCGTCATGCAGCAAGTGGCTTGTCGCATGACAGGAAGTGGATTGTCCCGTGGATTGTCGCCTATGCTAATATTCCCGCCTATGTTGACATTCCCGCATATGATGATTATGGCTTGATTCCCATGTGTATAATATTCCCGCATGTGCCTTGGTATTAATTCCCGCATGTGCCTTGTATGGTCTTCCCGCATGTGCCTTGTATGATCTTCCCGCATGTCTTTCCGCATATATTCCCGCATGTATTCCCGCATGTCTGATGTTGAGTCTTGCAGCAAGTTGATGTCTCCAGGTACGGAGCGTGCCACGTGTCAAGATTTTGGCCTTGACCTTATCCAAATGAAATCTGTTGTTAAGATTGCCCTATGTTGTATGCATGACACGTGTAAAGTAAGATAAGACAAGAATGATGGGTCTTGAGTCATATAAATTAGACATGGGCAAACCGGAACCGGAGAACCGAACCGGAATCGGAATCGGCAGAAGGCAACCGGCAACCGAAACCGCGGTTCGCGGTTCGATCTCGGTTCTCTTTCGTAAAATCGTGAACCGCTGGCGGTTTGGAACCGGAACACTGGAACCCAGGAGAACCAATGTTCTGCTGAAAATTCAAAAAAAAAATCGAATTTTGACCTTTTTTTACAGCTTTTTCAGTCAAATTTGCTCATTTTTTTACTTTTTACACCTTTTTCAGTAATTAAAAAAATAAAAAAAATCAACAATCCTTAACTTTCACCTATAAATACAAATTCACCTCATTACATTTTATTTTCACAAAACTCTCTTAACTCTCTCTTAAGTCTTTTACTCTCTCTTAACTCTCAAGCTCAAAGCCTCAAATCACTCACCAACATTCATATTTTCAGCCATTATTTCATAATCCATCCTCATTTTTCATATTTTCATCCATTTTCATAGTCATACACACCAATACACCATCATGTCTTCTTTCCTTAGAAACTTAACAAAAAAAAAAAAAACGGATAGCAAGAGCAAAAACAACCAACCTTCTTCATCTTCTCGAATACCACCACCACCACCACCAAATGATATTCCCTTTTATGATGGGGGAATGTCGGGGAGAAATCAATGGGAAAATAATGAAGATGAGGAGGTTCAAGTTGGAGACCAACAATTTCCAATACCGCCTTTCATGTCACAACAACCACAATTTGTAGGAACTCCAAGTACTGAAGAAAGTGATGCACATAACCTATCACCAGTACCACCACTAGCTGCACCAAGAGGAAGGGGTCGCGGTCTTCGTGGAGGCGATCGACAAGGTCAACCGCATGAACCTAAAATTCGTGAACCGAAGTTCCCAATTTTTATTCGTCACTTTAGGAAGGAGCTCGGAGTGGACAAACATGGTGAGGAGGTTTGAAAAGTGATATGTAACTATTGTGAAAATGTTTATACTTGGAGGGATGGCAATGGATACGACACTTATACCAAGCATGTTCGAGTTCATCATCCTATCGAATTTGGCATAGATCCAACTCAAACACAACTCCAAGGAGTTTCGACTTCTTCGATGGGCGCTTTAGGTACGTCTTCTTCTTCCACCACTACATTTCATTATAGTGAACAAAACCATAGAAGAGGTATGGCAAAATTTATTTGTGTTAAATGTCTTTCCTTTAGTTTTGCCGATGATGAATTCTATGAAGATTTTGCTAAACTCTCTCTTAACCCCGCTGCAAAAAGAATACCACGCAGAACTCTCACACGTGATATTACAAAAATAGTCGGGGAATATAAATATGGTTTAATACAAACATTTGCTAATTTATCTCAACAAGTTTCTATTTGTTCGGATATATGGAGTGATAACCGTTGTGAACATTTTTATATGGGAGTAACTTGCCATTGGATTGACAATTCTTGGACCATTCAAAAGAGATTGATTGCATATAGAGATTTTGATGATGAGCATACCGCACACAATATTGCACTGAAACTACAAAGTATTTTACAAGAATATAATTTAGTTACTAAAATTTTTTCAATGTCTTTTGATAATGCTAGCTCTAATACTGCAAGTTTACCGGAAATAATTGGTATTTGTAAATCGGTATTAGGTGAATTTTTTTTTCATATTAGATATTTTTGTCATATTTTAAATTTATGTGTGCAAGATGGTCTATTTGCTTTACAATATTCAATTATTCCTATTAAACGAGGTATACAGTTTATTATGAGAAAAAGTTCCAATCAAAGAAAATGGAGAGACTATTGCAAGGCAAATGATATCCGTCCCAAAAAAATTTCAAATGATGTTACAACTAGGTGGAATTCTACCTATAAACTTTTAGCAAATTCTTTTCTTTATAAGGAACAAATTTGCTTGTTTTTGTCTTCCGTTGGTTACAAATACACCCTATTTCCTCATCAATGGAATGCTTGTGGAAGCATGATCAAATTGTTGAAAAATTTCAAGAATGCCACTGTCATGTTATCCGGTACGTATTATCCTACTTCTAAATTAGTTGTTGATCATAGTACCATTATTTCAGGTACATTTTGTGAATTTAAAGATGATCCCATAATTGGTCCAGCCATTGTTAGCATGAAGGAAAAATGGTTGAAATATTTTGAGACAATTACAAGTATTTTTTTAATTGCAAAAATTTTAGATCCAAGGGTTAGAATGGATGGTTTGGAACAACTTCTTGCATATTACTATCTCAACTTGTTTGATGCAAATGATCCCCATTTTCCAAATATTGATCAAATATTGTCTGATGCGAAAAATGAATTTTTAAATGTTTTTAAAGAGTACAACTCAATTTATGTTGGTGCTAGTACAAGTGAGGCTCCTTCTCGTCAAACTAGCGAAACAGACAACTCTTTTTTGACTTCTTTTTATGGAAATAGAAAGCGCTCTAGAGGAAGCGGTTCTAATGCGGAATTTGAAAAATATTTGAACACGAAATTTGATTATGATGATGAGGTTGAATTTAACATTTTACATTGGTGGGCCAAGAGGGCGAGTTCTTATCCTATTGTTTCTAGGATAGCAAGAGAAATATTTGCTTCTCCCGCATCAACGGTTTCGGTTGAGCACGCTTTTAGCATTGGTGGAAATATTGCGGATCCGCAACGTGCAAATTTAACTGTTGAAAATTTAGAAAATCAAAATTTGTTGAATGATTGGGTCAAAGCGGAGAAAAGAGATCAAGAGCCAAAGTTTTCCTCATCCGATGAAGATTTCTTTGATACAACATCGGAAAGTGACGAGAACAATGACACAATCCCAATGGCCCAAATGTAAGTTGATGTAATTTATATAGTTTAATTTGTATAATTTAATTTGTTGCTTTGTTTTATTTTACATATTAGATTTTTTTTGTTTAGATTAGATTGTTATAATTTAAATAAATATTGTAAAATACTAAGAACGAGGTTAAGGCTCCTTATGTCCCCCCTTACTTATAAAAGGGAAAGGTTGGTTGTCCCCCTCATTGTAACATTTTATCAATTATTAATAAAATTTAAGGGTACCGTCCCTTTTTCTTTTATAAAATATGTTAAAATAATTTGTTTATTATTCATCTTCATCCAAATTCGTTAGAATCTTAACAGTTTTGATGGCTTAAAAGAGAAGAAAAGGAAAAGGAAGTGACCAAAGTGCACTGACCAAACTTTGGGGTTGCTTGAATTTGGCTATGGGCGATCGTCCACCTCTCTTGGGCGGTCGCCCATGTGTGCAGAGCCTTTTAAACATTGCTTGAATTTGGCTATGGGCAGTCGCCCACCTCTCTTGGGCGGTCGCCCACCTGGACAGTTTTCAAAAAAAAAAAAAAAAAGGGACAAAAAAAGAACCGGGAAACCGTGGAACCGGAACCGAAACTGGCATCAAGGAACCGGGAACCGGATTTTGGCGATTCCGTCTCGGTTCTCCCCTTCCCCGGAATCGGAACCGGCGGTTCGGAACCGGGAACCGGATGCCCATGCCTAATATAAATACCCCTCCCTCCATAAAGCTAAGGTATGTCTCAATTTAAGCTTTCTCTCTCCTCTCTCTCTCTCTCTCTAGAAATATATGATAAATTGTTATGAATAAGATTGATGATTCTCACGCCGGAGGGTTTTTAGGGGGAAAATCCCCCCACCCTAACGGTGTTTGGTCTTGTAGGTACATATTCTTTCGGACCTCGTGGAGCGTGTTTTTCCGGTCCGGACACCGTGTCTACCCCGGTCAGTTTCCTGTGCAACATTTTTCTATGTAGCATCAGTTGGTTCCGTTGACGGGACTGACTAGAGGAGCCAAAGGTATCAGATCTAGACGACAGTGGGGATAGCGGCGAGGGGAGCAGATCGGAGTTAGACGTAGTTAGCCAAAATCGGGAAGTCAGCATTTTCGTTATTCTGGGCAGAGAGGCATAGTTGGAAGCTGGTAGCTTCAATGGAAGAAATAGAAAGGGAAGAAGAGGAGGATGGACAGATCTGGAAATCACCAAACGAAGTTTAAGAGTTTCCAGTTCGCATTTTGCGTCAATAACGGAGGTAAGGGTGGGTCTGACCGTCTGAGCTGAGTCACCAGAGAAAGATAAGTGCCATTTTTTGTTTGCTGGAAACAAGGGGAAGGGAAGAGCAGAGAAAAAGATTGAAAAAGTTGAAAAAATTGAAAATGTGAACAGTAGTGAACAGTGATGAACAGTATATCGAAGACACGTGTCGATTGGGAGGGTAGCCTTATCCAACACGTGTCGATTAGTTAGCAACGTTATCTAGTACGTGTCAACTGGGTAGATCGTGGAAATTTATTTGGCATCTCGCCAATTCGGTGGAAGAGGTAGTCGAGATAGTTAAATTGCAAAAAAGAAAAGTAAATAGCAAAGAAAGATGTCGCCAAAGCGGAAATGTCGAAAATGGTGAAAATTGATGGGGGCGAGAAGAAGAGGAAACAAGAAGTCGCTAAGTTGAAATCGAAAATTTTATGGTCCAAAGTCGCAAGATTAATTGTCGCCAGAAACCAAGCTGCTGAAATTGAAAATCAGAAATGGAGATCATGAGTAAAGGGAGGAGACTTACAGTTTATCTCGCCGTAGGTCGTCGCCGCTGGGAGCAAAGCGTTGGTTGTCGCCGCTTGGTTTTGTCGCCGTTTGGGAGTGACGACGGAGCAGGGTTGAGTTTGGGCAGTTCAGAATTGCGGGAAGTTGAGGTTGAAGCCGTTTTGGGTTTTGCCGGTTCATGAATCAAAGTAGAAAGAGGTTGATTGAGGGATGTCGCCGCCGAGGTTGTTGTCGCCGCCGAGGAGGTTGTTCTCGCCGAGGTGGTTGTCGCCCGAGGTTGTTGTCGCCGGAGGTAGCTTTGGACTTGGAAGTCACCGGATCGTGAATTTCGAGAAGGAGAGAAGCGGGAAAGGTGAAGAGGGGGTGGGATCGTCGCCGGTCATCGTTTGTTGTCGCCGTTCGAATTTTTGTCGCCGAGGTATCTTGTTGTCGCCGGTAAATCGCCGCCGAGAGATCTGGAAGGTTTGAGATTGGAGAAGAAAAGTAGAAATGGAAAAGAAAGTGAAAGCTGAAAGGAAAATGAAAGAGAAAGAAAAGGGAATAAAGTGGGTTTGTTTTAAGAAAGTCAAAATTTGTTTGGCAAGTCAAATCTGGTGGGCTGGAAATTAGAAAAGGAATGAAAATTTAGAAGGAAATATAAATGGGAAGAGAAAGCAGTACAGGTAGTGGGCCATTGAATGGCGTAAAGTTGATTGGCAGTAGGGAACCCACCGTAGAGTGAGAGGGATTAAGTTACAGGTCAACATTGTTTTCCTCCGTTTAAGTATTTGAGCGGCAGTTAAAGTCTCCATTAAATTTTTAACGGAATTCATCAAAAGTATCGTTAGCCTCCATCAAGTAATTGTTGCCCATTTGTTGCGGCCAAGCGAGGATGTCGCCATCTGATTAGTCGCCGTTTGGTAGGTCGCCGGGAAGAAAGATTGTCGCCGGCCAAATAAGTCAGGTCCACTCTTTCCTTTTTCCAATTGTCGCCATTTTTGATAAAATTAGAAATTGGATGCGTTTTTCCTTCTTGGTTTAAGTATAAGGCAGGAGGAAAGATGGAATAAGCTAAGTCAAAAGGAGGTTGATTTTCAACCACAAATTGTAAATAAGGGGAGAGGGCAAGCACATGAAAATATGATAAAGCTCGGGTTGCTGAAAGGGTGGGCACGCATCCCGAACTGCTTATGTGCCAAAGTTGATAAAGCTGCGACAAAGATGATAAGGCTTGAGTTGCTGATATGATGTTGTTGATATGATGGGCTCGCATCCCTAACTGTCTGAGAATGGGCTCGCATCCCTAACTGTCTGAGTATGGGCTCGCATCCCTAACTGTCTGAGAATGGGCTCGCATCCCTAACTGTCTGAGAATGGGCTCGCATCCCTAACTGTCTGAGAGATGGGCTTGCATCCCTAACTGTCTGAGAATGGGGCATCCCTAACTGTCTGAGTATGGGCTCGCATCCCTAACTGTCTGAGAGATTGGCTCGCATCCCTAACTGTCTGAGATATGGGAAGTTGACTCGATGTGATAAGTTATATTTTGTTATGTATGCTAGTTTACTCCTCAGATCGATCATGAATAATCGAGCTAAGGAGTCGGGGGCTTCTGATATACCATAACAAAATATTATGCTATGCCCTATAGATGTTGACCCGGCCCAAGACCAAATATGGTCTATACGGGCCCATACGTCGTGAGGATATCGTGAAAGTTGATTATTGTATGATTGGTCTAAGTCATGTTTTTAGTTATGGTTAAGGCCTGATTCTCGCCTAAGGCTTGATTGTCGTCATGCAGCAAGTGGTATGTCGCATGATAGGAAGTGGATTGTCGTCATGCAGCAAGTGGCTTGTCGCATGACGTGAAGTGGATTGTCGTCATGCAGCAAGTGGCTTGTCGCATGACAGGAAGTGGATTGTCGTCATGCAGCAAGTGGCTTGTCGCATGACAGGAAGTGGATTGTCGTCATGCAGCAAGTGGCTTGTCGCATGACGGGAAGTGGATTGTCGTCATGCAGCAAGTGGCTTGTCGCATGACAGGAAGTGGATTGTCGTCATGCAGCAAGTGGCTTGTCGCATGACAGGAAGTGGATTGTCCCATGGATTGTCGCCTATGCTAATATTCCCGCCTATGCTAATATTCCCGCCTATGTTGACATTCCCGCATATGATGATTATGGCTTGATTCCCATGTGTATAATATTCCCGCATGTGCCTTGGTATTAATTCCCGCATGTGCCTTGTATGGTCTTCCTGCATGTCTTCCCGCATGTGCCTTGTATGGTCTTCCCGCATGTCTTCTCGCATGTATTCCCGCATGTCTTCCCGCATGTCTGATGTTGAGTCTTGCAGCAAGTTGATGTCTCCAGGTATGGAGCATGCCACGTGTCAAGATTTTGGCCTTGACCTTATCCAAATGAAATCTGTTGTTAAGATTGCCCTATGTTGTATGCATGACACGTGTAAAAGAAGATAAGACAAGAATGATGGGTCTTGAGTCATATAAATACCCCCTCCCTCCATAAAGCTAAGGTATGTCTCAATTTAAGCTTTCTCTCTCCTCTCACTCTTTAGAAATATATGATAAATTGTTATGAATAAGATTGATGATTCTCACGCCGGAGGATTTTTGGGGGGAAAAGCCCCCCACCCTAATGGTGTTTGGTCTTGTAGGTACCATATTATTTCGGACCTCGTGGAGCGTGTTTTTCCGGTCCGGCCACCGTTGCTACCCCGGTCAGTTTCCTGTGCAACATTTTTCTTCTATTTAGCATCACACTTCTTGTTTGAACATATACATTTTTAATCTCAAATTCTTGAGATTCTGAAATTCTTGTGGCAACTGTATCGTAAGAATGTCCCTTAGAACCTGCTTAATAAAAAAAATTGAACAGTATAAACTGAGATACGAACATGGGCTTGCTCGAGTTGGGCCCAAATGGATTGGGCCATAAACATAATCCAATACACAAGTGTCAGGGCCGAGGAACTTCTTCCTCGTATGCCGAGGAGCATCCATCTCGACCTTATATCTTCATACTTGGTCCATCGTACTCCGAGATATCACAAGTGACGAGGAGAGAAAAGTTCTTACCTCGGCATATCATCAAGTGACGAGGAGAGAAAAGTTCTTACCTCGGCATATCATCAAGTGACGAGGAGACAGAATCATTCACCCCGGCATCTTCACATGCCGGCCAATCATCAAATGACGAGGAGGCAAAATCATGCATCTCGACTTATATACAAATGCCGAGATAAAACATTCTTGCTCCTCGTCGTTACGGCTAGCAGATTACACAGTCCTTATCAAACAAGGATTCTACAGTCGTGATCCAATCAGGATTACAATTACCAACACCAATTCAAGTCAAACAATGACTCCTTAACAGATATAATTCTCTTAGGATTATATCTTATCTCTTTACAAGTTCACTTCAACATGGATTCTATCAATCCATCCCTATAAATACAAGCCCTATGGCTCATTATTTGGTACGTTACTTTTTACAATACAGAAACTCTGTCAATTTAGTTTCTTACATACAAACAATGAACTTACTCTCACGCCGGAGGGCCTTTAGCCGGATCCGCCCCGGCTTAGTTTACGTGTTTTCTCTTATTTTCAGGCCTTGCAATCTACGGAGCATCCGAACGCTTGGATTTGGGCTGATTTGACGATTTTGGCATCATCAATTGGTTCCATTGCCGGGAAATCGATTCAAACACCCTTTGTTTGACCTGGAAAAATCTCGCTGAAAGCCTGTTGATCGCCGGAAATTTTCTAGTTTTGAATGGAAATTTCTGGTCCGTTTTAGCTCGTTTTTTGATTCGGTCGAAATCTGCAAATTTCAGCCGGAATTTGCCCAGATTTTGTTGAAATCGTTTTAGCGTGGAATTTTGCCCCAATTTTGGCCGGAAAATTTGGTGTAGGAAAAATCGCAATTTAAAGTTTATTGTTGGCGGTCAAGATTTGCCCTAATTTTGGCCGAAAATTTGGATCTATTTGAAATTTGCACTTTTGGTAATTTGTTGTTGATTTACAATGGACGGACAATTTACAAGTGTCACAGCTGAGGAGCAAACCCAAGTGAATGGGGTTAACCAGAATGCCGAGGAACTACCGCCTCCTCCTCCTCTACCTCAGCCAGACGCCCCTCCTCCCCTCGCCATGACCCTTCGTTCCATGGGTCAGGCGAATGCCGAGGGAGAGGGAGCTAACCTTCCTCGTCCTACTCGCCCTCGTCAGAAACGAGTGGGAAGGAAGATGACAAAGAAAGCCGATGACGGCCAAGCGGAAGCCACTCAGACCGTGGACCGATGTACTTTATTACATAAGCAAATGGAGACATTGCAAAGGATGTATGAGATACAAGCTGCCCTTTTGCAATTAGATCCTGATAATTCCATGGCTGAGTTCATGCTGCCGTCAATGGGAAACTCTCGTGGAAGGGAGCAAGGTGAGCGACGAGCTCCTCCCCTCGAACCCGCTGAACCACCAAAGCAAGCACTCCAAGAACCTACCCGTCCTCGGCATGACAGTAAGAAGAAGGATCAGGTGGTTGACCTGAGAAGCCAGTTAACTCCCAGGGAAGAGGAAGTGAACTCACGGGACCTAAGGACAAGGCTCAGTCTGAACAAGCGAATGTCACCACCTCGTCTTGTCATGGCTCCCCGTCGTCCCGGATCACCTCGTCCTTGTCGAGCTCGCCCTGATTATCCTCGTCCTCGAAGAGACTCTCTACGACCTCGTCCTCGTCAATTCATTAGACCAAGGACCCCGGAACCATATAAAATGATACTTGGTGGCCAAGACTTGGAACCAAGGCATGATAAGGCACCATCCAAACGGGACAGCCACCGACACGACGTAGAACACAGTAGGGTGAATGGTCGCCCCAAGGACAAATCAACCCGTAGCTCCCAACGAAGCACCCGCTCTAGCAGTGACAAGGGAGTGGAAACCAAACAATGGGAGCTGTTGAAACAAAGACTTGATCACATGGAGATGGGAAAGAAATTTGACGACGATGACTTTGACTGGGCAACTCGTCCGTTCTCCATGAGGATAACAGCAGTACCACCTAATCCTCACTTTAAGGTTCCAAATTTTGAAAAATATAACGGAACCACTGACGCAAAGGACCATGTGCAAAGTTTTGAATAAACCATGAACCTCCTCACTGTAGCTGATGACATGCTTTGCAAAGCTTTCGCGAGCACCTTCTCCGAATGTACTCGACCTGGTTCCGCGAACCGAAAAAGGTTGCATCGATACCGGAGAGAGGCATGAGGAGAATGTTTCTAAACCACTTTGTCACTGCCGGTAGGAGAAAGATGAGATTGACCGACCTTGCCAATATCGAGCAAGGAAAGGGAGAGACCACCCTCGCTACTACAACCGGTTCGAAAAATGGCACTGTGTCGAAGAGAGCCTCACTGATAGGGAGGTCATTGTTTGTTTCAACTCTGGATTGAAATCTGGTCCCCTCATCTATGAACTCTCCGCCCGGGAACCTAAGTCCAAGTCCGAATTATACCATGTGGCATACGCCATTGCATCCGCCCTGGATTAAAATCTGGAGAGGCATGTGGAAGAGGTAGTCATCAATCCTGACTATCCTGAACAAAAAGTCAAACTCGGGGGCCAACTATCTCCAGAAGAGAAAGAAAAAATCATCTCCCTCTTGTAAAACAGTCTCGACATCTTTGCTTGGAGAGTCGAAGACATGAGAGGGATCAATGAAGAAGTAGCCCTCCACCGCCTGGAAGTTGATCCTTTGGTAAAGACTATCTCCCTGACAAGGAGAAACTTTGCGAGGGACAAGGAGGAATCTATTAAAGAAGAGGTGCAGAAATTACTTAGCGCCAGAATTATACGTGAAGTCAAGTACCCCGTTTGGTTGGCTAATGTCGTAATGGTGAAGAAGCAAAATGGGAAGTGGCGTATGTGTATAGACTTCACTGATTTGAACAAGGCTTGCCCCAAGGATAGCTATACTCTCCCCAGAATTGACAAGTTGGTTGACTCCATTGCTGGACACCAAACTCTCAGCTTCCTAGATGCCTATTCAGGCTATCATCAGATAAAAATGGCGGAAGAGGACATCGAGAAGACGGCCTTCCAAACACCTGGGGAAAATTATTGCTACATTATGATGCCTTTTGGGCTCAAGAACGCGGGTGCCACGTACCAACGAATGGTGAACCAAGTATTTGAAGCACAAATAGGTCGCAACATGGAAGCCTATATTGATGACATGGTCATAAAGACCAAGGAGGGCAGTCACGCTCCTGACCTGGAAGAGACAATTAACAACCTCCGAGCTAATAACATGAAGCTGAATCCAAGCAAGTGTGTATTTGGAGTAACGGCGGGAAAGTTCCTAGGCTTCATGGTATCTCAAAGGGGAATAGAGGCCAACCCTGAAAAAATTAAGGCGCTCATCGACATGAAGGAACCTACCACCATCAAGGAGGTCCAAAGACTTAATGGAAGAATAGCAGCACTTGGAAGATTCATCGCCAAATCCGCCGAAAAGTCACTGCCTTTCTTCAAGGTATTGAAGGGTACCAAGAGCTTCTCCTGGACTCCCGAATGCTCTGGAGCGTTCCTCCGGTTGAAGGAGTACTTGGGTTCCCCTCCCTTGCTCAGCAGTCCGACTACCGGTGAGATGCTGTATGTCTTCCTAGCTGCCACTGATCATGCTGTCGCAGCTGTCCTAGTTCGGAATGACGAAGGAATTCAGAAGCCCATCTACTATGTCTCTAAGGCACTGTCTGACGTGGAAAGCAGATACTTTAATGTGGAGAAGATAGCGTACGCGCTAGTCATTGCATCGAGGAAATTGCGTGCCTATTTTTCTGCACATCCTATCACTGTATACACAAATGAACCACTGAAGAAGATATTACATAAGTTGGATGGCTCCGGACGGCTCCTTAATTGTTCCATCGCTCTTACTGAGTTTGATATTACCTACCAACCAAGGAAGACCCTCCTGGCACAGCCTTTGGTTGACTTCATGGTTGAGACTGCCTTCATGGGTGAGCACCTCCCCACTTCCCGCAAGCAAAACGCTACGGGAGAAGAAAAGTCTCCCATCGAACACTGTTGGATCCTGTATACGGACGGATCAGCTACAAAGGAAAGAAGTGGAGCTGGAGTTGTACTAGCAAGCCCGGAAGGAGAGTACACCATGCAAGACGCCATCCGTTTCAAGTTCCCTGCCTCCAACAATCAAGCGGAATATGAAGCTCTAATATTTGGTATTGAGTTGGCCTCCTTCTACGGAGCAACTAAGGTGGCAGCTTTCTGTGACTCCCAACTCGTTGTCAAACAAGTAAAGGGAGAGTATAACTCCCAAGACCCCACCCTTGTGAGCACCCCAACCCGGGACCTAACACGTGTCCCGAGCTAAGGGAGCTCAAACTAAGAAAATCCATCTGAATTTTTAAAACATTTATTGCCTTTAAAAGAGTACCACTTTTCAAACTTCTAAATAAAAATCAATTGATAATATCCCTACTTAAAGGAAATCCAGCTACAACTTTAATAAACCGAAATCTGATCAATTACATTGGAAACCTTAATTAATATTTGTTTAACAAAAGGGTTTTCCATACAAATTATAAAAGAGGAATACTTAACCAATACTCCTAACAACCCACTCCTATACTTAACTTGTCAAGCCCCAAAAGCAAAAGTCCACAATGATATCCCCGGCCTCACTGGTTCGGTTCACCTGCCTCGGGATCTAAAACAGTAAAGGGAGAGGGGTGAGAATAAATCTCAATGAGCTATTATGATATGCAGCAAGATGCCAAACAAAGTGCAACACATAGCATGGTAGCACATAACACATTATGAAAGCGGTAAACACCTTACGTTACCTCATTTTACCTTTTCCCCGTCTGAAAAATAAGTCGTACAACGTGGGAGTAAAACTCCACTCTTTGGTGAATTGCCTCCAGCACATTCACCTCTTATAGGACTCATACCCCAGACCATCCATATAAGAAAGGATACCTATATTAGAATATCCCAAAAATAATATCGTCCCTCCTTACAACGGCCGCAACAGATCCGTAAAGCTATGGGTCAATACAAATGTTGAAGATCCCCTCACCCCGCTGGGCCACAGAGAGTAGGGAAGGGTCACCGGTATGATGTACCTTCAATCACTTATAGAACAAATCCATAATTGATTGGCATCCATCATACCCACCCGAACATAAATACGCTCAAGCACATGATAGTTACTTGAGATAAATCCACAAAACGGGATAACAACATGATAACATGGTAATGTATACTCATGCCAATCAATACCATAATGCAACATTTAAGTAATACACTATGCATAGTATCATCAATAAATATGAATGATAACAAATAAATCCACAATCGGGATAACCATACAACCACATAACACATAACCCACACAATGGGATGCCATATAACACTTGCCAAATAGTCCATACTTAGGATATTTAGGGAACCATATAATCAATAATTCCACAACTTAGAATAACAATGCTACAATGTGATACATACCCATTACCAATTAACCCAATAGTGAAACTTATAGCTTCTACACTACTGCAAACCACTCACCAATGATAGGGAGTAAGTAAGGCCACTATGTATCATAAACCATTTCTACATATTCATTATACAACCTCGAATAACCTCAATAAAAGTTCAAGATCTATTCCCCAAGTTGAAACTATTTTAGTGAAGTTACAAATCAAACCTATCAACCATTTTCGGGACAATAATTAAACTACTTCCACAATTCCATTTTGATCCCTTAAGATGTCATTGTATAGCCAAAGTATTCTACTTTAATCTAGGTTAAAGAGATTTCATTTTGGTTCCAGTTTGATTTGATTTAAACAAATTTAGAAATTGATGCAAAGTAACCGTGCCAGGTGGCACGACTGTGCCCTGTGGCACGACTCGTGCCCATTTAACCTTCCTCGCATTCCAGTGGTCCCCCCAACCAAAGCACGACTTCCCTTAAATCTTGGTCACGACTCGTCCCCATCCAAGGCACGACTCGTGCCACTGTGGCACGACTCGTGCCCCGAGCCCGCAATTCAAAATGTAATAAAATCCTTCAACAACCCAAACCAAAATTGTTCCAAACTAGTTTTCCTTTGTTTGTGAACCTGTAAGGACTTCCTAAACTTCATACACATTATATTAATTCATTTAAACCCCAAGATAACCTAAACCCAAATCATTTACCACTTGATTTCCAACCCATTTCATAATCAATTCAAGTCAACTTCCATAACCACTACATTCCTTTAAATCATTAACCCGTTTCTTTACTTCAAGAAGACTTCCAAAACATATAACAACAATTACAACATCAAGGACAACAATAGATAGTTCATGAGTACATAAATGAAAAGAGGTCATAACAACTCACCTAGGATTTTCGATGGGAGGTTGATCTTTCTAGCTAGATGAATTTCCCAAGATGATCCAACTTCAAAACTATCCTTAGACTTGAAAATGGTGGAAGAATGCCTCGATTCAAGCTTGGGAGGAGGGCTTCAATGGAGGTTCTCTAACTTTCTCTAGGATGAAGAAGGAAGAATGAAGAAGAAGGAAGGAATGTAAGGAGGATAATGGAGAGGGACAATGGAGGAGGGGGCCGGATGAGGGAGTATGGGGGAGGGCACTGGAGGCCTAGGAAGAGAATAAGAGTTTGGCCCCTCCCCTTCAAATAAAGGAAGCCCCACCAACAAATTAAAATAAATCATTTATTAATCAAAGCCTTCCCAATTTAAAATAAATTGACTCCTTTAATAATTAAAGACTTCCCACATTTAATTTAAACCCTCCCTTCAAATTCATTATTCCACACATTTTAACTTCATCATACACATTATTTATTTTCTATTTTTATTTTCCTTTAAGGTGCTTTATGTACTTTCTCTAGCAATCCTAAGGTTCTAAAAAAAATCATTCCAACCATCTTATCATAAAATAAGAAATTAAGACATATTTGATCACATAAAGATAACATAAATACTAAAAGCATATAATATAATATTTAAAATTAGTGCCTAGGGTCAGTCGTTACACTCACTCCCCCTTAAAGAAAATTCGTCCCGAATTTGATTGTCACTTACCCTAAGGTTCAAACTAGCAAAGGTTACCTTTTCACAATTTCCAACTTAATATTCCCAATTAGATTTCTCAATGGCATGACTCTACTATATCTTCCCATAACCCGAGTACTCTAGGACTTCAATTCTCAATTAGTCTCTTCACTTCTATGATTCTTCCCAAGATTTCTAATTTCATTAATAATACGATTTTACGACGCAACACCCCAAGAATACCATACAATTACTACTACCCGAATTTCCACGACCTAAAGAAAGTACAATTAAATAAAAGTATTACAACTTAAGTTACCAAATACATTACGACATTACATTTAAAACTTCCAACGCTCAATAAGCTACTCTAAGTCGGTCTATAAGTCAAATCATAATCTTTTCTAGAACTTCAATTGGATTAACAAACTTTGGCGCTAAATTACCTTAGGCCTAACTTTACTAATTCCATCCCAATAAATTGGAGATCGATAATACCTTCCTGAACCAAGATTCATACGGTTTCATCTCAATGCTAGAATGATACCTGCTATTCACGCAAACTCGCTAAGGTTAATTAAACTTCTCAAGTTGAAGGGAAATCTGTCACACAAACATAACCTATTCTTCCAGAATTTGGATAGTCTTCAAACTTCTTCCTTTCGGCTAACTAAATCCTTCAACTCTTAGGATCTAACTCCACCCCAAAAGGGTGCTTCAAAAGATAAGATTCCATTTAAATCACACAACCAATTGTAACCATTCTCGATAAGTGATAAGAAAATTCCGCTCTATATAAATTAATTTCCTCGAACATACGCTATCACCTTCCCATTTTGCACAACACTACACCTTGATCTTCCGGTAATACATACTTAAGACTTCACAAGATCCTCACATCCACTAGGTAAGGTAAGGATCGGGTCCAAAGCCAACCTATTTTCCATCATTAACAATATGATTCATCCTTATTACATCCTACATTATTTATACGTCCTTTAGAGTCAACTAAAGCAACGACTCTACAATTCTTAAGAATTCCTTAAATTCCTTCGGTAACACTTGTCAACTTAAAGATCACTGACTCAATCCTCACAAGATCCTATGGTAACATCCGAGTTTAAGACTATAGAACCCAAAATTTGAAATTCTCTCGAGCCAACTCATACTAACCAAACTTTGTACGTAGGAACTCCTCACAAGGAATCACTAACCCAACTCTCAAATGATCTTCCCGAAACTTAAATTAACAAGGAGATCATCAATTCTAATTACCCTAAAGCCATCAAAATAAGGATTACAACTCGCTTATCCTACTCGTAACGAACACATGAAATATACTGACGGGAGCACATTTACCATTTACTCGCAACTATCACATAAAATTTTTGAAAAGACTCCTTATGCAAGTCTAACATATACCAATTACCTTCCACATCTTATTGCAAAAGCTTCACCTTAAATACCCATATATAACAAGAATTTCACATTAAGGTTTACCTATATCAAATACCGATATAAGCAATTTAGGCATGGAAAAAGGAGACTCACTTATTATGATAGTCTACCAATACACAACAACTACTTAACCCTCCAGGTCAAGTATAACTCAAAATCATAAATTAGTAATCGTACCAAACTAACTGGCAATACATGCTCAGTCATAACCACATCACCATCGTGGTAAACCAAAGAAGGTTCGAGGTATTCTCTCATAAGAGCGTAATCCTCTAACAATAAAACAAATTCTCAAACAATGTATGTCATATATAAGCAAAATGTGATGCTAAACATAAATGATATGCAACAGATCTATAAAATATGACCCCTAACTTTGAGACAGGAATATACCTCTAGCGACCTCTCGAGGGATCTATCTCTCCCCGAACCCGAAACACCTACTCGACCATAGACCTTCTCTCTCGGCTCCCCTTCGCTATCTCTTTTGGTACCACCTCTTTGTCGTCCACCTTGCCGACCGCCGCCCGAAGCTCGCTCCTGCCGAAACCTCGGGCAATTCCTCCTAAAATGCCCCATCTCTCCACACTTAATACACTTACCTTGCTTACTCCAACAATGATCTTCTATGCCCAATCCTCTTGCAAAATTTACAATTCATCCCATACCGTTTGGGTTTTGCCTAGACGAAGAAGCTACCATGAGTTCCTCTCTCATACTCCCCGAAGTTAAAGCACTTGGCCGTCCTCTAGTGACCTGGATTCTTGTCCTAGATACTTTGGCTTGTTTCTAATCCCACTTCCGACCTTCCACTATTTTCCTCAATGTCCTTCTCGACCTTATATGCTCTATCTAAGTGTCAGTTCTGATAATTGATGAAACTATCAATCCATAATTCCTTCCTAAATTCACTCCTCAAACCTCGTTACAAACTTCGAACCCTTTTCACTTCATGCAATACCAATTGAGGGCAACACTTAGCTAATTCCTCAAACCGGACCGAATACTGATTTACCGTCATGTTCCCTTGTTTTAGTCTTAAGAATTCAATCTCCTTCTTATCCCTTGTAACCATCGAAACGAAATAATCCTCGAACTGTTTGGTGAAATTATCCCAAGTCTGGGGCGTATGGTCCCGCTCCCAACTTCCCTTCACGATCCGCCACCACCGATCACTGGACCTTCCAAATTTGAAAACGGCATACCTAACTTTCTCTTCGTTGCGACTTTCTATAACCTTGAAAATCTTATTCATTTCTGTTAACCAATTTTCTGCCTTTAACGGATTCGGATATCCATTAAAACTCGATGGGTTCATCTTCACAAACCTTTCCCATCCATCACTTTGACATTCCTCAGGCTGAATCGGAACTGATCCTCTAGTCTCCATATCCTGTACAAACTTCCTGAATAATCTCATCATCTCTTCATCCTGAATTCCACCTATACCCAAATCTTCTTTAATTTCTAGAACTTTCCGCTGATCATCCTTGCTTCCGGCCATTAGAACGAACTCCTGCATAAAACACTCCTACACAATTTCCACACATTCCCCCTTAGTTTAGACATCTACCCTCGACCTCTAAACTAAGCTCGATATTAACCGTGAGCACCCCAACCCGGGACCTAACACGTGTCCCGAGCTAAGGGAGCTCAAACTAAGAAAATCCATCTGAATTTTTAAAACATTTATTGCCTTTAAAAGAGTACCACTTTTCAAACTTCTAAATAAAAATCAATTGATAATATCCCTACTTAAAGGAAATCCAGCTACAACTTTAATAAACCGAAATCTGATCAATTACATTGGAAACCTTAATTAATATTTGTTTAACAAAAGGGTTTTCCATACAAATTATAAAAGAGGAATACTTAACCAATACTCCTAACAACCCACTCCTATACTTAACTTGTCAAGCCCCAAAAGCAAAAGTCCACAATGATATCCCCGGCCTCACCGGTTCGGCTTCAATTGCCTCTGGATCTAAAACAAGAAAGGGAGAGGGGTGAGAATAAATCTCAATGAGCTATTATGATATGCAACAAGATGCCAAACAAAGTGCAACACATAGCATGGTAGCACATAACACATTATGAAAGCGGTAAACACCTTACGTTACCTCATTTTACCTTTTCCCCGTCTGAAAAATAAGTCGTACAACGTGGGAGTAAAACTCCACTCTTTGGTGAATTGCCTCCAAAGACATTCACCTCTTATA
The DNA here is from genome assembly GCA_022495995.1 of Adenophora triphylla var. japonica. NCBI lineage: Eukaryota > Viridiplantae > Streptophyta > Magnoliopsida > Asterales > Campanulaceae > Adenophora > Adenophora triphylla. The sequence goes on from JAFEMH010000089.1 coordinate 841,874, forward strand.
GGACTCATACCCTGCACCATCCATATAAGAAAGGATACCTATATTAGAATATCCCAAAATAATATCGTCCCTCCTTACAACGGCCGCAACGAGATCCGTAAAGCCATGGGTCAATACAGCCGTTAGCATACCCCCACCCCGTGGCCACAGAGTAGGGAAGGGTCACCGGTATGATGTACCTTCAATCACTTATAGAACAAATCCATAATTGATTGGCATCCATCATACCCACCCGAACATAAATACGCTCAAGCACATGATAGTTACTTGAGATAAATCCACAAAACGGGATAACAACATGATAACATGGTAATGTATACTCATGCCAATCAATACCATAATGCAACATTTAAGTAATACACTATGCATAGTATCATCAATAAATATGAATGATAACAAATAAATCCACAATCGGGATAACCATACAACCACATAACACATAACCCACACAATGGGATGCCATATAACACTTGCCAAATAGTCCATACTTAGGATATTTAGGGAACCATATAATCAATAATTCCACAACTTAGAATAACAATGCTACAATGTGATACATACCCATTACCAATTAACCCAATAGTGAAACTTATAGCTTCTACACTACTGCAAACCACTCACCAATGATAGGGAGTAAGTAAGGCCACTATGTATCATAAACCATTTCTACATATTCATTATACAACCTCGAATAACCTCAATAAAAGTTCAAGATCTATTCCCCAAGTTGAAACTATTTTAGTGAAGTTACAAATCAAACCTATCAACCATTTTCGGGACAATAATTAAACTACTTCCACAATTCCATTTTGATCCCTTAAGATGTCATCAGATAGCCAAAGTATTCTACTTTAATCTAGGTTAAAGAGATTTCATTTTGGTTCCAGCTGATTTGATTTAAACAAATTAGAAATTGATGCAAAGTAACTGTGCCGTGGCACGACTCGTGCCCCGTGGCACGACTCGTGCCCATTTAACCTTCCTCGATCTCCAAATAGCCCCCCAACCAAAGACGACTTCCCTTAAATCTTGGTCACGACTCGTCCCCATCCAAGGCACGACTGCGCTACGTGGCACGACTCGTGCCCCGAGCCTGCAATTCAAAACAGAATAAAATCCTTCAACAACCCAAACCAAAATTGTTCCAAACTAGTTTTCCTTTGTTTGTGAACCTAGAAGGACTTCCTAAACTTCATACACATTATATTAATTCATTTAAACCCCAAGATAACCTAAACCCAAATCATTTACCACTTGATTTCCAACCCATTTCATAATCAATTCAAGTCAACTTCCATAACCACTACATTCCTTTAAATCATTAACCCGTTTCTTTACTTCAAGAAGACTTCCAAAACATATAACAACAATTACAACATCAAGGACAACAATAGATAGTTCATGAGTACATAAATGAAAAGAGGTCATAACAACTCACCTAGGATTTTCGATGGGAGGTTGATCTTTCTAGCTAGATGAATTTCCCAAGATGATCCAACTTCAAAACTATCCTTAGACTTGAAAATGGTGGAAGAATGCCTTGGATTCAAGCTTGGGAGGAGGGCTTCAATGGAGGTTCTCTAACTTTCTCTAGGATGAAGAAGGAAGAATGAAGGAGAAGGAAGGAATGTAAGGAGGATAATGGAGAGGGGACAATGGAGGAGGGGGGCCGGATGAGGGAGTATGGGGGGGAGGGCACTTGGAGGCCTAGGAAGAGAATAAGAGTTTGGCCCCTCCCCCTTCAAATAAAGGAAGCCCCACCAACAAATTAAAATAAATCATTTATTAATCAAAGCCTTCCCAATTTAAAATAAATTGACTCCTTTAATAATTAAAGACTTCCCACATTTAATTTAAACCCTCCCTTCAAATTCATTATTCCACACATTTTAACTTCATCATACACATTATTTATTTTCTATTTTTATTTTCCTTTAAGGTGCTTTATGTACTTTCTCTAGCAATCCTAAGGTTCTAAAAAAAATCATTCCAACCATCTTATCATAAAATAAGAAATTAAGACATATTTGATCACATAAAGATAACATAAATACTAAAAGCATATAATATAATATTTAAAATTAGTGCCTAGGGTTGGGGTCGTTACAACCCTTGCCAAGTATAGAGACCTTGTCCTAGACATGACAAAGAAGATGGAATTTTTCGAACTCAAGCAGATAGGCAGGGAAGACAACCAAGTCGCAGACGTTCTATCTAAACTAGCAACCATGGATGTGTCTACATCTAAGACCAGTCCATATGTAGTTTATGCTGAGGAACCTGCGTATGAAAGACTAGAAGTCATGCTCCTAGACGGAGAAGAGAGATGCTGGATCGATGACTATATTGAGTACATTGAGAAGGAGAAACTCCCAGAAGATGAAGCTCAAGCTAAACTTATCAAGAAGAGGTCCCCAAGGTTCGTGGTAATGAGCGGAGTCCTCTACCGAAGATCTTTCATGAAGCCCCTACTAAGGTGTGTCTATCCCAAGGAAATCGAGAACCTCTTGGCAGAAGTACATGAAGGTGTTTGCGGCGGACACTCGGGGGCCAAAACCTTAGCTGACAAGATCATATCGCTAGGTTACTATTGGCCAAGCCTAAGGGAGGACGCGCACACCTATGTTAGAAAATGTGATAAATGCCAAAGATTCTCTGACATTCCTAGACTACCAGCAGTTGAGCAAACACTTGTGATACCTACCTGGCCATTTGATATGTGGGGATCGACATCATCGGACCCTTCCCTCCCGTCCGTGGTAATTGCAAGTACGTCATAGTAGCTGTTGATTATTTCTCCAAGTGGATAGAAGAAAAAGCATTGACCAAGATAACGGAAGAGAACGTAATCAACTTTGTCCACGACAACATCTGGTGCAGATTTGGCCTTCCACATACACTACCAGAAAAAGGTCATTTAGCGACGGAAATTTTCGCCGCTAAAATTATATTTCCGTCGCTAAAATAAATCACCGACGGAAAAATTCCGTCGGTGGTCCGCCGGCTACCACTGCCATGTCAGTGCTCCGAAGCGGGTCAATTTCCGCCGCTATTTTTTTCTTTTACCGACGGAAATTAATTCCGCCGGTGAATTAATGGTTTCAAATGACGGAAAATTCCGCTATATTAATTTAATTTAATTAAATTTTCATTTCAGCGGCGGAAATTTTCGTCGCTGTAATAAAAATTAATTTAATTAAATTAATTTCATGGCGGAAATTTCCGTCCTTGTAATAAAATTTAAATTAAAATTAAATTATTTCAGCGGAATTTACCGTCGCTGAAATTATTTAATTTTAATTTAAATTTTATTACAGACGGAAATTTCCGCCGCCGAAATTAAAAATTAAATAAAAATTAAATGATTATAGCGGCGGAAATTCCGTCGAAATTAATTTATTTAATTAATTTTAATTTCAAGATTAATTTTAGCCGACGGAAAATTCCGTCGCCGATTCTGGAAATAAATTTAAAAAAATAATTTAAAATATCAATAAACCAAAATTTTTGTACCGATATAACATTTCAATTTATAAAACTAAAACTATAAAAACTAAAATTCAAATATCGGCGTACTCAAATAAAAACTAAATACCACCGTACCAATTCGGGAGGGGGAGGGGGAGAGGGGAGAGGGGGAGGGGAGAGGGGGAGGGGGAGAGGGGGAGAGGGGGAGGGGGAGAGGGAGGGGGAGAGGGGTGGAGCGGGGAGAGGCGGGAGGGGCTCCCGCGGGTATCAAATGTCTCAAATGATTACAAACAAGTATAAATTAATACAAAAATGTCTAAAAATGTCTAAAAATGTCCGCAATCAACCTTTGGGAGGCGGAAATTACCCCTGGAGTCCTGGCCGAGATGAGCCATCAACAGCCGCCAATTGTCTTTGAAGTCTCGCATGCCGTCTCGAATCTCTCGCATGACGTCGATCGTTCTCCTCCCCGCATCTGCGCTCGAATCGCCAAAGCATCCGCAAGCTTTGCCCGCTCGCGTTTCTCCTCCTCCAACGCAGCCTCCAGAGTGTCGACCCTCGGATCATGAAACGTGGCCGGGCTACATTTCGCCGACGGCCGGCCGACGCCGACGGGCATTGCCGCCCGTAATCCCCATCCCTAACACTCGGGCCTCTCCTTGGATGTCCCGGAGAGGTGACCTCCTGCCAAACATCAGGCACGAAGGGGACGGGCTCGCCGGGAGGCGTTCCTTCGGGAACAACGGCGGCTTGATATGCAGCCTGAAAAATAAAACAAACAATTATAATCATATACACAATGTAAGGTACATAAATAAATTTACATATTCAAAATCAAGTCATTTAATGGTAGTTTACTTACAAAGGCAAAGAGATCGATCGTCAACCCATTGCGGAGGTTGATCGGGCGCCGTAGAATTCCGAATATGGGTGCTAGCGTAAACATCCACAAAAGTGATATTCGGACCATACTCCCTTTCCTATAAATAAAATAAGCGAGATTATTACTTTGAAATTGTATATATAAATGCAACATTTAAACTGATTTAAAAGCATGCATACACTACATTTACACTAAAACTATGGATTTCATAGCATCAACATTGGCTCCCACTAACATACGTACATAAACCTATTTAAAAGCATCCATACACTACTACATTTAAATTAACATACATACCATGCGGTCGTGATGCTCGCGACCGTGAGCGTCCCCCGCATGCAACGCCGCCGACCCCGAGGAGCTCGCTCTATTGGCCTTGGCCTGTTCGGATACAGCCTTCGCCGCAGGCGACCCCCAATATTCGCAAAATTGACCAAACACCTCACCGGGCATAAAAGTAGGACACAAGGGCTGTTGTCCCGCCGCGAGCCGAGCAAGATAATAATTTTTCTTCGTGGTACCTATAAAAAATATGAATATCTTGTAAACATATAATGATGACATTATAAAATTAAAAGAGTATAATCATTGTTAATTAAACTAATTAAGGATAGATAAATATGTTAAAAATAAAATCCTTAAACAGCTTGTGAGCCTCGCTCAAAGAAAACAAATCTAGCCGTCTCCTCGCTGATGTCTGGATCCCAATAATATTTAGCCTACAACATATAATGATAACATTACAAAACTAAAAGAGTATAATCATTATTAATTATAACATTTTAATAACAAACTAACATTTAAGTTTTAAATAAAAACCATTAACACATTACCTTAAACTCATCCCACGCATCCTCCTTCTCGCCTCTCGTGGCAATTTTTTCCGCTGGGCCAAAACTCGGTCATTTTCCGAGACCGCCGCATTGCCCGATCTTAGTGCCGGTGGGGTATCCACCTACAAACCTGCCAAGTATATTTATACAATAACATTTTAACTTAAATAATGAATTATATATAAAGCAAAAAGGAACCAACTTATATCAAATTAATGAAGAGTTACTTACTGGTCATAAAGTGATGAGATCCGCACATATATCCTCCCCTCGTAATCGACGGTAGTCCGAGTACCGGCCCCGCAGGTGGAGCTAGTACTACCGTGTGAGGGGTCAACACCATCGCTACCGGATCGGGACGGTTGCGTCCCAAGAATCAAAGTGTAAATGGGCTTGGTCCTCTTACCCTTGCCCTTTCTACTAGAACTCATCTCGTATTACAAGAAAAATATTAAAATATACAACTTTAACAATAGGAAACAATATATTCACAATACATCTAAAACTTTAAAGTTCTAATAATCTAAAGCATTCACAATACATATAAAACTTTAAACTATTAATAATATAAAGCATTCACAATACATATAAAACTTTAAAGTTCTAATAATCTAAAGCATTCACAATATATATAAAACGACGGATATTAAAAATAATCTAAAGCATTCACAATACATATGAAACTTTAAAGTTCTAATAATCTAAAGCATTCACAATACATATAAAACTTTAAAGTTCTAATAATCTAAAGCATTCACAATACAATTTTAAACTTTAAACTATTATTAATCTTCGTCCCCATCATCATCACCGGACTCGAATTACTACAAAACTCGAGTTCTTCATCTTCGTCTTCGGACTCGATGAATCAAACTCGGTTCCTCTTCCTCTTCCTCTTCCTCTTCCTCTTCCTCTTCCTCTTCCTCTTCCTCTCGATTCATCAATATCAATGTGCGCGAGATGACCCGAACGAGGCGGGGAGTTGGCAAATTCACCGGTAAGATATCCTCCTCGGGTTCATCAACATTTTGAGGAATATGAGTGACATCATCTAATGGATGATTAGCCGATGAAACGTTAGGTGGCACCTGGCATTTCATCCTCTTGATAGGGTGTTTCTAATGACGACTCTGTAGTTGTCGACGAGGGTAGGTTGTCAATCATGCTCCTAGCCTTGGTCATCCAAACAGCCCACAATCCGTCGGGTCGCTGACGAGGGTAGGGAGTCATGTATACCTGTTGTGCTTGAGATGCTAAGATGAAGACGTCGTCGCCATTATGTATGGACGAGTCCTTTACATCGACGAGGTCAAATATGGGGTGCTTCTTAACACCTCGCACAAGCATCCCGCCAATCACAATTGAACAAGACAACACCGTTTCTACCGAAATACTCCACCTCGACTACTTCTTTCAGACGCCATAATAATCATTCCCTATAAGCTTCACACCGCTATTCCACGTCAATTTAGAGCCCCGTAAGCTTTGGTATGAAACACATAGCCATTCACGAAATAACCGTTGTATAAATGAACGTTCAAGTACGGAGATGATGCTAAATGTCTTAACCTCGCAGCCTTTGGCATCACCCGGATGTTCACTATCTATAAGACAATATTGTAACCAATTTAATACAATTTTAAGATTGAATGTTTAAAGAAGTGTATAGAATAAATTTGAATGAAACGAAATATTTACATATTTCCTTAGCCGCTTGGAAATTCTCTTTCGTCCTAGTTGCGATGAGTTCCGGGAGATAAATCCCTGAGCTAAATCTTCAAACATTCTCAAGTAGGGTTAAACAAGGCATTTCATATGCAGGTAATTAAACATGCATAATTTAATCGACGAGGCGTAAACATAACATCAATGACTTACTTGATATATTCCCAACCTCGTCGCAGCTTAAGAAGAACATACGTTTCGACCGCGGCAAACTCTTTAGCGGTTAACGTACGCGTACCAACCCGTTTGCCGAGCAACCGACCAGGATGAAAATACAGAGATGTTTCCCTTAGACGGAAAACCACCATCGTAATTGCGGCCAACCCTAGTCAATCTCGTATCAACATCAGAGGAAAATATGTTCCGACAAAGGCAACAATCTCATCTATGATAATGACCTCAAATTGAGGCCTCGACCATGGCCCTATTGCTCATCTTCCTTTTCAATTGGCCTAGATACCTAAAAGTCATTCGTAGATTAAAACATAAATAATGTTAAAGAAGGTATATTGTTAACGCTCAAATTATTTAGAAATAGAATAAATTCAATTACCTCTCAAATGGATACATCCATCTCGTATTGAACCGGACCACCGACTCTAGCTTCGTATGCCAAGTGGACCGGTAAATGCTCCATAGAATCAAAGAATGAAGGAGGAAATATCTTCTCAAGTTTGCACAAAGTCACTACGATGCTCTCCTCAATCTTTTTCATGTGATCAACACGCAAAGGTGGTCGATGTTAACGCTCGGAAAACTCACTTAACTCGTTAACGCCACCCAGATATTGTCGTGCAATAGACCCCTGAGAGCAATCGGAAGTAGCCTATCCAAGAAAACGTGGCAATCGTGACTCTTCAAACCCTGCACTTTCCCCTCCTCTACATTGACACAGCTTACCAATGTTAGACGCGTAACCATCCGGAAGCCTTAAATCCTTGAGCCATTTCAGGAGGAGGAGCTTCTTTTCCTTTGTAAGCACGTATTGAGCCATCGGTCTAACTGGTTTACCATTGACGTATACCAAGTCTAAGGCCGGCCGCTACAGATTTCCTTAAGGTCCTTTCGAGCTTTTTCGTTGTCTTTAGTTGTTCTCTTGAAATCCATCAACGTGTTAAAAACATTATCGAATACATTCTTCTCAATGTGCATCACGTCAAGGTTATGTCGAATGAGATTTGTTTTCCAAGATGGCAGCTCCCAAAATATACTCCTCTTGATCCAAGCATGGGTAGTCCCAAACCCTTGTATTTTGGTCTTCGAAAACTTTTTCCCCACCGAGGATCGGGCAATCTAGATACCTCCTCATAGACCGTGTCACCACTTAAACGAATCGGTGCCTCATCATGGTCAATCTTGTTCTTTTTAAACGCATTCTTCTCGGGTCCCGAATGGGTGGTCCTCCTAAGAAATTGTCTATGGCAATCGAACCAACATGGTTTTCCAGAGTGCGTGAGCGTGAAAGATTTTGTGTCACTCATACAATACGGACAGCCAACTTCCCGTGGGTGCTCCAACCCGATAACATCCCATATGCAGGGAAGTCATTAACCGTCCACATCAACGCAGCCTTCATGCCGAAATTCTCTCGCTTGAAAGCATCCCACGTTTCGACCCCATCCTCCCAAAGCTGCTTCAATTCGTCCATCAAAGGTCGGAGATAGACGTCAATGTTCCTCCTGTGGTCAAGTTTGGGCCGGGGATGAATAACGACAAGAACATGTAGGGATCACTCATACACAACCGTGGCGGAAGATTGTAGACAGTGGCTATAACCGGCCAACAAGAGTAAGATTTTGCCCCAGGACCAAACAGATTGAAACCATCAGAGCAGATGCATAACCGTATATTTCTTGCTTCGTACGCAAAGTCGGGATAAGTCTCATCAAAGTGTTTCCATGCCTCCCCATCACCGGGATGAATCAACACACCCTCTTCACGCAAACTTTCCTTATGCCAACGCATTGCCTCTCGCAGAGATTTAGACGCGTAGAGGCGTTGCAGCCTTGGAATCAACGGCATGTAACGCAACCGCTATGTGGTCCGTTTTTCTTGTGTTTTGAACTCCCCTCCGATTTGGCTTATATCTACTTTGTCCGCAAATTGAACACTCGTCTTCTCGTGAATCTTCCTTGTAGAATAGCATGCGCCATTCTTACACGCATCAATCTTTTCATAACATAGCCCAATCCGCCCAACCAACTTCTTTGTCTCATAAAAAGTTTGTAACCATCTTATTCTCTTTCTGCAACATCCGCTTAATTGCTTTCATGATACGATTATAAGCAGATCGGCTAATATTGCAATCAGCCTTTATGTTAAGGAGCTCACCACACCCTCCAACACACCGATCTCGCAACCTGGATAGACCTTCTCTTTTGCGAGTCCATAGCATCAATAAATTTCTTGGCTGCAGGGGTTGGTTCTTGCCGTTGGTTCTCTCGACCAATCGAAGGAAGGACCGGCCGCATCCCTAACCATATCTTCCATATTCAAAGGTGGTTCTTCATTGTCCTGAATAATAGGTTCGGGTTCGGGAGGTACATGAATATTCTCTGGGATTATTCGCAACATTTGTGCGCAATCTCACTCACCATGACGGGTCCACCGTTTGTACCCAACTTCAAACCCGTTACGCAAAAGATGTTTCTGAGTCTCGATCAAGCTTAGATACTTGACATTACAACACTTGTCGCATGGACACCTAATCTTACCATCCTTATCCATGTGACCGGTTTTATTTAATTGAGCAAATTCAACAAACCCCTTCAACCCTCTATAAAACTCAGGATTGATACCGCGTTGATTCGGCAACTTCCGCTTATACATCCAACTACGATCATCGTTAATGTACATTACTCCTACATTGCAATCCATATATTATACGTACACTCAATTTAATCGACGGATGAAACAAAATCGGGATGTTAATAATTATTGGATTTCATAATATATTAACAGTCTATATAGAAGTAATTAACGTATTATCACTTCGGGATATTTGAATTACAAACTTAAAAGCAACACAGATCTTCTTAAAATAAATATAAAGCTTCTAACTCATATTTAACAATATATTAACAGGTCTTCTTAAAGTGTCTAGGAACTCGTTCCCGCTCCCGAACTCGAATCTCTACTCTTCCTCCGCCTCGGTCCCCGGGAGGTCTTTGGTCTAGGTATGTTGAAAAAGTCAGTCGGACCTCGTCCTGGCTCAGGTATCGTGTGAGCTGGTGGATATATCAGTCTGGTAGCTCTCAGTACTGCTCTTTCCTGCCTCAAGGCCTCCCTGCGAGCTATCACTTCGGGATCATTTCTCAAAGCAGCTCTCCGAATCTCCCGTCTCTCATAATCTGCTGCAATGTCGCCAGTGATTTCATCAGGGTTGCTCTTGGCCTCCATGCCTCTTAATGTCCGGCTGGAAGAATAGTCTGCCCCAAAACACTCTCGGCGTCGAGCCTCTATCATCACCGTACAGACCTTGCAGCTCCTCGTACCATATCAGATACTCGGTGGTCAGAAATGTGCTACCTCTAGTCGACGGAGTAGTGGTCGTATCGGAAGAAAGCCCTCTAGAAATGCTCGCCAAAGAAATGTGTAGTCTCGAGGCTCGGGCCATAATCATCGGCATTGTATTAGTCGTCAACCGCTCTCTCAAAGTCCGAATGGTCTGCTCACGCGGTATCCGTACTGTCTCGCTCACTAGAGATGGAATGCAAAAGGATGATACATGTAGTCCCTAAGTCGGATAATAACCGACCCGTCCCGAATATCTCTCATAGTCTGCAATCCCCATGCCGGAATCCAATAGTACTGTGTTTGCGGTCTCATATCGGGCCAAGGCCAACCTCCTATGCCAACTCTCAGCAGCGGCATCCCTCAATATCCTGCGCCGTCCAGCCACCCAAGGTAATGCCGTCCGCCCTCCGGCAGCGGTGGCGAGATCAAGCGAAATCTCTCATACAGCCACAATGATAGTAATCTGGGCCGCTCGAACCCATGTACTGATCCTCCGCTAATCTATCAATGCCGTGGTATGTCTCCGCTAGCAACAGTGGAATGATGTCCATCGCTCCCCGTCCGTATTGAATATGCCTGATGTCAACTCCTCGATCACCTCTCGCCGCCCGATGATCTCTAACAGCGTAGCCGGACACACTCCGATGTAGCCGCAGCAAGTAGTGCGGACAGTAATGAGCAACATGAATATATCTAAGGAAGTGGATAGATCAAACAGTCAGGCCGGTCCGACTCAATCTGGCTATATGAGTCAAGTCTATGAATCTATCGTCAACGACAATGCCCGATACCCAAATTTCCTCCGATAATCCCAAGAATTCGTATAGTTGCTCCGTAATCGATCGTCTGTCTCGAGGAAATGCCACAGCCTCGACTCACCCACACCCGCCGCTGCTCGAAAATCCTCCATCGTTGGCATCGTATCGTTGTACGATAGGGTGAACACATGTCGCTCCGAATCCCAAAGCACGAAGCGCCTCTGAGCGCATCCCAATCAATCTTCCAATCTTTTAGAGACCAGATGCATGGCATGCTATACCTCCCGTCAATAAGTTTCCTGTTGTTTTTGGTGAAAGCGCGTGAGTTCAAGAATGTCTTGTTGAAATTGAAACTCGCGGAAACAATTTCTCCATTGTAATGCTCCACGCCGCCTTAAATTGGGGCCGCTGGGACTTTTTACCTATTAATATTGTGAATAATTGTATCAACAAATCTTGAGCTCTAGTTCAAACTAAACTAAAGGATAATGGTGTCCCTACCTAACCACCTACTCGTCCTTTAAGTGCATGTTTGATAAACCTATCCCATCCCGAAATGCATGATTATATGAAATGCAAATATCACTTTGCCTACTTGCTTTATAATCGAAAATAAAGAAATTTCGGCTTTTGCATAGACCTAAATTATTACTATTGTGAATAATTTTAAATATTAATATTTAATTCTTTGTTGTAAAATATATAATTTTACAATGATGAATTAAATTAACATTTATAAACAAGATAAGAGTCGTTATCATCCACAACTATCAAAACCCTATCTCAGCTTAGACCAAGAAAGATAGAGCAAATAAGTTCTTGTCAGTTTGAGCAAAGGATTTTCTGTTTAATATAGGTTTTCCAGTTTCAGTGTCCTCCTCTCTAAGAATCTCAAACATCACAGCCATGTCTTGACAGCTGTTTTTACTCTTCACGTGATATACGGTCACAAGTAAAAACAAGATAACAAGATAACACCAATGAAGAGAAAACAGATTTCTCCAATTTTTTCAATCTCCACCTTCCATTTACCCAAGATCCTGATTGCAGAATCTTCCTCATGAGCCTGAAAGCTGGCGGTGTTGCCCTCAATCTCACGGTTGCACATGCCCTCAATCTCACGGTTGCACATGCGAAGCAACCGTGAGATTGAGGGCAACACCGCCAGCTTTCAAGCTCATGAGGAAGATTCTGCAATCAGGATCTCGAGTAAATGGAAGGTGGAGATTAAAAAATTGGAGGAAAGTTCGTTTTCTCTTCACCGGTGTTATACTGTTACCTTGTTTTTACTTGTGACCGTATAACACCTGAAGAGTAAAACAGACATAATCGACAAGAACATGGCCGTGATGTTTGAGATCCTTAGAGAGAAGAGAACAAATAAACCGAAAAACTCTTATTAAAACGTAAAATCCTTTGCTCAAACCGACAAGAACTTATTTGCTCTATCTTTCTTGATCAAAGATGGACGGATTTTTGATAGTCATGGGTGAGAAAGGCTCTCATCTTATTTATATTTTAAGATGTTAACCACCAACCACAATACCCTAAGGTGCATCTAGGGTGCCAGGATTGATATCGCGCCAAACGTAGCGATATTACATCACCGTCCGCGATGCCGTCAATCGCCCCAAAATGGGATCTAGAACCACTAAGGTAGTGTGCGGTTGAATATGTTACATTATTGATACATTCACCCCCTTTCCTCCCCCTTTGACTTTAAAAGACTTGAAAATTAGATATTTAGTAACTTATCTAATTGTTGCATATGTAATATGTTATGTTTACTAAATATGTAACATGTTATATTTACTAAATATAACATGTTACACCAAATGGAAAATATCAAGTCATTGCACAAGCATTTGGCCCAAAGATTGAAACTTTAAAAGTAGATTTACTATTATAATTAATCAAAACAAGAAAATCCCCAACCGCAGCTTTTGTATCTTCTACAAACCGAAGTTGGGGATTTTCTTGTTTTCTCGATTAATTGCTAAATCTACTTTCAAAGTTTCAATCTTTGGACCTAATGCTTGTGCAAAAACTTGAGATTTTCCACTCCAAAGATAACCCCATGGTAGTGGTTGTACGTGATAGTAGTGGGGTGGAAAATATCAAGTTTGCACAGCATTTGGCCCAAAGATTGAAACTTTGAAAGTAGATTTATTATTATAATAATTAATCAAAGTTTCAATCTTTGGGCCTAACGCTTGTGCAAAAAACTTGAGATTTTCCACTCCAAAGATAACCCCACGGTAGTGGTTGTACGTGATAGTAGTGGGGTTGGCTTCTATCCCATCCCGAAATACACGCATGAATTGCAAATATCACTTTGTCTACTTGCTTTATAATCGAAAATAAAGAAATTTTGACAAAGATAACCCCATGGTCTCCAAGTGCACGACGTAGACTAGGTCAATCAAACACTATCGATTATAATCGACGGTGTAATCAACCATATATGTCTAGTATACACTCGCAGAACAATAGGATTAATGCAACCGAAATATTTCAACTATCGACAATTCAAGCAATTTTAATAGACAATAATGATATTTATATATATACATATATGTATATTTTTATTTTAATTTTTATTAAATATAACATGTTACATATTTGATTATGAGTACGGTTATTTATCGTTTTCTTTATAGTGGCATATGTTTTCTTCTATTCGTTAATATTACTAACATATGTTTTCTTCTATTCGTTAATATTACTAAATATGTAACAAACTAGGATACAGAAACTGTATCCTAATTTGTTTCATATAAGGTGCATCTAGGGTACCAGGATGATATCAGGCGCTCAAACGTAGGCGACATAATCACCGTCCGCGATGCCGTCAATCGCCCCAAAATGAGATCTAGAACTAGATGTTCCTAAACTATTTCATCCACAGTTTTCTTACTTATTTGTTTGTAATTGAGATCAATTAAAGTCTCAACTCATGATCATTCGTGCTTACTTTTATTAGTTTAATATATTTGTTTTATTAGTTTAATATATTTGTTGGGTTATCAAAATTGTTATTATTCTTCCTAATTCTTTTAAATGGATATTTAATGTGATTTGTACCAAGCAAAATGAGTTCGTGTGAAATCTATAGTATAAATTAAACCCCTCCGTGAATGCCCTATGAACAGCTCCGAGGGGTTTTTCCCTATTTTGCCCTCACTATTTAGTATGTTTCCCATTTTGCCCTTAAAACGTAAATGGGCTTTGGATTTGGGCTAAGACTTTGGGTTTGGGCTAAGAGTGGGCTTTAGGAGGGTTTACTTAAATTAATTAAGTAACTGATATTTTTTTATTTTTTTTTTAAATTTAAAAAAAAAATTAATATGAAAAAAAAAATAAAAAAATACACCCGTGTGCTTGAACACGGGCATATGTACTAGTAATAACATATAAAGCAGATTCAAGGTGGTCTCGCCTAAGTTGATCTTAAAGTTAGCAAATCTAATGACAAGTCCCAAATTCAACTAATGAAAATATTCTGACTAGCTTTTGGTTTCTCAAGCTTGAGAAGAAGGTTGGAACCCCTCCTGATACTACTGAGATATTATAATAGTTCTTTATTCAATTCAATGGAACCTACTCATAACAATTATACACTTACTATTCCTTGCCCCACCTTCTCCCTCGTACCCTACACTCACATCACAACACTAATTTTTTATTAATCCTCGTTTCCAAAATAGAGTAGAGAGTAGCTTTTATTGAATTGTCCCAAAATCCAATTCTAGTGTTAATGTTCAAGTTGGCAATCATAACCGAGTTGCCGTTCGTTGCTAGATGCCGAATCTCTAACATTTTCAACTTGGCCAACTTCATACCTGTATGCTGCAGCGTATGTCTTTGCTTAACCCAATATTGAAATAGTTACATTTAATTTTCTATTACCTTACAGAACAAAAGACTTTGCAAATTAATAAATTCCCAAGATATAGCTCCAATCGAAGAATAATAATATCATGATTATCCATGTTCATATTAAACTATGCATAATAACACAAAACTTTCAGGTAACAAACTTAACTACTAACAATGTTTCTTGAAGTGTTGTTCACATGAATTCTCATCAAAATTACGATAATGTACATATGTACACACATACAAAGAACGCGTTCAAGTCATACAAAAGTAAAAACACACACGCACAATGCATCAAAGAGTAGCCCAATAATGTTCGATAACAACACCAACAAAGCCTTGGTCCCAATTTGCTTGATAAACAAATATCCTTGACACCAAAGATACGAGGGCGTAATGAGAGTAATCCAAGTCCATTGACAACCTCCAAAAGAAAAATTAATAAAAATAGAAATGCCACATGCAGCAGAATAAGAGTAATCCAAAAAAAAAAAAAAAGCGTTAAACACACACAGCAGTAACAGATTAAAATTGATTCAATTCTGTCAAAGAACCAATGCAAAGGAGGACAATAAGCCAATATTCCAGAAAAAAAAAAAAAACAAACCTAAAAGAACCAATTTCTTGAAATTTCTTGAAATCGATAAATAAATAAATCATAAAAATCGATGAAGAGGGGGAATCGAAATACCTGGTTGATGAATACAGAGAAGAGAGAGAAATTGACCGTGGAAGGAGGCGGACGGACCAACGGAGACGACGGCGTGAGACGGTGGAGAGGTGGACGGAACCCTAGATTGGCAAAAATACGTAACCCTAGATTGGCAAAAACCGCATCGCAATATAATTGATTAAAGAAGAATACAATCGAATGTAGTTTAAAGAGGGGAAATCACGTACCTTGAAGAAGAGAGAGCTAGGATTGAGAAATTGGATCGCTTCGAGAGGGAGAGAGAGACGCAGATGGTGAAGACGGTGGAGATGGTGGACGCGAAGGTTCGTCACTACGGAGACGGTGGAGAGGTGGACGACGACGGCGATTCTTCTTCTAGGTCGCAGAGAGCGGGAAGAGAGAGAAAGCGGGAAGAGAGAGAGAGGGAAATTGATACGTAATTGATATCTCGAGGGATTAAATGAGTTTTTATAATTTCGACGGAATATTCCGCCGCTAAATATTAATTATAGCGGCGGAAATTAAATTCCGACGCTATAATTAATATTTAGCGGCGGAATATTCCGTCGCTGTAAATCCGACGCTAAACTATACGTACGCTCACCTGGATCGATGACATGGCACTCTCACCGACGGAAATTTCCGCCGCTGATTTTAAATTCAGCGACGGAAATTTCCGCCGCTATTATTAATAAATATAATTGTTTTCATTATATTTTTGAAAAAAATAAATAAATCATTAATATTTATTAATTTTAATTTAATAAATATCATTATTTTTATTTATATAAAAATAAATAAATCATAATAATTTATGATATATTTATATAAAAATAAATAAATCATAAATATTAATTAATTTTAATTTTATAATGGCATTATTTTTATTTATATAAAATATGAAAGTTATTTTAAATTACTCTCAAAAAAATAAATATGAGTCAATAAATATTATTTTTGAAAAATTTTTAATTTAATAAATATCATTATTTTTATTTATATAAAAATAAATAAATCATAAATATTTATGATATTTTTGAAAAAATAAATAAATCATAAATATTAATTAATTTTAATTTTATAATGCCATTATTTTTATTTATATAAAATATGAAAGTTATTTTAAATTACTCTCAAAAAAATAAATATGAGTCAATAAATATTATTGACTCATATTTATTTTTATGAGTCAATAAATATTATTGACCCATATTTATTTTAAATTACCCTATACCCTATACCCTATATATATATCCTATACCCTATACCCTATACCCTATACTATACCCTATACCCTATACCCTATACCACTATACCCTATACCTATAACATACCCTATACCCTATACACTATACCCTATACCCTATACACTATACCCTATACCCCTATACCCTATACCCTATACCCTATACCCTATACCCTATACCCTATACCCTATACACTATACCCTATACCCTATACTCCTATACCTATACCCTTATACCACATACCCTATACTCTATACTCTATACCCTATACCCTATACCCTATACCCTATATGGTTTGGTTTAGGGTTTAGTGGCTTAGGCTTGTGTGGTTTGTGGCTTGTGGCTTCAGGTTTAGGTTTTTTTTTTTTTTTGGGTTTAGGGTTTAGGGTTTAGGGTTTTAGGGTTTAGGGTTTAGGTTTTTTTTTTTTTAGGGTTTAGGGTTTAGGGTTTAGGGTTGTGTGGTTTGTGGTTTGTGGTTTAGGGTTTAGGGTTTAGGGTTTAGGGTTAGGGGTTTAGGGTTTAGGGTTTAGGGTTTAGGGTTTAGGGTTTAGGGTTTAGGGTTTAGGGTTTAGGGTTTAGGGTTTAGGGTTTAGGGTTTAGGGGTTTAGGGGTTAGGGGTTAGGGGTTAGGGTTTAGGGTTTAGGGTTTAGGGTTTAGGGGTTAGGGTTTAGGGTTTAGGGTTTAGGGGTTAGGGTTTAGGGTTTAGGGTTTAGGGTTTAGGGGTTAGGGGTTAGGGGTTAGGGTTTAGGGTTTAGGGTTTAGGGTTTAGGGGTTATTAGGGGTTAGGGTTTAGGGTTTAGGGTTTAGGGGTTAGGGTTTAGGGTTTAGGGTTTAGGGGTTAGGGGTTAGGGGTTAGGGTTTAGGGTTTAGGGTTTAGGGTTTATACAAAACAAGGAACTAACCAACTATTAGACAACACTCTGGAGATTATTGTCTCATAAGTAATAACTAAGATATCCAGAAAACAAAGACCCTCATCATTACCGCCGAGCACACCGCACTCTTTGGCCCCCACCACCGCGCATGTCATCATCTACATCGTAAGCTTCAATGTTGACATCGTGAAGGGTTGTCTCCTCGCACTCACCAAGCTCCATATCTCACATCTGCGATGAAGGCTTAGGAGGCAAGACACCCTCTAGGGCCTTGCATTGTACAGGAGAAGAAGGTCTTGGAAGTGGTTGTGGAGAAGGGTATGCAAAATGGACAGAAAATTACATTCCCACACGAGAAGCCGATGAAGCTCCTGACACTCTTACTGGAGACATAGTCTTTGTACTACAACAGAAAGAGCACCCAAAGTTCAAGCGAAAGGGTGATGACATATTTGTTAGGGGCTAAATATCCTTTTCAAACTTCCAAACCAACTTAATCGTACACCTCTAAATCCCTCTCTCCCATCCTCTCTCTCTCTCTCTCTCTTTCTCTCTCCAGCAATTGAATTTGAAAATAACAAATATCGAGCCGCTCTTACCCTGGTGCTATTTCATCTTTAATTTCACGTAATTCCACATTTCAATTCTCTCCCTTCCTCCAGGTCCGACCCGGGTTCGACTTCCTGCATTCCTTGACTTCCGAACAATGCAAGGCCCTAGAGGCGTGTGTCGCTCCTAAGCCTTCATCGCAGATGACGATATGGAGCTTGATGATGAGTGCGAGGAGACAACCCTTCACGATGTCAACATTGAAGCTTACGATGTAGATGATGACATGCACGGTGGTGGGGGCCGAGAGTACACAGGTGCTCAGCAGTAATGATGTGGGTCTTTGTTTTCTGGATATCTTAGTTATGACTTATGAGACAATAATCTCCAGAGTGTTGTCTAATAGTTGGTTAGTTCCTTGTTTTGGACTAATCTTGTTTTTGTTTTATTTTGGATACTCCTCGACCTACCCATTCCATAACTTAACCCCCGAACCCTCAAATCTCTTTAAAATCAAAAAGGTTTTTCTTATTGTTTTCCTAAATAAATGATAAGTGGCGAAATTAAAATTTAAATTCTTTGTCGAAACAAAAACGTACATGAATGTTCGTTCAAAACAAAAAAAAAAAAGAACATGATGACGCCACAACTTTCGGGATCTCACAAGGATGAATAACTGGCTTGACTGAATGTGGTACTTATAATGGCATTAAAAATTAAAATTAATAAATATTTATGATTTATTTATTTTTTCAAAAATATCATAAATATTTATGATATTTTAATGTTTTTTAGTTTGTTATTTTGTTAATTAGTTCTAAAAATAAACAAAAATTACATTTTGTTATCAGCAACGGAATTTTCCGTCGCTGATAAATAAAAAATATTAAATTATCGCCGGCGGAAATATTCCGTCTGTTTAATAAAAAAAAAAAAAAACATTTAATTTCACCGTCGGAAATATTCCGTCGATTGTAATATTTCAAAAAGAAAAATAAAAAATATTTTAATTTCACCGTCGGAATATTTCCGACGCTGATAAATAAAAAAATAAAAAAATGATATATTTTCACCGGCGGAATATTTCCGTCGCTGATAAAGATTTAGCGGCGGAATATTCCGTCGGTAAATCAACCGCCAAATTAGCGGCGGAAATAAACGAATATTCGAGGAATATTCGTTTTAGCGGCGGAATTTAGCGGCGGAATTAAATTCCGTCGCTAAATTTGACGCCAAAAATTTTCCGACGCTAAAGCCTATATTCTGCCGCTATTTAGCGACGGAATCTGTCCGTCGCTGATAATTCCGTCGCTAAATGACCTGTTTCTGGTAGTGATACAATTGTCTCTGATCATGGACTACAATTCTCTACGGCATTCACTACAGAGTTGGGAAGAGTCAAAGTCCGCCATACAAAATCGTCAGTTAGCAGACCCCAAGGCAACGGTCAAGCAGAAGCTGCCAACAAACTGGTCCTAACAGCCCTTACCAAGAACCTTGAAGGACGCGAGGGTAGATGGTTGGACGAACTTCCCCTAGCCTTATGAGCCGTTCGCACAACCACCCGGGGGCTAACCGGGGAAACCCCATTCGCACTGACCTTTGGTTCTGAGGCTATGGCACCAGCTGAAATGGCCATCCCTACTGTGAGAAACTCCCATTATGATGAGCAAGTCAACAAGGTTAATAGGCTCCTAGACCTATACCTGATAGATGAAAAGCGACTAGGCTGCGCGTTGCATGAGAATGGTGAACTACAAGCAAAGGACCAAGGCATACCATGATAAGAGGGTCATCGAAGAGTATTCCAAGTAGGTGATTGGGTACTTAGAAAAATTGAAGCAACCGGTCGGAAAGCAGAACAAAACAAGCTCTCCCCGAATTGGGAAGGTCCCTATATCATCACTCATGTCATTCGTGAAGGGACCTACAGATTGAAGACTAAGGAGGGGAAGGAGCTCAAGCACCCATGGCATTCCGACAATCTTAGGAAATATTATCACTAGTCTAGTTTATTTTGCAATAGATTAGTTTCTTGATTTCTGTCTTTTACTTTTTAGTTGATAGGATTGCAGTTCGATGTAATCACGTTTCAGTTTTACGAAAGCAGTTTCTTTCAACATGCAAAGCAACTATCAACTCCTCACACAAACACCAGAAGACGAGGATCTTATCCCCGACTCTTCAAAACATACACCTCACGTCTTGACAGGGGTCCGCCTTGACTCAACGACTACAAGTTCCTAACAGCCAAGACCGAGGGTCCTCCTCGGCCTAAGGGCTTTACATCCTGACAAGGGTCCGCCTTGATTCCAGGATTACAACTATCACGGTCAAGACCAAGGATCCTTCCTCAGCCTGATGACTCGCCTCACGTCAAGACAAGGAAACACCTTGTCACTACGACTAAAAGGCATCGCGTCTGAAACCTGTGCACGAGTCATCTTCCTCGGCATAAGGAGACGAAAAAGAAGAAATCACCACAGTCAAAGCCGAGAAATCCTTCCTCGGCCTATACGACTTAAGAGTACAGTCCAAGCCGAGGAGTCCTTCCTCGGCCTAACTACTTGCTCAATTAACAGGGAACGAGGGACCCTCCTCGGATCCCACCTTCACAAGTTTTATGCCTAGCATACAAACAAACATGAACAATTCATAGAAACAATATGAATTAGAACAAAAAGGACTTTTTCATTGATATTCAAAGAAAAATACAAGTCCTAACATCTATTACAAAAAAGGAAAAAGAAAAATCCTATCTAAGTTTGCTTGCCATCTGAAATTACCCGGATCCGAGAGGCAGCGCGATCGCGCCCCGGCATCTGGCATTTCGCGGCCTTGCGGTGCTTCGTGTTGGAGGTGTCTCGCCGTGTTTTTGCTTTGTAGAGTCGCCACGCCGTTTTTATTAAGCCCAAAACATTGAAAAAAGGGCATCAGTTTAAAAATAAACTGTTTTTTGTTGTGTGATGAGATTTTTGAGTTCGGAGGTCAGATGACTCCTCGGGAAGAGAATATTAGAATCTTAGAGCTCACCCGAGTCGCCTCGTAAAAACGAGTCTTTCGGATACCCCTAATATTCTTTAACTGTTGTGTGTGTGTGTATGTGCTTTTAAAAATGCATGCTGTGTCGGATGTCAACATTGTACACTGCTTTATTGAAATGTATTGAAATAGTAATGGAAGGAAGCCTTACCAATATTGGTTCATGTCTGTCTTCCGCAGGGGAATAGTGTTTGAGATCGAAATTGTGTTCCGGTACGGACCGGGATTGCTTCGGAAAAGGGGGCCGGTTGTCTGCGGACAGAGTTTCGGCGTGCGTTGGGATCGCAGGGATCACTCGGGCAGAGGTTCGGCGTGCGTTGGAATCGTTGGTTGGATTCGGGCAGAGGTTCGCCGTGCGTTGGAATCGTTGGTTGGATTCGGGCAGAGGTTCGGCGTGGTTTGGGATCGTCGGTTTTACTCGGAAAGAGCCGGGACGCCTCGAGAAAGACCAGGCAAGACCTCGGAGTACCACGAGGGGCCTCAGAGTACCTCGAGAGTGCCTCGGGGCAGCGCGGGAGCGTCGCGGGAGCGCTCGGGGAGGCTTCGAAGCACCGCGAGGGGGCTCGGAAGGCCTCGAAAGGATCCGAAAAGGGGCCGAAATTGCCCCGAAGGGTCTTAGAGGGGAGCCTGAAGGCTGGGGGGGGAGGAGAGAAGAAGGAGGTGTGTCTAAAAATAAGAGGGGGAGCCCTCTATTTATAGTGCCAGAAAACTGCAAGAAGGTCTGTACGGACCTTCTAGGTAATCTGAATTTTTGGTTTTCCTCGATTTGAGGGAATCTGTGATGATGAAGAAGATTCAGCCATGATGATGTCCCCTATGCAATAAGGTCCGTACAGACCATCTTAGCATGCAAAGAGGTCCGTACGAACCAACCAGGTAGGAGGGGTAATGATGTTCTCCGGGATTTGAGGGAATATTGTGGACTTTAAGGGGATTCAGTAATTATTAAAACAAAGAGGTCCGTACGGACCTTAGTTGCTTTTCCAATTTTCTGAAAATTCCCAAGAGGTCCTTTTGTCCCTTTTTATCCCAGAAAAGTTCCTCCCTTGATTTGGCTGAGGTTTTTTTTTGAGGATTTTGAGTGCCAGAGGTCTTCGAGACTGCGTTTGTGAGTCTGCGGTGTTTCCCACGTGCTCGGAAAAGGGTGATCCAGATTGGGGTACTTACACCATCATCAAAAGGTTTTTCAAGCCACTCCTCAGTAATGGAGCCAGGAGGGGGAAGATTGGTCTGATCAGCTTGAGTCCCCGTTCCCTCGGCGTCTCCCCCCTCGGCCTCGGCTTCCCCATCTTGGATGGCTCCCACCAAAGCCTGAAGGTTGCCAGGATCAACTGATGGGGGCACCCACACTTCGCGGCTGGCTTGGGCATCCACCTCGGCCATCACATCCAAGTTGTACTGAGAGAAGGGGATTGAAGGGTGAAGAGCCCTAGCTTCTTGGTCATACTGATCCTAGCAGATCAGTAGAGCAATCTTGTTTAAATCCAAGCCTGTGGAAGGATCAGCAATCAGACGACGGGCCAAGTGAAGGTACCCGTCCTCGAACATTGTCGCCGTCTTGGAAAGCTTGGCTCTCCTTGAAGCGGGTCACGACCGCCTCTTCCCTGGTGACAAGAGTAGCCTCGTAACCTCGGCATTTGGCTTCGGCTTCCTCGACCCTTACTTGGACCTCGGCCTTACCCTTCCTTGCCTCAGTCAACTCATCTTCCTTCAGCCGGAGTTATTCCTCGGCTTTATCACGGGCATCCTTGGCCTGGGCACGAGCCTCCTCGGCTCTCTTCACCTCGGCCTCAACCTTGGCCTGAGCAGCTTCCAGCTCGGCATCCTTGGCTTTCAAAAGCCCAGCCAGAGTGGCCTTCTCGGCCTCACTTATCTTGAGAGCAACCTTGGCATCAGTCTCCTGTTTCTCCTGGGCCTTGGCCAAGACATTTTCATATGCCGCAATGCTGGCAGCCTGCAAGACAAGTTTGTGTTAAAACCATAAACTAGCCCAAGTAAAATCAACAAGTTCGAAAGTACGAAGATAACTACCTCAGCTAGCATGAGCCCCTTATGGCATAGCAAGTTATCCCTGCTCGGCTTCTCCTTTACCAGGACATTGTAGGCATCCTCGTCCATGGCCCTTTGGACAGGAGCTCGGCCCAGCCTTAAATGAAGGCCCTTAAGGCGGGGAACGTCGGCCGCAAAGCGCCGAGCAAGCTCCTCGGCCTCTTCTTGGGTCTTCATGTTCTGGATGGTTAAGGGAGGAGGAGCCTCAGGATTGGAGGATTCAACAGTTGCCCTCTTAGCTGCAGGCTTCTCGACGCTGATAGCTAGAGGCCTCTTAGAGATGGAACGTCTATGGACGAGGTCCGTCTCCCCGGTCCCCTGAACTTCCACTTCAGCATTAACACGGAGGCTATGCCCCTCTCCAGTTGATAAGTTTTCTTGGCCATCAGAGGCCCTCTCCTCGGCCTCAACGTCCTCATGAAGTCTGAGGGGAAGGGGATGATCACCCTGAGCAAATAAAATAAGGTTGCGAGCATTGGCCTCCTCCCTCCTCTCTACCAAGCCCGACTTCTTGACTTGTTTCCTCTTCTGTTTTATCAGCTCCATGGGACTTAGTCTCTTCATGGCTAGTTCTGCTTCTTCCTCGGGGGTTAAAACTGCAAAGACAAGGAAGAGATGGTTAAGTACGAGCAGAAGGAGAGTCAATAATAATGCAAAAAACTACAAGTATCAGAGTTAAATATTTACATCCAACCACGTCTACTTCTTCCAGACACTGGTCAAGGGGAGGTATCTTACACCTCGGACAATCCTCATGAAAAACAAGGCCGGGATGTATTGCCCAATCATTAAAACGCCTCCCCTCTTAACAGTGACGAGGGGAACCACCCCGTCCTTCGGCCCCGGCATCAATCCTGCCTGGACATAGTAATGATCAGAAGTTTCTATTGTCGACCAGTCGAGAAGCCCCACCTCGGCAAAATTCTCAAGACGCTTAATCAAAGCCTTGGTCCATTCATACTGTTGAACAGGACCTGATGAAGTTGGAGCCTTGCAAGGGGATTGGAACTCCCAGCCTTGGCGGCTCTCGACCATAATTGCGTGGTTTTCCCAACCTGCAACCTTGGTGGACATAGGGAGAAGGAGTTTGGGTTTCTTGGGTGCACTTCGGATGACGAGGAGCCAATTGTCCGAGACAAAACTGACTTGGTAGAAGTGCCAAAAAGCTCCAATGGTCGGCTCAAATCCTAAACTCCTTCATAGCACTATGAAGCTAACAAGGACCCGGGTACCATTGGCTCCTAGCATGGCCGGCACTGCCCTCACGTCGTCCAAAAACTCGTTAATAAATGGGTCCAAAGGAAGACGAAGCCCGTGTTGAAATTGTTTGAAATAGAAGTGGACGTAGTCTTCATTATAGTAGAAGCTCGTCTCCTCCTTTTTTGTCTTCAAATTGGGTTTGCCAATATAAGTTAACTTATACTCGGCTTTGTCCACCCCGTATGTGGAATACAACTTAGCAAGCATGGGGTCCCCGGCCTTTGGAGGCCTCTCTCGTCGTTGCCTTCCACCTCGGCTTCCCATTCCTCGGCCTTTGCTGCCCTCGACCTGGGCACCATCCACAAAAGCATCAACAATTCGGGGGGACGAGGAGGTCTCTCCTTCTCTACCCGTCATATCTGCAAAAAGACGAGGGGACAAAATTAGTTACCTCGTCAATGGCTGATCTTAGGACGGGGAAGGGAGATACCCCTCCTCGTCATTATAGAAAGGCCGAGGAGGGAGCCTTACCACTCAGACGCTCGCGAACTATGTGATCAGAGGAAGAATAGAATAGTTCGACGTGCTCCACTATCTCGGCCCCAGTCTCAAGCAACACTATGTTACGAGTCGAGGAGTCAATTCGATCTATCCTCAAATTATCCGGGTATTGAATGAACATTCGGGTACGGCCATAACTTCTCAACATCTTTCCTATGTCCTCCAAGTTCAGCATCAACCAAGGGCCTCTCTCTCTCCGGTAAACTCTCAGGTTGACCTTGTGATATCCATAAATGAATTGGGGAGAATGGTCCCAAGAACGAGCCATTTCTAAGGGGAATCAAAGATTAAAGGGGGAGTTCATTCAATATTCAAAGAAATTCATACAAAATCCAAAGAAATTCAAAGATTCGAAGTGTTTGAAAGTTAAAAGCAAAAAATTCATGAAGAAAAGCTTCAACCTTCAACAATGGCAGTCCATTTTTCTTGGCACATTCGAAATCTCTCCTAAAACCCCTAGAAAACGCAAAAGCATGAACATAATGCGTAGGAAGGAAGAAAATTTATACTTGATCTTGAAGAAACGGTTGGAATCACACTGAAAGATCACAACACCGGAAAAATCAAGTTCGTCGGAAACTGGAATTGAGGGTTGCTGTGTTCGCCGGTGGATCTCTTGCGATTTGCTCTCAAACAAAAGGGGTGTGTAAAGGTTGAAATGAAAAGGGTTTTAACTTTTATACCCTCCAAAACCGGGTCAAACCCGAGAATAATACGGGTCACCGGGTATGGCGCCCCCAACATTAAATGCTTGTAACAACTTTCGAGGCATGATGGGACTGGGGGCCCACGCGTAATCATCATGATATTAACCGGCAGTTATATGAAGCGACGCCAAGGACACGTGTCAAAACCTGTTCGTATCCCATAAGCCGAGGACGAGATGACTTTCTCCTCGTCCTAAACCGAGCTAGAAAGTCGGGGGCCACTGAACAGTATAAACCGAGATACGAACATGGGCTTGCTCGAGTTGGGCCCAAATGGATTGGGCCATAAACATAATCCAATACACAAGTGTCAGGGCCGAGGAACATCTTCCTCGTATGCCGAGGAGCATCCATCTCGGCCTTATATCTTCGTACTTCGTCCATCGTACTCCGAGATATCACAAGTGACGAGGAGAGAAAAGTTCTTACCTCGACATATCATCAAGTGACGAGGAGAGAAAAGTTCTTACCTCGGCATATCATCAAGTGACGAGGAGACAGAATCATTCACCCCGACATCTTCACATGCTGGCCAATCATCAAATGACGAGGAGGCAAAATCATGCATCTCGGCTTATATACAAATGCCGAGATAAAACATTCTTGCTCCTCGTCGTTACGGCTAGCAGATTACACAGTCCTTATCAAACAAGGATTCTACAGTCGTGATCCAATCAGGATTACAATTACCAACACCAATTCAAGTCAAACAATGACTCCTTAACAGATATAATTCTCTTATGATTATATCTTATCTCTTTACAAGTTCACTTCAACATGGATTCTATCAATCCATCCCTATAAATACAAGCCCTATGGCTCATTATTTGGTACGTTACTTTTTACAATACAGAAACTCTGTCAATTTAGTTTCTTACATACAAACCGTGAACTTACTCTCACGTCGGAGGGCCTTTAGCCGGATCCGCCTCGGCTTAGTTTACGTGTTTTCTCTTATTTTCAGGCCTTGCAATCTTCGAAGCATCCGAACGCTTGAATTTGAACTGATTTGACGATTTTGACATCATCAAAAATCATAAGAATCTTCAAAAGTGCGTATATATATAAACCTGACATGCTTCAAATATTTCACCCGAATGCACCAGGAATTTAGCTCTAGATACTGACAATGACTCAGATCTCTTAAAAGTACAGCCATACAGTTCCCAAGAAAAGCAGGATATGGAATCCTGCATTTGAGCACAACTTCCACGTTGACCAAGTTTGTAGACTTTTTAATCGAGGAACTTGTTAGATGCCTGACAAATGTCAGAGTTGTCAGGCTCGATGCAACTATGATTATAGTAAGGTTTTAAAAAGCGCTAGGCGGATGTTAGGCGGCGAAGCCGGGCCTGCGGGAACTAGTCGGGATTAGTCGGGACCTAGACGGGGCTTAGAACTAGGCGTTGGAGAGGGGTCTAGCGCCTAGGCGGGGCCTAGGCGCCCTTAGGCGATGTCTTTTTTTAGAACTGGTTTATAGGGAATGCTATCACAGTATATCCCATGCAGTCGATCAAAAACAGTTCCTTGATCTTCATTTCTTTCTCGCATATCATGAAATCATTTCGAAAGACACACCTTTTCAACTTCAAAGCCTCCACAAGGGAACATATAAAGAGTATTTCTCCAATTCGGCAGCCACTTATGTCGACGTCACAAAAGGACAAACTTTGAAGAGAGTTTAAAGCTGCGAAAGCATATACGTCAAACAAGCAGCCGACCAAAGTCAAATTCTTGACCATTTTTGGTGCAAAAGATGAGTACTTGAATCTGTAGGGTCAGTGCAAACATATTCAAATTCAAAAATAACGTTCTTAAACTGTTGTCGAGCATTTGTCCTCCAGAGAAGTTCAACTCGAGACTCTCAATGTTGCTTCTCATTGCAAAGTCAACCCATGTATCTATCCTTGAGGTGTACCCTTTTAGGGTATTATAGTCAATGAAAAGAGAGAATCTTGTAATGGGGCAGACAGAATGAAGTAGGAGTATCCGATCAACAACTGAGAAAAAGTTCTTGGTTGCTTCTTTTCTCAGGTGAAGATGGCACTCATGATCATGACCATAGTAGTTATGGTGTTCTTCACACAATGAACAATAAGGGTTTCTCTTCGAGATTCTTCGAACCATCACGGATTGATAAAGTTCTAAGAAGGGTATTTGCTTCCAAAAGTATTTCCAGCGTTTTGAAACTAGGGACATAAGTACCCAGAACTTCAGGGGTAGAAATGACAAAATGTGAAGCAAGATTTCCATTGGCATGTAGCTCATATAGTCGATTTCCTCGGATTCATGGCTCGGATCGTTGATTGTATTTGGATTGCTGCTGTTGCTTTCCATTCTTGTGTGGGTTGTTTATCAAAAATCTGTTGATAATACATTTTACAGTATCAGCTTGATAGAAAATGTGTGACAATAGGAATTGTAAGGAAATTGATATTGGCCCCTAGAATGACATATAAATCAAAAAAAAATAATTGACTTTTAATGTGGACTATAAACATGGAAGGACAAAGTAACTATTTCCTCTGTTCCAAAATATTAACGAAAAACTTTTCAAATCTATACTATAGTATTTTAAAGTAGGCGAAAATGACTCTGGTGTTGACACCTAATCACCATAAGGATTTATCTTGATTCACATGCATCCGTGTCTTTTGGCTTTTCAAATCTTGAGTCTGTTCAAATTCCGTCTAACTAGAATTACATTCAAGAAGATAACAATAGGTATGTGAATGGGTATAAACTAATAAGTATAACAATAGGTATGTGAATGGGTATAAACTAATAAGTATAACAATGGGTATGTGAATGGGTATAAACTAATAAGTATATAAACTAATAAATATAACAATAGGTATGTGAATGGGTATAAACTAATAAATATAACAATGGTATGTGAATGGGTATAAACTAATAAGTATAACAATAGGTATGTGAATGGGTATAAACTAATAAGTATAACAATAGGTATGTGAATGGGTATAAACTAATAAGTATAACAATGGGTATGTGAATGGGTATAAACTAATAAGTATATAAACTAATAAGTATAACAATAGGTATGTGAATGGGTATAAACTAATAAATATAACAATGGTATGTGAATGGGTATAAACTAATCTAAATCTAAAGTAATATAAAAGGAGGATAGTCTTGGAGCCAAAAAGAGGGGCATTTTAGACATTTCACACAGTGGTAAAATTGAAGATATTATCCGTAAATGACACGTGGCATTTTCTGAATGGGCAAACTTCGGCGCGTTCCGTACACGCGCCGACATAGGCGCGTGTTACCAGCCAATTTTTTTTTTTTTTTTTTGGAAAATGACACGTGGCGGCTTCTTATTGGCTAATTTTATTTCAGCTTTTTTTTTTTCACCCGTTTTTTTGACCTCAATTATTTTATAATAAATTAATTTTTTTAAAAAAAAAAATTACACCAAAATTCATAATTTTTTTTTCTCTTTAAATAGAGTCTATTTTTGTTTTATTTGGACACAAAAAAAATTTCCTCTTTTTTAAATGAAAATTTCCCCCCTTTTTTTACCTCATTTATTTCATAATAAATTATTTTTTTTAAAAAAAAAAATTACACAAAAATTCTTATTTTTTTTTCTCTATAAATAGAGTCTATTTTCGTTTGATTTGAAAACAGAAAAAAACCCCTCTTTTTAAAATATAAATTTCTTAATTACCCTTTCTTAATTTTCCTTTTTGAATTTTTCAATATTTTTTAGTGAAAATTAATTAAGTGTGAAGTATTTTTTTAATTATAAATGATAATAATAAATATTTTACTAATCATAAAAATAAATTAATTAAGTGTGAAGTATCATTAATTTTTTAAATAAAATTACAAAACTTTGAATGTTCGTCTATTATATATAAAAAGTTAAAATAATTAATGTTGGTTTAGCTACTAAAAATAGAAAAAAAAATCTATTAAATGTTTGTCTATTACTATCATATACTAACATGGGACATAAAAAAAATTACACCAAATTCATAATTTTTTTTCTCTATAAATTGAGTCTATTTTCGTTTGATTTGGACACAAAAAAAAACGTCTTTTTTAAATGAAAATTTCACCCCTTTTTTTTTACCTCAATTACTTCATAATAAATTCATTTTTTTAATACAAAAATTTACCCAAAAAATTTTAATTTTTTTCTCTATAAATAGAGTCTATTTTTGATTGATTTGGACAAAAAAAAAACCCTTTCTTTAAAATATAAATTTCTTAATTATCATTTCTTAATTTTCCTTTTTGAAATTTTCAATATTTTTTTGTGAAAATTAATTAAGTGTGAAGTATTTTTTTAATTATAAATGATAATAATAATAATTTTACTCATCATAAAAATAAATAATATAAAATAAAAAAAATGGTAGGGTATAGAATGATGAGTTGAAAGGGGTATTATGGTTATTAGTTTTATTTTAGTTCGATATATCAAACAATTTAGTAGCTAATCCAACATTAATTATGTCTCCTTTTTATATATAATAGACGAACATGTAATGTACTTTTTTTTGAACATGTCTTCTTTTTTAATTTGTAATATATTTTTGTAAATTATTTCATGATTGCAAATAATATGTGGACGTTTATTATTCTTATTTATTATTATTATTATTATTATTATTATTATTATTATTATTATTATTATTATTATTATTATTATTATTATTATTTTTCCTTTTTTACATGAGAAATAATAAATTTATAAAAATATGTGTAGTAAAATATTGTCACCTCATTTTATATTTATTATTTTGTTAACTTTTTTGTCGCATTAGCATTGCCCTTTTTACTTTGTTTTCTTGGGATCATGAAAATGTTGATTCTAAATAGAAAAAATAAATTAGGAACATTTTTGTTCCTATTAAATTGGATCTGGAAAAGTGAATGATATAGAAAGAGATGAGAAATAATAAATTTATAAAAATATGTGTAGTAAAATAAATTTCTATTTTCTATTTTCTTCTTAATATGTTAATCTAACAATCTAAATCTAAAGTAATATAAAAGGAGCACAGCCTTGGAGCCAAAACGGGGGGCATTTTAGTAATTTTACTTAGTGGCATTTTGGCAATAAACAAGGCGGAGAGACACTTGGCAAGCTGTCATTGGGCGCGTGCGTCACACGCGCCAAACAGCGCGTGTGGCGCGTAATGGTTTTTTTTTTTTTTTTTTTTAAAAAGTGACACGTGTCGAACTCTGATTGGACCGTTTTATTTCAGATTTTTATTTTTCCTCCCCTTTTTTCGACCTCAAATATTTTATAAAAAAAATTTTTTTTTAAAAAAAATTTTTACACCAAAATTCATAATTTTTTTTCCTCTTTAATTAGAGACTAATTTCATTTAATTTGGACAAAAAAAAACCCTTTCTTAAATATAAATTTCTTAATTATCCTTTCTTTATTTTACTTTTTAATTTTTCAATATATTTTTTTTTGAAAATACATTAAGTTTGAAGTATATTTTTTTATTATAAATGATGTTAATAATAATCATAATTTTACTTTTTAAATATAAATTATTGTTTTTAATGTTAGTTCCTTCCTTTCAAAATTTGACATTAATTTTTTAAACATATTAAGTAATATTGTATAAAATATTCCTTTGGACGAATATATTAATTTATTTTTTTTCTCGAAGTAGTATTATTTTATAAAAATTAATGTTTATAATGTTCGTGTCTTCGTGTCTGGAAAAAAATATTCATTTTTGAGACAAATAAATTCATTGAGGCAAAGGAAGGAATTTTTTTCTTTTATATAGAAAGTAGTATTACTTATGAGATGAAAGTAATATTCATTTTTCAATTGAAGGAATATTTTTTTCTTAAAAAGTTGAATTTTTTTAAACAATATAGAAAGTAGTATTAATGATGGGACGAACGTAATATTCATTTTTGAATTGAAGTAATTTTTTTTCCTTACAAAATATAATTTTTCTTTATGTCCAAGAAAAATTAACATTGCTTCCTTTGGCTCAATCAACAATTTAAAAAATAATACTACGTTATTCGCCTAAATATTAATGTCATATTTTGAAACGAATGCACTAACATTACAAACATTAATTGCAGAGGCGAATGAAGTATTATTAGTTTTTAAAATATTAATTGGGATAAAGGGAATAATGATCATTTTTTTGGATAAAAAATGTTGTATTATCTTTGGGTTATTCATTTTGAATCGAAAGTAATATTCATTTTTGAATTGTTTTAATGTTAGTGCCTTTTTTTCAAAATATGACATTAATTTTTTAAACAAATTAAGTAATATTTTATAAAATATTCGTTGGGACGAAAATAGTAATTTTTTCCCTTTACCTGAAGTAGTATTATTTTGTAAAAATTAATTTTTATAATGTTATTTTCTTCGTCTCAGAAAATAAATATTAATTTTGTAGACAAGTAAATTCCTTTAGGCAAAGGAATCAATTTTTTTTTTTAGATATAGAAAGTATTATTAATTATGGGATGAAAGAAATATTCATTTTTAAATAGAAGGACAATTTTTTTCCTTAATAGTACTGTAGAAATAATGAAAACATATGATTATAAATTTTCATTGAGTTTCTTTTTTTATAAAATATTCATTTTTTTGAATAAATTTTAAATATTGATAATATTTGTATATTATTATATACTTATTTGTTTATAGTTTATTGTATTTTCTTATTTTTCTATGTCATATTATTAATCTCTACATTTATAAGGAAATAAAGGGATGTCAAATGTGATTATTATTGAATAGAACGGGAATTTACGTATATAACGCGCTTCGTACAAACTAACTATGCCTTAAATATATATTTATTTAAGTGACCTTCAATCTGATATTTGTACTAATAATATAGTTTTCAAAAAAGTATTTTACAATGTACACAATCATTTCTATTTTCTATTATATTTGTATGAATTTTCGTCAATATGTGTTAATAGCTGTCCGTGCATCGCACGGGGGTACTGCTAGTAAGTATAACAATAGGTATGTGAATGGGTATAAACTAATAAGTATAACAATAGGTATGTGAATGTGTATAAACTAATAAGTATAACAATAGGTATGTGAATGAGTATAAACTAATATGTATAACAATAGGTATGTGAATGGGTATAAACTAATAGTATAACAATAGGTATGTGAATGAGTATAAACTAATATGTATAACAATAGGTATGTGAATGGGTATAAACTAATAAGTATAACAATAGGTATGCGAATGGGTATAATAAACTAATAAGTATAACAATAGGTATGTGAATGATATAAACTAATAAGTATAACAATAGGTATGTGAATGGGTATAAACTGATAAAGATATCAAGAGGTATGCAAATGGGTATAAACTAATAAAGATACCAAGAGAGTAATGATCCTTGAAGAATATATATTACACCTAATATATATATATATATATATATATATATATATATATATATATATATATATATATATATATATATATATATATATATATATATATATATATATATATAGGAAGCTATTTGTTGGGTATGCATGTTTTAACCCTCCTATTTTTGTATTAAATTTGATTGATACCATAACCTCCTGTCTATTTTAAGGACTTTAGGACCCTATGTAATGAAGATTAGACTTCAATTTTTAGTTAAGTCCATTTTATAGATTAGGTTAAATTTAGGCTTGAAGACTGGCACAAGACTCATTGGAATTGAGAGTTGCAGTTCAGAAGTTTCAAACCACCCATTCAACCGCCCTGGCAAAACCGCCCTTAGCATTTGCCTGATAAAATCCTTTGTTTGAAACTACCCTTGAACTACTCCAGTGCAACCGCCCTATGATGAACCGCACCTTGCAGCTCATCATCAATCGCACTTTGCAACCTCACTGGAGTTACCAACCGCACTTGTAATTAATTGATTTAGAGCAAATTTTAAATTTTTATCATTCGTTTTGGTTTTGGGAAGGAGGGAGTTGTTTTATTTTCATGCAAATGTTTCTGAATTTAAGGGGCTGTAGTGTAACAAATGAAAACAAAACCACTTTTTAGGGGTTAAATTGTTGCAAGTGAAAATCAAAGGTTGCAAATGAAAATTTATTAGAAGAGAAAATAATACAGAGCGGTAGAAAGTTTATCGAAGGAAGAGAAGAGGTGAGAAACATCTTCGCTAGGCTTCGTTCTTGGTTTAGAATCGTTAGGTTTAATAAATAGAGAGTGAAAAATTATGAGATAGAGATGCGAAATGCAGAATTTGCTGTTCAATTTCATCTTAAGAGCATCAGAGCTTCAAGATTTGGGTGAATTTGCGAAAAAATTTGCAAGAATTTAAAGTAAGTTTTTTTTCTTCCGTCTCACCCATCCCTCTTGAATGTATAAAATTTGATGGTGTCTTAACTTGTTGAAATCTTGAATATGGTCTTATGTTTTTTTTTGTTATATATATAATGAAATTGTGATATTGATTTGGGTAATCAACAATTTATCTCTGCAATAAATGAGAGATGACTGTTTATTGTATTGTCAGTGAAGTGATTTTGCAACGTTATCAAAAGATGAAGTAGTAGGGGAGAGGAATTGTAATGAATCTCCTGGATTATTTGATGGGTTGGATGGTTAAGCAAAACACGTGTTCATAAAATCTTAGGAAAGTGTTAGTGGGAAGATTGGGGTCACTTTGTAAAGGATTGGATGATCTTGTTCACCCTCACAAAGTTTTCCGTCAGATTACTAGTGAAGTACTGTGATTGATGAGGTTGGAAGATACTTTTAGGAGAGGTTGACACGCTTCATGGATTAAGCTTGATTTTGAGAAAGCTCATAATAAGTTAAAGCTGACTTTTTGGAGGTTTTTAGCAATAGATAGAGCAAGTGGATTAAATATTAAACCTCTTTCCCACTTGCAGCTCAAGTTGGCAAGTGATTTATTGAACTATTGGGGAAGAATCCGGGTAGTTCAAATTTTTCTTGTTTTTATAATATTGTTAATGGCACATTAAAATCTTAGTATGCTTTCACAAGGAGTCTTAGCTGGGTGATCCGTTTTTGCTCCTTTTTTCTGTTTACTCGGGTTGCAAATGTGTTAGTAAACATATGGTGGATCTTTGGAGGCGGGGGGGGGGGGGATTATCCTGTGGGTAGAGAGGATTTTAGAGATTTCCACGAATCCACGCGCTATATATAGATGATATCATTTTATTGTTGACAGTGCCTCTGGCCTAGAAA
This sequence comes from Adenophora triphylla var. japonica, assembly GCA_022495995.1. NCBI lineage: Eukaryota > Viridiplantae > Streptophyta > Magnoliopsida > Asterales > Campanulaceae > Adenophora > Adenophora triphylla. The sequence goes on from JAFEMH010000089.1 coordinate 877,060, forward strand.
TGTTACATCTTCAAATTGTTGAAGCAAGTGCTACTTGACCTTAGGATTAACCTTTGATAATTGAATATTTCTGGGTAATGTTGACTTGATGATGTGAGTCCTCAGTATTTTGTTTTACCATTTTGATTGTGTAGGAGACTTTTCTTTAATATATCTCTGTCTTTGTGGGATCCATGGTGGAGAGGATTACTTGGCATCATGATGATGAAAAAGGGGGTTCGTCTCTTCCAGGGTAAACTGTTAAGTTACTTCTTAATCAGGGTATATAAGAGATGTGTGTTATTGCATTGGAATAGGATGTACGATCTTTCCTTCCCAGAATCCTTATGTTCTTGATGTATTTGTTAAAGATGTTGTAAATATGATGATAGACTTCCTTAGGTCAGGGGTTGGGGAGGTAAAGCGTGATCACCTTGGGGCGGGATGCAAGTGGTCAGGGCTTTAACCCGCAGTGAAACACAGTTATATATTCGAGTAAACTGATAAAAGAACTGGACTGACTATCAACTGTCAAGTAGAAAAACCAAAGGAAAAGGTAAGCCGTCAATGGCAGTCGAGAAAATCCAAAGATTGATGCTAAATCCTAAAGATCCTCCAAAAATGAATTTAAAAAGGTAATCCCTCACTCTTATGAACCCTACATAAGCAGTTTTAAGTTCCTAAATTATCCTAACAGTATCGTAATGTATATTCAACTCACCCCTTAAACAACAAGCTGTCCAGAAAGGCCCTAAAACACACAAAAAATAATAATACTAACTCTATTGACTCAAAAACTGGATACATAAACATATTGATTGATGTAGCTACTTGAGTATGTATTGATATTTTTTTCTCACTGCATTAGTAAGCCTATTGATGGAGGAGGTTTAGGTCCTAGTAACCTAGTTTATAGGAATGCCTTTGTATTGGCAAAATGGTTATGCTGATTCCATTGTCTGGTACTCCCTAGCATTGAGTCATTAGAAGATTGTTTGGTCTTCAGCGAAATGGGTCAGATGCTAGGATAGGAGCTACATCACCTTACAAGTCCTTATGAGCTCTCCTCAAAACTTTCTTATCCCTTCTTTCTTTAGCCAATATTATACCCTCGGAATGGTCAAAGGTTTAGGCTCGTCTGCTTAGGTGGTTTGTTTTGTGTTTCTGGTCTTTTTCATGGCTTCTTCTTTCTCACTCGTCGACCCTGTTGTTGTTCTTTATATTCTCTATATTTTCAATAATAATTCAAGTATATGAAGAACACCATGTATAACAAAGGAACCATGTCTCCAAGCATGATATTAGTCTTTCTTTGGTAGAAGGTAGATCTCTTTCTTTTGATTATAATTATCATATCATGATACTTGTGTTCACAATTTCATCCACATTTGGGGAAAAATTTCTGTAAATCTAAAAAACTGAATGTTTTCTCGTTTGAGTTCTTTACCTTCTGGAACCGGGCTTGGTAGGAGGTCTTGGGATCTTTGCAAGTCTGAGGTGTACTGTAATTTCTTATACGGAGTATGCTTTTTGGACCTGCCTTTTTTAATTCCTTCGCAATTTCCTCTTATCAGATTTTCTTTTGGCAAGTGATGGTCCTTCAGAAGTTGGAGATTCTGTTTGGGGCCCTTCGTAGACTAGCTAATATTTATACCTGATTTATACCTGACAAAGAAGGTGTAACAAATCCCTAAGCCTAGATGTCTGCAGCATGTGGTTGCAGTCTACTGATCCCTCTTTTGTATTGTAGGGTGACCTGGTAGTTTTGGGGTCACTTTGTCTATATGTTTGGCCTTGGATGGCTTTCAAAGCTATTCCGGTTCTTGGTAAAAAATGGAGGCCAAACCTTCTGGATTAGTGGAATTTTTCCATCCTTTGGTGTATTTCCACAATTCAAGGATTTTTTACTACTTTGGGACCGGTTTGTTTTCCTTGTGTCGTCATGGTTTCTCACATTGGATTTTTAACAAGTCTTTGCTTGAGGATTCTTGTGAGGAATTTTGAGCAGTTTATTTTAGAGTAGATATTCATTTTTTGAGTCCTGGGTTTTAAGTTTTTTTCTTGGTATCTATTTCTGCTAGACATACATGTACACAAACTTCTTTTTCTACTCCCCAGTACATTTTACTCGGAAAAAAATGTGAAAGCAAGCGCCATAAACTAGAGGCTAAAATAAACTGGATGCCATAACAGAGTAAACAGTGTCATGCCACCCTTTAACAAATTCCTTCTGCCCTCCTCTCTTTGCATCATGGTATGCAAAGTTGAGTAATACTACCTCCGTCCAGACCAATGTGCACATATGGTCAATTCAATCGAACTTTAACCATAATTTTATGAAAATCTTGATATCCATATGCAATTCTAAAAATTGTTATTGTTTCATCAATAACAATTTTTAGAATTGCATAGATATATCTAGATTTTCATAAAATTATGGTCAAAGTTCGATTGAGTTGACCATGTGTGCACATTGCTTTGAGACGGAGGTAGGATATTATAGCAGTGGTGGTCCCAGGGAAAAAGGTAAGTGGGTGTACAAATAACAAATTTAAAATTGCAGCAAAAATACATTCAACAGACCTATTCCTTGGTAAAAGAGAATCCTAACCATTGAACTGGAAACATTAAATATTCAAATGGGTGCACTTTTGCTGATATACTGCAAATTGGGGGTAATTTTTTTTTTTTTACATTAAATGTTGGGAAGTAATTGTGTATATGTGTACCCAGTTACATTTCTTGGATCGTCTCTGTGTTGTCGTGAAATGGAGGCAATAAATTATAAATTCCGAAAGTTTTTATGTTACTATTACATATCAACTGGCCACTGATTTGGAAGTTGCATGCAGCTTCTTGAATGAGGAAAAACATTAATCTCAAGTCCATGGAAGTTAAAAAATGGAAAAGCATATACTCCCTCCGTCCCGGAACAATCTTCACACTTTCCCTTTTGGGCGTCCCAAAACTTACTTCACACATTTAAAACTTACCTAAAATGGAAAGGAATCTTTACTATTCCCTCCACTCATTCTCTCTCCTACATTATTTTAATACTCACAACACCATTATAATTTACTATTCTCTCCACTCATTCTCTCTCCTATTTTATTTTCACACTCACAACATTTTCAATATAATACTCTCTCCTTAAAACCAGTGCAAACAGTGTTTGTGAATTATGTTCCGGGACGGAGGGAGTATATGTAAAGAATCTTGTTGAGATACAGTAAGAGATAAGAATACTTATAATCTTCAATTTTCTTGACTGGTGATAATTTTGAATGAGAAAGAAGAATGGGCAATTGCTATACCTGTATCAGTTGGAAGGAGACGAATGAAATTAGGGTGATTGACACAATGCGCTTTCCCTTCCTCTTCTTTGTCCTCTTTTTCGTTGCCGCCGCTCTCTCTGTTCTTTTGAAATTGGGAATGAGATCTATGAGATGTAAAACCATACTATTTTCCTTTTATATTTGTTTTTTTTTAAAAGGATTTGCTTGCACATTTTTTTTTTTTACAAAATGGCTCCAATAACTTTTATATTTACATTTTGATTTGCACTGTGTCATTTTTATATCTTTAACTTGGATTTAACCGCAAGTTACTATTACCGTAAACATGGACACATGTAGCAGCAAACAGTTTCTTTGTATACAAGGGGGTCTAAATACGTATTTGGTTACATTATTATGTTATTACCTATATGAGAGGTTTCAACATGATATGATCCTAGGTAAAAAAAGAAAATACATGTAATAATCCAAGTTAATTTATGACTACATTCATTTTCTAAAATAGATTTTTTTAAATGGAGTAGTTCAATATGAATGACTATTTTAATATCTTATTAGGAGTTATTGGCAAGCTTGGCAGCACTTCTTAGGTTCTTAATTTTGATTGGAGCTCTATTACCCTTTTATCATATTGCAAGTCTGTGTTTGGAGTTTTCTCCTATATATTATAATGCTCTGAAGGAAAACACTTTTCTACTCACCATCCTTCTAAATCTATATACTTCAGAACCTCCAGAAGAGGACATATGGAGATCATGTCTCCAATTCGGCAGCCATGTATGTCGACGTCAAATAGAGACAATATTTGAAGTGAGTTTAAAGCTGCAAAGACATGTACTTCAAAAATGCAGCTGATCAAAGTCAAAGTCTTGAGCATTTTTGGCGCAAAAGAGGTATCTTTGAATCTGTAAAGTGCATTCAAATTCAAACCAAAATTCCATTTAGTGTCAGAGACTATACGTCGTCCAGAAAAGTTCAACTCGAGCCTCTCAATGTTGCTTGTCATTGAAAAGTCAATCCATGCATCTATTCTTGAGGTGTACCCTTTGAGGCTGTTGTAGTCAATGGAAAGATGGAATCTGGTAATGGCGCAGCCAGAGTGAAGTAGGAGTATCCGGTCGACAATTGACATAAATTTCTTGGTTGCTGCCTTTCTTAAGTGTAGATGACAACCATGATCGAAAGGATTGTAGCTATGAATTTGATCACAGAAGGAACACCAAGAGTTTTTCTTTAAGATGCTCTGAACCATTACTGATTCATTAAGTTCTATGTCTGGGGTTTGTGTCCAGAAGTATTTCCAGCGTTTTGAAACTAGAGACATTAGTACCCAGAACTTCAGGGGTAGAAATGAGAAGATATGAAGCAAGACTTCTATTGGCATGTAGCTAATGTAGTCGACTTCATCAGATTCATGCCTCCGGTCGTTGATGTCAGTTGCAGTGCTGCTGCTAAAGGTATTCTGGTTGCTTTCCATTCTTGTGCGCATAATTTCTAAACTCTGTTGATAAAATATTTTATCAGCTGTATAGAAAATGTTTTACAATAGAGGATCGGTAAGCAAATTGAACTTGGCCCCTGTACCTATATGATTTATAAAAAACACTTTCCAGTACCAGTTCCACATTAAGAGTCCACTATTATATTTTGAGACATGTCACTTAAGAAAGTCCACATTTTTCTTTCATATTTAAATTATGATAGTTTTCTTCAACATTTTACTTTATAGAAAACCTTAATAAGTATACTGCAAATCATAAGAGATAGAAAGACATAAAATGCAAATTTAAAAGATTCGACTTTTGAAAATGGACTAATAATGTGGAATGGAGGAAGTAATTTGTTAGTTACATATTTTTATGCAAATATTTCTGATTTTAAGGGCCTTAGTGTAATAAATGAAAATAAAATCACCTTTCAGTAAAGGAAAAAATCATTATTCTTTCCCCTCTACAAAAATGATTGGGGCTAAGTTGTTACAAGTAAAAAATCATAGGTTGCAAAGAACAATTTAAGTGAAGATAAAACAATATGCAGTGCGGCAGAAAGTGTATCGAAGGAAGTGAAAAGGATTCAATTGCAAGTTTGCTAGGCTTTGTTATTGGATTAGCATCGGCAGATTGAAGAAATAGAGTGTGAAAATAATAAAATAGAGATGCGAATTGCAGAATTTTGTGAACAATTTCGTCTTGAGGATATCAGAGCTCGAAGAATTGGATGAATTTGCGAAAAGTTTTGCAGAAATTTAAAGTACGTTTCCTTTCTTTTGTCTCCCCCCTGTTATAGTATGTCTTGTTTTCATATATTCTTTTTATATAAAGGAATTGTGATACTATTTCGGGTAATCCACAATTCATATCTGCAATAAATTGGACGTAATTGGATGTCTCTGATTGTTTGATAGTATTGACAATGAAGTGATTTTGCTAGGTTATCAAATGATGAGTAATGGGTGTAAGGAATTGTAATTAATCTTTTGAATTATTTGATGGGTTGGAAAGTGTACTATTGTGCATTCTTTTTGTACAAAAACCTTGGAAAAGTCAGATTCTTTTGAGAAGTAAACTCATTTTACTTGTGTAGTGATTCTATGATTTAGGCTGAACTGTTCTTCTTTGATGTCTTGATGTAGAGGGTTCATACATCAGATTGAACTTTGGGTGTAGTGCCTACAGAAGCTCCTAAGCATACTTGCATGTTACAATTTTGACATATGTACTCAATGGTGGCGAGAATTAATAAATCAAGAATTTACTAACATTACTCCAAATAACTATAGGAGAATCCTTATAGAAATAATATAGTATGTGTAATAATCGCCACAAATCTAAGGTCACTAGCTAGAGATGCCGGCATGTCATATCTATTTCAGTTTGCAGCGTGTGTGAGGCGCATGAATGAAGACCTGTATTCTTTACGTTAGTCGAAAGATACAATATATCCACTTTTGCAAAAATAAACCAAATTCAGTATATTTATATGTTTCATTAGGTATAAACTTATAGCAGGAAACCCACTGATTGGTTTTTGAATGGAGAGCCAAAGCACTTGCCATCATGGTTACATGATGGGGTTTAAACAAATACATGGGAGATCACTAAAGACAAGTTGCATCTGTTCTTTGCACACTTTTTGTTAATAGTATGTTAGAGAGGATCTTCAATTCTCTGAAAAAGAGCACTTAATTAAAGTTTCCTGCTTTATAGCTTTTAGTTTGATCGCAAGTGTTCATAAAATCTTAGGAAAGTGTTAGTTGGAAGACTGGAGAATCGCTTTGTAAAGTTTTTGGAAGATCTTGTATTACTGCGACCGATGAGATTCGAGGATTCTTTCAGGAGAGGTTGACAAGCTTCATTGTTTAAGCTTGATTTTGAGAAAGCTCATAATAGGCTCAGTCTGACTTTTTGGATAGAGTTATGCTACTCAAGGTTTTCGGCGATAGGTTGTAAACCTTTAGGGGAAGGTGCTTTGGGCATACCACCCCTTTCTTCTGTGATGTGATGGATTCACACTTGCAGCTCAGGTTGGCAAGCGATGCATGGAACTATTGGGGAATAATAGTCTGGGTAGCTCATTTGAGATGTACAAATCCTCGAAAGGCATCTACTTTGAGCTCCTCTTAAAATTTACCGTGAAAAACCAATATCTTAGAGATAATCAGTTGGTTATATTGCTTGCTCTTTAGCTGATAGGTTTGATGATAAAGGTTATTTCACTGATATGCTTAACTATTAGGATGTATGATGCTTTAATGTATGTCACTGATTCATGTGTGCATATATGTGTATCTTTATATATTTGATTCCCTTTCTTTCTGGCTGAGTAAAGCAAAGGTAGAAAAGAATCAAGCAATGGAGCACTCAATGAGTGAGAACTCATGTCAGCTGTGTGCAGTTGAAAAGCTCACTTTTGAACCGCCACCGATCTATTGCTCGCCCTGTGGTGCTCGCATAAAGAGAATTGCAATGTTTTATACCATAGGAATGGGTGATACACGACACTACTTCTGCATTCCCTGTCATAATGAGGCCCGAGGAGATACAATAATTGTTGATGGAACTGCAGTTCCAAAGGCAAGGCTGGAGAAAAAGAAAAATGACGAGGAGACTCAAGAATGGGTATGTTATAAGGCCCTCCTCCCTTCTTTTCTTTTCTTTTGTGCGTTAGTCATTAGAATATTATCTTTCTGCTTTCTGCTTTCTGCAGTGGGTTCAATGCGATAAATGTGAGGCTTGGCAACATCAAATTTGTGCACTTTTTAATGGTCGAAGGAATGATGGTGGGCAAGCGGAGTACACTTGTCCAAATTGCTACATAGAAGAGGTTGAAAGAGGTGAGCGCAAACCCTTACCACATAGTGCAGTTCTTGGAGCTAAAGATTTGCCTCGAACAATTCTTAGCGATCACATTGAGCAACGATTGTTCAAGCGACTGAAGCAGGAAAGACTGGATAGAGCAAGGGCCCATGGGAAAAGTTATGATGAGGTGATTCACTTGCTTTCTTCCGTTCATTGTTATATAATCAGACATGTTATGTTAAGCAATTACCCAATTTAACTATCCATGGGTTCGAATAATCAAATCACTTTTAATACCCATATTATACTTACAACACTTAATTCCTAAATCATCATACATAACCAAGTAACTTTAGTTAAATCCAATGTCCTCATTACTTCAGCAATTAACAATGAAAATTAATTTTGGTTCTAAATGAAACTACATTATGTATTTATTTACAAAGATGAGTGAAGTATTTGAAGGATACGAGAGGCAGTAATGTGAACGGTGGCTTTTGAAATTTATTCCTTTGGAGGAGAACGAAAGATGAGTGAAGTATTTGAAGGATATGAAAGGCAGTAATGTGAGCTCTTGGTAAATTTGTCAAGAAAAATTCAAAACAAATCATACTCTTGATGCAGGTATAGAAGGACCCTATCTTAGTTTGTGTGTGGTTCTCTTTTAGTTTCATTTTTGTGATGAGTATTTAGCTTTCCCATTTAATAGTATTTCATTTTAATGTAGCCTTTCTTAAAGTAATAACTAATGTAAATTTGAAAATTGTCATCAAACTTATAAAGTAGTACCGTTATCCCTAAACGAATGTTTATCTTATAAAAGAAAGTTTAGAAAGACACTTGCGGGGTTCCTTGAGTTGAAACTCAGAAAGAAAAGTGAAATCGTATGTATATAATGATGCAATTATTTTACTATCTCCATCCCCATCCCCAAATTAATGACCTTTTTTTTTTCAAATTTGCTCTTTATCAAGAGTAAATTTGAATTGTTTTGGTCATTAATATTGGGAAAAGGAGTAATTAATATTCAAGTTTTTGGGAACTAAAGTAAGGATGCAAGAAGAGGACCATGTGTGATAGAGTAAATTATGGTTTTCATATCTTGTTGGCGAGTTTTCTGACTAACTGAAAATGGAAACACCAAAGATGTCATAAGGCTCCCCATAAATGAAAATCTGGTCCGTCGGTGAGTGAAGTATTTGAAGGATATGAGAGGCAGTAATGTGAGCTCTTGGCAAATTTGTCGAGAAAAATTCAAAACAGATCAGATCATACTCTTGATGCATGTATAGAAGGACCCTATCTTAGTTTGTGTGTGGTTCACTTTTAGTTTCATTTTTGTGATGAGTATTTAGCTTTCCCATTTAATAGTATTTCATTTTAATGTAGCCTTTCTTAAAGTAATAATTAATGGAAATTTGAAAATTGTCATCAAACTTATTAAGTAGTACCTTTATCCCAAACGAATGTTTATCTTCCAAAAGAAAGACACTTGCGGGGTTCCTTGAGTTGAAACTCAGAAAGAAAAGTGAAATCATATGTATATATTGATGCAATTATTTTACTATCTCCGTCTTCATCCCCAAATTAATGACCATTTTTTTTTTCAAATTTGCTCTTTATCAAGAGTAAATTTGAATTGCTCTGGTCATTAATTTTGGAAAAAGGAGTAGTTAATATTCAAGTTTTTGGAAACTAAAGTAAGGATGCAAGAAGGGGACCATGTGTATCATTCTTTTTTATATAGACTCCCCATAAATAAATGAAAATCTGGTCCGCCAGGTCATTCTTTTTTATATAGACTTACAAGAGCTAATAAAAATTGTCTTTGATTCTTATTTTGTTTATTTCAACCTTGTGTTCAAGGAAATTTTCTAAAATCTGTAATATTATTTCATTCACATTTGTAAGTGTTTTTATTGAAAATTATTGTCTTAATTATTACTTTTATCTTCATCTATATTTTTTACATGACTAATTTGCTTAAAATATTAACTTTTTTCGAAATAGTATTTTGACCGTGCGTTTAACGCACGGGTGTAGCACTAGTATTGTTAATGGCACACCATAATCTTAGTATGCTTCCACAAGAAGTCTTAGCTGGACAATCTGTTTTCTCCCCCTTTCTGTTTACTCAAGTTGGGAATGTGTCACTAAGAACAATCATGGTGGAACAAGGAATTAAAACAAGCAATAAAGAGCAAGCGAGAATGTTACAAATTATTGGGAAAATGCAGGAACAATGAGAACTATGAGAAGTATAAGGAGGCTAGAAGAGAATCAAGGAAAACAGTAAGAGACGCAATAGTAAAGGTGAATCAGAAACTTTGTAATAGATTGGATACAAAAAAAGGGGAAAAAGACAGCTCGTATGAGGGATAAGAGGACACAAGATATTTGGAGGGTTAAATGTGTGATGGATGTAGACCAAAGAGTTATGGTCGGGAATAAGGAGATAAAAAATAGATGGAGTTCGTACTTTGATACCTTGTTCTCGCGATCAAGAGCAGGATATTGGAAATATAAATATCCCTTCATGTTTAATCGAGATTTTATGCGGAGAATTCAAAAGATTGAAGTGGAAATGGCAATGAAAAAGATGAGATTGAAGAAAGTCATAGGGCTGAATGGAATACTAATCGAGGTTTGGAGATATTTTGGGGAGAGGGGAATAGATTGGTTAACAACATTATTTAACTAGATAGGGAGAAATAATACAATGCCATTGGAGTGGAGGAAAAGTACTACGATCCCTTTGTATGAGAACAAAGTTGATGTCTAAGATTGTGCCAACTATTGGGGGATCAAACTAATGAGCCATACTATGAAACTTTGGGAACGAGTGATTGGACAAATACTAAGGAGAATTGTGAATATTTCGGATAATCATTTTGAATTTATGCCCGAAAGATCAACTATGTAGGCAATCTTTCTTATGAGACAAACCATGGAGAAATGTCGGGATCAAAAAAAAAAGATTTGCATATGGTTTTCATTGATTTGGGGAAGACGTATGATGTAGTGCCAAGAGAGGTACTTTGGTGGGCTATAACAAATAAAAACATTTCAAAGAAATATATTGATATTATCAAGTACATGTATAATGGAGTTAGGACTAGCATCGGAAAGACAGAAGAGTTTCATATTACGATTAGAGTGTATCAAGGTTTTGCACTTAGTTCCTTTATCTTTGCTTTAATAATAGACGAATTTCAGTCCAAGATGATATACCGTGGTATATGTTCTTCGCAAATGATATTGTGCTAATTGGTGAGACAAAAGAGGGTGTTAAAAGTAAATTGAAGTTGTGGAGGCACACTTTGGAATCTTGAGGTTTTAGACTGAGCAGAAGCAAAACTGAATATTTGGAGGGTAAGAGCAGAATGGAAGTAGAGAGGCAGGGGTGATCACATTCGATGGAAAGATTGTCTAAGTTTCTGAGCTTTTTCGCTATCTTGGATCTGTTATCCAAACGATGGAGATGTGATTTATAGGATTAAAGCAGGTTAGTTGAAATGAAAGAGTGCCACAGGGTTTTTATGTGATCTCGACATGATTCATAGATTAAATGGCAAATTCTACCACACGGCAATTAGGATGGCACTGTTTTATGGCACTGAATGTTGGGACGTAAAATAGTTTCACGTTAATAAGATGAATGTAGCGGAGATATATATGATACGATGGATGTGTGGGCATATAAGAAATGATCGTTTGCGGAATGAGGTGATCAGGGGTAAAGTAAAAGTTGCGTCATTGAGGATAAAATGAAGGAGAATCGTCTAAGGTGGTTTGGTCATGTGAGACGAAGACCGAGTGATTTACCCATTTTAGAAGGCCTGAATAGTGGAGAAGTGATAAAATGACGAGGGGTACGGAAACACCTAAGCAAACTTGAATTATAGTGATTGAAAATGATATGAGTTTACTTGGATTGGATGAAAATATGGTGTTGAAGAGGCCGGATTGGAGGGCAAAAATTCATGTGGGTGATGGGGGTTGATTTTTTTTTTATTATTTTCATTTTTCCTATCTATTATATATTTATTATTTTATCATCACTATTTTTATTTTTCTTCTTCTCATCTTTTCATTTTCTATTTTTTTTTCTTTCCCACCTATTTCTTCTTTTAACTTATTTTTTTATTCCTACATCTTTTCTTTCACGCTGACATATGAGGATTCATGTTAGCCTATTCCAAATTATTTTGCGACTAAGGCTGGGATTCATGTTAGCCGACCCGAAATTATTTTTGGACTAAGGCTTTGTTGTTGTTGTTGTTGTTTGTCTTTATGGGATCCAGGGTAAAGTTAGTAGTAAATCAGGTTATAAGAGATGTGTGTTATCGCATTGGAATAGAATGTAGTGTGATATTTCCTACCCATAATCACTATGTTCTTGATGTATATGTTGAAGATCTCGTGAAGGTCACTCATGTCCTAGAGGAGATGATGTGACGCGGGAGCCAAATGGTTGGCGCTTAATATGCTCAATAGAATCAGTCAACTTTATAAAAGATTATTATTGATTATTTTGTGACCACTTGTTGGACTGATAATAGACTTCCTTTGATCAGGTTTTCAGGAGGTGAAGCATGATCACCTTGGGAGACGTTATGCAAGTGGTGCCGGCTTTAAACAGCAAGGAAACACAGTAATATATCTGAGAAGACTGATTAAAGAACTGGAGTGACCATCAACTGACAAGTAGCAAAACCAAAGGAAAAGGTAAGCTAATGGCAGTCCAGAAACTCCCAACACACTAAACCCTAAAGTTCCTCCAAAAATTGAGTTTAAAACCCTAATCCGGTCACTCTTATGAACCCTACATAAGCAGTCTTAAGTTCCTAAATTATCCCAAACCCTAATAATAGTGTAAAGTATCTTTTACTCACCGGCCCTTGCACAATAACCTGTCCGAAAAGGCCATAAAACACACAAAAAATAAAAAAATAAATAATAAAAATAAAACTCTATTCACTCAAGAACTGGATACATGATAATATTGATTGCTGTAGGTCCTCTAGTAAGTATTAATATGTTTTCTTCGCTGCATTGATGAACCTATTGATGAAGGAGGTTTTGGTCCTGGTAGCCTAGTTTATAGGAATGCCTTTGTATTGGCAAAATGGTTATGCTGATTCCCTTGCCTGATTCTCTCTAGCAATGAGTCATTAGAAGATTGTTTGGTCTCCAGCAAAATGGGTCAGATGCTAGGATAGGAGCTACATCACCTTACAAGTCCTTATGAGCTCTCCTCAAAACTTTCATATCTTTTCTTTAGCCAATAATATATCTTCGGAATGGTCAAAGGTTTAGGCTCTTCTGCTTAGATTGTTTGTTTTATGTTTCTTTGGTCTTTTTCATGGCTTCTTCATTCTCACTCGCCAACCCTGCTATTGTTCTTTATGTTCTCTCAGTTATTCAATAATAATTATTAAAGTATATGAAGAACACCATGTATAACAACAAAGGAACTATGTCTCAGAGCATGACCTTAGTCTTTCTTTGGTAGGAGGTAGATCTCTTTCTTTCGTTTGTAATTATCGTATCATGATACTTGTATTCACAGTTTCTTCCACTTTTGGGGAACTTGCTTCCAAATATTTCTGTTCTTCCAAAATCTAAAAAACAGAATGTTTTCTCTTTTGGGTCCTTCACCTTCTGGAACCGGGCATGGTGGGATCTTTGCGAGTCTAAGGTGTACTATAATTTCTTATATGCCTTTTGGACCTGTCTTTTTTAATTCCTTCGCAATTCCCTCTTATCAGATTTCATTTGGCAAATGATGGTCCTTCCTTAAGCCTATTGATCCCTCTTTTGTATTGTAGGGTGACCTGACAGTTTTGGGGTCACTTTGTCTTGATTGATTTTTTTCTCTGGCCTTGGATGGCTTCTATTTCAAAGCTATTCCGGTTCTTGGTAACAAAAATGAAGGTCAAACCTTCTAGATTAGTGGTATTTTTCCATCCTTTGGTGTATTTCCACAATGCAAGGATTTCTTTACTACTTTGGGATCGGTTTGTTTTCCTTATGTCTTCATGGTTTCTCACATTGGATCTTTTTAAAAGTCTTTGCTTGAGGATTCTTGTGAGGAATTTTGAGCAGTTTATTTTAGGGTAGATATTCATTTTTTGTGAGTCCTGGTTGAAGTTTTTTTCTTGGTATCTATTTCTGCTAGACATGTTCCACGGACTTCTTTTTCTACTTCCCAGTACATTTTACTTAGAAAAAAATGTGAAAGCAAGCGCCATAAACTTGAGGCTAAAATAAACTGGATGCCATTAACAAAGTAAACAGTGTCATACCCCCTTAAACAAATTCCTTCTGCCCTCCTGTCTTTGCATCACGGTAAGCCGCAAAGTTGAGTAATACTTTTGTTTTGTTTAAATATAATATCTCATTAATTCCGTTTCACCTCCTATTTTATGCACATTGTTATGGGACGGAGGGAGTATATTATAGCAGTGGCGGACCCAAAGAAAAGGGTAAGTGGGTGCACAAATAACAAATATAAAGTTACAGGAAAAAAATACATTTAAGACCTATTCCTTGGTAAAGGAGAATCCTAACCATTGAACTGGAAACATTAGATATTCAAAATGGGTGCAATTTTGCTAATATAATACAAATTGGTGGTATTTTTATATTAAATATTGGGCAGTAACTGTGCACCCAGTTACATTGCCTTGGATCCGCCTCTGTATTGTCCCGAAATGGAGGCAACAAATTTTATAACTCCAACATTTTCTGTGTTACTATCACATATCAACTGGCCACTGATATGGAAGTTGCATGCAGCTTCTTGAATGAGGAAAAACATTAATCTCAAGTCCATGGAAGTTAAAAATGGAAAAGCATATACTCCCTCCGTCCCACGTGTGGATTTATTTCCATTTTGGTCCGTCCCACATCAGTGTGGACTGCCAAAAATGGAAACAAATATTCACTATTCCACCAACTCATTCTCTCTCCTACTTCACTTTTACACTCACAACATTCTCTCTCCTAACTATTCCTCCCACTCATTCTCTCTCCTATTTAATTTTTCATACTCACAAACACCTCCTCCGCCTATTTCTCTCTCCTACTTTTCCTTAATTCCCACACCCAAAAAGTAAGTCCACAGTTACGTGGGACGGAGGGAGTATATGTAAAGAATCTTGTTGAGATACAGTAAGAGATACGAATACATATAATCTTCAATTTACTTGACTAGTGATAATTTGAAAGAGAAAAAATAAAGATCAATTGCTATACCTGTATCAGTTGGAAGGTAAAGAACGAAATTAGAGTGATCAACACAATGTGCTTTCCTTCCTCTTCTTTGCCCTCTTTTTCGTCGCCGCCGGCGCTCTCTCTGTTCTTTTGAAATTGGGAAGGCGATCTATGAGATGTAAAACCTTTGTATTTTCCTTTTAAATTTGTTTTTCATTTTAAAGGATTCGCTTGCACAATGTTTTGTTTACAGACTGGCACAAACATTTTTTTTTTTTAACATTTTGATTTGAGCTGTATTACCATTTTATCATGTTGCAAGTCTGTGTTTAGAGCTTTCTCCTATGACTTGTAATGTTCTGAAGGAAAGCACTTTTCTACTCGCCATCTTGCTAAATCCATATACTTCAGTTTTCATATGCGACTAAACATTTAGGCCTAATATCGAACAGACCTAAACACTTTTGCATATCTCCACTTTACAGAGTTTTTTAGCCATTCTTGCTTGCTTGCCTGCACCCTGCTGGTGATGCCTACTATATGTTTATTACTACATCTGTCCCAAAAGTAAAAGTTAAAGAATAAAATAAACATTTAATTTGTTTGAGACGAAAAGAATAGCTTCATGGATTTTTTGGGGGAAAATATAGAAATATGCCCCCGTACTTATGTCAAGGATGCAGATATGCCCTTATACAAGTTAATTGCCATATTAACCCCCGTACTTAAGAAAAATGTGTGGAGATTAGGACATCGTCATCTTTTCGTCAAAATTCTAACGGAATTGTTGACTAGGCGTCTGACGTGGCACTAATCTTTGATGAATAAGCTATTTATGTGAAATTCAGATCAAGGGGGTCAAAGTGTGATTTTTATTTTTTTGCTTCAATTTCTTTTTTTTTTCATTTTTTTCTTCAAATTTTAATTAACTTGCCTAAATTATTTTCTTCAAACAAAACCTTTCTTATTTTTTTCTTAAACAATTACAAATTAGTTTTCTAAAAAAAAAAGAGAAAAAACTAAACTAAACAAGCTAGCAATTAGCCATTAACTTAGGACTTATTCGACGGAAGAAGCGGTTGAGCATGATAAGGTAGTAGTGGTAGTGCAGGAAGGGCATCCACCGAAAGAGATAGCCTGGGATTTCTCCCGAAAAAGAGCAAAAAAGAACATAACCTCCGAAACGATAAAGAGAAGAAAACCGTATCGAGGTCCTCGCGCCCCTAGGTATTCTCTACCTACCCACCTGTATTTATTATTTTAACAATTACTCCTATAAATTAATTTTCTACAAAAAAATATCTTTTTTTTTCCTTTCTTATTTTTACTTATTCACCACCACCTCTCACCGCCACCCCACCTATCCACCACCTTCCAACTAAGCTGCCCCATCACCACCATCCACCATTTCCAAACAACCTATCCGACATGCATGAAATTCCACACTAAATGTCTCACAAATACAACAAATCAACAACCCATTTCCAAAATACTCACATCCAAATTCAAAATCAAACACAACTTCAAAAATAAAACAAAGTCTAAGTCTAAATTTGAATTATAGGAAGAATTATTTCCAAATCGTAGGAAGTATTATTTCCAAAAATCCCACATCCAATTTCAAAATCAAACACAACCTCAAAAAATAAAACACTATGGATGTAATTCTTCCCGTTACACAAAATAACCAAATTATAGGAAAAATTATTTCCACCAAAAATGAGATCTGTTCATCTTCCCTTCCTCCGGCGAATCCTTAGTTTTCGGCTGCTCAACATCGTTAATCTAGTTTTCTTCTCTTTGAATAATTTGAATTTCGTGTTGATTTAACAGATCTGAAATTTTCTTTTCTCTCTTCACAATTGGTTCCTCAGAGACGGGCGGTGTGGGCTGGCGGCGACGGCCATGGAAGGGGGCGGCGGCTATGAGGTGGGAAAGAACGAGTGTGGTTGCGGAGGGGCTCAGATAGTGAGAAGAAGAAGAAGAAGAAGAAGAGTTATGTTTCCTTGTTTTTTTTTAACCCTAAATTGGTGGATGAGTTTATAATGATTTGGAGGGAGCCTTTGTAACTTAATATTTCAATTTTTTGGGTCTATAGTTTGTTATTTTACAATTTCTTCCATTCTATTTCCACACGATCCGCCCCCAGGTAGGAGGCATCTACCTAGATGCGCTCCTGGGAAGGTTCACCACCATGCTCTTTGTTTGAAAGGATCCGAACAGGAAAAAGATTTTCATCCGCTAATTTTGACCAGGTCAACATTTTTATGACGTCAGCAAGCCACATAGGCGGATTTAACGGTATGGAAAGATGATGGTTTTCTAATCTCCACACATTTTTCTTAAGTACGAGGGTTAATATGACAATTAATTTGTATAAGGGCATGTGTGCATCCTTGATCTACGTACAAGGGCTTATTTCTATATTTTCCCTTTTTTTTTTTTTTTTACTTTTTCTTCGGTTAAAATGGATTACTGTAAAACTTCGTAGCATGGGGAACATTACCTTGATATAAACATATAGAATTCCATCACTTAGAATTCAAATGTAATTATCCTGTCTAATTATTGTAATGTAACTGTAAAAACTCAAGACAAATGTTCTTCAAATATGCATGCTAGTATGAGACCTTTATACGAACATCTGGGGA
Source organism: Adenophora triphylla var. japonica (assembly GCA_022495995.1). Classification (NCBI taxonomy): domain Eukaryota; kingdom Viridiplantae; phylum Streptophyta; class Magnoliopsida; order Asterales; family Campanulaceae; genus Adenophora; species Adenophora triphylla. Next base: position 894,502 of record JAFEMH010000089.1, read on the forward strand.
TGCCTTTATGAAGTTGGTAATGAGGCCGCAATTATGGAGCATGAGCCTCATGTACATGAGCTTTCGTTACTCATTGCATTTGTCGGTCTGGAATGAATTAAGTTCATTTCTTTCTACACCATTGCATTTTCCAACAAGAACTTCACAATTTGCATCTCAACCTTTCTTCCATAAATTCCATTTATATTCACCTTCTTCAGGCTATTTTGCAGACAATGGAACTGAAAAGACTGACTCCCAGTATCTCTCCTCTTCAATGGAAAAACCAGTTATTTGCATGAATCCAAACCATGCCTGGAGATTAAACAATCATGATTACAAGTCATTTATGGTTGGCAGATCATGAAAAATAAGTTTGTGGAATTGACTTTGACTTCAGAGCTTACATAGTGTGGACCCAGATTGGTGTCCAAATTTAAGGTTTCCAGGTTTGGACAACAACTGATCAAGTAGGCAAAAACATCATAAGAATCTCCAAAAGTGCATATAAACCTGACAGACGTCAAATAATACCTGAATGCATTCGGAATTTGGCTCCAGATACTGACATTGCCTCAAATCTATTAAAAGTGTAGTCATACGGTTCCCTAGAGCAGGATGTGGAAACCTGCATTTGAGTACAACTTCCGCGTTGACCAAATTAGTTGACTTTTTAATCTAGGAGCTTGTCAGATGTCCGATAAGTGTCAGATTTGTCAGGCTCGGTTCAATTATGCTTATAGGGAATGCACTCATGGGGTAAGACATGCAATCGATCAAATACAGTTCCCTGATCTTCAGTTCTTCCTCGCATATCATGAAATCATTAAGAAAGAGACACCTTTTCAACTTCAAAGCCTCCAGAAGAGGACATATGAAGAGTATTTCTCCAGCCACATATGTCAACGTCAAAAAGAGACGATCTTTGAAGAGAGTTTAAAGTTGCGAAAGCATATACATCAAACATGCATCCGATCATAGTCAAATTCTTGACCATTTTTGGTGCAAAAGATGAGTTCTTGAATCTGTAGAGTGCAAACAAATTCAAATATAATGTTCTTGAGTTGTTGGGGATTATATGTCCTTCAGAGAAGTTCAACTCGAGACTCTCAATGTTCCTTGTCATTGCAAAGTCAACCCATGTATCTATCCTGGAGGTGTACCCTTTGAGGGTATCATAGTCAATGAAAAGAGAGAATCTTGCAATGGGGCAGCCAGAGTGAAGTAGGAGAATCCGATCGACAATAGAGAAAAACTTCTTGGTTGCTTCTTTTCTCAAGTGAAGATGACACCCATGATCATGACCGTAGTAGTTATGGAGTTCATCACACACAGAACACCAAGTGTTTTTCTTTAAGATGCTTCAAACCATCACGCATTCATTAAGTTCTAGGATGGGTATTTGCGTCCAGAAGTATTTCCAGCGTTTTGAAACTAGAGACACAAGTACCCAGAAGTTCAAGGGTAGATATGAGAAAATGTGAAGCAAGATTTCCAATGGCATGTAGCTCATGAAGTCAACTTCCTCGGATTCATGCCTCCTGTCATTGATGGTATTTGGATTCAGCTCTACCTTCTTAACTTTTAGTTTGGTCACAAGTATTCATAAAATCTCAGGAAGTGTTGGCTTGAAGTTGGGGTCACTTTGTAAAGTTTTGGATGATCTTATATCACCCTCACAAAGTTTTCCGTCAGATTATAATTGAAGCACTGTGACTGATGAGGTTGGAGAATTCTTTTAGGAGAGGTTGACATGCTTCATTTGATTAAGCTTGATTCTGAGAAAGCTCATAATCTTGGTATGCTTCCACAAGGAGTCTTAGATGGATGATCCGTTTTCTCCCTCTTTCCGTTCACTCAGGTTGCGAATGTGTTTGAGTAGGTCCTGTGGGTAGAGGATTTTAGGGGTTTCCATGTCCTATTTATAGATGATACCGTTTGTTATTGTTGACAGTGCTTCTGGCCTAGAAATGTCATATCTTCAAATTTGTAAATCAAGTGTGTGGCCTTGGGATTAATCTTTTAAAATATTTGCACTATTAAGAATATTTATTTTAATCAAATGGGGGCAATTGCCCCCATATGGCACTGTGTGCCTCCACCACTGGCATCATGGTAAGCCACAAAGTTTAGTAATTAATTTATTGTAGGTAAATGGGCAATAAATTATAAATTTCAAGATTTTCTATGTTACAATCACATTTGGACAGACCACAGATATGGAAGTTGCATGCAACTTCTTGAAGGAGAAAAAAAATATTAATCTCAAGGCCATGGAAGTTAAAATTGAAAATATTTTAGACATTCGTTTTGGGGCAGATTCGTTTTGGGACGGTGATGGTATCATCCATTGGACCCTAGTTTCACTTTTCTCGCCTTTTATTTATTCCCTTTGTCCCTAAATAAATTCCTTAAATAAATGTCAAAAAAATCTCAAATTTGCGATCAAGGGCACAAGAGTCAAAATTTAAAGGCTCAAACACTGTTTAATGGTCAATGGACATTTCTGAAGAATGAAAGTAATGCTTTAGTATAGGGAAAGTATGTTAGCTTGCATAGTTTACATTAATCTTTGTCTATTTATGTCTCCCATTTCTTCTATTTTTTTTAATCCTTCCTCCATCACCATGTCTCCATGCTTATGAATAAGATTTGTCATCTCATATTCAAATTAATTATATAATTGTCCATGAAAAAAGGGCAAACCCCGGTGCGTCAAGCGGGGGTTGGGAGAGGGAACCGTTTGATAGAGCCTTCCCCTGACAATTGCGAGGTTGGGAGAGGGAACCGTTTGCTAGAGCCTTCTCCTGACAATTGCCAAGAAGCTGTTCGTTAAGGTTCGAACCCGTGACCTAATGGTCACCAAAGAAGCAACTTAACCGTTGTGCCAAGGCTTACCCTCATAATTGTCTATGAAAGATAAGATTAAATTAGTGGTATACATGCTACATGTTGGGAGGACAATACCCTACAAAATAATATCATTTTTGTATTCCTAATGTCTAATTTTTTGGATTGGTCAAAGTTTTAACTACCATTTTCCATTCTATTTTGAATTCTTGTATCAATCTTGTCTTGATGTCACAATTCTTCTATCCGATTTCAAAATTTTTAACAATTTGATGTGACAACTGAATCAGAAGAATTCGATAGAACGTACGTTTACTTCATTTTATGTCCTAATCAATGTCGGAATGATTGATGAATTAGCTAACTATACTCGACCACACATGTGTTATACGAATTTAATCGAGATGTCATGCATGATGTATTTGTACTTAATGAAAATTAAAATTAGGGTTTAGTTCATGTATTTGAACAAGATGAGTTGCACCAAAATCTGGCATAGCAAAAAATCAATTATTCTACAGGTGATGACAAAATTTGGGCCCAGATGGGTGGGCTTAATGGGCCAGAACAAAAGGGCCGACAAGAAAACAGTTCAGATATGCCTCACTGGATGGGTTAGAAAAGGAGTGGGCCAGTCAAAGTCAACATTCTCCATTGTCTAGTCAGATGTCGAGAAGCATCCACGTGTGAGGTGACATTTAAGTGAGGTTCCTCAACCACCCATTCAAGCTCTGCCTTGCCGGACCCCTAACGGTGACACTTCACGTGCACCTACCGGCCCACGCCCGAGGTTTTGGCTAGGGTTTTGTTTGGCCCGTGGTTAGATGGGTGGAGCCTATTTAACCTTTGCTTAGCCCAGCACACTTGTCAACTAACTCAAAATCTTGAAAAAAGAATTGCGTTTATCTTTTAAATTGTCAATTAACACAAAATTTTGGGAAAATAAGCTAAAACACGTTTTTGAATATTTGACACTAATCAAAACATATATTCTAACACTCGATAACAAATTTTACAAGAAAGAAACTTTAAAGGCGTGTTTGAGAGCCTAAATGATGTCTTTTGGATTTTATGAAAACCTTATATCACGAGCCGTGGGCCGGTGACTTTGGTAGGTTTCAAAGTTCCATTTGATTTGATATGTTGTGCGTTTCGTGATTCACCCCGAGTCAAGTGTTATGACAGTTTTAGCGCACACGCCTAATAACACAATCACTATTTATTAATAGTAAAACAAATACACTAGCACTCCTTGTAAATAATACTAGTTGTATCATTTTAATTCCAATTTTAGAGTTTTTGAGTGCCAGGTACATACACTGGCACTCCTAGTAACTAATACTGGTTGTATCATTTTAAGGTTAATGTTAGTATTTTTGGTTACCAGTACATGCACTGATATTTCTTTTTACTAATGATGCACTCCCTATTCTTTTTACTAATGATGCACTCCTAGTAACTAATACTGGTTGTAACATTTAGCTTTAGTGGGAGATGAATCGCTCATCTTTCATGAAGTCATTAATAGTTCAAATTCTCATAAATAGATCGATGCCATAAATAAAGAGTTAAAATCCATGAAAGACAACGACGTTTAGGATCTTGTTCCATTACCTAAAAACGTGAAACCCATCAGATGTAAATGAGTCTTTAAGACCAAAAGGGGTTTATAAGGTAATTTGGAATGATATAAGACTCGTCTTGTTGCTAAGGGATTCACTAAAAAAGAAGACATTGATTATAAAGAAACATTTTCTTCGGTATCGTCTAAAAACTCTTTTAGAATTATTATGGCACTTGTAGCACATTTTGACCTTGAGTTTTATCAAATGGATATATTGACGACCTTTCTCAATTGAGACATTGAGGAAACTATCTATATGAAGAAATCAGAAATGATGACTGATTTAGATCAAACTAATCAATTAGTTTATAAACTTAAGAAATCCATTTATGACCTCAAATAAGCTTCTCGTTACTTAAAATTCAATCAAGTAATTCTTTAATGGGGTTTAACGGAATAAAATTGTTCCAACATTAACAACTAAATCTCAATTAATACTTATCCAAATATTGTAATCAAATTTCTGTTTTTTATTATATCTTAACCATTAATATTCATACATTAATTCAAATCCGACTAATTCCTATATGGAGAGCTATAGCAAAGTGGTTAATTTGATGAAAGTGGTATTCCATTCGTCAAGAATAATAAGGCTTCTAGGTTAACTTTATATAGAATTAAGGAAAAAAAATATTCCCTCCTTTTCATTTATAACGGGGACGGTTATTTGCAAGGCACGCTATTTGCAAGGCACGGAAAATGGACAAAATTGCCCTCCCGTACGCGAACGTTTCGTGTAATTTTACACGACATTGTCAAATACGTTTCGTATATAAATATACGAAATGTATTGAGTTATTTCGTGTATATTCACACGAAATATTAACAAATATTTCGTGTAGTTTCATACGAAACATATCTCGATACCAATAATTCATACTTCCAAACATAAAAAGCTGGAAAAATTCAAAGACCAATACACTTTATTGAAAAAAAATCATAAAAATGGTATACTTTGCCATATTTCACATCACAAATCCAAACTTTCAAACAGCTTTTAATGATTCATACATACAAATAAAAAAGGCTCAATAAGTCAAATGATACACTCATACTATGACCTATTTCTTGAAACTCTTTCTTCGTTCGACGCAATTGAGAGTCGGTTGAATGTCTCTATCCGAGCTCGTATGGCATGACCAAGTTACTTGCGCTTGCATCACGATGAGCCTCCCAATATAACGCGGGCGATGGCATTGGGTAATCATTATCTAACATGTGCAGCAATATAAAATGGTTTCCAATGTGTCCAAGCACAAGTGTGTCTGTGGGTGGTCCTACTCCTTGTGGTACGATCACGGAAGGCATGTGAAGCCACCGGTTAGCGTGTACGAGATGAACACCACATTATACCTCGTGGCAATGATGTGCCCTAGCTCGGGAGGGTCATATAATAATACTCGGGAGCCTGGGGATTTGAACCTGGATCGTAAGCCTCCATGTTGTACTCCATCCACTCGTCCCAAACATCATCACGATCGCCATACACCTTCTTGTACCTTCGACCGGCTATCAAAATGCACGTCGAGATAGGCAAGGGGACATCCTAGGGATCCTCTCGCCTGGATAGCGAACCGCCCGTCACCCGGGCCAGCATATACGCCTCGGTGATGTCTAAGAAGCGTATAACACCTCAAGTATGAAACCGGTAAAGCGCATCCACCCCGGTACCATAAGGCGTCCAACATACCTATAACTCACTTTGTTAGCAAACATGAACAGAATACTTTCAATGGGACGGAGGGAGTATAACAATTTAAATATAAAAAGCTCACCCTCTCAACAGCATCCCGGCATCATGCAGGGTCTTGCCGAAACTCGAGCAGACAATGCTCCATCTCCCACCCGGCTACATCGGTGCGTGACCATCTCCGGGCTCTGGCCGCCCCTCGCTAATCCGGGCTCAAAAGTCGCCTAAGTCCGGGAAGTACTCGTATATCCAGCTGAAAAGTATTTTAGAAATATGTCAAAAAAGACGTCTGTTTAGTGGAAAAAAGGAGTAATAAATAAATATTAAATATTACCTCTAGGAGAGTCGAACAGCCTCCCATCCGAGCGCATCCGGATACGGACGCCTTTCCCAACTCGCGATAGATGTACGCCAAAGCAACCGATCCCCGTGCGAGCCGCCCAAATCTCTCGAAGATCCACGCACAGGGAAAGATAAGCCGCAGCATCTTATCCCGACTCTTGTCCACAAACAAGTGTGCAACCCAAGAGGAACGGGAGATAAGTGGATGCACGCCGGTCATCCGACATATCCGAACGGGCCTCAAAGGCAAGACGGAGCTCACGTAATGTGTAGGACGTGCCCCTCGGCAGTGCCGATGAGGTGTCTCAGATCCAGCGTAGGTCGCTCTGGATCCGCCGTCCTAACAGAAAACCCGTACACCGACACCTATAAATTGTAAATGAAGAATATGTCATATGCAAATAACCAAAGCTCTACATATTGAAAATGAAAAATATAACAACAATATACCTAGAATATAAGTGACGTCATGCATCGTAATCGTCATCTCCCCCCACGACATGTGAAACGTGTTAGTCTCGTGGAGACCACCGTTCCACAAATGCCGCGCAGCCGCCGAGCTAGTCCTGGCGAATGGTGGTATCATGCGGGTGATGGATACCCGTAGCATCGATCGCAACAACCATGCTCGATCATCCTCGGCCGCCTATCACGCGAGAACCTGTTTAAAGATTTATAATTAACAATTTTTAGAATTTCACAATAATGATTACATTAAAACCAATGTTTCGTCAAAGTTTATTTTTGTAAACAAATAGCTTACCTATCGAGATGCTGCTGTCTGGTATGGAACTTCACCACCGACTGGCTAGTGGGGTTGCCCCAAATCTCTCGGGCTCGGTGATGACCGAACCCGTATAACAAATCACAAACCTCGGGGCCGCCACCGGGTCGCTCACACCGCCGTGATGGTGGCTCCTCCTCACCCGCACCCGCACCCGCACCCGCACCCTGCCTCCTCCTCCGTCCCTGCCCTCTAGCCACATCCTGACCCCTCCTCCTCCCATGCCTCAATGGTCTAACATCACGTCTCTCCGCCTCCGCCTCCGCCTCCTCCTCCTCCTCCGCCGCCTCCTCCTCCTCCTCACCCCCATCAGATTCAGAAGATGACTCAAGAAGATCGTAATCGAAGATGAAGATGACTCAAAGAACTTCCTCGTGACCCGGCAGAGGCCGCCTCATCATCTCGTATGCTCACTCTCAATGTGCTCCACCAATCACGCCTCGTGCTCATCATTTTTATCATTTTTTTTGGTGCGTTTATCTTTCTTAACTGCCGTCTCGGCCTTTCTTTTCTATTGGAAGCGGTCATAGGTTGACGTCCCTACAAAAAATTCAAATAAGAGACAATAAATTAGTCACGCTTAAAGTTCCAGCCAGTTCCAGTTCATTTCGTGTAAATATACACGAAATGCTGAATAACATTTCGTGTAAAATTATACGAAATGTTTCTCAACATTTCGTGTATATTCACACGAAATCCAAAGGAGAAATTTTCCTTTAGATTTCGTGTGATTATACACGAAATGCTAAGAACAATTTCGTGTATAGGCATACGAAACAACCTAAACATTGTTCCATTGTGTTTCGTGTGCCTATACACGAAAATTTTGGAACCAGTTCGTGTAATTTTTTGCGAAATGCTTGGAACCAGTTCGTGTAAAATTATACGAAACATTCAAAGTCCAAACATATTTCGTACAACAATTTCAAAACCAGCTTCATCAATGGAAATCTATAAACAACGTATTCAAACCCAGTTCATAACATCTCATTTTAAAACCCAATTAATCAAACTAATTTTTGAATAATAATAATAATACTCTCTTTGACCTAAACTCAAGAAAATCGAAAACGGAGAGGGAGGGATTACCTTCTTTACGGGCACTGTGGTAGACGATGTTCCGGCGGCCATGGCAGCGGCGGTAGCGGCGGCGGAAGCGCCGGACTTAATCGCAGAATCTTCATTCTCACCATCGTTCGTTCGTTTACGCGAGAGAGAAGAGAAGCGTCGTTGTGTACAAGAGAGAGAAGAGAAGCTTGAACGGTTGGAGGGAATGAGAGAAGTGAAAAAAAAAATTATATATAAATGGGTATTTTCGTCATTTTCACGTGCCTTGCAAAATTCATGCCTTGCAAATAAAATTCTCCATTTATAACTTTACCTTTTGAGCATGACACGCAAATTAAGAAAAAAAATTAGTAGAGAAAGTGTTGTGAGTATAAAAGTAAAGTAGGAGAGAGAATTAGTGGGTGAAATAGTAAAGATTTTTTGCCATTTTAGAAAATGTGAAGCTTTTAACGGGACACTCGTTTTAGCAAAACGTGAAGCTTCAAATTGAACGGAGAGAGTATATATTGTGAATATCAAAAATAAAGTTGCAGAGAGAAAAAGTTGATAGGAAATAATAAATGAATTATTATTGTGGGTGTAAAAAATGAGTTTTATTATCCATTTTAAATAATTAAATAACTAAAAATTTTAGAAATATAAAACAAAAATGAAAGTAAAATTTTTATTTGGGCAGTACAAAAGGTGATATGAATTAGGGATGATGAAGAAAGGAAGGAAGGAGACAAAATTGAGAATAATGACGCAGACGATAGTTGTCGCACCACCACCATCACTGTTAACTCACAGTACGACTGTGTGCTCTCAAATAACAGCGGTATTGCAGTGCAGTCTCTGTCCATATCTCTCCATCTCCCCCACACATTACATAAATTGTGCTTTAATGGAACCCCTTTTTCAAGCTTTCTGACCACTCCCCTGCACATTTTTTGTTTCTTCTTCCCAACCAGAAACAATTTCTGCATAATCATCATCATCCTTATCTAATTTCTCTTTCTGCACTTACCATACCTTTTTCCTCCCTTCTCTTCCGGCCACCACTGACCTCCTCCACCATCATGTTCCTTTTCTTTTGGGTGGGGTACATCTCATCTTTATATTTTAACACATTGTCACTTAACCCCTCCCCCTTGTTTTTTCCTATGTACACCATCATTTTTGACTTTTAAATACACCCTCCGTTTTCAACCTAAGTGCACAGTTTGACTTTTTTATGAAATTTGATCATACAATAACGAGAAATTAGAACATTTTGATGAAATTTTAAAAGTTGTTATTAATTTATTACTAACAACACTAACAAAAAGTTTAAAATTTAATTATAATATATCAATTTTTCGTTATTGTATGGTCAAATTTCATAAAAAAATCAAATTGACTGTGCACTTAGATTGGGAACGGAGGAAGTATTAATTTAAATCATATCTTGTAGTTGAAGCAATATTTAATTATATTTTACCCTTTCAAACAACATAAGTTATTACTCCATGGTATATTTCAGAAAGACAATCTCATGTTCCAAAATGAATGGCTCATTGGTAAAACTCAATCCTCACACTTTTGTGAAGTTTATGGTAAAACAATAAAGTTCTATAACATTATTGATAGTATTATTAATGGGTGCATCAATAATATTTTATAAAATTTCAAGGATAATAATTTTATAGAGTTTTTATCAAAAACTATCTCAAAAATATGATATTTACAAAAAAAGTCATGTAAGTTGTGATATTACAAAAAACTATTTTTCTTTCTTTTTATTTTTTATTTTTTTTCCAGTTAAAATAACTGATAAATTCATATATCATATTTTTAAAGAGTATTTTGTGATAGTTTTTTTTATTAAACAATTGATAAATGCATTTATCAGTTATTTGACAGATAAATGCAAAAAAGAAAAAACAAAGAAAAAAAAAGAAGGTTTTTACCCATAAGTCCCTATGACAAGATAGTATTTATCAATAATAAAATCATTACATTTCAATTTTTACGTTAGAATCCATGAGTTGAAATTAAAGCCCCGTAGAGTCCCTGACATTCTTTATAATAAATCTTAATGTCTAAACTACCCCCACCTCCCAACTCATAGCAAATACACTCTATTTATTCTCTCCCCCGACTTGTTTATACTTCTTGGTATTTTTTACCCTCAAATTTGCTCCATTGGTTGACATGGGCGTGATCCACCGCATCAATTCTCAATTCAAAGGCAAAAACAAAAATTAAGTAGAAACCCCTAGGTCACGCCTAGGGCGCCTAATCTATAACTATATAAAGGCTGAAGTGCAAAGCACTTCAGCACACCCTCTATTTTCTCGCTCAAACTAGAACCGAGACTAAATAGAGGTTAGGTTAATTACTCATTTACTAAACACACCCCCTTTAATAACCCGGAATAAAATTTGATAAATTTGAGGGATATTAAACCCACATCGTCTAGGAATTGAAATGCTAGGAAATGGAGTAGTATATATTGAGAGGCCTTAGCATTTGAAAACCAATTGGTATATTAATCTCACATCGTCTAGGAATTGAAGTGCTAGGAAATGGAATAGTATAAATTTTGGGGCTCCTTAGTGAACACCAGCTTTCTTGGTGTTGGGTGCGCCTAAGTCACGCCTAGGGTGCCTAATCACCGCCAAATGGCTCCTTAACTAAGACTTTTCATAGCTTATTAATTTCTCAAGAAAGTTTTTCATTTAGTATATATTGAGAGGCCTTAGCATTTGAAAGCAAAATGGGATATTAATCTCACATCGTCTAAGAATTGAAATGCTAAAAAATGGAGTATATATTGAGAGGCCTTAGCATTTGAAAACCAAATTGGACATTAATCCCACATCGTCTAGGAATTGAAATGCTAGAAAATGGAGTAGTATATATTAAGAGGCCTTAGCATTTGAAAACCAAATGTGACATTAATCTCACATTGTCTAGGAATTGAAATGCTAGAAAATGGAGTAGTATATAATGAGAGGCATTAGCATAGTGATAGGAAATGAAATAGTATAAATTTTGGGGCCTTTGGCTCCTTTGTGAACACCAGCTTTCTTGGCGTTGGGCGCGCCTAGGTCACGCCTAAGGCGTCAAGGTCACGCCTAGGACGCTTAATCACCGCCAAATGGCTCCGTAACTAAGACTTTTCATAGCACTTTAATTTCTCAAGAAAGCTTTTCATTTTCGTTTTCCGCTCACAACCAATTTTGGAATTGATTTGCTATAAAGAAAGAGGGAAAATAAAAGGGATAGATGTGTGATGTGCTCTATGGAGAGCAACTTCTCCTATTATTTATAATTTTTTTTGAAATAATTTTTTATCTGTATATTTAATACACGGGTGTAGCACTAGTTGTTAGTTGTAGATAAGTCACCACGTAGGAAGTGGCACAAAGATTATCCAAGTCAAAGTGGTCTACTTTCCATTCTTCATCAAACTTAGAATTAGTAACTAGTATTCTAATAATTTGGTAATTAAACCAAGGTATTCCCACCCCATGACATGGATACTACATGTTTCTTGATTCGATATACTTATCTTCCATTAAGTGATGTGACAAAACCTTGTTTGGGCAACAAATCAAATCGTTATTATAATATGGTTGTATCAAATGTGATGCCCATTACATTACATGGATACTACATGTTTCTTGATTCGATGGACTTATCTTCCATTAAGTGATGTGACAAAACCTTATTTGGGCAACAAATCAAATTGTTATTATAATATGATTGTATCAAATGTGATAAAACTGAAAAATTAATTTATCAGTTTTTATATTCAATTATTAACAAAACATAAATGAATGTCTCAATTTTTAAATTAAACATCTGATAAATTGAGTATCAATTGTGATCAATTGATTTCTCAACTGTTAAAAGGACAATGACATCACACAAATATGAAATTATACAACCGTAAAATCAATTTATCTATATTATTAATAAGGTTTTGCAACAATAAATTCATCGTTATCATTAATCAATCGAGAAATTGAGTCATCAACTGTGAGAAATTGAGAGATGAATTTATCAGTTTTTATACTCAATTATGAACAAATAAGAAATGAATGTCTCAGTTTTAAACTTAGACATTTGATAAATTGAGTATCAATTTTGATCAATTGATTTCTCAACTGGTTAAAGGGTAATGGCATCACACAACTGTGTAATCATACAACTTTAAAATCACAACCCTGTGAAATGAATTGAGAAATGATTTTACAATTGAAAAATGAAAAATGACACAACTGTGAAATCATATAAATGTGTAATCATACAACTGTGAAATCAATTGAGAAATGATTTTACAAGTGAAAGATGAAAAATTACACAACTGTGAAATAACACAACTGTGTAATTATACAACTGGAAGTCACACAACTGTGTAATCATATTAATTACTATGAAATCACACAACTATGAAATCAATTGAGAAATGAAAAATAATTTTTTTTTAATTTTTTACAAGTGAAAAATGATTTTTTTAATATTCGAATAATATCTTAAATATACTTGTTTGACTCGTTTTGACGATACGATTAATACAGTGATTTCACATTAACTTTCGATTTCTGAAATTTTAAGATATTGTTTTTAATTTTGAGGGTAAAAAAAGGAAGAGAGAGAAACAGAAGGGGAGGATGGTTTTGGGTATTTTGGTCCAACAAAAACCAGGGCGTGGTTATTTGCAAGGCATGTTATTTGCAAGGCACGGACAATTGACAAAACTGTCCTCACCCGTACGCGGACGTTTCGTGTGATTATACACGACGTTGTCAGATATGTTTCGTATGAAAATACACGAAATGTATTGAGTTATTTCGTGTAGATTTACACGAAATATTAACAAATATTTCGTGTATTTTTATACGAGATAGAAGGACCAGTTTCGTGTATAGGCATACGAAACAACCTAAACATTGTTCCATTGTGTTTCGTGTGCCTATACACGAAATTTTTGGAACCATTTCGTGTAATTTTACAAGAAATGTTGTGAAACATCTCGTGTAAAATTACACGAAATAATCACAGTCCAGAAACATATTTCGCACTTCAATTTCAAACCCAATTCATCAATAGAATTCTAAACAACAAATTCAAACCCAGTTCATCAACATCTCATTTTAAAACCCAATTCATCAAACTAATCAACTCCCTCAAACAGTATCCCTATCCAATGTACCACCTGTGCATACCCCTCCCATCGTGCTACCAAAAAAATCAACTCCCTCAAACAGTATCCCTATCCAAATCAATAAACAAATCTCAACCAATCTTCTTAAATAATCAATTACCAAATGAAATTGAAGGTGGGTGGTTTTTGTTAACTAGGTTTTCGCAATTTGCGGAAGACAATCGAGTAACCTAAATGGAGAACTGTTCCACGGACACTAAATGGGGGAAACTCTAAATCAACAGAACAAACTTCAGGAATGAACAGAAATTAGAAAAAAAAATAGTGGAAACAATCAACATAACAAACTTCAGGAATGAGCGTCGTTTACGAGAGAGAGAAGAGAAGCTGGTGAACGGTGTTGAAGGGAATGAGAGAAATTGAGAGGGTTTTACTTTATATACGAGGGCAGTTAAGTCATTTTTATGTGCCTTGTATAAATCGTGCCTTGCAAATAAAATTCACCCAAAAATCAAAGGACATTTTGGCGAGTTTTAAAAATGTCAATTTTTAGTTGATCCATTTAAAAATGTCAGTTTTTAATTGATCCATTTTCATTTGACTTAATGATTTATTGGTAAAAGCCTCAAATTTTTATTTTTTTTTTAAAAATTGTTTTTTTTAATATTTAAAAAGTTTTTTGTAATATCAAACTTGTGTGATTTTTTTTTAATATCCGTCTTTTAAAAGTAGTTTTTAATAAATGCCCCTAATTTTATCTATACAATTTTGTCATCAATCAATTTGATCAATAAAATAAAGAATATCTTTCCAAAAAAGGAGTAGTCAAATATGCAAACTAGACCTAACAAAAGGGTCAAATTTCATCTTTATAAAACAAAAAAGGAGAATAAGTCTCAGTATCAATATTATGATATATCCCCCAATATTATTTTTGTCAATAGACATGATATCCAGATCACTTGTACTATTTTACTTTTATATAATATATTGTGTATATTACATGTAATTTAATGTTTAGTCATCAATGGTAATTTTATAATGATAACAACCCTAATTATATTACAATTATACTAAATTTAATATTTACCATTTTTTTTTTCAAAAATAAGATTATAACAACACTTTAATTTGTTTGTTAATATTTCTTAATCCATGAATTTCGTGGGAAATGACTGGTTAGTACCACTTGATAATTGGAAGACAAAGACAAACCTAGTCACAAGGAATTCTTTTAAATAAATAAGTCCTTATTTAAAAGCATAATAAAAAGAGGGTTGACAATTTAGTGTTTATATTGACTTGACACTACTCTAATGCTACACTCATCTTATCAAAGCAAAAAACAATAAGTCGGCCAACAGTTGTAAGCATGCACCACCACCAGGGGCGGATCTAGGCCTTTTTTTTTTTTTTTTTTTTTTTTTTTTTTTGAGGTGGGCTGGATTTTTTTTATTATTATTATTATTTTTTTTTTATCTAAGTTACCCACTATATGTAACTTTTTTTATATATGAAGTTATTTTTCATTGTTATTATTGTTTACAATATTTTTTAAATATTAAATCCATGCGATTCCAAAATCCTGAATTGAATTCGCGCATGTGCACCACTGTTGTTTCTAATGGTTTATGTCAACATTTATATTATTTTGCCAAACAATTCTGAAAGTGGATTTTTATGTGTCCATGAAGAAGGCTTGGATTAGTCACACAATAATCCACTTTGTGTGACAGGTTTGGATTAGATTTTCCCCTTTACCAAAAAAAAAAGATAAAAAAGGAAGGTTTGGATTAGTCACTTGGGCATCCTTACTCGTAAAACCCTTCAATGGATTTATGAGTACGTCACATTATCACTTTTTACTTACCTATTTCTATAAGTCTCCAACAACTTTTTTTTCCCTTACATTCATAAACCTTTTCAAAATCAAAAGCTTTTTATGGACATCTTTTTTAAAAAAATTACATTGATTTTGTTAAAAATAAATAAATATTTATTTTGGACAAATAAATTACTGTTTTTTTAAAAAGCAAAATGTTCAATTTGTACAAATTAAAAAAAAAAAAAAACAGAAAAGTTATCAGAAAAAACCGCTTCATCATAAGACTATCTACAATGGGGGATGAAATGGGGGATGAAATCCCATTTCATCCGGCTCAATACGTGCAATGGTGGGCTGAAACAAGGTTGGTCGGATTGGCGGAATGAAATGTTTCATCCTGGATGAAACAATTGCTTTTGTTTTTTTTTTTTTTTTTTTTAACTTGCCACATGTCAAGACCTTATTGGTCTTGACTTTATTACTTTTTCACTCAATTATTTAAACTCAATTATCTCATAATAAATGATTTAAAAATAAAAAGAAAAATTCACCAAAATTCATCATTTTTTTTCCCTACAAATTGATATAAATTTCATTTGATTTGGACACAAAAAAAAACACTTAGTTTTCAATTTGGGCTGAATTATTACCTAGTAAATTGATTTTTTTAATTTTTTTTCACCAAAATTCATCATTTTTTTCCCTACAAATTGATATAAGTTTCATTTGATTTGGACACAAAAAAAAACACTTAGTTTTCAATTTGGGCTGAATTATTACCTAGTAAATTATTATTTTTTTTAATTTTTTTTTCACCAAAATTCATCATTTTTTTTTCCCTACAAATCGATATAAGTTTCATTTGATTTGGACACAAAAAAAAAAAACACTTAGCTTTCAATTTGGGCTGAATTATTACCTAGTAAATTATTATTTTTTTTAATTTTTTTTTTCACCAAAATTCATCATTTTTTTTTTCCCTACAAATCGATATAAGTTTCATTTGATTTGGACACAAAAAAAAACACTTAGCTTTCAATTTGGGCTGAATTATTACCTAGTAAATTATTATTTTTTTAATTTTTTTCTCACCAAAATTCATCATTTTTTTTTCCCTACAAATCGATATAAGTTTCATTTGATTTGGACACAAAAAAACACTTAGCTTTCAATTTGGGCTGAATTATTACCTAGTAAATTATTATTTTTTTAATTTTTTTCACCAAAATTCATCATTTTTTTCCCTACAAATCGATATAAGTTTCATTTGATTTGGACACAAAAAAAAAACACTTAATTTTCAATTGAAATGAATTATTACCTAGTAAATTATTATTTTTTTTAATTTTTTTTTTCACCAAAATTCATCATTTTTTTTCCCTACAAATCGATATAAGTTTCATTTGATTTGGACACAAAAAAAAAACACTTAATTTTCAATTGAAATGAATTATTACCTAGTAAATTATTATTTTTTTAATTTTTTTTCACCAAAATTCATCATTTTTTTCCCTACAAATCGATATAAGTTTCATTTGATTTGGACACAAAAAAAAAACACTTAGCTTTCAATTTGGGCTGAATTATTACCTAGTAAATTATTATTTTTTTTAATTTTTTTTTTCACCAAAATTCATCATTTTTTTCCCTACAAATCGATATAAGTTGATGCAATATTTTTTTAATTAAGTGTGAAATATTTTTTTAATTATAAATAATAATAATTATTATTTTACTAATCATAAAAATAAATAATATAAATGAAATAAAATAAAAGTAGTGGGGTATAGAATGATGAGTTGGAGGGAGTTGAAATTTAGTTTAAGTTAGCCATTGGAGTGGGGGTAAATGAAATGGGTAGATAAAATATTAGGTGGATGAGAAAAAGTGTAAAAAGTGTTAGATGAAATGGGGGAGTGGGATGAAATCACTGTGAGTAGTCTAATGGAGCAGTTTTTCTCTGCGGTGGCACTCCACCTCACCATAAACCTCTCCCATAAATCTCTACTTTGTCCCAAATAATGATGCCCTTAACTTTATGAAATCGACTAAAGAAGAGTTTGTTACTCATAAACAAGTACTCCCTCCGTCCCGGCCGAAGCGTCATTTTTTACCTAAAATGGTGTCCCGTTTATAGCGTCACCCTTTCCTAAAAAGGAAACTTTTATTAATATTTTATTATCTCATCCACTATTCCCTCCACTAATTCTCTCTCCTCTACACTCACAACACTTTTAAAATTCACTATTTCCTCCACTAATTCTCTCTCCTATTTTCAAATTACACTCACAACATTTTTTCTTTCCACACTTTTCCTTAATTTGCGCGCCACCCCTAAAAGGGTGACGCTTCTACCGAGACGGAGGGAGTATTAAATTAGTACTAGTACAACAAGTTTTAAGTAAGTTACTTTTATTTATGAATGTAAGGAAGGGTTCAATTCAATTATTACAATACAAGAAGATAAAGTAAAAAAGAAATAAAGTTGGCTTGCTTTCTATGAAAAGGTTACCTACCAATTAGGATAGGAACCCAATTGGGATTGGCTCCACACTGCCGTTTCAGGACATTACCCCAGTGGCCACAATTCCTGCATGAAATTATGAATAAAGTAAAAAATAAAAACAATAAATCCCACCCATAAAGGACATGCATTATCGATCAAATTGTACATCAAAAATATTCCCGAATAATTCTAGATAAGCATTAGCTTCTGTTGTGAATATGGTGCTCCCCCGTTGCAATCAAGACAAGAAATCAACAAACTCACACACACAATATCACAAGAAACACACACACAAGAACACAAGAGTTGTTTACCCGGTTCATTCACCAACTCGTGAACTACGTCCGGGGGCAATTGCCAAGCCAATATGTATTAGTCTCCTCTCTAATATGTTGCTACAATGAGTTCTAGGCCGGATCTATGTTTATATAGTAATACAAGGAACCCTAAATCTAATTTAAGAAGAGTTCTAATCAGAAAAGGAAACAAAATCAAGCTGCTGCAGAAAACCCGTCGACAGCGCGGCCGCCCTCGGTCCAGCGCGGTCGCCCTCAATTGATTTCGCCAAACCATGAAGCCTCGGCCCATGTGCGCGGTCGCGCAGCTCCTCCAGCGCGGTCGCGCAGCTCACCAGAAACCTCTGCTCCGTTTTGAACTCCTCTTCGACCTCACCGACTCCTTCGACTTAAGCCCCTTTTCTTCCTTGTAGTTTAGGATCCAATCCCAACAGCTTCTACATTCCTTCCATAGCATCACATTTATTTATTTATTTATTTATGATCTTAATAAATAAATAAATAAATACTAAAGCTATAATTATTTTGGACGGATGAAGTAATTTAAATATAAACGAACATTTAACACTGCATTAAATTAAAGAACAATTAAGATTGATAATAAAGAGAGGATTCCTTTTGTACACTGCTAATTCAAGAGATCTAATTTACTAAGACTAGACAACAATTAAAATAAAATAAAATAAATAAAAAACATTGATGGGGTTTTGTTAATTGACCTAAAAGGATCGGTGTCTTCATTTAATTTAAACTACTACTGCTGCTACTACTACTACCTAAGATGGATCCATCATAGAAAGAGCTCTCAGTTGCCATTCCCCCACTGCTTGTGCCCTGCAATCCATTTCGGGCATTTTGGACTGAAATAATTCGAATCCACCCTTGAATTCAAAAGCTCAACAATGGGTGCAAATTTCACGCACCGGGGTGTCTTATACTGATTAATTGAAGCCCCAAGACTTATAGCATAATCCATAAGCTTATCAAACGTTCCAGATTCAACAATCTTGATTTCCAACGGCCCGATGGATTTATCCGAGGCCCGCCCTTGGCGGTAAACACTGTTGAGAGACTCTTCAACTGCTAAGCAACAATCCTCGAAAACCGAAGGCGGAATTGGAGTTGACCCATTAACATTAATCTCCCAGAAAAGAACATAGTGCCCAGGAATTGTGGTCGTGTCTGCAAAACTTGTGTACTCGGTCAACCTAGCATCGAACGGCATCAAATGGTTAATCCCATTCATAACAGCATTATGCAATTCGACCTCGTCAGTCTTGTCAGAATCAATGCTCAAGCACACATTCTTTCTGCATATGAAATTGAATTGAGGCGCCTTGTTCTTGAATCCTGCAACTCTTAGAACATCCCCAACTCTATACCTATAAAGCCCTGCAAACACATATACAAAAATTAATTAGTCACATAAATATAAATGATTTAAAAAAATAGATATCGGGTTTTGAATGTTTAATTACCAGCATAAGTGGTGACAACTAGCTCATATTCTTGACCCATTTTAACGTCGGAAAGATCAACCAATTCATGTTGTTCCTTCTCATTACGATTGCGATGGACCGGGAGGAACTCGAAGTAAGCCATGGTGGGAATTAGGGTATAGGAGACCTCACTAGGTTTGCAAAGAGGGTTAAGATTGACCCCAAAATAGCATTCAGAAGAAGCGTACATTGTGCAAACAAGAGGGAGGCCATTGCTATAGAAATCAAGAGTTGGAATGTACTGTGACATAGTACCTGTCACTATAACATCAACATATTTTGTGTTAGGCCACAGCCTTGTTATTATCCCTTGCCAAGATTTTCTGCCACATTCGGACTCAATAAAGTCCGCTAACTTCGGGTCGGGTTTCAGTATTTTCATCACGGCATCACGGACGGATGGGTCGGTAATTTCTGGGTTCAGGTTTCCAGTTCGGATATCGTTACAAAGAAGAGTCCAGTGTTTTTCTAGGAACCGGATGGCACGGATGAAACCGGAAGCAAAGACAGCTCCGACCCGGAGGACTTCTTTGTTCAAGAAAAGGCCACAAAGCATTTGAGAATACATGCTTTGGTAGGAGTCGGGGCAGAGAATGGTTTCATTGGGGCTAGTGTAGTTGGTATACGGGTCATATGGGCGGTTCTTGAAATGGGAGCTTTTGTAGTAACTGGTTAAAACGGGTCGGGCTACTAACCCGCCCGGAGTTTTGGCTTCGGACTTGATGAACAGAAAATACATGCCTTTGCCTTTGTCTAAACCAGGAACGGACTGGCTCATCACCGGCATCAGTAGGCTATACAGCAGTGATCGCCGGCCAAGTTCATCTTCAATCGTAGGCATCAATTTCCTCTCTCCTCCAGAAGTCCCGGAACTGCAAAAAAACACACAGAAAACACACAGTTAGCAAAACACACCTCAAATTCATACTAGATTGATATTTTCTCCACCGTGATTAAAAATGTGGGTTGATTAATTACCTGGTGAGGAATTCAGAAATGGGTTTGGAAGAGAGGATTGGGGATTTATCGCCATTGGCGATACGAGTGATATCAGGATGAATGTCCTCATAGGTAATGACAGGCATGGTTTTCTTAAAGGTTTCTCTATCAGTGTGGCCAACAAGGCCATGTCGTTTCAAGTATTCGACATGGGCGTTTTGAGTGAGGATTTCAGAAAGGACACGTTTCTGGACCTCATCAGCGTTTTCAGTGACGTCTTCAATGAATTGAAGAGCCTTTTTGTTCTTCTCCATCAGTTTGTAGTCGTCCATGGAGTTTTGTGGTGGGATTTTCGGAATTTCAGGCATGGCTAGCTACCTTGTGATTCTAGCTTTTATTACTTAACAAAAGTCAAAGGAGTGAGAGAGTTTAGAGAGAGAAAGAAAATGGAGATTGGGTTGTGGGGAAAGAGGTAGAGAGGAGGGGGACTATATATAGAGAGAAAATGGAGATGGCTGTGGCCCAGATTTTGGTGTTCAAAAAGTGCATAATAGTAACAGTGGTGAAGAGAAATGGCATGACTAATTAAGTTTGTTTTGAGGGAAAATTTTGTTTTCCATTTCACAATTTAAGGGCATGCTTTTTGTGACATAAAATTTCCATGCCCATTTGTGACAACTCCATTTTCGAATAAATTCCAGCTCAGCTGTGTGTTTCGGATTAAAGTAGCTAATAATTTGAATAAATATGTTTAAGAAAATCAGATATACTCCCTCCGTTCCAGTAGAAGCTTCCCATTTTGCCATTTTGGATGTCCCGTTAAAAGCTTTCACTTTCCTTTTTTGACAAAAAATCTTTACTATTTCCTCCACTAATTCTCTCTCCTGTATTATTTTAATACTCACAACACCATTATAATTTACTATTCCCTCCACTCATTTTCTTTCCTATTTTCAAATTACACTCGCAACATTTTTTCTTTCCACCCATTTTCTTAATTTGCGAGCAAAGCCAAAAGTGGAAAGCTTTTATATTGGGACGGAGGGAGTATTAATTTGGTAAGTAGTTCTAAAACTAAATGTAGGGTTGCATTGGGCATTTATATGTACAAGTTTAACTCTTACATTGTATTATAGTCCTAATTTAGGGTAGACAAGACAAAAGAGTGTTATTAAGTACATGTCCTCTTTGGAAATAATAAAATAGTCCTTCCTTCCATCTGAAAAATAGCTAAATAAAAAATTGGAGCATGAAATAACTAGTTACTTATATCACTAATTAAACAATTCCACAAATGAACATGAATCCTAACAATTTTGTCCTTTTCCTAAGCGGAATTATAATCCCAGAATTCTCTTTCTTCTCAAATCTCCGTCCAGCTAGCAAGGCGGTGCTGCGGCTACCTGGTGTGCTTGTCGTACAGTACAAGGAAAATCACACCGGCCACTCCATTGCACAATCCGGTAAACCCGCATTACGTACATCCGGTACATGTACCGCGGGTCGGGTGTCCCTCCTTATACCAACACCTCAATTTTTTTTTTATCTTTTCAAATTACTGTTGCGTTTCCCGGTAAACATAATAACCGGGGTTTTTTTTTATTTCCCCATTTCTCGTGGTAATATACTTTATTTATATTTATATCTCCGTTTAATTATACTTAATCAATATTAATTACTTTGATAACACTTGCTAGGGCCAAATTAATACAAATTACTGTTTTCACTTACTTAACAATGCTAATAAGTAAAACTATCCAACTCAACTATATAGTTCGGAGTTAATTAGATCCCAAGAAAGTGTAGTCGGACTAAAGCAGTCTAACTTGCCCTTTATTTTGACTATACAATTTAATTTTGATGGTTTACATTTGAGATCAAGGTTCTAAAAAGCGCTAGGCGGATGCTAGGCGACGGAGTCGGGCCTAGCGCCTAGACGGGGACTAGTCGGGATTAATCGAGACCTATGCGGGGCTTAGAACTAGGCGTTGGAAAGGGGCCTAGCGCCTAGTGTTATGAATATAACCCTCCACTACCCAAGCAAACCCACAAGAACAATAAGAGCATACAAACAAAGCACAAGAAATCAAAGCACAGAAAGAACACATAAATTGTTTAACCAGTTCACCAATATGTTTGGCTACGTCTGGGGGCACTACCAAGCCAGGATCTTGCACTATAATATATTTGTGTAAAGTTACAATGAGTTTTGGGGCGGAACTTTGCTTAAATATATGCTCAGGAATACAACCAAACCCTAGATGGACAAAGAAACCCGAAAAATGGCCTAAAACCGGGCCCAGAATTTTTCCTCCCCGACAAGAGCGCGGTCGCCCTCCATAGCTGCGCGGCCGCCCTCAACTCCAGAGAATTCTGCACCCTCGTTCGAACCTCCAGCGCGACCGCCCTTGCCTCCTGCGCGGCCGCTCAGAACGACAGTAGCTCTGACGATTTTCTTCCCTTTTTGCTCCAAAATCTAACCCGGTTGGTCCTCTATCCCAACAATCTCCCACCTAGAGATCAACAGAATATATAAGCCCCGTATCCGTTCTTCAACTCATCCTTGGTGTCCTCCTAGTGCTCACCTCGATCATGTTAGTGCCATTCTCCTCTCTTATTCTCCAAGCCCAATTGAAGCTATACACAGCTTCAATTTCTCAAGGTTTACAACCTTTGTCAACATGTCAGCCGGGTTCTCCGATCCCAATATCTTCTCCAGCCTTAAGATCTTCCTTTCCAAGAGATGCCTGATGTAGTGAAACCTCAGTTCAATGTGGTTCGTCCTAGAATGAAACGCCGAATTCCTAGCCAAATGTATTGCGCTCTGACTATCACTGTAGAGAGGGTTACCACTTCGCGTCTTCCCAAGTTCACCCAAGAAGTTCTGCAACCATACCATCTCTTTACTCGCCTCTGTCACTGCCACATATTCTCGCTTCGGCCGATCGAGCCACGATCTTCTGCAATTTAGAAGCCCAGGAGATTGCCGTACCACCCAATGTGAAAACATAACCCGTAGTACTTCTCCTCTTGTCTAGATCGCTTGATGCCAAATCCGCATCAACATAACCCGCTAACACGACCTCCTTGCTTGAGAAACATAGAGCCTTACCAGCAGTACCCTTTAAGTAACGCAGGATCCATTTAACCGCTTCCCAATGTTGCTTTCCTGGATTGCCCATGAACCGGCTGACTACTCCCACCGCATGTGCAATGTCCGGCCTTGTACACACCATTGCATACATTAGACTCCCCACTGCTGAAGCATATGGAGTCCTCTCCATCTTGTCACGCTCCTCCTTGCCCATAGGTGAGTCCTTCTCGGATAGCTTGAAGTGCATACCCAATGGTGTCCCTGTTGGCTTCGCCTCTTCCATGCAAAACCTTGCCAAGACTTTCTCAACGTATTCTGCTTGTGAAAGAACCAACTTACCCGACTCCCTATCCCGGTCAATCCGCATGCCCAAGATTTTTCTGGCCTCCCCCAAATCCTTCATCTCGAACCGTTCTGACAACTGAGCCTTCAATCTGTTTACCTCTCTACTGCTAGAGCCCGCTATTAGCATGTCATCCACATATAACAGCAAGATTATGTACCCATTGTCCGTGTTCTTGAAGTAGCAACAATGATCCGCCTCAAATCTGATAAAATCAATATCGTGCATGAATCCATCGAACTTTCTGTACCACTGCCTAGGAGCTTGTTTAAGTCCATACAAGCTCTTAGTCAATCTGCAAACCAGTTCCTCGCTACCCTTAGACAAGTAATCCTCTGGTTGTACCATGTAGATTTCTTCCTCCAAATCCCCATAAAGGAAATCCGTCTTTACATCCATCTGTTCCAGCAACAAGTTCTTTGCCACTACTATCCCCAGAACCATTCTGATAGTGGTCATCTTCACGACAGGAGTGAAGACCTCGGTGTAGTCAATACCATACTTTTGCTGAAACCCTTTTACAACCAATCTTACCTTGTAACGCTTACTGTCGTTTGCTTCCTCCTTAATCCTGTAAACCCACTTGTTATGCAATGCCTTCTTCCCCTTAGGCAGTCTAATCAACTCCCAAGTTTTGTTGGCCTTCAATGAGTCCATCTCATCGTCCATCGTAGCTTTCCACTTATTACAATGTGCACTACGAACAGCCTCCGCATAACATTCTGGTTCCCCACTATCTGTCAACAACAAATAGTAATTGGAAGGAGTATACCTGTCAGGCGATCCACGCAACCTGCTGGATCTACGCAGCGGAATATCTGGTTCCGGAGTATGTGGTTCATCTTCGATCACCCCACGACCACGGTCATCAGGCAACCGTCCTGCTCCCACCCGAGTCTGGAATATCCACCTCTACAACCTCCGGTTCTGGACTAATATCATCAGATACCCCCTTTCTGTCCTTGTACAATACCTGTTCATTGAATATCACATCTCGACTATGAATAATTTTATGGTTTTGGTCATCCCAAAACTTATACCCGAAGTCATCCCCGCCATACCCAATAAACGTACATTTTACAGATTTTGCATCTAACTTAGTTCTCTCAGCAGAATCAATATGAACATATGAAACGCAGCCAAATATGCGAAGAAAGGACAGATTTACCTGCTTGCCACTCCATGCTTCCTCTGAAATTCCATTCCCCAATGGTACCGATGGTCCCCTATTAATCAAGAAAGCCGCCGTGTCAACTACATATGCCCAGAACGTCTTCGGAAGTCCACACTTCAATCTCATACTTCTTGCCCGCTCGTTCAATGTCCTGTTCATCCTCTCTGCAACCCCATTGAGTTGTGGTGTGCGCTTTGGAGTCTTCTCCATGCGAATACCATTCGCTGCACAATATTCCCTAAACTTACCGAGCTCATACTCCCCACCATTATCTGATCTTAAGCACTTAAGCTTAAGTCCCGTCTGATTCTCCACCAAGGCCCTCCACTTCTTGAATACCTCGAAAGCTTCATCTTTCCCCTTTAAGAAGTAGACCCAGACCTTCCTTGTTGAATCATTAATAAAGGTCATGTAATATGACGCATCACCCAGAGAAGTTACCGGAGATGGTCCCCACAAGTCCGTGTGGACCAGTTCTAACTTTGCTTTCCTCAAAGCCCTACCCGTCCTCGAAAAATTACTTCTCCCTTGTTTGCCAAACACACAATCTTCGCAGATTCCCACGTTGACTGTCTTCAAACCCGGTAGTAGTCCCTTTGAACAAAGTACTTTCATCCCTGTCTCACTCATGTGACCCAATCGACAGTGCCACAAATCAGTATCACCCTTGGCTGACGCCACCGTGATACTATCCTTGGTGTTATTCGCCAAATACAATGTCCCCTCCTTATTACCCCGAGCGATCTCACAATCCTCCTTGGTAATAACCCAGTTCCTGCAGCCGAATGTTTCCTTGTAACCTTCTTCGTCCAATTGCCCAACTGATAATAGGTTCTTTTTCAAACCCGAAATGTGCCTGACCCCGTTCAGATGTAAGACCTTCCCATCCGATGCTCCTATTCTGACATCTCCCTTCCCTCGATTTCCAAAGGCTCGCCATCCGCCGCATAGACCTTACCGAAATCACCTAAGTATAATTCTCCATCTCTTCGCATGCCCGCAAGAGTGGAATGATGCCCCGAATCCAAAGACCCATGATTCTAGTGCACTACTAACACTCGTAACCGCACATCATCACCTTCGACTGTCACATTCACCGAATTGCCCCCACGATTGGGACAATCCTTCTTGTAGTGTCCCAACTCCTTACAGTGATAGCACTGAACTGATCCCTTTGCAACCCTTGGTTTGTCTCTGATCTCCACGGTCTTGCCCTTATCACCCGCCACGTTCTCCCTAGATTCAGTTCACCCTTGTTTGCTAGTACCCGACCTTCCCCTGCTAGTAGTAGCTAAGGCCGATCCCGAAGCAGTCGATGTCCCCAACTTCTTCATGCGATTTTCCTCGCCCAAGAGAAAGTCTTTAACATCATCATACTTCAATTTGTTTTTACCTGCTGTAGCATTGATCGCTGTCACTGTCCCGCTCCGACTTCCTGGTAAAGACGCTAGCAACAAGCACGCATGAACCTCATCATCAAATGTAATCTCCAACGCAGTCAATGAGTCTATTACATCCATAAACTCATCGATGTGTTTAGCTAAGGATCCTCCCTCTTGCATCTTGAGACTACCCATCTTGCGTATCAAATCAACCTTGTTTGCAGCAGATGGAGTTTCAAATCTCTCAGTAAGATAGTCCAATAGCTCCTTTGTGGTTTTTGCCTTCTTGGTAGTCTTCGCAATCCACTTTGACAAAGTAGATCTGACCACCCCTAGGGCCTTCCGATCCATGAGTTCCCAATTTTCTTGCGTTTCTCCTTCCGGTTTGACACCCTTTAGAGGCTTATAGAGTTCTTTGTTATACAAGAGATCCTCTATCTGCATCCTCCAAAATCCGAAGTCAGACCCATCGAACTTCTCAACCGCCTGTTTGTCCTTGCCCATTCTTGATTGCTTGACAACACCCAATCGCTCGATAAACCAATCTTACGATTAAACCCTGATCTTGAACCAAGGCTCTGATACCAGTTGTTGTGGATATGGCCCTACACTACCCAAGCAAACCCACAGGAACAATAAGAGCATACAAACAAAGCACAAGAAATCAAAGCACAGAAAGAACACAGAAATTGTTTACCCAGTTCACCAATATGTTTGGCTACGTCTGGGGGCACTACCAAGCCATGATCTTGCACTATAATATGTTTGTGTAAAGTTACAATGAGTTTTGGGGCGGAACTTTGCTTAAATATATGCTCAGGAATACAACCAAACCCTAGATGGACAAAGGAACCCGAAAAATGGCCTAAAATCGGGCCCAGAATTTTTCCTCCCCGACAAGAACGCGGTCGCCCTCCATAGCTGCGCGGCCGCCCTCCATAGCTGCGCGGCCGCCCTCAACTCCAGAGAATTCTGCACCCTCGTTCGAACCTCCAGCGCGGCCGCCCTTGCCTCCTGCGCGGCCGCTCAGAACGACAGTAGCTCCGACGATTTTCTTCCCTTTTTGCTTCGAAATCTAACCCGGTTGGTCCTCTATCACAACACCTAGGCGGGGCTAGGCGCCTTAGGCGGGGTCTTTTAGAACACTGTTTGAGATCAAATGATATTAATACATTTTTTTTTTTGAGAGGGGGTATTTGAGATTTTTTTTATACATTTTGCTCGGCTAATACATCTTGTTCACCCATTCAACTCACTCACGATCTCGGCCTTTATTTAATATAACTAAGCACTACTACTTTGTCCAATTATAAAATTGGGCTAAGTTATTTTCATCATTAGAAATGCAATATTTATTTTTGAACTAACCAAAATCAAAATTGTTATATTTATATACTCTTTTCGTTTCACGATAATCTGCAAAAAGACATTTTTTGGGCGTCCCACAATAATCTGCACTTTTCCAAAATGGAAATGAGACCCACTTGTCTCTACTCACAACCATTACCCACTTACTCTACTTTCTCTCTCCTACCCAACCATCTACACTAGGGGTGTGCAACAAAACCGAAAAACCAAAAAAATCGGACCAAAACTGAGAAAATCGGACCGAAAAAATCGAAACCGACAAAACCGAAATGTTAATGGTTTTAACCATTTAAAAACCGAAACTTTCAGTTTCGGTTTTGATTTCAAATGAAAAATCGAGCCGATAAAATCGAACCGAACCGATATTATTAAACGACGTGTCATTTTAATATATATATAAATTTCATCTTCTCATCTTGCTTTGGAGTTAAAATTATGCTTAAGGTAGTTTAACTGTTATTTGTAATGGCAGGTGAAACACTTAAATTTGTCATGAAAATCTTAAGTACTTTAGTATTGCATCTTCTCATCTTGCTTTGTTAATGAGATTAATAAATTTCATCTTGCACAGAATGTAACTATCATAATCCAACCATCAATATATGCATGTTCTTCTCATCTTGTTGAAACTGAACGACACCGAACCAAACCGACACCAAACCGAAACCGAATAAAATCGAAGTTTAATGGTTTTAAAATACAAAAACCGATATCTTTCGGTTCGGTTTCGATTTTAGCCTAAAATCGAATCAAATCGGACCGAGCACACCCCTAATCTACACTCACAAGACATCACCTTTTTCACTTTTTACCTTAATTTTCATGTCAAGCAAAAAAGTGCCTATTTCTATGGAACGGACGGAGTATATTAGGGGTAGTGGGAGAGGGAGTACTTCTCTGTCCTATTTGAACAACAGGTTTCTAATAGTTGACACGTGTACGAGTTTTTGTCTAGTTATTACATTACTTTTTTTATTTCAAGGTTTTGCCAACCTGGATTTATTGAAATACGTATACGATTAGGGTTGTGTGTGAAAATTTTCGAACATGAGTTTCTTGTTTTTTCACTCATTCAAGAAAAACGCATGAAGCATTTTGGTTTAACTTTACGATCTTTCACTCCATTGATAATTATTGAGCTTCGTAAGGGCGAAATCTCTTTTTATTATGAAAATTAAATAGCGGAATTAGGCTAATTGACTGTTAATCGTATATAATGATTGTACAGTTAGAGACACGTGATATATAGTTATTGAACATGCCCATTTTTTCCGTTTACCTTTCAAGAATTGGTGAAGAAAAGACATCAAAATTGAGGATTTATGTGAATTCTCAATGTTATCGTGACCTCCCTACGATGACTGAAGTGATGCAATGCACCAAGGTCCTTATCCTCTCCCCACCTCAATGGGAAATGAAAAAAAATAATCTAAAAAAATATTTATATTTGTTTTTATCTAAGAATGAGAATAAACGTGTTATTTAGGGAGAAATGAGGTACAAAATAATTAAATATTGAGCTCAGCATTGAGATAATGTTGATAGAAATACTGGAGCCCAAATCTTCTTTACCACTTTTCTGTATCACACTGTGTACCGCAGGTGATCCAATTGATATGATGTATTAGAGTCGGCATCATCATGATGTCATGGATAATGTATATTCGTTGGATCACTTGTGGTACACAATGTGGTATACAAAAGTGGTACAAGAAATTTGATCTCGAAATACTGAGGGATGAGGTTGTCAATATGAATATGTGGATTCATGCACATGCCAAAGTGGCAATGAAATAAATTCAAATAAAATCAGATAGACTTACATATTCCTTAATAGGGAGATTATTATATGGAGAGTAATAGTTAACCTAACGTCTATAACACTATAAATACAGCTTTTCAAATTTCTTGAAGGAAAGAGACCATTAACTGAAATACTGTATTACATGCAACCAAAATTGTTATCTATTTGTTCACATTTATAATATAGTAAAGTTATGCTTTGTCACACAATATATTCTAAGCAATCTTGTTTCATATAGGTAATCGAGTCCTGAAAATGCAGCAACTTTAAAATTTTGTCGTCCTAACAATCTTACCATACACAAACTAGATTAGTCGACATCCAAAATGTGATTTCTGAATACTGGTGGCCAGAATAAAAAAAAAAAACTAGAATATCCCTATATTTAGAAATATATTTGTGCATATCTTGTATAGTTATTTAAAATTTTATATTTTATAGATAATAGGGAATTTGACCCGGAAGTTCCTTTTGGAACAAATCACTTTTCCTCAAGTTCCTCATTAAATCGAAATGACCTGAAAGTTCTTATGCAGTAATATATAATACTGCATGCAATATTATTATATTCACTCATATGTGAATATAATACTGCATCTATAATACAACATGGTGAAAAAACTTTTCGGACATTATGATACTTTTTTAGAACTTTCAGGTCACTCTCCCTAGATAATATTGTGTTAGATTGGATAATTATATGAATAAAACATCTCAACTTTATTGATAATAATAAAGTCTTATTTATACAATTCTAAGAAAGTAATTTGAGCCCAAATCAAAGACTAAATCTAGGAGAATCATAGATAGAGTTGGTTTAGGAAACGATGACAATAACTTGTAAGATAATCTAAGTAAAAGAAGAAGTCGGTGAAGAAGTATTGTTAACATATTGGTTTTTTTTTTTTTTTTTAGGTGAAAAGGGCAATGCCCCCTAAATTTTATTAAAATTCAAAAGTACAATAATTAAAGAAAGACAGAAAATAAAATAAATAAAAAGGTCAATCAAATCGCCTTTTAGGATTCCAAGACCTTTTAGGCTTGATGTTTTTTGATTTAACTTTCGATCCTTTTCCTCGTTTCCCTTTAACCTTTTGAAATCCATCTTCTTCATCGTAATAATCGTCAAAATTATCGCCGTCAGCCATTGGAGCCCTCGAATCAACATGAACTCCTCCAACAATACCCCCATAAGTGCGAGCATCATGATATGCCGAAGGAGAAGTAGCAGAAAGACCGCCTTCTGGTTCAGAATCGCATTTTTCATGAAGAATAAGAGCTTCTTTTAGGTTTTTTGGGTTTATAAATTCGGGATTAAAATATTTAGGATTTGGCATACGAGCAGTAGAGGAACGTAAGTTAGGAGCTGATGAAGTTTGAATTTGTCTAACCTTTTCCCGAACGAGATTTAGAGCTTCGCTATCCAAAGCAGGAGCCGTCGTAGGGAATGGTGAGGCCGTAGACCCATTTTGAATGGCCAAAGCCCCCAACTGCGCTCCAAGCGCAGCAGCTAAGGGTGCTTCCCTCTCTAATCTAGCAGGAGAGAACTCTTGAGCATTCGCCCGAAGACTATGCTCCTCCGTAGACGGAACAAACCCAGTAGTAACTACTTCAATATCATCAGGCGAACCAATCAACCCCTTTGATTTATCTTCAACAATCATCATTCCTTGGAGATGGCACCCATTACTATCGGTAGTCTCTTTAACTTTATCAGCATAAATAGGAGAGGTCTCAACAGGGTCTTCAAAATTCTTTTCCAATTGAAAAACGCTTATTTCTTCTGACTCTTTATCATTCACATCTATCATCACATTGTTATCTTCCACATCAAGAGAGATAATTGGAACATGAATTTCTGTACCTTTTTCTTTATTATTTGTTGGTTGTGACGCCACCTTGCGTTGCTCTACATATCCATTCGACGAGGAAGGGTCTGTAGGAGGAACCATTGTCTGATTAACTTTTTCAACATAAATCTTTTGTTGTTTATCCTTTTGTCCCACGTTATCACCCTTCTTTTGCCCTTCAACAACCCTAACAGATTTTTCCCCCGCATTAACATCTCTTGCATCCGTATTCCCTTGTTTCAAAACCTCCGCATCATCTCCTTTACCCGCAACACCACTCTTTGGCTTAGGGTGAAGAAAGAAGCACTCATTCATGTCATGCCCCAACTTGTAACAATGCTTATAATATCTTGGGAGATTATCAAATTCAAGAAGCTGCCAAAAACTTGAAAACTCATCACCACAATCAATAAACACTCTAGACGGCAATTTCTTCAGCAAATCAATTTGGACAAGAACTTTAGCCACACTAGGTCTAGATAAATTACAAGTTGCTTGATCAATGGCTAATGGCTCTCCAAATATATTGGCAATAGAAAAAAGACATACCTTATTAAACATATGAATTGGGAGACCGGGTAAACCAACCCAAACAGGAAAGAGAGACGACTCTTTGTCCGGCCTCCATGAAGGAGTCCAACGAAACACACGCATAAGAAATCTTCCAAGATGCCATTGTTCTTTCGCCCAAAGCCAATTGAAGTCACCCTCATGCACAATCTGAATAAGGATATGTTTAGGATCAATATGGCCAAGTTTAAAATCAGCTTTTAATCTGAACTTCAAAAAATGCTGCCTTGTGACTTCCATAGATGGTCTTCCATGCGAAAATTTTCCTACCAAGGTATATTTGAACGGCTGGGCCAAAGCATTAATCATATCCTTCGAAAACTACAAGGATGGCTCCCCTTTGTAGGTAGAAACATGGGATTGATGCGAAAGATTTAGCAGCAGTAGGGGATGACGGCTGGGGAGGGACGATAGTAGGGTTCAAAGGAGGATTAGGGTTAGGGTTAGGGTTAGGAGGAGGCGAGCCTCCCAAAACAGCAGCACCAGGCGAGGAAGAGGCCATCTGGCTGGAGAAGAAGGAGGTTTGTGGCAACCCTAATTAGGGTTACAGGAAGACGGCGGGTTTTGTTAACATATTGTTGTTACTAGATAACTTCTAAACTTAAGGGTCAAGCTGATCTTGGCCCCATTCTCTCTAGCTAGGATTGTAATCAGGGGCGGATCTAGGGTCAAAATGTAGGGGCTTACAAATTACATTACTCAAAAATTTCAAAAAAATAGTTGTTTATTACATAACTACCTACATTAATTATTTTTTTTTTTGTCAAGGGGATGGGCTGAACTGGTAAGTAAAAAGTGCATTTAGTATTTTTTTTTTATATGTCAAAAATAATTTTGGAGAGTTCATAGTCACCCCTTTGGTGTGCCTCCTTTGGTGTGCCTGTGTCCGCCCCTTATTGTAATCCTATTTATAGTGTGAGTGAATAAACAATAAAGCTTTACGCAAAATATTTTTTGGAAATATGAATGTCCGAAAATGCAAACTCTTCATAACATTGTACTTTAAATGATGACGAAGTAATTGAGAAATATCATGAAGCCGTTTGGAAAAAGCTAGAGTCGTAAACATTGGCTTTATAAAATTTAAGAATATTCCTTAAATAGACAACCTAGTTTAGTAATAGCCAGTCAGTCCTTTTACGTAACATTTATAAATACTTATTAGCTGCAAACTTAATCCTAAAGCTAAAGGCGTCAACTTCGCAAGCTAGTTTTTTTTATAGACTTTCGATTAACTTATGTTTGTAATTGTAAAGCCAAAAAGAACGCTCCAATTATTGATTCCAATACGGAAGCTCTGTGTTATATTATTGGTGATAACCGTAAACATCTGCAATCATGACAATTACTCACGGCGAGTGCTGAGGTGGAGCCATGCCATTTTCATTCATGACAAATTCACATGGCATAGATGACAAAATACAAAATGTGTTTGTACTAAGTCATGGAGTCATACTGACATTGTGGGTCATATATGACAAAATATGCTACCATCTCTCTCTCTCTCTCTCTCTCTCTCTCTCTCACACACACAACACATACAGTTGATTTGGATTGTGTAAATGTATAAATAGAATCAAATAAATTATTTTATTATAATTAATAAAATAATTAATTATAATAAAATTTATAATTAATCATTTATATATATATATAGTACAATAATAAATAAATATACTCTCCCGTCCCATCTTTTTATAGACTTTTGGATTTTGCACGAAAATTAAGGAGAAAGTATTATATTGAAAGTGTTGTGAGTGTGAAAATAAAATAGGAGAGAGAATGAGTGGAGAGAATAGTAAATTATAATGGTGATGTGAGTATTAAAATAATGTAGGAGAGAGAATGAGTGGAGGGAATAGTAAAGATTCCTTTCCATTTTAGGAAAGTATATATTATTGTGGGACGCCCAAAAAGGAAAGTTTATATACTCCCTCCGTCCCGGCCGACTTAGGACTTTTTGCCATTTTGGGCGTCTCACCCGACTTAGGATGGCCCAAAATGGAAACCTTAAATCACTATTCTCTCCACTCATTCTCTATCCTACATTATTTTAATACTCACAACACCATTATAATTTACTATTCCCTCCACTCATTCTCTCTTCTATTTTTAAATTACACTCACAACATTTACCTTTTCCTTAATTCCCGTGCCATTTCAAAAAATCCTAAGTCGACCGGGACGGAGGGAGTATTATCATGGGACGGAGGGAGTATATGATAGTAATAAATGTAATATAAATGAGTAGGAAAGAGAAAATATAGTGGAGTATAGTAAAAAGTAGGAGAGAAAAACTGATGATTTTTGTCATGAATGGAGATAAAATTGTTTGGAGTTGTGGTTATTGGTGGCTGATGACGTGGAGCTGAGCTGAAGGAGAGAGGGATGGCATGACTAAAATTTTAAAATTCATGACTACGGATACTCTAATAAAACCCATGAAAAATTGCACTTAGAAGATTTCTAAATTTAAAATGCAACATTTATTTTTAAAAAATAATAAAAAAATGTTTAATTTTTATTCACAATATTTTGGGGGAAACTAGTTTCTCCCTAAGTTATAAAAAGTCCTGTTTTTTTAAACTGATCTTATATTCGTTAAATATTTGCAAGTTGAAAAAAATTAGACTTTTTATAATTTATGGAGAAACAGATTTCTCCCAAAACTTACTCATTTTTATTATGATTCTTAGGAAGTAGTGACTTAGTGCGTAGTCATCACTCATCACATCATCACCGAAAGTTGCCCACATAAACCCTTTTTACTCCAAAGGCAGAAATGTACAAACATGTAAAAAATCTGACGTCACTGCCACTTCCGCAACACATGGTCCCACAGCCACCTGATAGCCACGTGTGAGCATTGACCGGTCTAACACCGATTGGAACGGCCGGGAGAAATGCTGGGTTCCGGGAGGAAGGAAGAGAAATGGAGGGAAGACGGGTGCACCGAGGCAGCCCAAGTGGGAGCTTAGTGTTTCACGCTGCCTCTGTGTGAAAAGGGGAGGGATTTATGGGAATGTTACACCATTATGTTTATTTAATTAACTGTTCCCACCGATCGATAACAAATACTCCTTCTTCTCAAAATGTTTGTCTCATTTGATTTTTTTATTGAACTTTGATTATAAATATATGATAATTTAATTATGTTAATGAAATTCTAAAAATTTCTATTGATTCACCATTAATAATATTATCAACAACAACTTTTAAAATTTCATGAACATGATTAATCTCTCATAAACTTGTGGTCAAAGTTCAACAAAAAAGTCAAATGAGACAAACATTTTGGGACGGAGGTAATATTGTATACTCCCTCCGACCCATTTATATCTTCATCATTTTAAAGCTGACACGCAAATTAAGAAAAAAGATTAGTGGGGGAAAGTGCTGTGAATATAAAAGTAAAATAGGAGAGAGAATAAGTGGAGGGAATAGTAAAGTTGATTGGTGTTGTGAGTATAAAAGTAAAGTAGGAGAGAGAATTAGTGGGTGGAATAATAAAGATTCTTTGCAATTTTAGAAAAGGTGAAGCTTTTAACGGGACACCCGTTTTGGCAAAAGGTGAAGCTTCAAATGGGAAGGAGGGAGTATTTCGTTTTACGTTGTTTCAAAATAAATATCGTATTTTCATATATTAAAAACAAAATATTTTAATAAAATTTTATTATTGTACAATTACATACAAATTAATAAAATAAATTTGATATTTATTTTTAAAAGAATAGAATATTAAATAATCATACCAATTTAGAAGCCTGTTTATTGTGAGAGTGTGGGAGTGTAACGAATGTGGGAGACACAGACAGTAATGCAAATCTTTGACCCTTTTGACTTGCAATTATTTATTAATAATTTATTTTATTTGTTCTTAATACACATTATGAATGATTAAAAGAAAGAAATCAAAAGACGTGAAGGTGTACTGTTTAAGAAGTTAAAAGGCTCCTCAAATCCTTGCTCTTATTGTCTCCCATTATTCCAGCTGTTTCTATGCCCTTAATTCATTTTTTATTTATTTAAAAGTAAATATACGCCTCCATTTTCTCAAGGGGTCTAAAATGTAAGGTCGGTTAAAATTAAAATTAAAATTAAAATTAAACTAAAATGTCGTTTAGAAACTATTTGTTTGAGATAATATTCTTTAAAGTCTCTATTTAAATATTTTTAGAAAAATATTTCTCTAATTATCTCTATTTTGAAATATCATTTCACCGATGGTCTCTATATTTGGACAACAATTTCTAATAGTCTCTATTTTAACATGTTATTTTTATTTTGGAGGCTATAATTGCTATATATAAAACAATTGTGACACGATTAAATAGTCCTTGTTTATCCTAATTAACAAACAGGGACGATAGTAAACGATCGATAGTAAAGACTATTTAATGAAACCACTTTCCGTCTAAATTATCATGTTTTTTTGTAGTGACCAGAGAGAAAAAAGTAATTGAAATTTTTATTTTCAAAATAAGACCAAAAAAAGGTCTTGAGAAAAGAAGGTTAATGTAGTGAAATAAAAGTGATCAATGCAGTAGGGTGGTGGGTTTGTAAATTGTAATGTAGCAAGAGAAAAGACAGATTGAAAGCGGGCCGGAGGTATGGTTAAAATGTAGGGGTTTATAAATTACATTATTCAAAATTTTCAAAAAAATAATTATTTGTTACATTACTACCTATATCGAGTCTTCCTTTTTTGCCAAGGAGATGGGCTGAGCTGATAATTAGGAGTGCACTTGGTGGTTCTTTTTTTTACATGTCAATATTAATTTTGGGGGATTCACAACCACCCTTTTAGGTTGGGTATACCTGTGTGTGTCCGTCCGTCCCTGATTGAAAGTCATAATCCATAATCCGTTAGGAGACATGACCTGAAAAGAAAACATAACAACAAAAATCAACAAGAAAAAAAAAAGGACAAAAGGAATCTCTTTTTTGTAGGAACCCATTATTCAATTTAGGGATATGAATGAGTTGATGTATGATATATCGATCCCTCTAAATTAAAAAGGCTTAGGATATGATGATCCAAATGACACATTTTATCCATTACAAATTGCAATATTTTGTCACTTCCATCACACTCTACCACCCATATCATATCATCACAAAAACATTCATTATATTCAAAATTTCATTAACGAGTTTCACGTAAATCTTTTTTTTGTTATAATGATCTGACATGAACCAACCGAGCACTACTAATCTTTGCTCTAAAATAACAACTGTTAAAATTTAACCGTTCTAAAACCTAAAGCAAGCCAGATAATTTTATTTTATTTTATTTTTCAGTAAAGAGAAGAACCTTTTCGAATTTTTGTAATCCGTAATCCATCCGTTTCCAAAGAAAAAACTCATAATACAGCTTGAATTAGAGGATTAATTAAATTAGAGAAGAAAAATGTGGTCCCTCCCAATAAAATTGGATGTTGCCTAAGCTAGCGACATTGTAACATGCATGGATTCATTTGTTTAATTAATTAATTAATTATGCCGTATCGTTAAGGCAGGGATCCCTGTCTTAATGCGACATTCTGGCTCACACTGTACTGTAGTACTACATTAATCATGATTAGATTAGTTGACCCCAATTTAATTGGCTAGCTAATTAAGATTCAAACCCTGTTTTATACTCAACTAGTACATCACCCGTGTGTTAAACACACGGGAAGAACACTTTTTAAAATTTACGTTAAACAACATAAAAAATTCAATTTTTTTATTAACATAAAAGTGAAACAGTAATGATCTTAATTAAAGATGATACTTTACTTGTAGAATTTTAAAACTTGAAATAGCGCTAAATATTGGTTTGGTACTTGTACAATCTTAAACCTAACTAAATAAGTATGGTTTTTCTAGGATTGTAGATTCTTTGTATATCCGTCAACCCATAAAAGTAATAAAAAATTGTGAGACCTGCATTAAGTGAACTAAATAAAATACTCCAATCAATAGAAAAACAGAGCACTCCTAATGAGATATAACCTTGGGAAAAAATTGTGTTAATCAATGTGAAAAACAATTACTCATACTGAAGGAAACACATAAACTGAATAAATTTTGCAACAAAAAACCGGATGTCATGAATATTGATTACCCCATTCAAAAGTTTTTTACAACTAAAATTAAAAAAGGCAAAAAATAAAATTGTTTTCAGTCAAACATACCCAAATAAAAGTTTTTTACAACCAAAATAAAGAAGTTGTTCAAATTACTATTTTGTCAAATCTATGACACTTGTGTCAATCTTCTTTGGTTTTATCCATCGATTCCATTCGAGCCTCTTAGACCTTCTAACTCTTGGCCTTTGCATATTTTATTTAAACATATATATACCCACAGAGTAAATCTTCTGATCCATGTTGATAGGGGTAGGAAGTGCGTAGTAGAAACCAATAACTGTTAACTGTTATGTAATCAGATAGCAGATTCAACAGATATATCACTTCATACATCTCTTTATATATGCTCCCTTCGTCCCGTTCGAAGCTTCACCTTTTACCCAAATAGGTATTCCGGTAGAAGCTTCACCTTTCCTAAAATGGAAAAGGTTTATTAATATTCTATTATACTCACTTACTTTTCTCTCTCACACATTTAAATTATGGGTTCCACTTGTCATATCCACTCACTTCTTCCCTTTCACAACCCTTCTCCCACTCCCATTATTTTTGAATATATATATTGCTTTCTTTATTTGCGTGATTCAC
This sequence comes from Adenophora triphylla var. japonica, assembly GCA_022495995.1. Taxonomy (NCBI): domain Eukaryota; kingdom Viridiplantae; phylum Streptophyta; class Magnoliopsida; order Asterales; family Campanulaceae; genus Adenophora; species Adenophora triphylla. The sequence continues at coordinate 933,345 of JAFEMH010000089.1, forward strand.
CAAAATGGTGAAGCATGAACCGGGACGAAGGGAGTATAAGATAACAGGTTAATGTGCCCTACCATGGTGAATTATTGGAGCTAGGCTCAGTTTTTTTTTTTTATTTGTTCAGGTGAAAAAGTAGCTAGCTATAGTGAAGTTAGTAGCAATATGATGGATTATGCAAGGCCCCCCATGAAAGCTGAAAATGTGGCCTTATGTGTCGCATATTGATAAGTGCGTTTTGTCTCAAAATGTTTTTTTTTTCTACATTTCAAATGTATTTGTTGGCCCCAGGTCTTTTAATTTGTTAGCTAGCTTAAGTGATTGTAGAGGTGGCCAAGATCCTTATGTTGGCCTCCATTGTTCATCCATGGTATTTAGACATGTTTTTTCGAACCACATTTCGTCATATAGCTCTAATTCTTCGAACGGGCTCAGGTATACATTTTTATACGAAAGCTCAAAGATTGGGTACTAAAGGTAGATAACTGTTGACATACTTATGAAGAGACAAACACTACAAGAAACTACACTATTTACAACAGCTAAAATCTGTCGTATATAGTAATCGGGCCCGCCGTAAATACTAAATACTATGGAGTGTACCACATCCGGACATATGTCCTTATGATATTTTGAATGGAAAAACAAAAACAAAGTAGCTTAGTAAGCTTTATGACTTTATGGTCGATATATGCATGGTATAATGTTCTCCACTTTCTCACTATGGTCATCCAACATTTTGATGCCACCTTACACAATTATACGATAAAAAGGTCATATCACTATCAATACTACGCCAGCCAACGAGCCTCGACTCTGGTGTTATAGAGCTTATACCTCCATTCGATAGGTTTCGAGTTTGAATCCCCTCTCCCGTTGTAATATAAAATGTTATAATTTAGAAAAAGTGAAGATCCCTATCATGAATCAATGGTTGTTTTTGTGCTCCCATCAAAATCCCACTCACCTAAAAATCTAGTATATGCCAAGTACAATTATACATCTATCAAGAATAAAAAAAGAAATAGTGAATGGAACCTAAGGTCTCCTGGTCTTGTGGTATGCTAACCGATTTTTCTATCGGGAGGTCAAGGGTTCGATCCCCTCTGGGGGATCCTTGTGGAAATATTTATACCATGAGTTTCAGGAGCCTTTGGAGTCCCCGGGACACATTCGAGCAGTAAATTGAGGGGTCGGAGCCTGGTCCAGAAAAAAAAAAAAGAAAAGAAATAGTGAATGGAACATGTCCTTATCTAAATTGTACTATAGGGTGTTATAAGGATAAAAACGTGGCCGCAAACTAAGGCTTTTCTAATGTCATGCTTCCATGACAAATGAAGGCTTATCCTTTCACATTGGTTTCTTTTCTTTTCTTTTCTTTCGCTTTTATTTAGGGCTTTTAAGGGGATCGATCATATGGGTACATCTATATATTTATTCACAACCAGTTTAGGTCAATTTAATTATTTTAATAAAAATTTAAAACTTGTTATAGGTAGTATTTACAATAAGTTTTAATTTTTTATTAAATTAACCTTAAATTATTGATTAAAGTATCTTCATAATAATAACAACAAAAAAAATTGAAAAAATCATTTTGGGACAGACTACTACTGCTCTACTGGCACAATGGTCTTTCTTCTCCCAGGCCAGGCCTTGGCTTTATATCATCTTACTATTTTCTTTTCTCTGCATTTCATGTCGGGGTTAAGTGGTCCAAATATGAGGGACACTGTCCAGTCCACTGCCAAATTTCTCAATCCAAAAACATGGCAAAATTATTATTTATGTCATCTGAAGCACTGTGCCACTGCAAAATATTTAAATTATTGTGCCACCTCTCTCTCTCTCTCTCTCTTTTTTTCATTCATACTTTATTGAAGTTTACTATGAAGATTTAGAAAAATAACTAGAGTCATGATTAGGGAACAAATTAAAGAAGAAGAAGAACCAATCAAATGGGTCACTTTATTAGTGGCCATAAATCAGGTGGTAATACCGATAAAAATGAATTTCTGGAGGATAACATTAAGCTAAGCCAAGACTAGCTTGTGTTCCCTAATCGATACACATAATTGCAACTTGTTTACTTAAACCATATATAGGGGTCTGTCTAATATAAGAGCCAACACCAGCCCGCTTGACCACTAAGTACACATTAACAGATGATTACAGTCATGTGGGAGTGGGTTGGATTTTATATATGGATCAAGGAGAGATGAGATAAGAGGGGGGGCGGGGGGCAATGGCATTCATGCAGAAATTGAAAATAATAAATAGTGTAAACATAGGCTGATAGAATGGTTGCTATTTTATTTGATGGGCCATTTTTAATTTGGAAATTTTGATTGGCTGTCTATCTAGTTAGTGCTTCCAATAAATGAAGATAATATATATTCTCTCTCTCTCTCTCTCTCTCAAAATAAATAAAGAAATAATTATAAATTATAAGAAGAGGATATTGGTGATGGGGCCTAAAAACAAGTGAAACTCAAAAGGAAGGTAGTGTGTCATGTCTTTCTATAACTATTGACCCCTCCAATCACTATTGGAACATAGAAATTGCATAATTGTGTCTTGTTTATCCATCTTTTTGCCCCTTACCCCCCCCCCTCTCTCTCTCTCTCTCTCTCTCTCTCTCTCTCCTTCTAGATCATGAGAGAGATGGTCTCACTCACCAACCTTCACCTCAATACCAATCATACAATACATACCAAATATGAATACCATCAGCATCATCTACTATGATGGTAGGTATGAGTTAGGAGTATCTAGACATACCCTTTGGCGATTTGCCAACTAAGTTTGACCAGCTAACTTCACCACAGATATTTCTTACCATCTCTTAAAAAAAAAATCAAGTTCCAAGTTTATCTCTGTGTATGTGTTTTGTAAGTATACACAAGCATATACGCGGTGGAACAATTTAGGTACACATTCAGGTAGGTGTACATGTGTGATCCATAATATTTGACGAGACACGCATACACTCTGGATTTGAGAACCTGGTAAACTTGTCGTAAATAGTTAAATGACTCAAATTTATTCAACTATTTGGAAACATATCCCACAAAGTTGGCGATTTTCTGGGTCTATATCCTTAACCACATCTGTCCAAGCATGTTCAATCAAATGTTCCAGAAACCTCTGCATTTATGACGCCCGATTCACTTAAAAAATCTAACAAGAGCAACCCCAAGGACTGAATTGAATGATATGTACGGGTATGAACAAAACACTAAAACTGTCAATATAATAAAATTTAGCATCATAAAGTTATGGGAATATAGTTTTTTACCATTCAAAAACTGAAACTTGTCCGCTCCAGCTACAAGAAGCTATCACGTTGGGAATGACTGGATGGAAAGCAACATTTATGCATATGCTTGTTCATATGCCTTGACTTTCTTGATGAGCTTGCATGTTTTGGTGTTGTACAAGTAGATGGATCCGTCTGATGAGCCCGAGACAAGTTTTTCACCATCCAAACTGAAATTGCACTTGATGGAAAATCCGGAAACGCTGTGGCTTTCATATCTTTTGTACTTATCAAGCCTGAAGGGGGGCTTGATTGAGAAAATTGCAATGTAGTTCCCGTTTGATTGAGCTACAAAATACGGATCGGATGGGTGGCATCTCACACGAGGACATGTATATGCTTCCACATAAATCTGGGAAGAGAAGAAAAATAATGAGGATCAATATACTCCCCCCGTCCCATAAACATGTTCCCATTTTCCATTTTTGTTTGTACCGGAAAGATAGTCTCATTTCCATAAGGAGTTTTTACCAAAAACTAGCTCAAAGATGCAATTTACAAATAATAACACGTAATTTATGATTTTAGAAAAAATTACTTTTTATTATTATTATTTATTTATTTTTGAATGGGCAAAAATTCCGTATTATAATTGATAAATGCATTTATCATCGGTTAAATAACTGATTTATCAGTTGTTTAACCAAATACCAAGCACAAAACACTCTTTAAAAAAATGATAAATGAATTTATCAGTTATAAGCAAGTGATAAATGCCATTTACAAAAAAATAAAAAATAAATAAATAAGGAGTTTACTGTAATATTCAAGGAGTTTTTTGTAATATCCAAATTGTGAGGTTTTTTTTTTGCAATATCTATCTTTCAAAAGTAGTTTTCGGTAAATGTCCCTTTCCATAATTGTTGGGTTAAAATCATTGACTTCCGAAATTGCCAACCAAGGAAGAAGAGGAAGAGAGGAGAGGATGAGAACAAACCAAAGAATAAGATGGAGTAATTGAGTAATAAGTAAGTCTCATTAAGGTTAATGATGGAAATGAAAAGAGGTTAAAATATTTGAATAGTCAAATGGGATTATCATTATGGGACGGAGGGATTATCTTGGAAATCCTGGGGGACTAGCGATAAGGTGAACAAGTTACATACTCGGACACAGGAATGATCTGTTGTGAATTTGGTGCTCTCCCGTTGCAATCAAAACAAAGAAACCAACACACCCACACGTACAAGAAAGAAACAATCACACACAAGAACACAAGAGTTGTTTACCCGGTTCATTCACCAACTCGTGAACTACGTCCGGGGGCAATTGCCAAGCCAATATGTATTAGACACCTCTCTAATATGTTGCTACAATGAGTTCTGTGCCGATCTATGTTTATATAGTAATACAAGGAACCCTAAATCTAATTTAAGAAGAGTTCTAATCAAAATAGGAAACAAAATCAAGCTTGCACTTTTCACCCGACACGTGGGGCGGCCGCCCAGGCATATGGGCGGCCGCCAAGCCAAAATTCCACGAACCATAACCAGACTACGGGCGGCCGCCCACCCTACGGGCTGGCCGCCCACCACGCAGGAAAGTTATCCCCGAATTTCCTCCTCATTCAAGAACTCCTCCGACTTAGGCCCCTTTTTCCTTGTAGTTTGTGACTCAATCCCAACAATCTCCCACCTTAGGACTAAACTAACAAACATGGAATCACCCATTAACTCCCACCACGCGAGTAAAGACCTTCGAACACATTTCATCCATATCGGGCTGACACTACCTCTCCTCTCCTCAAGTACTAAGTGCGAGTTGAAACCAAGCGACGCTTCAACCTCTCCGTGTTAGATCGTTCTTCGCCTCCCCAAATCGCCTTCTACCTTGATTTCTCCCCGCAAGTCTAACTTCGCCTTCTCCCTCCGTAGACCCACCTTCCTCGCAATGCCTCCTCAAACTCGACACACACCTGCTTTCGTATCGACCGCTGGGTCCGAATCCGCTCTCTCAGCAAGGCCCTCGACTTCCACACCACGCTGATCAACTTTGAGTCCTCCCCAACATACCGTTTCGTGTCTCCCCTTTTTACACCAACAGCCGGTTCTAAGCCTCTTGCTCCCACCTAACGAACATCGATATTGTAGGTGAGTACAACATCTTCCCTTAACCCTACGAGCCAACACCTAGCCCCTTTTGTGACTTCCCAAGACCCACCAACGAACGAAACACCGTATCCTTCATCAGCAAGTCGTCCCACGTAAATCACCCTTCTCCTCAAATCCTGAATACGCATCACGTCGCGTAGTTGTACAAATGTGTCGTAGCGCCTTCATCATTACATCCCCCTTACCTTTGATCTTCAATTTGCCGACCATCACCAAGATAGAGAACCCCAAAATCTCCTAAGCTGTAACGCCTCATCGATTCCGCATCCCCACTGGACGCACAAGAAGCTCCGTAATCCAACACCCAATCTTCACCCGACCGCTCCTCCCCTGTAGATTAATACATCACCACCATCATCCACCACGCGCGCACCACCACCTTTTTCCCTGACAAATATAACCGATGTGCCCCAATTCACCACAATCATGTAGACTTCGACCTTTTTCCCCCAGTCTTCCTTTTCCCCTATTTCTCTCCACCCTAAGTGCAGCCCCATCTACTGACGATTCTCCCCTTTCTCTTTCTTCCTTCGCAACTCCTCTCAGGACGAGATCTCTAACCTCCGTATACACCAATGCCGTTTTCGACGTACTAATCGTGTGACAAAGAACCTCCCAACTATCGTGCAATGATTTTAGAAGAAAACAAGCTAGCACTTCATCTGGAGAAAGTAATATCAACACTTTTCAATCGGGTCCACCATACCTTTCAAATTGCCGATATGACTTGCCGCCGTCGCCTCTCGACATCTTCGCATTCGCAAACCTCTTTATCAAATGCACCTTATTGATATTCGACGGCTTCTCATACATGCTCGACAAATTTGTAGAAGAACTCCACCGCTGTCGCCTCCATAGCGCTTCCCGTGCAACGTCGCTTGCTAGTGGCACCCTCACCGCTCCTAACGCCTTCCGATCCAACGCTCTCCCAATCCCCTTCAGTGACATATGCTCTTCGGGCTTCGCCTTCAGGGGTCCAAGCGAAGATCCTTACAAGAAAGGTAGTCTTCTCAATCCTCGTTCTTCCAAAACGTGAAATTCACACTGTCAATTTCTCGATTGAGTTCTTCATCTTGACTGCTTCACCAAAATTCCCAAGAACGCGATTCAAGATTAATCAACTAATGAAAGAATTTTGAATCCTCCGAACCAAAGCTCTGATACCAGTTGTTGTGAATTTGGTGCTCTCCCGTTGCAATCAAAACAAAGAAACCAACACACCCACACGCATACAAGAAAGAAACAATCACACACAAGAACACAAGAGTTGTTTACCTGCTCATTCACCAACTCGCAACTACGTCCGGGCACCGCTGCCAATATGTATTGAGCACCTCTAATATGTTGCTACAATGAGTTCTGTGCCGGATCTATGTTTATATAGTAATACAAGGAACCCTAAATCTAATTTAAGAAGAGTTCTAATCAAAATAGGAAACAAAATCAGCCTGCAATTTTCACCCGACACGCGGGCGGCCCGCCAAGGCACTGCGTGGCGGCCGCCCCAAGCCAAAATTCCACGAACCATAAACTTCAGACTACGGGCGGTCGCCCACCCCCCTATGGGCGGTCGCCCACCACGGCAGAAAGTTATCCCCGAATTTCCTCCTTGATTCAGCAACTCCTTCGACTTAGGCCCCTTTTTCCTTGTAGTTTAGGACTCCAATCCCAACATGATCTCAAGTATAAGCACAAATATACAAGTGAAATAAGTACATTATCTTTGTCAGTTTAAGATTCAGATCATCCCATTAAGCTGGAAACAGAGAAAGGGAAAACTATCATCCAGGATAATAGATTGCTCTCATGTGGAAAACTTATATGTATATTCTGACTATACATCAAAGCACAATTACAGTGACTTGAGTTTCTCTTAAGTACAGTGTTCTGCACATCACAAGTCGTACCACTTCTCCTATAGGAATGTAGATGGTGATAGAGTCACCATAACTCTTACCTTACCTTTTTTTTTTTTGCCGGAAGTTATTTTGGTGATCAAAAGCGTATAAGTATTTGAATTCCTTCCATATTTTCTAACTTCACAATCCTAGTGCCAAATCTCATTGTAAATCATCAAATATTTTTTCCTATGAACTCCACCAGAAGTCGCACCACCACGGTGAGCTTGAAATGCATACTCAAGTAAAAATATCCCCCAGGAGAATAGTATCCACCATTTCCCAAGGCAAAGGAGAGCCAATACCCGATATGGCTGTATGAACAAGCGTTTGTGATATTAACCTAATATCTTTGAGCATTTTTGTGGAGAGAACATGCAACATCAAGGCGAGTAAAAAATAAGAGAAAATCATATGAATACACATTTATTTTCTGGTGCTTAATGTAATTAATTAATCAAAGGATATTTTTCAATTATTTTTTGGTCATTCATTTTGTGACGGAGGGAGTACAAGTTTGTGGATTGATTTCCAAGAAGTAGGACTTTAGATAAACTTGATTTATTGGAACTTTGAACAGACCAAGTAAAAGCTTAATTGGTGTGGTGCTTTCCTTCTGTAACAGACACTCGAGGAAATCAGTTGCACACCCTATGAATAGTCTGGTTCACAGTCTTGTGTTCTAAAGAGCTTTTGTTTGTAAATTTTTTGGTCATTCATTTTGGGTGGAGGGAGTACTAGTTAGTGGATTGACCTCAAACGCTGGAAAATAATTCAAGGAATCCTCTAGGAAAAATACATCTCCTTGCAACATCCACAACCAGTCAAAACTAGCCCCACAATTCATACAGTGGCTAGTGCCAGGAAAATATGGATAAGTTGGGTGATCGTATATAGGGAGATGATTCCTTAACAAACTGTGAGTACAAGAATAAAAGAACATTGACAAACCTTTAACACCGGGGGACCAATCATAATGATGAACAGCTTACATACTCGTTAAGAGTTAAAACATGAAAAAAAAAATATAAGCACAACTATACGAGACAAATGAACATTTGCTTGACTAAATAAGAGGTTAAAGTAGATGTTCTAAAAGCCATAAACAGTGGGAGCTCTCACAAAAGTAAGTAAATAATGGTGGAAAAGGAATTACCTGATTAGAGAGTGGAACCTGTCGTGAGACATTCCAAACGATTATCGAATTTTCGCTGACATTGCCCTTGGATACATCACTGGAAGATATAAACTGTCTAATATCATTGGTGAATTCCACATCAAGGATTGGACCGAGACCTCGAAGATATTGGTGGACTGCCTTCCCGGTCCTAATATCCCACAGCCGAAGGAGACCTTTTGAACCCCCAGAAAGAAAGCGGTTAGAGTTAGTAGGATGAAATTTTACGACTCCAACGACCTGATCCTCCTTGAAAACTCGAGTCTCAAGTCCCTTGTCAACATCAATTAATCTTGATGAGCAATCATATCCACAAGAGCACGGAAAGTCCCTGCTCTTACCATATAACATCTTTAACAGCTGCAGTGTGATGATTTAACACGCGTGCTTTCTTCTCTTGGTTCCACACATTCCATATGTAAATAGTGTGATCCATGACAGCAGATGCAAGAAGATGAGCTGCAAACTAGCTTTATTGAACAAATCAGGAAGAGAAGAATGAGCTTTATAGTTTAAATGGAATTTAGAGCATAATATTATTTCAGAGTCTGAACCCAAAATGTATCAATGTCGTGTATCTAGGACACCATTGTTTACCGGTATATTGATCTTATAAGCATATTTTTTAGGGTGCTTTTCATAACTCAAAAACCATCCATCCCTGAC